>CM034154.1:40870189-42070189 GCA_019776745.2 Taxus chinensis
TTGTTTTCCAACGCGCCTAACACAACGTTGCCTGCTTACATGTGTAGCTCCACTTCTTACCTCGTGCCTAGCCATCTCATAGGTGTCATGTTCCCAATTATCATAGGAATAATTGTACTATCAATAATGTATTGTGCATCATCCCACTGGGACAATTCCTTAATTATATGTCTCAATCATTTTTAGATCTCGAATGGTGCACACATAAATCATGTTCAGATCTTCTTCAATTAAGGGCTCAACATAAGGTGCATATTTACCGTCTGTCAAAGAGATAATAACTTGTTCCTCCTTGTTCTCAAAACTGATATATCTCTTGTTAAAACATAGATAAACATTATTTCATAGCACCAAGGGTGCCCAAGTAGAGCTTAGAAATTTTTTCTTCTACAAGTGATAAGACCTCAAAGTCCCCAGTGAAACTTGGCCCCCTGTATAGTAATGGATGCATCCTTCAATAATCCAATTGACATGGCCTTAGTCAAATTTTCCATAAATACTATATTAGAAGATGGTTATAATGGAGGTCTACCCATTTGAACTTGTGCATCTAAGGTAAGCACATTCATTTCCGTGCTTGTGTCAATCAAAATAGTGCTCAAAATCCATCCATCCACAACTCATTTAGAGTGATCTCCTTGTCATAATCCAAACTATGAGGAGGGAGATTAACATATAGAATATGTCATCCATTCTCAATACTATCACGCAAGTGTTTCCTTTAACCAACTCCCTAGTAATGGAATAATTTTCTCCTGACGTGGCATCTTGCATACTCCTTAGATCATAAACATCCGACTAGAAAGTCTCAGCTACCTTCATTTTTCCAACTTCCATGACTGTTACTTTAAACATTGTATTTCACCCTACAGATTTTTGAGTACATCCATGGTTTACTGATAAATCTCCTTCTGATGTGTAGGATATAGAAATTTTGCATGTAAAATATCCTCCTTAGTAATGGTAGGATTTTGTTGCAAAGTTTCTCTGGTGCGCGTAGCCTCAGTGCATGTAGTAATCTTCACAGGTAATACCTCAGGATCCGGTGCTAACTTCGGAATCCATTAGTTTTCCATGGCGCGTTGTATTCTAAATATCCCTACACCCTTGTTGTCCTATTTTTGCTTCTTGCTAAGATGTTCATATAAATTTGGGAACTCTTCATATTTATGATTCTTTCTGCAAAAAGAACAAGTAAAGGTGGTTGGTTTTTCTTGTGGTATTCCAAGTCCTTCGAGTATGTGATGTAGCCAAATCACTTCACAAAAAGATTCTCCTACAGAATGATACTCGTATTTTGTGGAAGAACGAGAAATAAAGTGTTGTTTCTTACTTCCCCAAGATATTGGTCCAAATCCCTTTAAGAACACAAATCCTGAAGTGTATTTTTGTCATCAATATTGCATGCATGATCTAAATCTAAATATCCTAACAAGAATAAGTTGTCATTCTTATTTTATTCTAGAACAAGATCCACTGATCCATTGAGATATCTCAAGATGCACCTTTTTTTCTTTCCAATGACACACTTCAGGTTCTTGCATGAACCTGAATAGATAGCTTACTGCCAAAGCTGATATCTAGTCTAGTGTAAGTTAGGTAAATGAGACTCCCAATCAGCTTCCAATAGAGCATCCCCTATAATTATGAAGACAAAATGTGTATTATATCAGGTGCAAAGGGAAAACCCTCTAACAAATTTTATGGTTGGGATGAAAATCAAAGGAGAGAATTGCTCAAAAGATATGTGGTTAATGACAGATTTGCACAAAGACTTATCACTAATAGTATCAAAGGGATTGAATGTGGTAGAGGGAATCAAATATTTTGAGTGAGTAAATGGTAAATAAAAAGTTATCATTTCAAAATGTTATTGTGATGATACAACTTAACATTGTAAATAAAATACACTCATATGTTTTAGTGATGGTTCTATGTAACTGTTTAAATTACGATTGTAAGATTATAAGTTGGTAGAGTTTAAATCTTCACTGATTATAAATTAAGAGTGTGAGTGTATAAGTTGCAAATGTGAATTAATAAAAAATATTTAATGTAAAAAAACTTTGAGTAGTTTTTATTAATGAAATATGTATTCCTACATTAATTGTGAGCATGCTTAAATACTAGTTTTTTTCTTCGATATTAGAAACATATAACACTTTCCAATGTAATGAAATAACTACAATACGGTATGTAAAAACTCATTCATGCAGAAACATTACATTCTATTCAAATAAATTCTTCACAAAAATATTCCTAGTATAACAATAAGAAATAAGGAACGCCCTTAGATTTCTACTTTTATAACCACCTACGACCATTTGATTTTTGATATGCAATATCAAAAGGGACTTATTTTTTATTTTTTTAATTGATTCACTGCCCTCAATCATTTTATTTTGTTTTTTGTTTTCATTTGCAGATATGAACACATGCAACATGAAATTGATCATATTTTATATAAAAATGTTTTGGCACACACCCTCCCAAGGCATCTTCGACATTTAAACAATTCAAAACATTTGGCGGAATCTATCTTGAAAAAAAAGTTATTTTCTCAGGACCTAATGTGAAAAAGTACTTGCAACGGTGAAAAAATACATTTCAACATAGCAATGTGGACATCGACGAGAAAGTCAAATGTTGATGACATGATTTCTTCATTCCTTCAAAACATCGGCTTGGAGGTTGCAAGCTTCGAGTTCATATTTACATAGGAAGATTGCGTCAAGACCAAATGATCTAATTATGAAGGTTCTGGGAATCCCAAATTATATCTCAATAATCTTAACTTTTTTTGGTCACAATTTAATGTATCATACAATTGTAAAAATGCAGTGCTTGTAGATGACTCTTTAGAGAAAACAAGTTCAATGATGATGCAAACTACATAATTGTTGAAACATTTAACATAGATTTTAAGTCAGAAGACACATACTTTTTAAATGTGTTGTGGCCTTTTTTTACAACCATTGAAGGATGTCGAATATGTTTGGGATTATATTAGATCGCTAAAATTATTTTAGGGAGCTTTTTTATTGGAGCTTTACTATGATTTGTATTGTTGATTTGGAAGCCCAACTTCGGGAATAGTGTTACATTATAATTTCAAATTATTCATCAATTGTTTTACTATAATTCTACCTACCTTTACTAAAGGAATTTCATTTTTTTTCATAACTATATTTAAATACTAAATATATATATGGGATAGTTTTACAATTAATTTTAAATAAGTTCATATCCATATTTCAATATGAAAATTTTTATGCCATGTCTCTTACAGTTGATTTTCTATCTACATTTAAATATTAAATATACTGGTATGGTTTTACAACTAATTACATTCTCCTATGCTGGATCGTCGCCCTCTGTTAATTTCTTCATAACATCTTCAAAATTCTTTGGTTGCACTAAGGTTCAATCACACCATTATAAATAAAGTAAATATGAGCTCTAACTTTAAATATGAAAATATATCTGGAATGGTTTTATAGTTAATTACATTCTCCTAAATTGAATTGTTGCCCTCTTTAGTTTCTTCATATTTATAGGGGTTAAATTTGATGGCCATTTAGACATTTTATATGATTTTAGTTGTAAAATACTTGCAAATATTTGAAAAAACCATCACATGCAACCTATAAATTGTAAGTATAACCATCATTTTTTATATAGATTTATTAGTAAACTATACAAATATATATTAGAAAGAGTGAAATACATATAATATAATATTTTATAATCTTATTAATAGTATAAAATAACACTATTTTACATTTTCGCAGGGGAAAATTGCCCTTCATCTAAAAATTGTTTGATAGGCATAGGTGGCCGCCAAATTTAACCCATAAGGTAATTATTTGGTTACCCCAAGATTTAATAGAACCATAGTAATTGAATGTGGAAGTGTCTCACATATCTTAAATGTCATTAGACTAGCGGTCGCTTACTTAATGGAATTTGAAATATTCAAATTTGCATAGTTTAATCTTAAAAAAAAGTCCTAAAACTGATAAGAGAATTATTCCAAATCTTAAGCCTAGCCGCCGCTAGCCCTTATAAATCAGAACATGTATATGTTCTATATGGGTTATCAGCCATCAAACATTATTTCTCATATCAATTTTGGATTCCCTGAAATAATTAAATGTTATTTCATAGATTCATAAATTTAAATCGCGATCAGATATATTGGACTTCGGAAGGAGAATTAATGGATTTCAATATTTTGAATTTTGGATTCCAATAAATGTGATTTTAAAGTATAGTTAATTCCAATATATGTGATTTTAAATTCTGATATATGTGATTCTGGATTCCAATATATACAATTTTGGAATCCAATATGTGTGATTTTGGAATCCAATATGAGCAATTTTGGAGTGCAGATAATTCCAATATTTGACATTTAGGAACCTGAAAATAGTTATATTGGATTCCGATATTGAGTATATTTTTTAGCTGTTGGGACTGGAATAAGTCCCAATTTAGTGAAATAAGTGTTTGATGATGCAAAATTATTTGGATATTGTGATTCTGACCATGTTGGTGATACTGGGTAAGTGCAGTAAGTTGGTGGACAAAAAAGGGATCATAAGTGGATGTCATATTGCAAAAAATAGCAATATCTCAACTTGTAGGGATTATTAGCAATATGTGCACTCAAAATTAGAAAAATGTATATCAATATGAATCGTAGCATCTAGAATCTAGTTTCTAAACTACTAATTTTTTAAAAAAACAGACAAGTTTAGCTATATTAGACACTTAAAATTATATGACTTGGTTTTTGTTTTTAAAAAAACCTATAAATTGTAGTCTGTTTGCCTACGATTTGGATGACCAAATATTGTTATTTTTTATCATTTGGTGAAAATTTAGATGTAGTTGTCTATCTTGGGATGGATTTTATTTTGTATTTTTTTGAGCAATATTTTTTTTATGATTTTTCCGTAAAAGTGGTCTGAAAAGATTTAGAAAACATAGCACTTTCCATTTTCCTGCCATAACTATATAAAAAAATATTGAAATCAAATATTTTTTTTTAACATGTATATAATTTCTCCACGCTTGGGATGGTATAAGTTTTATCACAATTTGATAAGTGAAACAAAAGTTGCAGTCTTAAACATAGACATGAACATTCACGGAAAAAATGTCTTAAATACCTATTGTTAGTAAAAAAATATAAAATGATATTTATCTTATTCTTTCACTTTAAAATCAATATTTCAATAAAGCTAACAGTCTCCCCTATGCAATGGCACCATTTTTGTGAAATGTTTTCAGTTTTTTAGCATGTTTCAAGTCTATGGAAGAACAAATTTGAAGTTTTTTTACCCTTTACACTTCATAATGACCTTCCATAGCTTTGGTTGGGGCAAAACAAAGATTTCCCGAGCCTTAGGGTCAAATTTGATAATACAGATAGAACTGCAATCGTGGTTTACAAACCACGATCATGGGTTTTTAAATAAGAATTGTGATTGCATTTTATAAATTATGAGTGCAGTTTATAAAGCACAGTCGCAGTTTGTAAATAATATTTGTGACTACACCTTTCCTTGTTGCCTTAGTTATTTTTCTTGGATCTTGGAACACCTTTTTGCAGTAGTTGACTGTGAAATTATGTCATTTTCTGTTATATTTATACTTTTGACATGGACTCCATTAACAGTCATGAGAGATATGAAACGAAATCAAATAATGAAGCTCATTTTAAGTAAAAAAAACCAAACAGTTTTGTGATCGAGCAAATGGATTTCAGACCACAGTGCTCAGCGAATGCAGACCTCTTCACGAATCATTGTATGAGGTTCATCTTGAGCTGATAATTTTGGGATGCAATGAGCAACCAGGTAATGTTCTCCTACTATCAATTTTTTAAGTTGAATGGTTTTTGGTAATCGTGATGAAGGTGTCCCTTTTACCGTCAATTATGTATGAAGGGTACCTAAATCAGGCTCTTGTTGTCAGGACCCGCCTTGATTTTATTCCCACCTAAGACTATGCTTATGGGGGGTGTTGGAAATGTCAGGTTGATTACTTTATCCTTTTATTTTTTATTACAAATACATCTCTTAGGATTTTGGGTAATATCCCTGCACTTTTTTGGTTGGCTTTCTTAGGTGTAATAGTTTTGTGGAGTAATATCTTACAAAGTTGTGTTGACGTTAGCATTACAAGTTATGTGGAGTTACCTTTGGAATAATCATTGTGGAGTTAACTTAACTGATTCCCAAAGATATTAGTTAGTGGGATTTAGTTTGACTGAAACTGATCTAGGTATTAGTTTCTACATTCCACACCTATATGATTGACATCATGCTAATAAATATGAGTCTAACCTCATGCAATTGTAATGAAAACATTCATGATGCATATCACACTGATGGATTTCCATATATGCACTAGGGATAGCTAATATTATTTGTCAAATCCTTTTGCTACTAGTTATTCAGGTGAATTCCTTTAAACTTATCAAATGTGTTTTGCTATTATCATATGCAATATTCATGGCTTGGTAAAATTAGACTAAGTTAACAACTAGAAACTCAACACCATGTAATAGTATCCTATAAATCAATCAATAACACCAATTTATGGGTATTTTTCATACTAAAGCTACCGCGTAAGGGTAATAGATAATAAATGCATGCCATATTAGAAGTTTTGAAACACATTTTGGCATGATAACACTTGTTAGTTTCACCTAATACATGGGATGTTCTAAAATTGAGAGTTGGTTCTCCTAATTGTTGTACCACATCCAATGTATTTTATAGAGATGACTCAAAGTAAGGAAATATCCATGAAGAGAAAAGGATCTCACAAATATGGATTAATTAGACATGGGTAAGTGCATGAAGTTGGGGGGCCAAAAAGCGGACAAAAACCCCAAAAAAAGAAAAATGCGTACGCATTCTATTATAATTTGGTCACGTTTTAAATTGTCAAGTTTGGGATTTATCAAGGCATAACACGTACATGTTATAATGTGTATGTGCTACATAATGCATACGTGTTACATAACACATAGTTGTTATGCCTAATATAAAGAAAAAAAAGAGGCTGGAACCTCTATCATTTTATCTCCCTCAAACACGACTTTCAGAGCTTAACTACGCCCTCACATTTTTTCATTCCGTTGGATCCCAAGCTCAAAGGATCATTTCTAGATCACTAGGAAGATCTAAATCGACGATGGCACCATAGAGAAGTGGTAAGCACAATTCTATTCTCAAAATTGCATTGAAATATGATAATTATAGATTAAAATTTGAATTGAATACATAATTTTTATTGTTACAGTTAGAGGTCAAGGGAATCAACCACAACCAAACCCTATTATTCATGTCATCCCGCCCAACCCTCCCATAATTGCTCAACATTCACTGGGTAGTCAAGAAGATTTAGTATCCCACATAGTTGAAAACAAAATTGAGCTTGAGGATTTAATCAAAATAATGAGGGATTCACAATATACAAACCCCCACCACACCTCTCTTACAAACACATTGGAGGCATTACTTGTTCAATTTGACATGGTAACAGGGAAAATTGATAGTTGGACAACTTACAGAGAGGGTTATAGGGTTTATTATTCTAACAAATTGTCATATGTGGATGTAAAGAAAAAATAAATTCCAAAAGACCTCATTTGAGCCTTATTCATGGACCCCCACACTAATTTTCTTGTTTCATTGTCATGTAAATGGTTTCCCATCCATTGGTGTAGTAATAATTTGATTACAAATAATTTTTGGGACAGATGATAGATGGTGTTCGATTTTCCACCTTGTAATAACAATGAGGTGCCACTATACTTTCTGAGGAAACTCTATTGTGATTTTATCCTCAACGAGATCCCAAATTATTTTGATTTCCAAGATTTCCAGGGCTGAGGAAAAGGATCTACATAGGATCGACCAAGTGCACAATGTGCACCTATTCAGAAGGGTAGATTCCCCACACAGAATCCCCCTCACTGTAAGATTATCCCTGAAGCAGTGAAGGAGATGATAGAGATTGATACACTCCACATGCATTAGGGGCTATTTGTGACCCTTGTTTGACATATGAGGGAGATTTCTGAGTCAGATGCTCACAGAGGTACATAGAGCATTCCCTCCAGGACTACTAGCATGACGCCACATCTTTTCTCGTCATGTGGTATCATATGTTTGGGGCTCGAGGAGGATGATACTTTCATGCGTACTAATTTTGGTGCACTTGGTGCTAGGGGTGCACATGATAATGTCACTATGTCAGATGTCCTTTTGAGTTAGACATTTGGATTACATTCATTGGCTTCACCTTCGCAGGTTAATTTTTTATGTTTTGTTATGTGTGTTATAAAAAGTTTGGAGTACTTAATTTACTTATATATGTTAAATTTTTGAAATAATTGTATTTGTACATGTATATACATTGATATTATAGTGCATGGGAGGCGCATATTCATCCCAACCACAAGTGGTGAGCACCATGTGTACACTTACATTCACTAAGGTAATTTAGAATGTTAATTATGTAAAATTTTCACATACATGCACATATATATATATATATATATATATATTATTTTTTATTTTTTTTCATGTGTATATATATATATATATATTAGTTTTGAAGTCAAATATATGTATGTTCTTGTATGTTCATATAACTCACATGATATTAATTTTTTATAAATATATTGACTTCACTAGACACCCCACCATCTTTGAGACAAGTAGATAAAGGTGTTGCCGTTGTGATTTCATCTGCGTAATAACTCACTGAGGTATTCAAACAACACGTAAATTTTGTTAAATTTCTCGTGTAATTCATATTATGTTCAATTACATGTTAGTAATGTATTTCATTATAGAATTATTAAATTATGTTAATAATGTCCTTCATTGTGTATATGCAAGAGTTACCTGTGATAGATAGCATCCATGTTCATTTGATTCACAGGCATTGCGGGGTAAAAACAATAGTTCTATATTGATAAAATTAGTTAGAATATTGTCATTATGTACATACATGTACTTAGCTTTATTTACACTACTTCTGATGTTAGATTTTCGGATCTTATGTCTATGTAGGGAACTTCAACCCCCTCCATTTGACTTCGAGGGCACAGACTCCTCCATCTCATTGTATTCATACCCTCATTCATACTGCAAGAGATCCCAATGACTCATCTGAGTGTGAGATGAAAATTAGAATTGATCAAAAACTTGTGGTAAGTTTTTATATTTATGTAAATACTTTCATTCTAGCATGGTCAAAAATACATGTTGAAAACATATGTAGATTAATTTTTGACAAAAAAAACATTGTTTGCATTTACAGGCTCATCTACAGGTGAGTACTCAGTGGAAGAGGACTCAAAGCATGGGCTCAGATGATCTAAATTCATCTCATAGATATCCATCTTCATCTAATGGAGGACCTTCTTATAGCAAGGCCAAGAGAGGGATAGATTTTGATGAGTAGGAAATATATATGTCTTATATGACATTGTTTTTGTATGCCTATATGCATGGCATTGTATGTACACCTATATGACATTTAAACTTGATGGTATATGATCTATTTGGGAATTTTTGTATTTATTATGCACATTAAAATACTATTTAGAACTTGATAATTTTGTACGAGACCTTACATTTCTGAGATTATTTTTGTATGAAACTAATATGATGTGCACTTGAAAATATTTAAGACATTGTGGATTATTTTTTCATTTATTGGTGATGTACATGTACTAGCATTTTCAATGTATAATATGCATCAAACTTTGGAAATCAATATTTATATAATGTATGTATATAAAGAGTTACCTAATATGAGTAATTATTCATTCAATTTATCAATGTGTATATGTGTATTTACCTTACTAGCGCTTCTTCTTGCTCATGGTCTCTTTGTATTGGTTCCTATCTTATCATGCACTTACTACATTCTTCTATGCTTCTTAGTCTTCTCCCCTGTTAAAAAACCCAAGAGTCATCACAACTTGATGCCTTTCATCTGTTGATATTTCGATAATGTCTCTCCACATACATTACTCCAATGCTTGAGAATGTCTCTAGATGTAATGAAATTCTGATTCAGAAACTCAATGATTCTTGATTGTCTAATCATGTCCAATTCATGTTATTACCTTTAAACCTATAGGCATTTCAAGTTATTTGGAAATCACATCACACCCTTCACTAGGCTTGATGACTACCCATATCCTTTTTAAGGTGCTTTTGAAAGCATCCATGGGTTTATCATAACATAAATTATCAATGAATGGAAGGTCACTAAGCCGTAGGCCAGCTGACTCCCATCTAGAACTAAACAAGAAAGATTTACTAGGTGATTGATAACTTTCGTGTGTTCTTAGACATACGCCTGTCAAGTTCATTCTTAAACAAATCTAGTCATTTAGGGCTCTTAAGTGACTACGCCCAGAGAGGGTAGCCCTATAATCACTCAGACTACAATATATCGCAGGTTTACAAACAATAGGACAGCGAGAGAACTGGATGGAGATGAAGAAAATAACGAGAGGCTTTCTTAGAGGGCCCCGACATGGAGCTCTCATATCTAACGAGACATCTCTAGGTGACGGAGTCCAAGAAATCACCCGTTGAAAATATGGCATGTTTGGGCCTCAGGGCTCTTAAGCGACTATGCCCAAATGGAGTAGCCCGAAAGCATGGGGAGCGTAGGGAACCAAAACAAAGCCATCAAATGCATTCAATAGGAAACCTCGACATGTTGGCGTAGTTGGTTCAGTCCCATGAACTTCCTTTTGTAAAATATAACATCTAGCAGCCCTACACTGACTCAGACTGCACTATTTCTTACGTTTACAAACAATAGGAAAGTAAGAGAACTGGATTGAGATGGAGAAAAATGTGAGAGGCTTTCGTAGAGGGCCCTGACATGGAGCTCTCAGATTTGACGAGACATCTCTAGGTGCCACAGAGTCCAAGAAATCACATGTCAAAGATATGACGTGTATGGGCCTCAGGGCTCTTAAGCGACTACGCCCGGACGAGGTAGCCCGAAATCACGGGGAGTGTAGGGAACCAAAATGAAGCCATCATATGGCTTCACTAGGCCACCCTGATGTGTTGGCATAGTTGGTTCGGTCCCATGAACTTTCGTTTACAAAATACAGCATCTAGCAGCCCTACACTGACTCGGACTGAACTATTTCTCATGTTTACAAACAATAGGACAGCGAGAGAACCAGATGGAGACAGAGAAAACTATGATATGATTTCATATATGGCCCCCACATGGAGCTCTCAAATCTGACGAGATGTCTCTAGGTGCCACGGAGTCTGAGAAATCACATGTCAAAGATATGGCGTGTTTGGGCCTCAAGGCTCTTAAGCGACTACACCTGGATGAGGTAGCCCGAGATCACGGGGAGCGTAGGGAACCAAAGAGAAACCTCCACCAGCATTCACCAGTCCACCCTGATGTGTTAGCGTAGCTACTTTGGTCCTACGAGCTTCCGTTTACAAACTATAGCCTTTGGCAGCCCTACACTGACTCAGACTGCACTATTTCTCATGTTTACAAACAATAGGACAGCAAGAGAAATCGATGAAGAAAGAGAAAACCGTGAGAGGATTTTATAGAGGGTCCCAATGTGGAGATCTTGGATCTAACGAGATGTCTCTAGGTGCCACGAAGTCTAAGAAATCACTCGTCGAAGATATGGCGTGTTTGGGCCTCAGGGCTCTTAAGGGACTACGCCCGGACGGGGTAGCCCAAAAGCACGAGGAGTGTAGGGAACCAAAATAAAGCCTCCACTAGTGTTCACTAGGCCACCCCAATGTTTTTACGTAGTTGGTTCGGTCCCAGGAACTTCTGTTTGTAAAATACATCATCTAGCAGCCATACACTGACTCAAACTGCACTATTTCTCACGTTTACAAACAATAGGACAATAAGAGAACCGGATGGAGACGAAGAAAACTGCGAGAGGATTTCATAGAGGGCCCTAACATGGAGCTCTTAGTTTTGATGAGATATCTCTAGGTGCCATAGAGTCCGAGAAATCACATGTCAAATATATGACATGTTTGGGCCTCAGGGCTACCCCGTCTGGGCGTAGTCGCTTAAGAGCTCTGAGGCCCAAACATGCCATATCTTTGAGATGTCTCATCAGATCCAATACCTCCATGTCAGCGCCCTCTACAAAATCCTCTCGTGGTTTTCTCTGTCTCCATCTGGTTCTCTTGTTGTGTTATTGTTTGCAAACACGAGAAATAGTGTAGTTTGAGTTAGTGTTGGGCTACAAGAGGTTGTAGTTTTCAAACGGAAGCTCATGGTACTAAACCAACTATGCCAACATGTTAAGGTGGCCTGGTGAATGCTATTGGAGGCTTAATTTTTGTCCCCTATGCTCCCCGTGCTTTCGGGCTACTCCATCCGGGCGTAGTCGCTTAAGAGCCCTGAGGCCCAAACACGTCATATCTTAGACATGTGATTTCTCTGAATCCGTGGCACCTAGAGACATATCATAAGAACCAAGAGCTCCATGTCAGGGCCCCCTATGAAATCCTCTTGCATTTTTCTCAGTCTCCATCCAGTTCTCTTGTTATCCTATTGTTTGTAAACGCGAGAAATAGTGCAGTATGAGTCAGTGTAGGGCTGCTAGATGTTGTAATTTACAAACGGAAGTTCGTAGCATCGAACCAACTATGCCAACACGTTAGGGTGGTATGGTGAACACTAGTGGAGGTATTTTTGGGTTCCCTATGCTCCCCGTGCTTTCGGGCTACCCCGTCTGGGCGTAGTCACTTAAGAGCCTTGAGCCCCAAACACGCCATCTCTTTAACAGGTGATTTCTCAGACTTCGTGGCACCTAGAGACGTATTGTCAAATCTGAGACCTCTATGTTAGGGCCCTCTACAAAATCCTTTCGTGGTTTTATCTGTCTCCATCCGGTTCTCTCGCAGTCCTATTGTTTGCAAACATGAGAAATAGTGCAGTCTGAGTCAGTGTAGGGCTGCCAGAGGCTATAGTTTGAAAACGAAAGCTCGTGGGACCAAACCAACTACACCAACACTTCAAGGTGACTTGGTGAATGCTATTGGAGGCTTATTTTTTGTTTCCTATGCTCCTCATGCTTTCGGGCTACCTCATCTGGGCGCAGTCGCTTAAGAGCCTTGAGGCCCAAACACGCCATATCTTCGACATGTGATTTCTCAAATTTCGTGGCACCTAGAGACGTCTCGTCAAAACCAAGAGCTCCACATTGGGGCCCTCTACAAAACCCTATTGCATTTTTCTCCTTCTCCATCTGGTTCTCTCACTGTCCTATTGTTTGTAAACATGAGAAATAGTGCAATCTGAGTCAATGTAGGGTTGTTAGATGTTGTATTTTACATACGGAAGTTCATGGGACCGAAACAACTATGCCAACACATTGGGATGGCCTGGTGAAATCTAGTAGAGGATTATTTGTGGTTCCTTACACTCCTCGTGCTTTCGGGCTACCTCGTTCGGGCGTAGTCACTTAAGAGCCCTGAGGCCCAAACACGCCATATCTTTGACGGGTGATTTCTTGGACTCCGTGGCACCTAGAGACGTCTCATCAGATCTGAGACCTCCATGTCGGGGCCCTCTAAGAAATCCTCTAGCATTTTTTTCCATCTCCATCTGATTCTCTCGCTGTCCTATTTTTTGTAAATGCGAGAAATAGTGCAGTCTGAGTCAGTATAGGGTTGTTAGAGGCTGTAGTTTGCAAACGGAAGCTCGTGGAACCGAACCAACTGTGGCAACACATTCGGGTGGCTTGGTGAACACTATTGGAGGATTTTTTTTGGTTCCATATGCTCCCTATGCTTTCGGGCTACCCCGTCTGGGCGTAGTCGCTTAAGAGCCCTGAGGCCCAAACAAGCCATATCTTCGACATGTGATTTCTCAAACTCCGTGGCACCTAGATACATCTCGTCAAAAAAAAGAGTTCCATGTCTAGGCCCTCTACGAAATAATCTCATTTTTTTCTCCATCTCCATCCAGTTCTCTCGTTGTCCTATTATTTGTAAACACGAGAAATAGTGCAATCTGAGTTAGTGTAGGGCTACTAGATGCTGTATTTTGCAAATGGAAGTTTGTGGGACTGAACCAACTACAAAAACATGTCGAGGTGGCCTAGTGAACAATTTTGGAGGCTTCATTTTGGTTCTCTATTCTCCTCGTGCTTTTGGGCTACCCCGTCCGGGAGTAGTCGCTTAAGAGCCCTGAGGCCCAAACACGCCATATCTTCGACGTGTGATTTCTCAAACTCCATGGCACCTAGAGATGTCTCGTCAAATCCGAGACCTTTATATCGAGGCTCTCTATGAAATCCTCTCACAGTTTTATCCATCTCCATCCGGTTCTTGCGTTGTCCTATTGTTTGCAAACACGAGAAATAATGCAGTCTAAGTCAGTGTAGGGCTGCCAGAGGCTGTAGTTTGCAAACGGAAGCTCGAGGGACCAAACCATCTATGCCAACACATCAGGTGGCCTAGAGAACACTAGTGGAAGATTTGTTTTTGTTCCCTATGCTCCCCATGCATTCGGGCTACCTCGTCTGGGCGTAGTCGCTTAAGAGCCCTAAGACCCAAATATGCCATATCTTCGATATGTGATTTCTTAGACTCCGTGGCACCTAGACATGTCTCGTCAGAATTGGGAGCTCCATTTAAGGGCCCTCTACAAAATCCTCTCATGGTTTTCTCTGTATCCATCTGGTTCTCTCGATGTCCTATTGTTTGTAAACGCGATAAATAGTGCAGTCTGAGTCAGTGTAGGGTTGCTAGATGTTGTATTTTGCAAACGGAAGTTCATGGGACCACACCAACTATGCCAAAACATTGGGGTGGCCTTGTGAATGCTATTGGAGGCTTCATTTTGGTTCTCTATGCTCCCCATGCTTTCGGGCTACCCCGTCCAGGCATAGTTGCTTAAGAGCCCTGAGGGCCAAACATGTCATATCTTTAACGGGTGATTTCTTGAACTCCATGGTAGCTAGAGATGTCTCGTCAGATCCAAGAGCTCCATGTTAGGGCCCTCTAGGAAATACTCTCATGGTTTTCTCCATCTCCATCTGGTTCTCACGATGTCCTATTGTTTTTAAACGTAAGAAATAGTGCAGTCTGAGTCATTATAGGCCTGCCTGAGGCTATAGTTTGCAAACGGAAGCTCGTGGGACCAAACTAACTATGCCAACACATCAGGGTGGCCTGTTGATCACTAGTGGAGGATTTTATTTGGTTCCCTACTCTCCTCGTGCTCTCGGGCTACCTCGTCCAGACGTAGTCGCTTAAGAGCCCGGAGGCCCAAACATGCCATATCTTCGACATGTTATTTCTCATACTTCGTGGCATGTAGAGACATCTCATTAGATTTGAGAGCTCCACATCGAGGCCCTCTATGAAATCCTCTCGTGGTTTTCTTCGTCTCCATCTGGTTCTCTTGTTGTCCTCTTGTTTACATACGCAAGAAATAGTGTAGTCTAAGTCAATGTAGGGCTACCAGAGGCTATAGTTTGGAAATGAAAGTTTGTGAGACCAAACCAACTACGCCAACATGTTGGGGTGGCCTATTGAATACTATTGGAGGCTTATATTTGGTTCCGTATGCTCCCTGTGCTTTCGGGCTACCCCGTCCGGGCGTAGTCGATTAAGAGCCCTAAGGCCTAGAGACGCCATATCTTCGAAATGTGATTTCTTGGACTCCATGGCACCTAAAGATGTCTCATTAGATCTACGGGCTCCACATCAAGGCCCTCTACGAAATCCTCTCACAGTTTTCTCCATCTCCATCCGGTTCTCTCACTGTGCTATTGTTTGCAAACGTGAGAAATAGTGTAGTCTGAGTCAGTGTATGGTTGTAGTTTGCAAACAAAAGTTCGTGGGACCAAACCAACTATGCCAACACATCAGGGTGGCCTAGTGTACACTATTAGAGGCTTCTTTTTGGTTCCATATGCTCCCCATACTTCCCAGGCTACCTCGCCCGGGCGTAGTCGCGTAAGAGCCCTGAGGCCCAAACACACCATATCTTCGACATGTGATTTCTCATAATTCATGGCACCTAGACATGTCTCATTAGATCCAATAGCTCCATGTTAGATCCCTATACAAAATCCTCTCATGGTTTTCTCTGTCTCCATCCAGTTCTCTCGTTGTCCTATTGTTTGTAAATGCGAGAAATAGTGCAGTCTGAGTCAGTGTAGGCTTGCCAGATGTTGTATTTTGTAAATGGAAGTTTGTGGGACTAAACCAACTACGCCAACACATCGGGGTGGCCTGGTATTCTATTGGAGGATTTGTTTTGGTTCCCTACTCTCCCCATGTTTTCGGGCTACCCCGTCTGGGCGTAGTCACTTAAGAGCCCTGAGGCCTAAACACGCCATATCTTCAACATATGATTTCTCAGACTCCATGGCACCTAAGACATCTCATCAGATCTAAGAGCTCCATGTTGGGGCCCTTTACAAAAACCTCTTGCAGTTTTCTCCATCTCCATCCGGTTCTCTCGTTGTCCTATTGTTTGTAAACGCGAGAAATAGTGCAGTCTGAGTCACTGTAGGGCTACTAGATGTTGTATATTACAAACGAAAGTTCATGGGACCAAAAAAACTATTCCAACACATCGGGGTGGCCTAGTGAATGCTATTAGAGGTTTTTTTTTGTTCCCTGCACTCCCTATGCTTTTGGGATACCCCTTCTGGGCGTAGTCGCTTAAGAGCCCTAAGGCCCAAACACGCCATATCTTCGACATGTGATTGCTCAGACTCCGTGGCACCTAGAGATGTCTCATCAGATCCAAGAGCTCCATATCAGGGCCCTCTACAAAATTCTCCCACAGTTTCCTCCATCTCCATCTGGTTCTCTCACTGTCCTATTGTTTGTAAACACGTGAAATAGTGCAGTTTGAGTCAGTGTAGGGCTGTCAGAGGCTGTAGTTTGCAAACGGAAGCTCGTGGGACTGAACCAAATATGCCAACACATTGGGGTGACCTGGTGAATGCTATTGGATTCTTTTTTTTGGTTCCCTATGCTCCTCATGCTTTCGGGCTACCTCATCTGAGCGTAGTCTGTTAAGATCCTTGAGGCACAAACACGCCTTATCTTTGACATGTGATTTCTCAGACTCCATGGCACCTAAAGATGTCTCATGATATCCAAGAGCTCCATGTCGGGGCCCTCTACGAAAGCCTCTTGTGGTTTTCTCCGTCTCCATCTGGTTCTCTCGTTGTCTTATTATTTGTAAACGTGATAAATAATGCAGTTTGAGTCAGTGTAGGGCTGTCAGAGGCACTAGTTTGCAAATAGAAGCTCATGGGACTGAACCAACTACGCTAATACATTAGGGTGGCCTAGTGAACACTAGTGGAGCCTTCATTTTGGTTTCCTACACTCCCCGTGCTTTTGGGCTACCTCGTCCGGGCTACGAAAGCCTCTCGCGGTTTTCTCCGTCTCCATTCAGACTGAGTCAGTGTAAGGTTGTCCATTGCCAATCACCTAAATAATATAGGTGGTTCATACAATATAGGTGGTGAAATGAGAATTTTAATAAGATATTTTTACAATATAGGTGGTGAAATGATAATTTATGTTTGTTGTTCCTTTGTAATATTTAATTTTTTCTTAACTTCAATTGGCTTTGAGAATAATAAATTCTCTACTGACAGTGTCAACCATGTGAAGGTGAAAGATTTTTTGGTACCACTAACCTACATAAACATGTTAGTAAGTAATTAAATAGAATTTTGAATCATACAAAATTTAAACAAAATCATTTAAGTAAATATTCAAATTAATTTCATGAAGAACATACCTTTGCAAATTCAATCCAATGAACCACAAGGATTAACTCTATTCTTGATAGTAGCAAGAATTGCTTCATGATCTAATTCATGAACCTTCCACAAATTTTTTTTTGATGGCCGACCTCGATATTTCATCAATTTAATATTTTTGCAAGGACCAAATGTGAATAGTGAAGTATCTTCTGATGTACTTCATAGTATTAAAACAACCAAATGTTTGATTTTTTATAGGATATCGTCGAAGCCAATTTCCAGTGACTACCACTAATCCAGTGTGATACTCAAGGTCTTCACCATTAATGACTATGGAAGTCAATTTTTTCCCCCTCTACACAACGAGATAAGAAGTAGTTTTTTCCCTCTTCGTTAAATTCTGTCGCAATAATTACAAAAACGTGCCCTATGTATCACAAATTAAAACTGTTTAGTCAATTTATAAATACATTAAGAGTTGACAATTTAATAATTTATAAATCTAAAACATGGCATGTACATAAATGTATGTACCTTGTTGCACTAAATCAGAGACTTGGTCAAAGTTAGGTGATGTTGTCATTTGATCTGAAGACCCTGCAAGTTGTAATATTCATGGAACTTGATGCATGCCGAGTGGAATTAGAGGTCTACAAGTCTACTCATCCACCCACTGTTGTGACTCAAATTTATTCCATGCAAAATCAATGCATGATATATAAAAACATGTCATGCACCTAGTATAAATAGTCCAAGCATTTGTATCTGAACTACGGAATGAGTGTATATCACTTGATCCTACAACTGTCATACAATCTTCAAAGTTTGTCAGATGTTGTTCCTCTATCAACTAAAAATATCTATGAACCGTTGATCTCTCTTGAGATTCATGGCCCATATTCTTGAAAAACCAATCAACAATGCTTTTTACATCTGTAAATTTAGCACCATCCTTGAACTTTAACTCTTCTCTTATAAGTGCTCTTTTCACACATGCTCCTGCACCATCATGCTCTCCTTTTCCATGCCCTGCCTCAATAAAACTCTAGATATGTTGTACATTTATTTATTTGTGCATCCTGCTTAGCCAATAAAACATTTGTGCATTCTTGAATTGTGATGTGTAGTTGTCCAACCAAATGTAATGTTGATCGAAACTAATGTTCCTCTCATTGAAGTTCACATAAAACACCTGGAAACACCCTTGTACATATTCTGTAGAATGTGTCTGATCATAACTGATGTAGAAATGATACTCTCTCAATATTTTTAATCTTGCTCAGTGCTTTTAGGAGAGTGCATGAATGTTATATGCACGAAAATAGAAACTTGTATTGAGTTATAATATTGAGACTGAACCTCCATTTGTGGTTGCAATGTGTAATTCTCTGTGAATTCAACTACTGAAACAATAGTACCAAGTGGGAATGTGTCCTTGCTTAACTTAAATTGTTCATCCAACCATCGAGCTCTATGTGTGTGCTTTGCATACTCATAAAGAA
Organism: Taxus chinensis; assembly: GCA_019776745.2. NCBI lineage: Eukaryota > Viridiplantae > Streptophyta > Pinopsida > Cupressales > Taxaceae > Taxus > Taxus chinensis. The sequence goes on from CM034154.1 coordinate 40,889,501, forward strand.
TTTCCTCTCTGAATTTGCCCATATATTCTAATATAGGTAATTGTTTTGTAACAAGCTCATACCTCTTATATTATTTTCCATCTTTTAATTGATATGCCACTGATTTATATTAGGTGAAATCAACCAGTTATTTTTCTATTGAATATGTACTCTCCTCGTGGATACAACTTTTCAGATTTGTCAAGCGACCGCATACATTGCACGTTCCATCCAAACATGCTTTGTTATAAAAAAATTGTCTTGTTGATTTTTCACAAAATATTCTCAGAATAAATTTCCTTGAAGATTTTTGTGGGACATTTATTCCACACTCCTACAAAATGATCTCAGTATGCAAAACACTACGTATTTGAAAAAAACATCATAATGCATTGAAATTTCAACATGATGTCTGCAACAACAAGTGGTATGTGAGTGATTGATTTTCACATAAAAGGGTTTGTTCATTTTAAAGAATATTTTGCTAATGTTAATTTGTGGATTTTAATTTTTAAACTTAGAGAACATTTCTAATTGAGTCATATCTAAGAAATGTTTTACACACAATTCATGATTACAAGAACCTATTCTTCTTTTTACTGTATCTCTTCTATTCGGTGACACCCTTGTGTTCTCATTCCAAAATTTTACAATTAATTCTTTTAGAATATCAGATGTATTCTTGTCTTTTCATGGAAGTCTACTAGAGAAATCCCAATAATTAATGTTATTTACTAAATCAAGATGTTTACGTCTCTCTATTACTTTCATTAGTGTTTTTCTGTTTAGCTTCAAAGCATTGCTTCTATTTCTAATCAAGCATTTATTAATTGTTTTATCACTTACTATACAATTAGTTAGTCCACGTCATTTAGCATTACTATCTTTGGTGTATCTTTTGCCACCTACAACTTGGTATGCTTTATGTATGTTTTCAACAATTGACGCATTTTGATCACCAACGTTATATTTTCTTAACCCTGAGGTATTCATTATAGGTCTCATCTTAATTAACTTTTTCAATGAAATAAATAATTGACATCTTTACGCGTCATTTAAATTCTTGAAGTAATTATCTCAAATTCCACTAGCTTTTCTTCTTGTATTTCTTTCAGACATTTTGTTAGGCATTGGTTTTATAATGTTTTCATCAATTTCAATTAAGTGAATTGGTTTCTTCGCGAAATGGAAGGTGTTCTTAGAGGTGAAGATTTGTTTACAAGGTTACTTTCTTCATTCATTGTTTTCATACAAATTTCGGGGTTAATCTTTGGATTCTCAAGTAAGGGTTCAACAATTGGATTCATATCAATTTCTTCATCCATACCAACATTATCATTCAATTCAATTATTCATTGTAAAATCATTATTCTCTACATTTTCATTATGTATTTCATCTCAATTTTCTAATACATTAGCTACATTTGATATAGTGGATGTACCTTGCCCTATTCGATGTTTTTACATTCTCTTCAATTTCTTTATTCTCCTCTTCCAATTACTCCGGTGTCTTATTCTTGACTTTCCTCTTGTCCTTAGCTCGACGTTTATCACCTATTATTAGAAAAAATCAACTAGTAGGGTAGGGGACAAAATGAAATACTAAAAAATCATGCAAGAATGTAGAGAATATTGTAGACAAAACAAAATGTTTACAGAATTCCCGTGAAAGAGATAAAAGGGATGTTGGGGGGCCACAAGATATAAAATAAAGCAAAACGCGTACGTGTTATGTAATACGTACTCATTTTTTGTTTTACCTTTTCCCAAGCCATGCCTTAAGGCTTGGGATCCAGTTTAGATCCCCAAGCTTGAGGCATGGACCTACACAAACATAGCAAACAACGAGTTTTTACAAGAAAATGTAAAAATGACACTTCCTCTATGATAAATTAAAATAAAACAATTGACCCATTTTTAAAAAATTATACCACGACAGAAAGCAGAGTCTCTTCTTTCTTAAAATATAATTTTCCAATTTTTTTGACTAATATATGGTATCCATATTATTTATTTTCTAACTATTCCTTTTTATAGCTATTTTTTGAAGTGTAAATATGTCTATCTTTCATGGTGTATCTTTTGTTTGGGTGGTTAAAATTTAAAAAAATTATACTAGCCCAAACTAGGCATAATTCTATACATATTCAAAAAATAATAATCTAATTTTTGATATTTTTTGAGGTAGTTAGGGGGGGCACGGTCGAAGCTCCGTTATTTTTTAAAACATATTATTTTTGTACTAGAAATATCATAAATAAAAAAAAATATTCGTTTAAAAATCTATAAAAAATGGAGCCTAAACTAGATGCTCCTAGCTATCTTTCTACCAAAGAGTTTTCAAAAATACTAAATGGTGCTAAGAAAATGGTGAGGGGCACGAAAGTCACTCTATTATGTTTTTTAACAAAAACAAGAGCATCTATTGGTATTATAGTTGTTTGACCCACTTAAAATTATTCATTTTCAATAAAATTTAGTAGCTTAGAAACTAGACTCAAAATGCTACGATTCATATTTCTACAACATCTTCTAATTTTGAGTGTAACTATTTCGAAAAACTCGTACAAGTTAAAGTTTTTTTTTTCAGAAAAAATGTGTCCACTTAAGACCCCCTTTTGGCCCCCCGGATTGGTGCACTTACCCTCAACTTTTTTTTGAAATGTTGAATCCATTCTATGTGAAAATCAACCACGCTCACACCACTTGTTGTTGTAGGCAACATGTTGAATTTGCGATGCATTATTCTAAATTTTTATGTATTCATTATATTTTTCATTCTGAGACTATGTTATCAGAATGTGGTGTTCAAGTTCTACCAATATCTTCTAGGGATTTCATTCCTACGAGATTTTTTGAAAAAGAAGTTGGACATTTTTTTATAGTCAGTATTGTTTAGATGGTAGTTGTGGTACATGTGGTGAATTACCTAAATTAGAAAGTTACATCCATGAGCAAATTAAAGGTGCAATAGGACATAATTTAGCTGAGTTTGATAAATATAAATTAGTTGCATACCAGTTGAAAGATGGAAAAGAGTCTAAATGGTGTGAGCTAGTTACAAAATATATGTTTTTTTTTCAATTTATGAGAAAATATAAGGATGATATTGTTTATGAGTATGTTAGCCATACACACAGCTCGATGGTTGGATGAACAATTCAAGATATGCACAAACACATTTCCTATTGGTACTATTGTTTCAGTGGTCGATTTTGTAGAGAATTACACATTGTAACCACAAATGGAGGTTCAATCACAATATTAAAACTCAATACAAGTTGTCATTTTTGTGTATATAAAATTTATACATTCTTCTGACAGTACAGAGAATGATCAATTTTTTTAAGAGAGTATCACTTTTATATCAGTGATAATCACACTGATTCTACTAAATTTATGCAAGGGTGTTCCCAGTTATTTTATGGAAACTTGTCTGATAGGTAGATCCACTTCAAACAACATTATATATGGTCAGATAATTAAACGTCTTAGTTTAAGAATGCATGAATTTTTTATTGGATGAGCAGGATGCATGTCAAGATGGGTGTGCAACATATTTGGAGTTTCACTGAGGCTGGACATGGAAAAGGAGAACATGATGGTGCAGGGGCATGTGTGAAAAGAGTTCTTGCAAGAGAAGAGTTGAAGTACAAATATGGTGCTAAATTGAAAGATACAAAGAACATAATGGAATGGTGTATTGACAACATGGCCCAAGGTTCTCAAGAAAATTCCACAGTTCACAGATATTTTTGGTTGATAGAGGAAAAAAATTTGCTAACTACGAGGATTGTATGACACTCACTTGGTCAAGTGATATGCACTCATTTTGTAGTTCAGACGCTACTTCGTGGGCCACATGGACAAGAAATTTGACATATTTTTATGCATCTTGTATCGAATTTGTCACTGTTAAGTTTGATTCACAAGAATGGGTGGATGGATGGATTTGTAGGCCTCTAACTCCGCTTCCTAGTTATCAACCTCCACAAGCATTACGACTTGTTTATAAAAATGAAGTTGCAACATCCAAGGACTTTGATGAAATTTTGATTTTGGTGTGACAAGGTATTTATGGTTATTTACAATTTTTGTATTGAGTTATGTCCATTGAAATTTTAATATGTACAATTGAAATTTGAGTTGAAACCTTTTTTTTGTAGGACATGTGTTTGCAGTTATTGCAATAGAAGACAATGAAGAAGGAAAAAACTATTTTTTATGTCGTTGCATCGAGGAAAGAAATAATTTGACTTCTCCTATTATAGATGGTGAAGATATTCAGTACCCTATAGGGTCAGTGGTAGCTACTGGAACTTGGCTTCGACGGTATCTATTAAAAAATCCTTTGTTTAGGTGTTTGAAGACTTTGAGACACACATGAAAATACTCTTATATTCGTATCTAGTTCCAGCAACAAATATTCAGCTGTATAGATATCAAGAAAGGCCTAATAACAAGATTCTTTGGAAGGTTCGAGAGTCAGATCATGAAACAATTTTGTCCGCTATTCAAAGTAGATCCAATCCCGATGGTTCATTGGAATGAATTACAATGGTCATGTCTGGTATATATAATTTCTTTGATATAATTTCTTTGGTATATATAAGTTAGATAAATTTAAGTTCATATATTTTATTAAATTTGTGTATTTTTTATATATCTAGTATGGTTTTGATTTGAAACTTAAATTTCTTTGACTAACACTTTTATGTGTAGGTTAGTGGTGCTAGAAAAGCTTCCACTTTCACGTGGTTGGCACTATTAGTAGAGAATTAAAAATTCTCAAAGATAAGAGAAGATTTCATTGTTTTACAAGAAAAGAGAAGCAATTAACAATGATTTATGTAACTGTGGAGGGGGTTCTTGGCTCCGGAGGAGGTATCCCAAAAGGACATGGAGCTTAGAGAACCAAAACGATGCCTACCCAAGTGTTTACAAGACCATCCCTATGCATCTACATAGTTGGTTCGGTGCCACGACCCACCGTTTGTAAAATATACTATTTGACAGCCTTACACTGGCTCAAATTGCACTATTCCACACGTTTGCAAAAAATAGGGCAGTGAGAGCACTGATTGGAGAAGGAAAAAAAAAGATAGGTTATTGTAGAGGGTTCTTACACTAAGGTGTAGGATCAGACGAGATGTCTCTAGGTGCCACAGAGTGCGTGTAGCCACCCATCAAATTTGAACGATATTTTGGTCTCAGGGCTCTTAAGAGACTACGCCCGAATGAGGTAGCCTGGAATCAAAGACGTTATCACGTAAAACAATGATGCCTTCTCTAGTGTTCACCAAGCCACCCAGATGTTTCGACATAGTTAGTTCAGTGCCACGATCCATGGGTTACAAAATATACTGTTTGACATCCTTACATTGTCTCAAACTACACTATTTGATGTGTTTGCAAACAATAGGGCAGCAAGAGCACTGATTGGAGAAGGAAAAAACTGATACAGGCTATTGTAGAGGGTCCCTATACCGAGGTGTAGGATCAGACAAGACATCTCTAGGTGGTATGGAGTGCATGTAGTCACCCATCGAAGTTGAACAATTTTTTGGTCTCAGGGCTCTTAAGGGACTACGCCTGAACGAGATAGCCCGTAGTAACGACATTATCGTGCACAAAAATGAAACCTCCTCTAGTATTCACCTAGCCACCGAACGTGTCACTGTAGTCGGTTCGGTGCCACGACCCATCGATTACAAAATATACCATTTGACATCCTTACACTGTCTCAAACTGCACTATTCGGTGCATTTGCAAACAATATGGCAGTGAGAGTACCGATTGGCGAAGGAAAAAATTGAGACATGATATTATAGAGGGTCCCTACTCTAAACATTCCGCAAAACCCTGCTCCAAACATAGGTCCGCCTCCTGTGGCTCCTTCTGTCCTTATGGAACCAACATGAACACAAGCTAATATTGTTGGAAGAATCTGAAAAAATAAAATTGTCATTGAGAACCTTATTCAGACTACAAGACAAAATCATGCCACAACTCCATCCCGCATGACTTTAGCCAACACATTGCAAACATTGATTGGCAAAGTTGACTCTGCAACCAAGAAAATAGAAAGATGGAATACCTTTAGAGGTGATTATAGGCAGTGGTATGCAGATAAATTATCCCATGCGGCCGTAAAAGACAAAAAAATTGGGAAAGACTGCATTTGTGCATTATTTACTGACCCAAGAACTAATGCCCCCCACAGCTACTTGCAAACGGTTCCCAATCCATTGGTGCCATGATGAACGAATCAAGAAATTTTTTTGGGACCGATGGTGGATGGTTTTTGATTATCCACCATGCAACAACAATGAGGTTCCTCTCTATTTTTTGAAGAAATTGTATTGTGAGTTCATGCTTAATGAGGTCCCAAATTATTTTGAATTTTGTGATTTTTATGGGCAAGGTTGTGGCTCTACACAGAGTAGACCTGGTGCACGTGTAGGTCAACCAAGGATCCCCCATGCCCCAAAACCCCCACTGCCTTCATTTATCTCTCCTACAGTGAAGGAGGTTGTGGAGATTAACATACTACATGCATTGAGGGAGCTCACTAACACTCTGACCCAACATAGTGAGCAGATTACATCTGGTGATGTTGGTGGAGGCATCAGTTCTAGCGTACCACACCACTGTGGATCATGTGGTGTTGTATGCACTGCGGGTGAGACATCATTTGTTGGATCACATAATTTCTTTTCTCTAGATGAGATGATGGCGGATGTTTTTGGAATTGGTGCAAAGGATCTTGGTCTTTCACAAGTAAATGTCAAATAAATATTATATATATATATATATATATATATATATATATATATATATATATATATATATATATATATATATACAATAGTTTAATCAATGTTTGAGATTTTAATATATATGTATTTTATTGTACGTTATGTACATACATGTAAAAACTTATTTTTTAATTTTATTTTAAATAGCAAGAGCCGGTGAAGGAAACATCTGGCATCGACATGCTAGCTACTGCAATTGGGCATGTTACAAACGTAAGTTTCAAGTTGTACTTAAATTTCAAATTTCATTTGATTGTGCACTTTTATTATTATAATGTTTCACTTGTACATGTACATATTAATATATGTTTGTCTTTTATACGCAGGAGCTTGGCGGGTCATCATCTGCTCTGGGAACTGAGGCTACTGGCATGCCTCACGTGACTTTTATGCAAGTTAGTTTCTCTTTACACTTTGTTTCTTATTATGTAATTTCACGTGGATTATGCTTTGGCTCTGTCATATGGCAGTCATGTAGATTAATATTGATTTGTACATATTTTTTGTATATCTTATGACTTCCAGAGAGACTCCTCCATATATGCAGACTATGGAGGCTGCTATAGATACTGCCATAGCATCTGTAGATCCACTAACTGAGATACAATTTTTCAAATTTGTTAAATTTATTTAGGAATTTTTTCTTATTACTTAAATATACAATATCAAATTTTGCACATGAAATATTTAATTTGAAATTTAATTATTTGTATGTAGCTTACCCCTCATGAGTTTACTGTTATCCCTTCCACGCGTTAACGACAAATTGATAGGGATCATGACATTGTGGTAAGATTTCACATACATTTTAACTAAATTCTAAATTTCTAAATTTTGAATGTATTTTAAAAATATGGGTGTTAAAAACTTGTTATTTATGAATGTGCAGGTTAGGTTGTAGACCTACTTAGAGATGTTTAGGACCACATCGATGAAATCCGTAGTAGCATTTCCTTCCACTACATCCCCAGGTCGTGGACATGCTACTTATAGTAGGGCGAAAAGAGGGAAGATGTTTCATGATTAGATTTATAGGACCTGGATGTGTATATATATATATGGGCTAGCTAATCCTAGTTCATGATTCTTCATAGGACATTGTATATATAGCCTTATGTGACCGCATGTGGTCCTATATGTATGACACATGTAGTTCAAGATGTACAAATGTTATGAACTTATATTTTCATATATGTGCATTCAACACACTTAGTTTGATACATTATATATCCTTTTGTTGGTTTTCATAACGATATTACTTCTATGTTTGATTTGAATTCATTGCACATGATATACTTCTATGTATGTATATTCTATGTATATTAGTTCTATATGTATGTTTGATTTAAAATTAAAAAACTATGGTGCAACATATATGAATATAATGTTACTATGGTGCAACATTGCATGGTATAATTGTTAAGAAATTAAGGGAAGCATGTGTATTCCTCCATCAACATGGGAAACTTATCATTTTCCTCTTAAGTCATGAAAAATATTTCATACCTTGAATCTTGAAATAAGATGTCTTGCCTTGGATCATTTGGTTTTTGAACTGTGTATTTAATTTTATTTATCAAAATGATATTATTCATTTTACCATTGATGAGTATGGTGGTGTATGACCAATCCATCTTTATATCCCCACCAATATCGTGATAGAAACTTTGGCTCAACAATATACCATACGTAGTTAGCATGTCTTCTATAAGTATTTCCATCTTGATTTTCTTGTTAGGGAAGTCTATATATTCTACTTAAGAATCTTTCACCTAGCCAAAAAGGGGTAATTATTTTGTTTTCATGTAGTAACAATGGCCAATAGTAGGGCTGAGAGTAATACCAATAGACTTAACAAATTTTATAAGCAATAAAGTGTTTTGCTTGGGAAGTAGAAGAAGAGGCTTATTTTTTATGAGTGGGTGAACAATAAACAAGAGTAACTATTCATATCATCTATGGATTATTCAGGATCTTTGTTGGGTGAGTATTCGCAATAACCAATAATTGCATAACTATCTTCTTCTTCTCTTTCAATTTCTGATTCAACAATTTCTTGAAAAAGTTGAAATTGTTGAAAAATTTGTAACTATTGAAAAAGTTAAAAAAGTTGTTGAGAATAGAATGATTTTGTTAAAGAGGAACCTGTTGCAAAGGAGAAGAATCTACAACTTTCTTCTTTTTCTTGTTCTTGTTCTTTTTCTTCTTTTTCTGTTCTGAGAAGAAACTGTGACTTTTTCAACAATTACAACTCTGTGGCACCTAAGGATGTATCATTCAATCCTACACCTTGGTGTAGGGACCCTCTGCAATAGCCTGTCTCAGTTTTTTCCTTCTCCAATCGGTGCTCTCACTACACTATTATTTATAAACGTGCCAAATAGTGCAGTTTGAGATAGTGTAAGGCTGTCAAACGATATATTTTACAAACGGTGGGTTGTGGCACCAAACCAACTATACTGACATGTCTAGGTGGTAAGGTGAACACTAGAGGAGGTATTGTTTTGGTGTGTGACAACTTCATTGCTTCCGGGCTACTTCATTCGGGCATAATCCCTTAAGAGCCCTGAGACCAAAATATCGTTCAACTTCAATGGATGACTACGTAGACTCCATGGCACCTAAAGATGTCTAGTTTGATCCTAAACATTGGTGTAGGGACCCTCTGTAATATTCTGTGTCAGGTTTTTCCTTCTCCAATCGGTACTCTTGCTGCCCTATTGTTTGCAAACGCCCCAAATAGTGTAGTTTGAGACAGTGTAAAGATGTCAAATCGTATATTTTGCAAACTATGGGTCATGGCACCAAAATGACTACACTGACATGTCTAGGTGGCTAGGTGAATACTAGAGGAGGTGTCATTTTGGTGTGCGACAATGTCACTACTTCTAGACTACCTCGTTCGAGCGTAGTCCCTTAAAAGCCCTGAGACAAAAAAAATAGTTCAACTTCGACGGGTGACTACGTGCACTCCATGGCATATAAGGACATCTCATTTGATCCTATACCTCAGCATAGGGACCCTCTATAATATCCTGTCTCAGTTTTTTCCTTCTCCAATCAGTACTCGAGCTGCCATATTGTTTGCAAACGCACCAAATAGTGTAGTTTGAGACAATGTAAGGATGTCAAAGAATATATTTTGTAACCCGTGGATCGTGGCACTGAACTGACTATGTCGAAACATCTGGGTGGCCAAGTGAACACTAGAGAAGGCATCATTTTTGTACGTGATAATGTATTTGATTCCAGGCTACCTCGTTCGGGCGTAGTCCCTTAAGAGGCGTGAGACCAAAAAATAGTTCAACTTCGACGGGTGACTACATGCACTTCGTGGCACCGAAGGACATCTCGTTTGATCCTACACCTCAGCGTAGGGACCCTATACAATATATAGTCTCGGTTTTTTCCTTCTCCAATCGGTGCTCTCGCTGTCCTATTGTTTGTAGACACGCCAAATAGTGTATTTTGAGACAATGTAATGTTGTCAAACAATATATTTTGCAAACGGTGGGTCGTGGCACCAAACAGACTGTGTCGAAACGTCTAGGTGGCTAGGTGGATGCTTAGAGGAGACATCTTTTTAGTGTGTGACAATGTCGTTGCTTCCGGGCTACCTCGTTCGGGCGTAGTCCCATAAGAGCTCTGGGACCAAAATATTATTCAACATCGACGAGTGACTACATGAACTCCGCGTCACCTAGAGATGTCTCATCTGATCCTACACCTTGGCGATTGTTTAGAGGGTTTTGAGGAATATTTTGATGGTTTGTAGGATTACGAGCTTACTGAGTAACTGAAAAAACAAAAAAATTGTATACATAAACAAAAAATTGAAAAACCCATGAAAATCACAAAAAATAACCTAAAATGCAAAAAAATTGATCAAAATCGAGGGCTTACCTCTTTGTCTTGGTGGCATGGTTGAAACTATCACAATCTAGAAGTTTGAAGAGTTATTTTTAGGGGGTATTAAAAGCACAAGTGCCAAAGATCTAGGAGAAATCGTGGCGGGAAAGGAAAAATGGGGGAAAATGAGGAGTTGCAAGTTTGTTTTTTTGTCTCAGAGGACCACGATTGCGGTTTGAAACTCCATTCGTGGTTTTAAACTTGTGATCACGGTTTTCGGTTCAGAAATCACCGAACCTATAAAAAACTATTATGCGAGTGCGGTTTAAAAACCACGAGCATGGTTTATAAACCGCACTCGCAGTACCTAAATTTCAGGTTTTTATGTCCACTTAATTGTCCACCAACTTGGTGCACTTACCCTACTATAGATAGAAAATATAGTTGTGGATATATTTTCAAGTTGGGTGCAGGTGTCATCACTTGGAGTAGCAAGAAGCAGCCAACAGTTTTTATCTCTTCTACAGAAGCAGAGTTTAAAAGTGTTATGGAAGCAACAAATAAAGTTATGTGGTTGAAAAGACTATTGGATGAACTGCATATGGGCGTTAAAGGAAGTTATTCTTTTCTTTGTGACAACCAAAATTAAATTTCTCTTGCAAACAATCCAGTTCAGCATCAAAGGAAAAAACATATCAAAGTTCATATGCACTTTATTTGAGAGAAATTCCTAAATGACGATATTGATCTCAATTTTTGTTCCACTGAAGATCAAGTTGCTAAAAATATCCACGAAGCCGTTGTGTTCTTTAAAGTTATGCAAATTTCATGTCTTCTTGGGTCTATCAGATTTTTCATTGAGGGGGTGTGTGCATGATAATGCCACCTCTTAACGGCCTGCTATAAACTTCCAATATTTCCTCCATTTTATGATAAGTAAATATTCACATTATGTGAATTTACTTGTAAATCCCAGCAAAGCATTAGTTATGGGAATACCTTGTGTTATGAAAGGATCCATAGTATAATATAAGTCTTCATATATAAAACACTTGTCCTAATAATTTCTTTATGGGAAGATCTGTATGATTTTCCTTGTTTATTTTTGTATCGGAAGATTTGTATGATTTCCCGTGTTTACATGTCATCCTAAATCATCATTGATGATATATGGATCTATAAATCCTTTTGTAGAAAAAAGGTAATTTGATTTGATTTGTTTTTTTTCCCATTTAACATTAAGGGGGAGTGTTGGGGTAATAATGTAAAGTGGGGATACCTCTTTGGGTGGACCACCACTTTACACCCCATATTATTTTTAAAGTTTATTATGTCGGTCTTCCACATTTAAGAGTGAAACGACACGACCGATTCAACCATCCTAATAAATAGGGTGATCCCTTTTGGAATTTGTAATGAAAAATGTATACATTGGTACCTCATATCATATCGGATCAGATTTGTAAGATTGGTGTGATCATTGTATTAATAATTGTGAGAAAGTGCTTTGCAATTATTCTGTGAGACTGAGGATTGAAGTGGAAGTGTTGGGCAAAAGCTTATGTGAAATTATTAAAACATGCAATGCTTTTATTCTGTTTGGGGTTTTTTCCTTCGGGTTTCCCCACTATAAATCTGATGTTCTATGTCATTTACATTTCTGTTATTTTCTTTCTGTTCATGGTTTGTAATATGTAATATAAGCATCTTAATCTATTTTTAATCGTTGTACTTCATAATCTATAATCTTTGGCAATTATATTGTGAATTTATAATTTGTTAATTATTCATTCCCCTTAATTCCCTAACAAAAACATGGGGGAATGTCTTTAGGAATGTATGGCATATCCCTATTATTATTAGGGCGCTTAATGGGAATGATTATGTGATGAAAATACACTAGTTATATTGTAGTTCACAAAAAATTCATTGTAATGCAAGTGCCCAACTCTTATCATTTTCGATGACATAATCAATGCAACAATACATGTTAGATGTTCTTCATATTTTTTAAAATGCTTGAGTATTATTCCTAATGCTTGTAATTTTTTTGAGAAAGCAATACTTCTCTATTCAATAAACTATAATTTATTAGTTTCACGACTTTTTCCTAAATGTATTAATGTACCTACATATTTTTAAACTTCTGGAATTCAAATTACAACCCTATTGGTCTGCATCTCAATGCGTAACAAACAAAAAAAATCAATAAAGAAATTTAAAAAACATCAAAAAACCAAAATAAAAAGTGCCCATAACAATGGGTTAGAGTTTTGACGTGCTTGGAACCATATAATATGATTTTATTAAAAAAGAATTTTTTTTTAATAAAATTAGAAGAAGAGAACAAGATGTAGGAAACATGAGATGAGAGAGATAACATTAACAATAGAGAAGGGAAAAAAAACAATGGAAAAATAGAGAATGTGTTTGAAAGAGACCAAAAACACAAAGCATACATCGATAAAAACCTATTATCTACCAACAATCCACAAGCACACTAGCACAATACTAAATTATAACAAATAAATATTCCCTTAGGTATCAACATTTTCATGGTTATAATAAATAATTATAAAATCGTATAAACACATTCAACAGTTCATTTGGGCCAACTTTTTATTTTTTTAATTATTATTAGATTTCTAAAGCTTTCACTTCCTTCAACGTTTGAAAAAGCGAAATAAAGTAATGCCCTTAGACATTATGGGCCTTTCATGTGATACATGTTCGAATCAAATCTTAAACTATAAGATATACGTGACATGGATATAAATAAAATAAAATAAGGGAATCTTGAACCTTTTGATTGATTTGATGCAATCCACATGAAAGGAACATAGGTTTTGAGTGGCATCTTGGACCTTTTCATTGTACAAAGATTTGATGCAATCAAATATTAAATAAACATACATTTCTTTAAGGAACTATTCATATTAGATATGACGTGACAATATTACTTTTTAAAGTGCATGCACATATGCAGTTCTTAAACCTCAAAGTGGAATCCCAATTCCGACATTAAATATTTGTTGGAAGATGCAATTACATATCAAAACCAACCGTAAAAGTATTCCAACCAAACAAAATTACCATATAAACCCACATTAACAAGAGTGATATGGTTTTACTGTAGTTTTAACTGGTAAATTATTATGGAAAAATATGTTTCTTCAATACCTAAAGCATTATCTTCCATTAGCTCTTTTATGTGGAAAGACTTTATATCCCATCACTCAAATTAATACCATATTAGACTTGTATACTAGGTGATGTACAAAAATGAGATTTAAAAAGACTATTTTTTACTATTTCAATCTTATAATGTCACTGAAATTTTATTTAAAGTTCGTTAGCAATAAGTTGTTTATTTTAGCATGACCTAAAAATATGACCTCATCATTAGATAATTGGTATTCTTCAAATATGTAGACAATGAAAACCACCTTATTATTAGACAATTGTTACGTTATAGATAATGGAAACTACTTTATTATTAGTCAATTGGTATTCTTCAAAATAGTTATAAATTGTTTTAGAGAGATATAATTTAGATGTTTAATTGACTTATCATACCAATGAAATAATAAAATGTCTATGAGATATTCGTCATTATCCTACATTTTACTAAACAGATATTGAACAAACTTTTGTAATAAGAAAAGGGAATCAAATAAAAAAACTTTTATTTTGGGTTCAAATTACCTTATTATTGGTGAAAATGTCTGAAAATAGCCTTTTTATAACTGAGAACTTATGCAAATATTTGGGTATTGTGTTTTTACCCTATAAAAATTATGGAAGAAAATGTTATAATCCCAATCTTTCACTATACAACCATCCAAATTGAATTTCAACTTTATAGTTGGAACTACTAGAAGAAGGATTCCCTTTTTAGTCAACTTCATCCGAGGAATTTTGTTATATTTTGATGTAGGTCAAGGATATAATGTCAATTGAACAACAACATTTTCTTGTATTTGTTACTTAAATATAGAAATACGCACACACATGAACTCAAGGCTAGAGGTCAATGAAAAATCTTTAATTATTTTTGAGGAATAGATAGAAGACAAAACAATCTCACTTTATCATTTTCCCTCACTTTCACAAAAATTTAGAATGAAAAATCAAAGAAAATTTCTAATAAATTTGATTCTTGATCTCACCTTTCTCTCTCCTAGCCAAGCACCATGAATGGAACCTCTATCCTACTAGGAGGACACCTAACTTCAAAAATGTCCATACTGCATATGATAATGGGATGTTGAACTTTACCCCTTTATTTTTAGGATATACCACTCCATACTCTCATTATTGTGTGCCATTTTTACACTATTACCCCTATTTATATTGGTATATTGGTACTAGAAAATGCAAATAAGAATTACAACTAAATGTTCACACGTGTGTTATACCAACTTACCAAGGTGACGTCCCCATGTTATATCCATCCACTTAACACATATTTCTCCATCCCAACATCTATGCAAAATTAAAGATGAGAGACCCAAATTATTCTAATCATTACTTGCAATTTACAAATCTTGTATGATATAATGCCACTAAACAAGATTTATTATTATGAAACTAATGAGATGGTCATAGAAGCACTTTCAAAGTTTCGTAAAACTTAAAAGGTCATTTGACAACCACTAGGTAATGTATAATGGTAGTATAAAATTGTTCCTCACAGTAATTGTGTATATTTCATCATCAAATAGAGCACACTCAAATTTAACTTTTATTACTGCTTGAAACCATTTTCTCTTTAGTTCTTCAATTTTGGTATATAATTGTTATTTGTCAGGTACGCATTCAATTCAAACTCCATAATACAACAATGAGATAACCTTAATTTAAATAGTGACACACCTTTATATTTTTGGTTGCTGTCATTTTTCATATTACATTTCCTCTTTAGATTACATAAGACACCTAGGGGAAGTGATAAAATTCATTAGTCCCATTTATGATCTTTAAGGGATCTTCTCCAATGATTTTCTATATTTCCCAATTATAGATTTACTATGAATCCACTGAGTGTACTACTTAGGTATCCTTCTAATTTATCAAATATTTCTTGAATTACATTCCCTTTTTCCTTTTGATGATCCCATAATAGAACACTTTATCAAGTTCTTATGAATTTGTTTCGTAGCTATTATCTTCTATTGGGAATAAAAAAATATACAAACCACTTAAGTGAATCATCAAGTAAGTGTTCCATAGGGAATGTGTATGAATATGCAACATTAATACTAAAAATATACTACATAAGAATTTAATCTAAACAACTCAAGGATCTTACATGGCCCAATAATTTTCCACTTGAACTCGATGTATGCACCCTTTACAAAACCTTTCCTCTCTCAAAAGTTCCAAAAAGGAAACACTCATATAATTCATTCTCTCTTAACTTCATATATGTATTTATGTATGTATCTTCTCGTACTTTAGTTTTTTTTTTAATGCATCTCATGTATGTATGAAATTCCTATGTCGTGAAATTATGTGTCTCCTTTTGGACTACACCCATACACTATTTGAAAAGTTATTTTTTTACACTTTTAAGTGTTATAATAAAACCCAAACTATGCTAAGAACAAATCTCTATGTTATAGTTTCCTCCAACCAAATATATCACAAAATTATGAAGATTTCTATTTACCACATAAGTTTTTATATCCTTCTTTAGATCATTATATTATAAATTGAAACACAACTTGGTACCCAAATTCTTCCAAAAAAATCTATAATACATTAACCAAAACCTTAGTATCTATTTCTAAAACTATATAGTCCTATCTAATCCATGCAATTTAACTACCTATTTGAGAAAGAAATTTGTAAAATCTTTGACATGTCACAACATTAAATTTTTTCTAATCATTAAAAGAAGGGTTGTGAGGTCCCTAACTTTTTTATCTCATAATTACAAAATCAATTTATATTAAAAAACCAAAAATTTCCTAGCCTTAAAATGCTCTTATAGGGGCATCTTATAAAAACATATTTCTACGTAAAATAAAATAGGCTAGATAATTAATCCTACATATCTAGGTAGTATCTCAATCCTATCAAAAAGACACATTTTAGTATATTCTCAGTATCAATTGCATAATTTTTCATAATATTTATCATCCTCATAGTGTCATTGTAACCATATAAATATTAATATTCATAAAAGAAATTTCTAATTTTTAATTATTATTTGCATAAGAAAATACAAAGGTCATCCCAGGAAAATGTAACATAAATATAGGTTTGTAAGATATACAAATATCTTTCACATACTCATCATGAACATTTCCTACTAGTATGTAACCTAGGAACCATATTAAAAATATCCTTAACTTTTACAAATATATATTTTAAACTAGAATCAACTCATTAGATTCAGTGGAATGAGAAGAGATATCATCGAGGAGGGGGTGTGAATATTTTCCTAAATAGGCTAATAAGTAGGTTTTTCATCATTAATTAAGGGATGACTCAAATGTTCAATAGTAAACATAGTTATCGACCTAAGAAAAGTAGAAAATAAAGAATTGGTATAGTTTTTTTCCACCCTAACCATAGAGTCATAAATAGGAGAAGATGGATAATTTTTCCTACAAGTACCCTTCGGGTTTTCCCCCATTGATAGAATATATTTCTTATTATTAGACACAACTATATTCTCATCCTCTACAAAAGCTTCTCCCCCATCAATATAAACACCCATATATACTACCTATTGTTCAACATATTGATGAAAAAAATGAGCCCATTTCCACCATGCGACCTATTTGAAAGGTTTCAAAGAAATCGTTTCCAAAGATACATTTTTGTTTCGATAAGTATTCACCACATGTACTAATATAATAAATGATATGTATCTAAATGCCTCCCACTCATAGTATAACTCTTTATTTTATAAATGGTCTATGTATACAACTAAAGTTTTAAACTTGTACTACCTTATTCTCTTCACATGTAATATTGGTGCATTAACTTCTCTAGAGAAATGCCTTATTGACATTTCCAAGAGTATGGAGTAACAAGAAATTATTATGTGTAACCTTGACTAGTTCTTTTGGGATAGTTGTAAATGTTAGTTTTTTTTAATCATATTCCACATGTGTTCATACCTTTATTATCATATTTTATTGCTTCCCTATGACATCACTTTATCATTCTCATAAAATTGCCTCCATACCTACATTTGACACACAAATAATCTCATCATGTCACTCTTTAAGAATTTATGAGTCTCTCTCCATAATCCATGACTTTATTTTTGACCCCATGATATTACATTTCTCATACTCATTGATATTGGACAAGTTTGATACCATCTGGCTTGAAAATTCAAACAATCAATGATTTCAATCATCGTTTATACTATTTTATAGAAGAAACTACAATTTCGCATCCTGATTGTCATTTATAACAATCTTTCAATAACTCATTCCACATCATCACAATCACTCATTTAGTCTACTAACACTTCCAAATATTCCCTTAAAGAATTATATTCCTTGAATTTGTTATTTTTTAATTGGATTCTACAATTGGAACATTGTGTATTTAGGATTACAAATCATAAGTAGTGTACTTATAGTGGTCTTACTATCCTTTGGATTATGTAACAAGATGTTTTTCTAGGTCTTATATAATTTATTTGTGATCCCCCACATTAACCCTCTCATAATGTATTGCTAAACATGGGAGAAGTTAATTAACCAATATAAAATAATGTAAATTTTCCTAACCTATTTTTTTGTTTTTATAATTTTATTATTTGGTCATGAATGGGTTATACTATATAAATATTATATATATCTACTATATTATTTATCTATTAGATCTTTCCTTATAAAACTTGTTCAACCTATCAATCAATGTGACTCATTTTTACAACCAATGCATAAGAATCCATATCATGTTACTATATCGTTACAACCTTGTTAACCTATTATCAATATATCATTACAGGTAAGAGCCCTATCATTGACCTAGTCTTTTGAACCCTTCATATTCTCTAAAGTGTGGACTACCACCATCCCAACTCCACATATTTTGTAACTTACAATATTAAGGTGTGCATACTACCATGTCCTCTATCACTATCCTATTCTATATTACACATTATCGAGAGATTGATAAGATATTCTATTATGTCATTCTTTATCTATGTAGACTTTTTTGAACTTTACGTGAATATTACTTTCTCTTCTAATTTATTTACATTCATATTTTCTTATTACATCTTGCATTCCTCGTCACTTTAAAATATTCCAAAAATCATCTTTATTATTTCCTAAAGTATTATAACATGAGTTATCTCATTGACTCTCAAAATTCTTAAATAAATCAATATTCATATAATTATAACTCCTCATTCAACCTATCCAATTCTAACATGATTAGATTATGATAGGAACAAATGCCAAAATATGAAAAAATAAAAATAATACAAGGAATACTCAATCCAATACTAACAATATAATACAAGTGGAAAAATTAGAAAGGGGAAGAAAACAAAAAATACAATGTTAATACTCCTGATATGCAAGAATTCATCACAACCTACTCTAATTTTTCATGTCAACTTAATAAAGTCATTGCAACCAATATGGAGGAATACATTGCCATTTTGGGAAACTCTTGTGATGCCACTATTTCTTATTAACTACGTTATAGTAAAAATGTGCATAAAATCATAATTTAAATTATTTTCAAAAAGAACCAACTCAACTTATTTAGTAGTTTATTACTCAAATGAGATGATATCAAGCTAGTTCTAACAACCAAAATTTTCAAATGGATTCAAATTTTTTTTCATAGATAGTGAACCTCAAAAACATTAGTGGGACATGAATAATTAGTATCCTCCCCCACCTTCTCTAGTGGATCCCTTGAATTGCACAACCTCTCATAACTAATAAGGTGATCCAATCTATTCATAGGGAACCTTTGGATAATTATATAGTCATCATGGATATCATAGGTATTACCGTATCCCTTACTTATTTTTGGTCCACCAACTACATACTTCACATTAAACCCTTAAGAGACGTCTACAAAGTAGATCAAACTCTTATTCTACTACTAGAACCTTATGGGGGATGTCTTGAATTGGTAGCATAGTCTTACACCTAGTTCCATTTTTTAATTTGATTGGACATTAAATATATTAGTAAACTAATTTGATTCTCAAGATATACCAAATAAAACATGAATATATTTGAATATTATAATATTGTGATAATGATAATTTCAATCCTTTATAGAATAATGGAAGCCTCATTCTAACATAACTAAACAAGCATTTTTCTAGTGGAAATATTCATAATATTTTCCTCAAAACCCTATAATCTCACCTTTAGTACAAGGTAAGGTATTTTTCTCCTATCACTCATGGGGATGTTATCAAGAGTGATAACATACAATATTATCATATTCACCATTTTTAGGATCCTTAACTAATGCAAAATCAAACTCAATATTAATTTAAAGTTTACAAAAAAATCACCCTTGTAATGAACCCTTGAAATTGCAACATTATAGATGATGAAATATTAGAAATTTCTAATCCTTGAAATTTCTTGTAGAAAACCATTCAAAATTATTATTCCATCCTTCATAGATATAATGGAGGAAACAATCATTATCTATCTTCTTCCTCTCATGTCAATTACATTAAACCTCTCTTAATGGAAGATTTAGTGTGGCATCTTCCTAGGACTTATCAAATTTATATCCATACCTCCTACCCTACTACCCCATGGTTCAATAAGAATATATTTTATTTAAGGAATGCTTGTTATCACAAAAAAGAAACATCCTCTATTTTTTCATGAATGAATGGATGGTAAATCAGTGTTTTTTGGATAACATGGGACAATATCTCAAGTTGTGGACTTGCTACTTGAGACTGACCTCCAGAGAAGGTTGGTTGCCCTACCTAATCCTCATGCTACATTACTCATATAGTTGGAAACGTAACTATCTAATCTTATTCTAACAATCCAAGGGACCAGGGGAAGAGAAATATGCATGAAAAGGGAAAATCCTAAGCTAAAAGAGGTGATAACACAAATAATTGGGGGAATGAAACTCTTAGATGAGTCGAAATGGGAGGAAAATGAAGGATGAGAGGGTAGACATGAGTGCCACAATCCAAAATATCATTTCAAATATCACATCCATGGATTGCAACAAAATTAAACCATGTAAAGTGAAAGAGACATACACAACATACTCGCAAATGCATGAAAAGGAAATAAAATGCAATAGAACATAGGATAGAGTACATAATAGTAAAAAAATGAATTATATTTATTAGGAAGATGCACACATCATTATAATGAAGGGAGAAGGCATAAACACATTGAAAAATCCAAATATGAGGCTTGAAACTCAAGAACACATGTGTAACACTTTGAAATGATGCTCTAACATTCCAAGAGGGTCCAACCTTTACAAATGTACATCATCTTATAATAAATAGAAGATGGGAAAGATAGATGAGGGAAAGAAAGGTAAACTAGGTCTAAAACCTTTGACACCCAACAATATACATTGAATGTCTGAAAATAGGAATGGGTACCCTACCAATGTCATTCCCCCATAATAATTTTCTTGTAGGAAAAGGAATGAATGGCATACCTCATCAAATTTGGTGGTTTAGCTAACTGAAACTAATCTTTCAATGTTGGGACATTATTTCATAATTTAAACTCACCTTACCTCACTAAAATTAATATTTATAGCTTTCATGGTGTAGTACATGATGAGACCTTTCTAATGAGTCTAAGTTTGTGAAATTTGGAGTTACAGGGACAAATTTATGGTCGTTTGAAATAAAGGGTGTCATACTTCAATAAATACAAATGGTTGAACTTTTACATCAAGCCTTTCTTGGGTCTGTGACCATGCCAAAAACCCATGGGAACAAGAAAAACACAAGGTGGAACCCAAATCTTGCAAAGTAACTCTTGAATTATGATTTAGTCTTGGCAGAATTAAGAATCTTCTTTGTACCTTTGAACCTCCGATGTAAGGAAAATCATATTTCGGGATTGGAGAGCAAGCAACATAGAACATGCATTTTGGTCTCCATGTTCCAATAGAAGAGAAACCTAAAACCCAAAATGAAGGAGACTATACACACTATGACCTTGATTTGCACCCTTGAACCTATAACTTACTCTTAGTAGAAGTTTGTACTTGCTTTACAACCCACAACTTCCAAAAAGGTCCTCGATGGAATTTGGTACCTACAATGCAAATGTCGACCTAAGAACTAGAACCTTGTGGTGTTTTTGGTTTTAGGGAATCAAATTAAAATTTACATGTAAATTACAATTGAAATCCCAATGTATACACCTCAAATAAGTATCTATACCCTCATCGCCCACGTGCACATATTTATTCAATCATCCCCCTTATTTAATTAAACGCCCTCCCAATCCTCATTAATTAATTAAAGTGGTATTAATTAATTAATCATTTTAATATCTTACATGCCCAATTATCCGATCCACATTAATTGTTATGCCCATTAATTAATTAATTCACATTAATTAATTAATATTCATCCATTACCCTAACCAACCTTCTAATTAGGATGATTTTATCCTACACACACATCACCTTGATTTTATAGCTTTTATCTTATCTATTTTTATGCCCTAACTAACTTAAATTCATCCCTAAGCAACCCAGTCCTACCTACATGCTTTAAATCATTCAGCCAATCGTTAAAAAGACAAAAATCACAACAAAAAATAGAAAATCATTCCCAGAGGTGAAATTTTCCATGCAATTGGTGGTGACCTAGCCTAGTCATTGTTGACCTCTTTAAAACTAACTTCTTTCCTTCTATTCAACCTTATAAAAATAGATACATGGAATTCTTAACATGGATATCAGCTTGAGCATCCTTCCTCATGCTTGAGTAGTTCTGAGACATCCACAGACCTCTTGGACATCCCTCCAGCGTGTCTGCATTGCCCAAGATCATCGTTCGGGAGACATTCTTATCATTATCATATCCCTTTTGGTATGTTTATCATATTATAGTATATTTTTTGTATTTTAACATCTTACAGGTATAGAGAAGCTTTGGAAACACTTAGCATCCTTCTCCTACAACCCCTTTTGCTTACATGTTTCCATTTTTATCTTCTCATCCTCGGCTTTGCACTTTCCTGCTACAGTCACCATCGATCCTCCCTGGTTTCCATCAACTAGGGCCTTGTTTAGCCATGAACATATCCCAACTACTCTTTTCCATCATTTATCCTACCTACCTACCTCTGGTTCTTCCGCAAATCCTTTTACAATAGCTACAGGACCTGATCAGCTTCCAGATCACTCTCAGACCTTGTAGGTTTGCATATTTCATCTACAGGTTTAGATCCATCTTCTCAGGTTGCCTTCAACCTACCTCTACATAGTTTGGGTCATTGTCAACCTAGGCCAGGTAACACTCAATTTAATATTATTTCCATCTAATCATCTTTACATCAATTTTTGCCATTTTTTATATTTAATACTATTTATATTTGTGCATGCTCTTGTTGTTTTATTTCACTTTATCTAAATAAACAGGGTTTGAAATCCACCAAGGAAGTAAAAATATTCTTTTGTCTACTTAACTAGATAGTCCCTGCATCTTTCTATCTAATCAAAATCATTTTCACTCTTATTTATGGGTATATCAAGTTGCAAAAACAAAAATCAGCCATCTAGCGCTCGTATCACATCTGACGTAACATAAACCTTCCAACAATTCTTGGTTGTGTAGCTTCTTTAGTAGCTAGTGCATTAACTTCCTTATGAATGAGAAATTACATCATCATTCTTGGAACACCCGGTGGGACCCCCTTTAGGTGGTCTATTTATTTTCTACATTCTACTTTTTCATACTAACACTGCAGTGCAAGGATTTGATTTATTGCTTGTTCATGTTGGGTTCATGGTTTGGATCACTCATCACTCAAAAGAGAAGATAAATACAAAAATCATTATCTAGGTATTCCTCTTTTCCCTCTTTTCCCCTTTTGCATCATACTTTACCTTCTTGTCTGTGTCCTCATAAAAAAAAATAGTTCGTTTTGGATTTAAAAAACCCTTATTTTTGCATCCTACTTTCTCATATAGTCTAAGTAGGGGTTCAATATTCTACATCTCACATTAGTCACACACAACCAAAACCACACAAATCAATTAACACATCAAAACATTCACTTTCCCAGTAGACTGATTGGGATTTGATCACCCAAAAAAAACCACCTAAGACATTTCCTAGCCATAACTTACCTGAAACCAAACATAGATTACCTTCTTTTAGGTCCTCAGTTATCCATCTCCCTTTTCATTTTCACATTATTAATCAAAACATAAAATTAATTATTTTCTTGACATGTCTTTTTAATAATGGAAAACAAATTTTCCTCGAGAAGTTCTTAGCAATCCACCATGACCCCATCCAAATTATTGGTTACTTCTTGACCTTCTTCTAGCCCTATCTATGATTATCTCCACCACATGACCTCTACTTCTCGACCACATCAACCAATAGCCCTTTTTTTACCTCCATCACCTTTATACCCATCACCTTACACCAATATTTTTTCTACCCAACCATATTTTTCTCCATTACCTCATAACCTCCTTGGGTAATCTAACATCACCATAACCACTTCACTTATGGATATAGCCCCACCTTCAATCCCACCTGTCAAAGTCATTATTGTCCCTGCTAAGGGAACTCCTTAACAATCCAAATCTAAAAGCCTTTGTATCCTCCCACAAATATCCCTTGAGCATCCTCACAAGAAGATCAACATCCCTCCTATCAAGACCAAATCTACATCTTCTATCCTAGGGCCTCATCCCTCTATCTTAATACCCCCTACTCCATCATGACCAATCAACCAATCAAAATCTAAACAATCAGATTCCCTCCTAGGGCCAGCCTCCTCATCAAAAATACCTCCAATTATCTGGTCACCTAGGCCTAAATCATCAGCCACCGCATTTTCTTCTAGACCACCGATGCCTTGACCTAATCCACCTTCACCATCACCATCCACACCATCTTATAGATCCTTCCCTGGTTCCCACATCAAATCATATGTGAAGGTCCTCCAACATTTTCTACAGACTTCTAGCATCACTCTCCTACCTATCAAGGCCTTAGACTTGAACCATTTGAAGTCCTCATGGTTCGATCCCTATTTTAAGGCCCTTCATACCATTTTCCATTATCTTATTGAGCGAGAGGAACTCCTCAATGAGTCCCCTTATCCATCTGCCACTTTATCCATAACACATCCAATCCCTTTTACCACATCTCCATCTGATCAGCCTCCTGGGTCTCTTCACCCTTCTACAACAAATCCTATCACTCCTCTTGATGAGGGCCCTCCCTTGTTCATTGCTATTATTCACCTTAATACACCATCTTCTTAACATCCATATCCGTTGACATCCATTTTATTATCCACATCCCTTTCATTGGGAGAACATCCTTCCCCCCGTTATCAATCATTTAGCATCTTTCTTATTGTCTTTATCGATTCATCCTTCTATGCTAAGGGGACTTCTTTCTAAGACTTATCTATTCACAGATTAGTTCCTTTCCATATTTGGCATCATCCTATCTCATATAGCTTGGTTTATATGATTTTAATTTCATCCCCTCTTCCTACGACCACCTTTGTGTCCATATCTGTGTTTCCGTTTGGAAGCACCATGACTTTAAGCCCACCATTGTAGCACCTTTTTCATAATCTTCACTTAACTCATCTTATTTGATCCTGGTTTATCTTGTCCCTCTAGGGGGACCATTTATTCATCTTAAATGCATACCATTCACTTCATTAATAGGAAACACTTGCTCTTATTTTCATTTTTTCATCTCATACCATCTTCCTAATGCGACACTAACATCGGAAGCCTCGTAACTTTATCAAAATGACACCATGCTAGAAAGGAGCCATCATGGAAATTTCTCCCCTAACTAGATCAGACCATACATTATTACACAAAAGTATGGGTCAGGAGCCTATCATTTGACCTCCCTTTATGGTAAACTAGAAGTGGAACTGCTTAATTCATTGCATGTGTGACCATTATATTGTTAGTACATATACCAATGTGACCTTAGTCATGTCTTAAGATCATTCCTCCAGCTCAGCCCCTTCCATATCTCATCATGATGATTTGGAACTATGTGGTTTTCCATCACTTCTTAGATGTGACCTTAAATATGGGCACTACAACTCTTCCCGATGTTCTTTATGGATAGATTCTCCCCTCTGGTGAGAACTCCATAATCATTATATCCATCACTCTCTTATTAACCTATTATAACCATGAAAAGGGTCCAAGGGTGTCTCTTGTATATAATCATCCCCTCCTAAGTGGTCTAACTATCTAGTCCCAACTTTCCCCCATATAAAAAAACAAAATTCATGCTTGCTTCAATCAAAAACAAAAATTATCAAAAACAGACTGATCCCTCGAAGGACAGTTGCTCATGTAATTTTTTTTAAAAGAATGAAATCAAAATCAAAATAAATAGACCGATCCCTCGAAGGATGGCTATCATTATTCTTTCCATCTACATATTGTATAAAGTAGACCATACCCTCGAAGGATGTCTACTCTTTATGACATTTGAAGGCTTCCCGCATTGATTATTTTTTCATTTTATTAGCATCCTAAGAAAGCTTCCGACATTAATCAACTTTTCCTTTCCCCTTCCTAGAGTTAGGGAATAGTTTAGGGAATGCCACTTTTAGAGAACCCTCTTTCCTTTGTACAAGTTACATATCAAACCCCTTTTATCATGTCAAGATTACGTTTATGAGATAATCTCATTCATCATTTCCTTATGATCTGTAAAATGAATAACTATAATTAGTTATTTGTTAGCATTAGTTTTGGTCGCAAGTGTCTTGCGCTACATGGATCCTCTTTTTTATTACCTCCAATGCAATTGGAGGCATATTTTCCTTGTATGTTCCTCAATATAATGTAGTTTTGTTCACACCTATAGTTCACCACTATTGTGAGACATTTTTTTAATCCTAATCCTATCGTATCTATCGTTCAGCACATCTTTCTTCATCTCAATCACTTATGTGTTATCTATCTATTTTATAACACGTTTATCATTAATAACATTCATTCGTAATTTGTTTCCATGACATCTTACTAATACACATTCTAATCATCATGATCAAAATTAAATTTATAACAAATTATCACATTACACATTCATATCATCATCCACACACATGCACATCCAAATAAACATCTAATTATACATCTATTTCACCATCATGATCAAATATAAAACAAACATATAATCTAAAATAATCATCACATTAAAATTAATATCTAGCACATCACATAATGAACACATAATAATCAACAACAAAACCATTTATCATATATCCAAAATGTATATCAATGCTATTAAAATCTATAAAGTGAATATTTGAGGCTCTTAAGTCCTCATTTCCTGGGGAAAGCACAACACCTGATCGCTATGCATCTCCACCACCCTCATGGCCTCTAACTACTCATTGTGGCTATGAAACACTAGCAGTACTCCTAGATGGCCCCACTCCTCCGGCCACCATCCTCTAAAGATGCTCCCAATATTGTAGGATCTTTGACAACTTCTCAAACAAAATCCCCTCATAATATATAGCCTATGTGGCTAGTGTTCTATATCTGTCCATAGAAATCATGCTAGACAGTGCCATCTAGTCTGCACTTATCTTAACCAACTGGGACTTAGTATAACCCTAACATTAAAGTCATATTCCTTTTCCAACAACACTCCCACTTATTTAAGTGCTAACCATCACTTGAGACTCGGATGGACAATCAGAGAACACTGAAAATAGAAAGGATTTGCTATTTTGGGTAAACATAGGATTTCTCACCTTAACCAATGTTGGTTAATCCTCAACTGACTCGAGTTACCCTAACTATCATCAATTACCATATATACAGTTTTGTAACCTTTTTCCTGAGCTAGTCACTTCAAGTTTTGAGAGAGCTATCTGCATTCAAGAACAAACCAAATATTTTCATAGCATCCAAACGACTAAATACATTCAACCACAGGTCCTAGCAAGTACCAAATACTTGTCCACAGGAATTTACAATCATGGGAGCACTTCAGGAAGCATTTCCATGACACTAACCACCAAGTTCTTCATAGATCAACCACTACTATCCTTCACCAACTAGACCTACAAACACAAGTAAGTGTATTTGAATTGCATCATTTTTGTACTTAATAGGTTCTTTATCTTTTTATTACTGGATCTTATTCTTTCCTACATTCCTCCACCCCTACTTTCCTACCAATCTACCCAACCTACCACCCACCACCTTCTGCCTCTCTATAGCTAACTTCTAGGCATTCCTAATCCTTCCTAGAATTTTTACGATCCTAACCATCCTCCCTCCATTCATTTTGCAATCACAG
Organism: Taxus chinensis; assembly: GCA_019776745.2. Classification (NCBI taxonomy): domain Eukaryota; kingdom Viridiplantae; phylum Streptophyta; class Pinopsida; order Cupressales; family Taxaceae; genus Taxus; species Taxus chinensis. Next base: position 40,917,656 of record CM034154.1, read on the forward strand.
AGAATCCCAAAAACTAAGTTTATTTAATTACCACCATTTCACCACTACCGACGCCGGTTACCTTAACCGTCATCAATTTTTCCTCTTCACTAGAATCAGTCACCTGAATGACATCGATTACTATGTCCCCTATAAATTTTCACCAAACTTCCCCTAACGACCCCAAAACCTCACATAACCTTACCCAAATCTGATGCCTCACTTACAACCTCACCAAAATTCTCCCTAACTCTTTGTTCAGATACAAAGAGAGCTTAGACACCCACTTCTAACATTTTTCCATTATCCATAGTAACCGATATTAGTTATCATGAACCGACATCAGTCACACCTTGACCGACATTGGTATCTGTTCTTGATAAACTGCCTTAAACCAAAAATCTTCCTAATCATCCAAAATCAACCCAAACTATACTAGATCTTACCCAAACCTTGTCTGTGACCCTCAATCCACCTACCCAACCTACAACTTAACCCGGTACCTTCACCATTTTAATTATTAAAGCATTTAATTGGATTGACATTGATAGTAATCTGATATACCTAAATCAGAACACTAGTATTAGATTCTCTTATTTGCATGTTCATTTATTTTATAGTGAATTATATATATAAGTGGATTTACAACCATCGAGGAAGTATCACACTTTTTAGATCTAGCTCATGCTAGGAAATCCACTAACCTTTGTTATTAACTGTATCTTGTGGTCTTGCTTTGCATTACAGGTAGTTCCTCCTAGCAAAAATGAATCTCACACAATTAGTTTGGATCATAAATCAGAAACGCGTATAATCAACCTTCAACCACATGACTATAGGTATTCCTCCTTGGCATATTTACCCTTATCTATTTCATTATCTACTACAATTAGGTGAAAATTTTTGGCACGTTCGGTGGGACCCATCAGGGGTTCTGTTGCATTTGTTCATTCCTAGGTAAAAAATGTGTGTTTATTTCCCTTTTAAAAGTATTCACATTAATTTTCTTCTCTGGAATACTATCCTTCTTTCTATTGTCTAAAATAAATCATGCTTTTGGTGCTTTAACAAGATCATGTCTTTCTTTCTACTGGATTGCATTAGTGAAAGAGCAGTCCTCTTCATGTTCTCTATTTGCTACATCGAACGTAATTATGGATTTGGGATTAAAACATTGCATTTCATTCTAGTTTTTTACATTTTAGCTCACGTTAATTAAGGGAAACCTATACGCTAGAAGTCATGCATACCTGATGGTTGAATAATTCAATCGTAGTTCACTTTGCACAATCTCTATACCAAACCACTTAAATAATTTACTCATCTTCTTAAACATCATCCTACCTGGAAGAAGTTGTCAATAATCACATGATCAGAGGATTGAAAGTGGATGCGAAGATGGTTTCTATGTCTAGTCATTATCTCAGAGAAAGGACTGCCCTCACCAAAACTTTACTTGAAACCATCCTTATTTCTTGGATTTTCATAGGATACCTTCTATCAAACCAAAAACTCTATTCTATTCACAAGTCAGTCCTAAATAACATAAGCTAAAACATAAAATTCACCAATAGTATTTCATGTTTTTTTAGTTTTTCTTGATTTGTGTTTTGATTTGTGAGGTTGTATTCTTCATTATTTTCTTCCTTTCACACTCCACAATCATAGTTGGTGTATTTCAAATTTTTCTAAGTGTCTCAGGGTTCATCATTACCATACTCATGTTTTTGGGTTACTATTATATTTGATCTAAGTCACTGAATCCCATTTTTCTTCATATTTTCAAATTTCACAGTGACCGGCATCGGTCCAATAACCTTCACCATTTTACATCTGACCATCATTGGTTTATCTAACCATTGTCGGTTTCCTTCTTTCCTGGGTTATTTCACCAAAACAGCACTCATCACATTTTCATTTTTTCTAGGGTTTATCAGATACATCATTATACCTCTGGACCTTGGAAATCACTGTTAAATCTAGATTTTGTCCTATTTTCATTAGTTATTACCACATTATCAAAATTTTGATTATTCCAAAGTAACCAGTATCAGTCACCCTAACCATCATCGGTCACCCTCTATCATCGTCATCGGTTAACCTAACCGTCGTTCGTTCATGTGTTTTAATTTTTAATTAAAATAACAGCCAATTTTATCTTCTAGAACATATTTTATCCATTTCCTCTATGCCTATATGTCATTTATAGAGATTAGATTACTAGGACTACACTAACTCACATGGTTTTGATGCATAGCCAATCCAATGCCTTTGTGTTCCATGCTAGCCTTCAACTACTCCCACCTAACCCATCACCACCTTCTATCCTGTCACTTGTGGATCCTACTCAGCCCACTATCATCAGTACCGATGAAGAGGAGTTTGTAAGAATCCTTGACCAAAATCTCTTTACCTTACAATACTATTTATCCCATTCATCTACTTAGGACTCATCAGGAAAACTATTATATGACATGCCTGTGTCCATTCCCCCTACCCTCGCCCCCACTTCTGCATCAGCTATTACTAGCTTGACCTTACGTTCTTCCACCTTACCTCCTGTGGTTTGAAAAATTGATCCCACAACATCTATATCTGTTGCACCTACGACATCTTTCGCATGATTGACGTCAGTTTCTCCCATGGTGTCAACCATTCCTTTATCATCCACCTTGAGCATAGCCTCGTCTACACCCGCCACCTCGTATATACCTATTACATCACAACCATCCATGGTGTCGAGAACCCATACTCCATTCCAAAACATTATCCTCTCCATCCCACATTCTTTACCTCTAATCATTACAAGATTTGTTATATCCACTCCACCTACTTACACATATCACCAACAACCCCCTATCTCATCTATTGCCTATTTAGGATATTTTTTTCCTGCATCTATTCCCCCCTCAAAATTTTTGTACTCAGAACCACCATATATTAGGATTTTTTCATCATCATACATTCATCATATACCCCCTTATACTACAAGGGGTGCCTAGTCATCACAACCTACAAACGACCTTATTAAAATGATGATGGAAAAGATACAGACATTAGAAGCATTGGTTTCTAGATCTTGCAACTTTTTGACATACGATGAAATCTACAATGAGCCCATTCATCCTTCTACTCCCATTTTTCCATACCGCATGCATTGGGAAATGCCCAAATTCAACCAGTTCAACATTAAAGAAGACCCGCAGCAACACTTGTGTTCTTTCAAACATGGGTATTATATAATCATTCATGATGATGATCTACTCTTGTAGACATTCCCAATGTCCTTGATAGGACTTGCATTGGTTTCGTATAGTGGTTTACCTAGGCATTCCATTTACTCATTCGGCCAAGTGGCTCAAGCCTTCCTAAACTATTTTTGATCAATATCGTCAAGAAGGTTACCATGACTGACTTGTACTCAACACGGTAATATGAAGACGAATCTATCGCAGATTTTATCACTCATTGGTGAAGCCTCATTAACCATCTCGCATTCAAACTGATTCAAATCGAGCTTATGGATTTTTTACCAGGGCTTGTGCTACATACATCTCACCAAATCTCCAATTTCAAACCTTCCGCACATTTGACGAGGTGTTCACCATGACTAGAAAACTTGAAATCCGTGACATATAAGAGAAGAAAATTCAATTACGTAACATAAATACTTCATTCAAATCAAATGATACTTATTCTTCTTCCAAACCCCAAATACCTATTCTAAAACCAAAGGATCTATTAACGCGGTAGTTTTAAAAGTTTACCCATCTCACCCATCCAATCAATCAAGCCTACTTCCAACCTTTCTCCCATTCAATCTTTCCAGTTCACGTATGAGAAATGAAAGTACACTCCCATAAGAGAGCTATTTTCTTCAGTTTTATAAAAACTTCTAAAATCTGGAGAAATTTCTCTTCCACCCATCAAACCACATACTAGTTTTGACCCCGCTCGTCCTATGCCGACATGGTACAAGGAACATGATTATTGTAACCATCATTGCGTTAAAGGTCATAGCGATGGTAATTGTATAACATTCAAAAACATCGTCTAAGAAATGTTAGAAAACGGATATATCGTATTAGACAACTTGAATGCACCGGCTAATCAGAACTTGCATATCTTCAAGAATTTGTTTCCTAATCACACACCATCATCTAACCAAAGTGGCAAACCTTCTACTAATGATAGTAATGTCTGTGAAGTTCATGTTGTTTTCAAAGTCGTAACAACCCTTCCTCAATTTCCTCCTATCCCCTCTATTGAGGAGATTCTTACACAAGCTCCTTTACCCATGGAGGAGCCTACTTCATCTACTCCTTTACCCATAAAGGAGTCCCCTTCATCTTCCCCTTTACCCATGAAGGAGTCTATGATATCAGCCAATGTCATTTCTCCACACACCTCTCAACTTTATGAACAACCCACAATATTGACTCTCCTACCCACGAGAGAGTCATGATCACCTTCCTCTCTACTAAAAGAGGAACCTACACCGACATACCCATTATCTCCTCTACCCATAAGAGATCCATTAGATGCACCTCTTATTATTAGTGACAACTCTCCATCAGCCTTCAAAGATCATGTTGATTTACTCTCAACTCTTTTACCCACAAATTTTGAAGCCAACCATTTCCATGTCTCATAGACATTATTTATAGGGATTTCCACCAAGTTAACATCATCTCCTCCTACAACAATGTCATTTTCACAATTGGCTCACCACTTGGATTATGTTGATAATTCCATGCTTTGGGGGAACCTTTGGCTACCTTTTTCAACCCAAATATAAATTTCCTCTTCTAATACCTCCATGATTTATTCAAAGGTGTTTCAGAAAACCAAACCAATCATGCCCATAAAAGTCGTAACAACCTCTTCTTCATCACCTTTTCCCACACCTAAACCCTTAGTAAAAATTGAAATTTCTCCAACACATAAACCTTCATCATCATCCATACCTAGCCCCGCATCCAAAACCATTACCACATTGGGTGTCATGCTAACATCAAGCCTAGTTCATCCTCCTATCAAATTGGATTTAGCCTCATCCTCACAAGCCCACGTAAAAACCATTTCTCCACCTAAAATGAAGACCCAATCTTTTATGCCACATACACCAGTTTTGCCTAGTACCCTTCTTTCACCTTCACCGCTTCCATCTATCCTCGAACTTCACCCATCCACCTTAGCCAAGAAACTTCCTATCCAAGGTAAAATAAAAACACAACAGCCCATCTCCTCATCATGAGCCTCTATTACACCTAACTTACATACACATTGTACACCTTTTCCATTACCTGCAACATTTTTACGAACTACACCCGTAATACTTCTAGTAGCCTCATCACTACCTATGGTATTCCCCACTCTTCAATCAATACCCTCCACCTTGCCTCTTCCAAAATCCTTCACCGCACCTCCATTGTCACCTTAGCTAACTCGTTCCCTTCCACCATGTGCCTTCCCTTTGACATCACACACTCTTTCTCCTTTACCCAAGAAGGTACAACCAAAATCCAATAGCCCACTATCGTCAAAAGGGGTAGTCAAGCTTACAACACCTTCAACTACTAGCTCATCTTCTACACCTTTACCCAAGAAATTACAACACAAATCCAAAACAATACTACTTACCAAACTAGTGTTTAAACCTATTCCACCTCTGATTCCACCTCCCATGGCACCTCTCCCATTAAAATCACCCACACTTACCTCACATTGTGATCCATTGGCAGGGTTGTATGCCAACGTATTACTAAACCTTTTACAGATCATTGTCATCACATTGCCACCACTTAGACCTTATGAACCACTCAAACCCAAACCAAAAGGGTTTGATGATACCAAAATTTGCACCTACCATCATGTATCAAGGCATGTTGAACAAAACTGTAAGGCTCTAAAAACTATTCTTCTCTAACTATTTCTCACTATGTAATCATGGGTGGTATTCTTTACAAACACGGCTACTGAATACTACACTAAATGGGTATAAGCCATGCCTCTCATTTCTACAAAAGCTGAGAAAATATGTGAATTCATCAACCATCAAACCATTTGTCACTTTTGTGTTCCTCACTGCCTTATCACTGATAATGGAAACAATTCAATAACAAAACCTTATGGAAACTCTATGATGCCTTCGGATTTCAACTCATCTTTTCTTCACCTTACTACCCTCAAACCAATGGCCAAGCTGAATCAACCAACAAAACCTTAAACAAAATTATTATGAAAGTAGTTGACGATACTAGAAAGGATTGGCATATGCACATTCCTTTTGACTTATGGGCTTATCGCACTAGTATTCATACCTTAAATGCTGCCACACCTCTCTTTTGTCTATTGTACATTGTTAAGAACCCATGTACCTACCCTTTTATTTAGTTTATAATATATTAGTTGTGTTAGACACATATGCTTCATAATTTATCCTTTTAGCATATTTGAGTAATCCCTCACGTGTGGAAAGTAGTAGTTTCATAGATAGGAATTAGTATATAAGAAGGTCTTGAGGCTCAATGAAGCATCGACGAATATATTGTATTGAGATTGCTCAAAGGAGGTTACCCCCTCGAAGAGGCCTATAATTTAATATCAATTAGAGTTCTTTTACTTTAGTTATTTTTTGCAGGCCATTTTGTTGTGATTGGTAAAATAGTGTTGCAGGGTCTTCACATACAGAGGTTGTTTTGCCTCTTGAAGTCTAAAATCCATCTCTTTGTATCTCACGCAAAGAGATGCTCAACCATGATGAATTTCTCCAAGACCATTTAGCACAGCTCGAGTTATTAGACGAACGTCATCTCAATGCTCTTGATCACCTCTAAATCTACCAAAAACGTATAAAACATGCCTACAATAAACATGTCCATAAACAAACCTTCCAGGTTGATGACCTCATCCTGAAGGAAAATCAACATGTAACAAAAGAGGAGAAAAGTAAACAGGGAAAATTTTCTCCTAATTGTCTTGGACCCTATATCGTTACTCATACATATGGATCAGGTGTTTATCATTTGTCTTAAATCAAAGGTAAACATGAACCTGAGCCCCTCAATGCCTTGCATATTCGACCATTCTATTGTTAAATCAAGTCCTATATCACATTTTTTCTAGTTAAAATGCTCATCCCTTGAGTACCATTCACCTTCTATTTTAGCTATTTTAAGGATCAATGATTAAACAAGAATCATCTGATTACCCGTCACTTTTATAGCCTTTTCTTTAATATGAGGACCATGCTTTGTCTTCAATATGAGTACCACGGCTCTACTCATGGATAATTTTCATGTTTTTTAAGATGGAATCCCATGGGTGTTCATTCCTTAAACCCTCTTCTTCATATTTAACCTTTGTGTGCTATGGTTTTGTCTTCCACATGAGCCTATCTTTCTCTATTGTCGTCCATGACCTAAAATTCCAAAAACAAAAAAAAATCAAAAGTAAAATTGGATTCCAATCCTTGAGTAAAACTTCTAGCAAAAATATGACTCCCTCGAAAAGGACATATACTCTTTCTATCTCGCTATTATAAATAGACTTCTCCCTCAGACAACTATATAAAGCTAACCATATGGAAATTTTGTTTTTTAGCCATATCTTTCATATTATAGCTCCATTTTCTTTAAAATTTTCTTGGAACACCCATAATCCCACTCCGCCAATTTTATGCATTGAGGATCCGAGACCCAATTCCACTTCTATCACTCAAAAATTACCATTTTCAACTTTTTTAAGGTTTTCCATAACTTCTTCATTTTTTACCCATTTGCCCCGAAATTCACACACATTATTCCTTTCCATGTTGTGCTCTTTTTTTCTTGAAAGAACAATTTTTCATTTCGTACCATTACATCCCCCAAATTATAATTTTCCTCCCAGTCTATTTTCCCTATTTTATCAACTCAAATCTGAAATTTCCATAACAAAACGTGTTTAACAAAGAGTTTTTCTATCCATTTATAAAAAAACCATAGTTATGGTTGTCACCCATACAGGCACCAAAGTCGTGGAGGAAGAACTAGAAACATTGAAATCCCAGGTCACTGAGCTATCTCAATGGAGACACGGATTGAATCAGCAACATGAAATTTTGATCAAACAATGACCAACAACGGAGTCCTCACACAACTCCTTCTCCAAACCTTCCCATGGGCCCAAGTTGAACTTCCCCAAGTTCGATGGTAAAGATCCCATAGGATGGATTTATCAAGTCGAGCAATTCTTCAACATTCATGACACTTATTCTGTCAATCAAGTCCCAATTGCCTCCTACCATTTGGAAAAAGATGCACTACAATGGTATCATTGGTATCTCATAGCAAATGATGAACCTGATTAGAAGAAATTTACATCCCTCATTTTTTATAGATTTGGTCCCTCTGAATTCAAAGACTTTATCGGAGCTCTCACCAAACTCCGCTAAACTAGTACTATTCAGGAGTATCAACATGAGTTTTAGAAACTTGCTAATCACACTTAAGGGATAACAAAAGACTTCTTCAAGAGCTGATTTTTAGTGTCTTCAAGGAGCCATTCCACTCAGAAGCGAAAATGTTTCACCCCACCAACATGATGGAAGCCTTGGGCTAGGATAAGTTGGTTGAAGATAAAATCTTAGCTTAATGTCGACTATCACTATCATCCACATACAAGAACCCAAACAACATACGACCAATGTCCCACGCCCAAATCAAGTGTCTTACTAAGGCCGAGATGTGGGAACGTAAGGATAAGGGATTATTTTACAACTGTGATGATAAATGTGTTAAGGGTCACATGTGCGTCACACAAAAAAATAACCTACTAGATGTTGAATCACCACTAGACCAAGATAATTAGGTTGATAGCCAGGACTTCGAGGATGCTCCAGATGAACCAAGCCCCATAGATGATTCCACACCCCAAGAGGATCAACCAGAAATCTCCCTACATGCACTAGCTGATATTACCACCCCACAAACTATGAAGGTCAAGGGGTTCTTCAAAATGATTTCTCTCATAATCCTCATTGACTTAGGCAGCACACATAATTTCATCGACCCCCGTATTGCTAAGTAGGAAAAATGCTTTATATACCCTTGTTCTAGCTTCAAAGTAATGATTTTTAATAGGGGGAAATTTCCTTATAAAGGGAAATTTTGGAATGTATACATTGCGATAGGTGACTACAATTTGCGATCAAATATGTTTTCCCTACCTCTAAGTAGATGTGATGTGGTTTTAGGTGCAAAATGGCTCAACACTTTAGAACCCACTCTATGGGATTTTTCTAAGCTTTGGATGTACTACATAGATAACAGCCAGAAGCACACATTAAAGGGATTATTGCCAAGATTTTCTTCCTACATTAGCTCCCATTACATGGAAAATATTTTGAAGAAAGACTCCCATGGGATAATTTCCTAGTTTCACTCAATCCAACTCCAACCCCCCACTACCACTTGCAACCCTGTAGACTTACATGCCATCCTCGACAAACATGTTTCTATTTTTATTGAACCAATGGGGTTAGCCCCTTGATAGCATGAAGATCACTGCATCTCACTCCTTCCAGGAATCATTCCCCCCAACATCCATCCCTACCACTATCCATATTTTCAAAAGTATGAAATTGAAAACCTAGTCTGGGACCTCCTTAAATCCGATGTCATTCACCCCAGCACTAACTCGTACTCCTCCACAGTACTTATTGTCCAAAAAAATAATGGCTTGTGGTAGCTTTGCATTGAATTTTGTTTCCTTAACTTCCTCACCATCAAGGATAAATTCCCCATTCCGATCATTGATGAGCTCCTAAATGAGCTATATGGGGCAAAAAAATTCCAAATTAGACCTTCACTCTAGATATCACCAGATTTGATTATATCCTGAAGACATTCTAAAAACCACCTTCGGCACTCATGATGGTCACTATTAACTTTTTGTCATGCCTTTTGGCCTTAAAAATGCCACTTCCACCTTTCAAGCACTCATGAATAAAATCTTTTAGCCTTTCCTTTGTCAATTTGTCTTGGTTTTCTTTGACGATATCTTGGTTTATAGCCACACATGGGCCAACCACCTCCAACACCTTGACAAGGCAATACAATTTTTGGTAGATAATACATTATGTTCCAAAAAATCCAAGTGTTCCTTTGGTCTTAAAGAAGTGGAATATCTTAGGCACATTGTCTCTTCCGACAGGGTCTGTGTAGATCCAGACAAGATCAATGCAATGCTAGAATGGCCTTGGCCAACAACTCTTAAGAGCCTTCATGGTTTCTTAGGCCTTACTAGGTATTACCGTAAGTTTTTTATGGAATATGGAAACATTTTTCCCCCCTTGACCGCCTTATTGAATAAATATGCCTTCACCTAGAACACCACATCTGACCAAGCATTTGTGGCTCTTCAAAAGGCTATGTGTAGAAAACCCATTTTGGCCATGACAAAATTCACTCAAAGTTTCACCATTAAAATTGATGCATGTGGGAATGGTTTGGGTGTTATCCTTCTTCAAGAAGGTCACCCAATCGCCTTCACTAGAAAAGCTCTTCCGGGAAGAAACTTAGCCTTGTCTACATATGAGAAGGAAATGATGGAAATTGTCCATGCAGTATGAAAATGGCAACCATATCTATTGGGGAATATTTTTTTGCATCAAAACTGACCACTGTAATTTGAAATATTTCCTAGAACAACGGTTCTCCTCCCCAACCCAACAAAAATGGGCCAGCAAACTCATGGGGTGTGATTATGAGATAACCTATAAGAAGGGTAAAGACAATATTTTTTCCAATGCTCTCTCACTTTCATTTGAGAACCAGGCATCCCTATCGGCCATCTCCATTCCCATCCCAAATTGGCTAAAATCTGTAAAAATAGGGTATGCACATGATCCCTCTAGTATTTTTCCATTGACCCCGCAGTCGTACCGCATTGTTCATGAGATGGTGCATTTCTACAACACAAGGGCCATCTGGTGATTCCCTATTGTCGAGACCTTTAGCAAGCTGTATTCTATGAAATTTATGCTTCTCCATCAGCAAGAAACTCTGGATTTATCAAAACTTATGAGTGAGCACACTGAAACTTCTTTTGGAAAGGAATGAAGGGTGATATTAAACATATGGTGGCAGAATGTGATACCTATTAATGCAACAAAGGTGAGACAACAACAATTTCTAGTTTGTAAGAGCCCTTGCCAATTCTGACTAGGATTTAGATAGATATCTCTATGGATTTCATTGAGGTTCTTCCTCGGTTAGGAGGTAAATTAGTGATCTTGGTTGTGGCCAAAATTCTCTCCAAATATAGTCATTTATGTTCCCTCACCCATCCATATAAAACCTCCACGATCATCCATATTTTTAGGGTTTAAATTTTCAATCTACATAGCATTCCTTCCTCTATTTCCTCTGATCATGATGCAACTTTCACCAGCCCCTTTTGGATAGAGATATTTCAAAACACAAGCACCCAACTAAAGATGAGCTCCAGGAATCACCCCAAATGGATGGCCAGACTGAAATTGTCAACAAGTGTTTAGAAACGTTCCTTCATTGCTTTGTTTCAGAACAAAAACACTAGTGGAAAAAGTGGCTTCCCCTTCTAGAGTGGTGGTACAATACCTCATACCATACTTCTAATAAAATGACCCCATATGAAGAAGTTTATGGTCAAAAGCCACAAGCCCTTCTTCCATATAACCCTGGCAGTTTGCGAGTTCATGAAGTCAACACTAATCTTTGCAACCAAGATCAAATTATTAGCACTCTATGAGCCAATCTCCACATAACACAAAACCACATGAAGCAACATTATGATCACCACCACTCCAAGCGCACCTTCCTACTAGGTGATATGGTATTCCTTCATCTCCAACCTTACAAGTAGTCATCCTTGAAGCTCAAAGGGCATCATAATATTTCTCCAAAGTTTTACAGACCCTATAAGGTCCTATAGAAAATTGGTTTGATTCCTTATAAGCTGGAGCTTCCACCTTCCTCCCAAATTCACCCCATTTTCCATGTCTCTTGTTTAAAGAAAGTTTTGGGAAAAAATTTCAAAACACAAACAATTTTACCACAACTCGATAATGAAGGCTCCATCATACTTGAACCAGAAGCCATCCTAGACAAGTGGACCTGCCAACTCCGTTCCTACTCCATAACAAAAGTCCTAATCAAATGGCATGACATACAACCATAAGACGTAACATGGGAAACACTTCTCTAGGTCCAACACTAATTTCCACATCTGTAACTTTGAGGAAAAAGTTGTTTTCAAGAGGGAGGGGATGTTTGGAACTCATGTTCCTACCCTTTTATTTTCTTTATAATAGATTAGTTATGTTAGAGACATATGCTTTGTAAGTCATCCTTTCAGCATATTTGAATAATCCCACATGTGCGAGAAGTAGTATATTTTTAGATAGGAATTAATATATAATAAGGTCTTAAGGCTCAACGAAGCATCAACGAATATATTGCATTGAGCTTGCTCAAAGGAGGTTGCACCCTTGAAGAGGCCTACATTTTAATATCAATTCGAGCTCCTTTGATTTAGTTATTTTTTGCAGGTTATTTTGTTGTGATTGGTAAAATAGTGGTGTAGGTTCTTCACATACAGAGGTGTTCTACCTCTTCAAAGTCCAGAAGCAATTTCTTTGTATCTCACTCAAAGAGATTCTCAATGATGATGAATTTCTCCAAGACCATTTGGCACAACTTGAGTCATTAGATGAATGTCGTCTCAATGCTCTTGATCACCTCCAAATCTGCTAAAAACGTATCAAACATGCCAATGATAAACATGTCGATGAACAAACCTTCTAGGTTTGTGACCTCCTCTTGAAGGAAAATCAACATGTTACAAAAGAGCAGAAAAGTAAACAGGGAAAATTTGTTCCTAATTTTCTTGGACCCTATATCATTACTCATACCAATGGATCAGGTGCTTATCGTTTGTATTCACTCAAAGGTAAACATGAACCTGAGCCCCTCAATGCTTTGCATCTTCAACCATTCTATTGTTGAATCAAGTCCTATATCACATTCAATCTAGTTAAAATTCTCATCCCTTGAGCATGATTCACCTTCCATTTTACCTATTTTAAGGATCAACAAATAAACAAGAATCATGTGATTACCCATCACATTTTCAGCATTGTCTTCAATATGAGTTCCACGGCTCTACTCATGGCATGATTCTTATGGATAATTTTAATCTTTTTTAAGATGGAATCCCATGGGTGTTCATTCCTTAAACCCTCTCCTTCATAGTTAACCTTTGTGTCCTATGGTTTTAACTTCAACACAAAAGCCTATCTTTCTCTATAGTCTTGTCCATGACCTAAAAGTCCTAAAACAAAACAATTTCAAAAGTAAAATGGGATTCCAATCCTTGAGTCAAAATTCCAACAAAAATATGACTCCCTTGAAAAGAAAATATACTCTTTCTATCCCTCCACTATAAATAGACTTCTCCCTTGAAGGAAAACTATACAAAGCTAGCCATATAGTACATAGTTTATTGTAAAAAGAAGACTATTCTTGCAAAAAATAAAATTAAATATTCAGAAGCTTCCCACATCAATCAGCTTCATGAAGACCTCAAGGAGATAATCTACTCATCCCATATAGACTTACCACATTGATCATTCTATAAAAACAAAATCAAAAATAAAAAGATAACTTTTTCATTATGGACTTGCCTATTTTGATCTTGGGTCTCTTGCCAAATAGGCATGTTGTCTCACACCAGGAAACACTAAAACCAAACTATTTTCACCTCATTTCCTTTTCACCCTAATTTCCTACCCACTCAAGGGATGTGCCAAAAATGTGACATTCCATGATCATGTGACTTTCTTCACCCTTAGAATAGTCAATCATGTAACGCCTTTAGGATCTTACGTTCATAAACCCATATTTGGTATGATAGACTTGTTATGGTTCTTGTCAATTAGGTGGATTTTTTGTCACCTCTTACCAATCACCTTCCTTATTACTTTTTGATTATCCTATACTGGAGAAATCCTTCAACACCTAAATTCAACCATACCTAAATGACCTCAATTCAACCATGCCTAACTGACCTAAACTCAACCATGCCTAAATGACCTAAAATCAACCATGCCTAATTGACCTAGACTTATCATGTCTATAACCTACCAACCCATCCTTCTACCTCATCATATTCCTCCCTAGCTTATGGGAGAACTACATTGGCTTGAGGCCTCTTTTCATCGAGGCTATGTAGGTTACACTCTAAGGGCATGGGGCCCTTGGAGGTTAGCTCATCCACTCTTTACCCTAACTAATTTTTCCCATTTTTTCTATTCACATTCTACCTTAGTTAGTTTCCATTTTACATAACACTTGGAAATTAAAAAAACCATATAAACATACATACCTACCATTTAATTACATCATCATATCATACATTTCACATTTCCATTATATCAAACAATTGGAAACTTACACCACAACATACATATACATCACAATGTATTTTTATTACTACTAATCACTTGGAGATTAAATCAAACCCCTAAACCCAACTCCATCATTTCTAACTCACTTAGAATCCACCATGCCTAATTGACCTAAATTCTATCATTCCTAACTGAACTCGATGCATTCATGCCTAATTCACCTAGTTTCCATCAACAACAAAATAACAATGGAAATTTAATCAAGTACATAATTCATCCAATAAATACCATCAACTATATAAATGGGAGAGTTTGTGTATCGATACATATATACACAGATACAAATAAATATAAGTATCACAAATAGCTAAGATAAAGCCTCACTATCTTCGGCACATAGGCCGATATAAAACTCAAAATAAAAAAACTCTTATATACAACCTCACTATCTTTGACACACAGGCCAGTATAAATATCAAAACAAATATCATATCAAGTGACTAATTGTCACCCCACCTGATATGTTCAGGGAATTTCTCACTTTTCTCCTCCTCATTACCTGTATGTCGCCCTGTAAACATATCTACACCCTCCATGGGTCTCGATCTGGTCACCTTTTGGCCCTTACTCAATCCTAGTGTCTGAGAACTCATAACCTCACCTTGGCCCTGTCCATGGCCTCTAAGACCCTCTGTACTCCCTAAAATTTGAGTCAGGGATAATTTTAGTGGCGAATATTCGTAATATGGTGAATATTCCATTTTTGAAAAATTTGAAAAGGTGAATTTTCTGGTGCGGGTCAGTGACTTGTTCACCTAAAAATTACACTTTAATTATTTTTACGGGTCAGCTTCGCCTACCCTTGAAAAATATCCCCTATATAATCCTAGATTATTCGCCAAGTAGAACACTTCTACTTCATATTTGTCAACAATATGATATATCCTGTATTGTAGATGCGCGACAATGGGGTTATTTGTTGACGCGTGACACTGACGGATAGTTGACACGCAATAAGGAACTGTAGATATTGACGCATAGTAGACACATGACAAAGAGTTTGTTGATGAGCGAATCGAATATTTTTTCAATGCGCAAGTAGAGGGTGGAGGCTGCAGATGTGTGATAGGAGATTTGCTATCGCGCGTCAAAAAATAACCCTCATTGACGCGCGTCAACAACCTTGTTGACACATGTCAATGAGGTCTGTTGACGCACGTCAATGAGGGTTATTTGTTGACGAGTGTCAACAGACCTCATTGACGCGCGTCGACAAGGTTGTTGACGCGCATCAACAACCTTGTTGACGTGCGTCAATGAGGTCTGTTGATGTGCATCAATGAGGGTTATTTGTTGACGTACGACACTGATAGATAGTTGACGTGTGACAATGAGGTACAATAGATATTGATGCATAGCAGACGTACGACAAAGAGTTTATTGACGCGTGACACAGAGATTTTTTTAATGAAAAAGTAGAGGGTGGAGGCTACAGACGTGCGACAGGAGATTTTTCTGTCGCGCGTCAAAAAAAAAACGCATTGACGTGCGTCAATGAGGTCTATTGACATGCGTCAATGCATTTTTTTGACGTGCGACAGCAAAATCTCCTGTCGGGCGTCTATAGCCTTCTGTCTCACCACTTGACAATCAGGTGAAATTTTTTCATACAACCCCCAAAAAATTCGCATTCTCACAAAACCGGTTCCGGAGATATTCGCCAAGTATTTTACACCTCTGATTTCTAAGAGGTATCTTAAAATGAACCCTGATTTGAGTCCTAGATCTTGTCCACTCACTAGATGTCTGCTGGGCTCTGTACTCGACATATGAGGGAATATCTATCCCAATAGTCATCAGGTGATCCTGATAGTAATGAGCCTTATTAAGGGCATCCCTGAACCACGCCATTGACACTGTCTAAGGTGGTGCCATGGGTCTCAATACGACCTGTGAGCCTTGTCTTGCTAATATTGGCCTCGATACCTATATGTGTGATCCCTTCCTATTAATATCGACCTCGGTTGCTATACATGTGATCCCTGTCCTCCTCCCTATACTGTGGGTCCATATCTCAGTGATGTTTCCTATAGTTTAGGACGTTGTTTCTTGTCCTGTGGAGGTACTTGTGCTACAAGCTAGGCCTGTAAGGTCTCTACCTGTGCTTGTGTATAGGCTAGCTGGCCATGTAAACCTGTCACATGCACCTTTAAGGTAGCCAACTGAACTCCATCACCATCTTTGCGCTATGCAAGTGCATGTTCCTATGCCAACTAGGCCAGTAAAGCTGTCACTTGACCTTGTACGGTCACCACCTTTGCACATACCCCTGTCAACTAACCTTGTAAACCTATGATTTGTATTTCTAAGGTGGTCACCTGCCCCTGCAATGCATCTCTCTGCACTATGACTGTATCAAGATCTGGCTACCCTAGGCTCGATGGAGCCACCCATAGTTGTGCCACCCACCATTGATTTTATCCATTAGTGACTCCTACGTCATCAATCTATCTATCTCCTTATCATTTTTTCCTGTCGGCACACTCAGACGTGGTGGAGACATGGGTCTCTCCACATCATCTCAAAGGTACAGTGGAAAGGGTGGGGGTACATCCTGTGATAGCCCAAACTGTCATTTAACTATGTCTATAGGTATCATCTCGTGCTCACCGACATGACGCCCCTATATCCACCTCAACAACTGTAGCTCCTCTAACTTTTCTATCATTCCCCTGTATGATGGATAGCCAATATATGGCCTCCACACAATATCAACTCTTGAAATCCCCTCCAACAACTACCTATTGTATCAAACATCATAAGTCACCCTTGTTGCCCTCTGCTTCCCACCAACTGGTACCCAAAAATTATATCCAACTTAGAGAAAACCACCCCTTAACCAATCATGTCATGGTAAACCAAATAGGTGAACACATATGATGTGCTCGTATTCCCAATAGTGCAGTAAAAAAGCACAACACATCTCAAATTGCCACAATCTCCCATAAGCTCATAGGTCCATATATAGCTGAACTAGGAAATTTAATGCCCAAGAAAAGTAGACCTACTCCTCTATCATATCCTAAAGCACTCCCATTAGTGTTCATGGGAGTCTCCCACCCTCATAATCTAGTAGAGAAAAAAAACCTACTTCCTCCATCATCAGTACAACCAACCTCGTCTCCTGTGGGTAGGCTGCGTACATATCTCCATAGCTTAGGCTCACACCATGATATCTAAGCTCACCCATCGCCT
Source organism: Taxus chinensis (assembly GCA_019776745.2). Lineage (NCBI taxonomy): Eukaryota > Viridiplantae > Streptophyta > Pinopsida > Cupressales > Taxaceae > Taxus > Taxus chinensis. Next base: position 40,935,321 of record CM034154.1, read on the forward strand.
CCCCCAAAACTTCCACTATCAGCTCCACCGATGCCTCAGAGGAAATAGAATATATTGGCTCTCTAACAATAGGAAGCTATAGGATCCTGTACACATCCTCCTGGGTGATGGTCATCTCACTTGTCGGTAAGTGGAAGGTATTGGTCTCAGAATCCCATCTTTCAACAAGAGCGACCATCATAATATGATCTCGAACTATCTACCTATAGCATCAGACCTTGATAAGTCCAACCTTGGTCATATGTGACCACTCCTTCGTAGTCATGTTAGGCAACTTTTGTACCAATAGGGGTGGTACTCTGTCCCACATCCTAAGCTGATCTCTAGCTTGCATCATCCAACACAACCATGTCAAGATTTGACTACCTCAAACCACATATTAACCAACAAACCATACATAACCACATCAATTGTACCTAACCCCCTTTTACCCAATTCACCTATAAACCTACCAACCCTTATCATTATTACCCATTCTCTCAGTTCACTTCACCTAATTACCTATCACGTATCACCAAAACCATATCTGTACCCTCTTCTACATACATTCATCTTCACCTATTTTCCTTTCCTACCTACCCTTTCTTACCCCTATTTACTCTTTGCCTTAACTATCATCGGTCACTATGACCATCACTGGTTTTTCTTAACCATTGTCAGTTCTGTTTAACAGGTGTCAGTCAAAACTTGACTGTCATTGGTCTCTGTCACGTTAACTAAAAACTAAAACCCGTCCCTCCATTATTAAAATTTCACAAAACAACCTCAAACTCTATTCCCACCCACCTAAACCTGCCCTAGCTTCATTCTGCAACCGTATTTCACCTATGTATGTCGTTCCCACCCTTCATTTCATTTCTTTTTACTCACAAATTTACATTTACAAACCCCACCCAAATTTACAATAAAATCACATTTCCAAGAGTATTTTCAACCAAATGAGAAATTCCAATTGCCTCCTACCACATCGTGGCAATTTCTCCATGGTGACACCTATGGTCTTTGTGCAGGTGGACCTCTTGCACCTTCTCCCACCTCTTCCATGCCTAAATCCACCTCAAATCTCTCAGCCAATCAACTCACTTTGCTTGATCTCATGGACCCACCTGTCAACAACCACTCACATACTTGTAGCTAGCCAACTCAACTCGACACTTTGCAATATCACTTTCCATGGAAGTACCACCTCTCTCTCACTTTCATAAATGCCAACAAGTTAAATTGAAATCATCAAACCCCGAATTTTACATTTTCTCCACAAATTAACCTGACGAATGTCAGTCATGTCATGCCCTACTAAATTGACATCTATTACACTCTAACTAGAATCGATCACCTGTCATTACCTTTTAAACCCACCCTATGCCCATTTTCCCTCAAAAACATTAGTGACCCAACAATGTTTTACCTTACCAACACTTGTTACACCCTGCCCACAAGCCTAAATTACCTATACACTTCCTTAATTACATTTAGGGACATGTTATTTACCTATACCTCAGCCTTACCCATGCCATAACCTCCATACCTTGACTTGAACTACCTTTTGTGGAAATGGAATTTGTGTACTCACTATACCTCATCATTACCCATGTTGTTTAGCCTAATGACCTTACCTTGCCTATTTCCATGTTATTTTATCCTGAGAAAACCTTTGGTATACTGGATCATACCTAAACGTTCTTGCACCTAACCTAAGTTGTGTTTCTGGACCATATCCTATACCTTAGATATGTGAATCAATTCAACCTCATTTGGATAACCTATTGAACTTGGACGACATATAGTTTGCAAGCTCTTCCACCTAGTACCGTGTCGCAATCTATATGTGTGTGTGTGTGTTTGATTGCCATTACCCATGACCTGATATGAACCTTCCCTGTTACCTAGTATGACCCTTACCCATTACTCAAAGTGCCCATACCATTCGCTACAACCCAACTAATCTCACTTTCATCACTTACCCATTCATCAAACCACTCACCAACTCTGTCTAACATCTCATCAGCTCCTTCTTTGAGGGGGATCACCTCTACCCACACTTAGGGAAACCCCTGTCTCACCTATATTTGGGGCAAGAAATTCCTATTTTTGTCAGCATTTCTTACCAATACAAGCTATGCGATAAAAAGGGGTAAATGTAGACACAAAATTTGGGTCACACTCCCCTTAGTACCTTTTAATTAATTAATGGAATGTATTCACATAACCATGACCGCTTACCCTGCATTCATATTAATTTAATTACTCACAATTGAATTAATGTTCATCCTCACAATATTAATAAATTATATTACTTTAATTAATTAATTTACACCTCACCTAGCCACATCACCTAGACACCTCATCATGGACTTATTCTTAGTTTATTAATTAAATAGGACTAAGTCTCAACTTATTTTAACCAACTGGGACTTAGTCTAACCCTAATATTAAAGTCTTATTTCTTCTCCAATAATACTCCCACTTATATAAGCATTAGCCATCACTTGAGACCTAGATGGACAATCAGAGCACACTAAAAATAGCAAGGATTTTTTATTTTGGGTAAACCTATGATTTCCCTCCTTAACCGATGTCAGTTAACCCTCAACCAATTGCGATCACCCTAACCGTCATCGGTTACCATATATACAATTTTGCAACCTTTTTCCTGGGCTGGCCATTTCAAGTTTTGAAAGAGATATCTACATTCAAGCATGAACAAGAGATTTTCTTAGCATCCAGACGACTTAATATATTCAACCACATGCTTAGAAAAGTAGTAGATACTCATCCATAGGAATTTTCATTCACATGAGCACTCCGGGAAGCATTACCACGTCACTAACCACCAAGTTCTTCAAGGATCAACCATTGCCATCCTTCACCAACCATACCTACAAATACAAGTGTATTTGACTTGCATCATTTCTATACTTACTTAATAGGTTATTTATCTTTTTGTTACTGGGTATTGTTCTTTCTTGCATTCCTCCACCCCCACTTTCCTACCAATCTACCCAACCTACCACCCACTACCATCTACCTCTCTGTAGCTAATGTTTAGGCATTCCTGAGCCTTCCTAAAAGCTTTACATTGATAACCATCCTCCCTCCATTCACTGTGAAATCACAGAGAAGCTTAAACACAAAGTTTATTTAATTACCACCATTTCACCGCTATCGACACCAGTTACCTTAACTGTCATCATTTTTTCCTCTTCACCGACATCGGTCACCCGACCAACATTGCTTACTTTCTCCCCTGTCAATTTTCACCAAAATACCCCTAACATCCCCAAAACCTCACAAAACCTTACCCAAATTTGATACCTCAAAAACAACCTCACCACATGCCTCCCCAAATCTTTATACAGATACAAAGAGAGCTTGGACACCCAATTTTAACATTTTCCATTATCCATCGTAAGTGATATCAGTTATCCTAAACTGACATCATTCACACCCAGGCTGACGTCAGTATCTGTGCTTGGTAAATTGCCTTAAACCAGTAAGCTTCCTAATCATCCAAAATCAACCCAAACTGCACCATATCTTACCCAAACCCTATATTTGACCCTTAGATCACCTACCCAGCCTACAACCTGACCTAAGACCTTTACCAGTTTAATTATTAAAGTATTTAATTGGATTAACATTGATAGTCATCTGAGATACCTAAATTAGAACACTAGAGTTATATTATCTTATTTTCATGTTCATTTATTTTATATTGAATATATATATATATATATATATATTGATAGCCATCGAGGAAATAACACACTTTCTAGATCTAGCTCATGCTAGGAAGCCCACTAACCTGTGTTATTAACTATATCTTGTGGTATTTATTTGCATTACAGGTAGTTCCTCCTAGCCAAAAGGAAGCTCACTCAATCATTTTGGATCATAAATAAAAAATGCGCACACTCAACCTTCAACCATGTGACTACAGGTATTCTCCTTCGCCTATTTACCCTTATCTATTTCATTATCTACTACAATTCAATGAAACAATTAAATGTCCAAATAAAATATTAATTAGTTGGATGTTACACAAGTTATCAAAATAGCCTTGGGGGGTTTATGGATAACAATGCCAACTAGGGAAATTCACAAGAAAATTTCAAATCACTCCACACTTTTTTGCATATTTTCTTGTTTGTTTCTAACTTTGATGATGAAGGTATGTCCTACAAGATACTTGAGGAAGCCATAGTATCTCTTAACCAAACTTATAGGAATGATATTTACAATTTCGTAAATAAATCTAAGGAAAATTTTAGATTTTATACATAACCCTTTCCCAATAATTCTAATGCAAAGGTATCTCATCAACCTAAACATGAGAAATGAAAATCTTTTTCTTATACTAAAACCATAGAAACTAATTAATAACCTAGATAATATATCCTCCCACAACTATGATTATCATGAATGACATCATAAATTTTATTTTGACTATCAATACCTCATAACTAAAGTTATAAGACTATTCAAGCCTATTCTATATGTCATAATTTATGGGAGATTTCGTCTCACAACAGAAACTCTAAAATTTTTATCTATATCAATTCCATCAGCCATCGTAAACTAATAGGGTTGAATTTGGATGTATTTATACCTTCTATTATTAATGACATCATATACCATAAAATACATGGGATGAAATAATACAGATCCTCTCTTGTCACCCCTCATGATAGAATTGACCACCATGTATTGAACAGTACCAATACCTTATAGTCAAGGTAGAAAAATTAAAAATTGATCAAATACTAGTTACTTTTCCTTTAAAAATAGTGGTAGACTGAAACTCTTTAAGTTAAAAAAATTATTTCTTATCCATATTAGAAGATTGGAATACAATCATGGAATGATCAAACCTCTCGAGTATGATCCCTTTCTTAGAATTCATTAAAACTATTCCTAACAATTTCAAATAAATCATGATAACCCTCTATGAAATGAATATACCCTAACCAATAGGTTTTGTGAAAGCATCCCAATTACATGGTTTTGAATATATCATATTTAAGTATTTTCAAGATCTTATAATCAGTAATTGTCTAACAAATTGGTCTCTATCTCTCTCCATATTCCTATCAATTGTATGATCTTGGACAAGATATTATTATAAGTATATGTGAATCTTGTCCTAATCTAACACAATATCATTAAATGTTCAATAATAACAAGATCTCATGGTAAATGATTCAAAAACATGTGTTTCACTTCTTGATAGCTCATCAAATCTCTTAAGTATTCTATCATCATTCTCAAATTTCACTACGACACAAGTCAAGGGTATGACCAAAGGTAAACACCCCCCCTTAGACCACACTTGGATACTAATTTTAATTCCTTCTTGTACAATGTAAAAAAATTTCATGATCTTTAAATTTCCTCTTTCATATAAAATTATTCTTTGTAAACCATTGACACATTGGATGTGTCAAATTGTATCATCCATTTTTCAATGCATCAATTTTCCTTATCTAGGTTCCATGTATAAAATACAAGGTGGAAAATATCTATGGAACTCATAAAAAATTCAACATATAATGATGTCCATAAGATCCCTTATCTTTAGCAACATATTTATATCCTATTTTATAAGTATTTTATAAGTAATAGTGCATTAAATTCCCTGTTTATTCTCTTTTGGGATATAGTAGACACCCTAAATATGCTGATATTATACTACCTAACCTTCTTCACTAAATATAATGATGAGATAAATATTTAGATCAAAACACCACATATAAGGATGAAACAAATTTCCAATCCTTCCTAAGAGGCTTACAATTAGGAGAGGTCATCATTGCAACTACTCCTTATCACTCCAAGGATGAATCCTTGCTAGCCTTTGGTTCCTCGAAAGCATACACATCACATCAAATTTAATGGAAATCTTATCGCCCCATTATAACACACAATTATCCCTCCACTAAGACTAGCCATGAATTCCTTTAGTTCCTCCAAAACAAAAGACATGCTTCCCCTTATTCCTCCAATAATAAATTATGAAAGCTCACCCCAATAAGAAGAAAACATAACCACATGAAAATAAATGATGCACATCAAAACCACATCTTCCCAAATGAAAAATTACAAAACAACGATCTAGCTACAATATAAAATTATGGATAGGCACTTCCAACAAAAAAACATTTTCACGGTTACCTATTTATTTCAATCATATTTCATTATTTTATCTTAATTATTTGATGAGCATTTAACATGTAAAACTTCACTCTTATTTTATGGAGACTCCATTTTCTTTATTTATTTTTTTCTTTTTTCCTATAATGCTTCCATTTGTTTTTTTTCTCGTTCCTCTTATGGAAATTAATTTATAAAACTTGGTTGTTTATAGGAACATTTAAACATAGATGAGGCTATTAGTACTTGTTCTAAGAGTTATTTTCTAAATGACATGTTTACTTGGTTTTACATTATAATTTCATTTCCAAAAAGGGAATTTAACATGAAGGCAAAGGAGGTCTATTAGATATGAGGGAAGGAATATTTTATGTTTCTTTCTCATTATAAAAATTAAGCACTAGAGGTACAATATTTTCACTTTTAAATTTATTACAACTAGCTATGTAATCTAATTAGTTAGTTTACATCACTCATGATACAATTCACTACCCAATTGCTCCTATCTAAATTCCTTATTTTCACAAATCATGTTACACATGGAATAATACATTTAACCTATTTTAACATTATAAGGGGCTTGCATTGAGTTTATGTAATGAATATCACATCTCACTTTACTTCTAAACCATCATCTTAAAACATTACTTATTGATAGTTATGAGTTAAGTACAAGTTTTGGACATAACTTTTACTTCCTAAGAGATCCTAGGTTTAATATAATTCCATGTTTATTTTAGGGTTATACTCCCTATTATGAATAAAACTAGAGTTTCATATCCCCTAATCCCACAAGACCTTTGTATAAACCTAAGGTACTCCATTACTACATGTTAAGGTAATATTTTTTTAATCCTTATGACTTAGAAATGATGTTATGGGGTTCTTTCACGACGTGAGATTAACTCCATTAAAAAGTCTCTAGTTCGATACATGTTAAGGAAAAAAAATTGGACCACAAGGAAAGAGAAGGAGAATTCTCATAGACCATGCGTGAAGGGTGGATGAGGTACAAGGTTTACCTACCCCAAGATGGTCATGAAGGAACAGGTGAGACCCATTTTCTCAACATACGGTAGAACCTAATATCAATATAACAATGGAATGACATAGATTAAATTTAACAAGTCTAATTCCGTTATGGAAATAAGGTACATGGTAAATTGAAGGGACCATTTGTTATGGCAAGGTTATTGTTGATGCGAAATCACAGCACCCCTGGGACTCTGTAACTCGATGGGTTACAGATTCTCAGTATGATTGCATAACATGGAGCTTTTCCCAAGTGTGGGACCTTGCGAAATCGGAAAAGCTCTCCGGATGAAGGCCGGTTCCTATTCCTCTGTTCAGATGCACACGTAAAAAATGCAGAGGGTCTACTCAAAACCTAATCTAATTTTCCAAGGAGACAGGGGTAAGAAAATGCATAAAATAAAACCTAAGCTAACAGAGGTGATGCACCGAGGAATGAAGAACACCTGTCTTGCCAATAAACACCGACCATAAAAATGTAATGCAAGATCATGCACAGATAACCAGATTTACAGTGAAAGATCAAGAAGATGCAAATAAACACTGAGAGGGTTGATAATCATCCACAGACATGCATTAATTTGCTCCAAAGGTTGATACAACACACTGCAAAATGCCAAGAGGCAAAGCTGCATTACAGTTTTAAATGGGAGGTTTTAACTCCACAGATTCACCTGCCAAAGAGAAGAAGGGAGGGGGCAAAACAGAAATGTCCAACCCTTAGAAAGAAGCCCCTCCTTACAATTTATAGGAAGAATGAGAGAGAGAAGAGAGAGAAAGTCCAAATCTACCCCAACCACCTCAGGTTGTATTTTATTCATCTCATTATGGTGGTAGGTGAGGACCATATCAAACCCCAAAAGTGGTAAACTGTATTTTGCATTTTTAAGAACTTGTTCCGACCCAATTAAAGATATCCAGTCGTAGTTAGGTAGAGGACATCATAGGCCTTCCGAAAAGTCCAACCTTGTGTGAATCGGAGCTCCCAGTCAAAAGTTATGGCCATCTGAATATCTGGGTCAGGGTCTGCTTCCTGTCAGCACTCAGAATGTTGCGCCTCCTGAAGGTGCGCCATAGGCGCATCCGTGTGTGTGTCGACATCCTCTTCCATGTGCCAAGGGCGCATCCTTTTCCTTGTCGACACTCTGTGTCGTGTGCCCATTCTGTGCGCCTTGGGCGCACCATTTGACTTGTCGACACTCTGTGTCGTGCGCCCATTCTGTGCGCCTTGGGCGCACCATTTTCCTTGTCGACACTCTGTGTCGTGCGCCCATTCTGTGCGCCTTGGACGCACCATTTGCCTTGTCGACACTTTGTGTCGTGCGCCCATTCTGTGCGCCTTGGGCGCATGTCAGGGATTTGAGCTTCTTTGATTTCTCCATTCTCTTGCTCCTTGCCTATATCTACCCAAGGGAAAGATATATACAACAATTTGGCGACTAAATGGGATCACCTGCCTGCTAGGTAGAAGATCAGTGGCCTTTTTAGAAATCCATTGGGCATGGAGTCATAAGCAATACTTGAAACCAACTTGATCTCTGATCCTGAGCCTAAAACCTCAACTCCTTCTCCGACAACACTTTGAACTGAAGAAACAACCTGAGAGCAACAAAACCTGTGCCAAAGCACTTAGGGAAACTGAAACCTAACTACAACAAGACAATGTGCAAACGCACTTAGAGGAATTGAAATCTAAGCTAATATTTACAAGGGTAGAAATTTTCTCATTCAGTAGCAATGTTTAAGATAGATTCCGTTAACCGGAATCGGGAATTCTTCTCCAGCCAATGTAGATAATTGGAAGGCATTGTTACTCTTACACCCCGTGACTATGTAGGGGCCACTCCAGATGGCATCAAACTTGGAATGCCTTCCTGGTTTTGCCTGATCTGCATCCCATTTCAGAACTAGGTCCCCTTCTTGGAAGGTCCTTGCTCTTGCTTTCTTATCAAACCATCTTTTCACCAAGGGCTGATCTTTCTCAATTGTTTGAACTGCAAGTTCTCTTATTTCTTCCAATTCCATCAACTTTGCATACCTGGCCTCCATTGGTTCGAACTCAGCTAACTCCAACTGCCTCATGAACTCCAATGCAGGCAGTTCTAATGATATGGGCAGTACTGCCTCCTTCCCATAGACCAGCTTGTAGGGAGAATTCCCTGTAGACCTTTTTGGTGTTATTCTGTCAGCCCATAACGCTGATTTTAGCTTTGTATGCCATGTTCTTTGATTTTCATCCAGAGTCCTCTTGATGATTCTTAGCAAATTTTTGTTTGTGGACTCTGCCTGTCCATTACCCTGCGGGTAATAATTTGAAGAGGTGCTCAAGTAGATTCCATTCTTAACGGCCCATTCTGTAATTTTGGAACCTATAAATGCCAATGCATTGTCTGATATGATAGTGGACGGCACACCAAACCTGGTCACTATTCCTTCATAAAAGTCTAGTATGTTAGACTCACTTGCCTCTTTAAGCGCTACTGCTTCAGTCCACTTGGTGAAGTAGTCCGTTGCCGTGAGAATCCACTTGTGGCCTTGGCTTGAGTTTGGATTTATGACCCCAATGAAGTCCAATCCCCATTGCATAAATGGTTGGTCAACCAAAATCGGGTGCAATGGAAGCGCTGCCAGTCTTTCTTTGCCTGTGAAGAGTGCACATTTCTTGCACTTTCTTATCCATGTATAGCAATCACTGAAGACTGTCGGCCAATAATACCCTGCCTTCATTATCTTGAGAGCTGTTACTCGTGGGGCAAAATGCCCACCAGAATCTCCATCGTGAAAACCTCGTAACACCCTCTCAATTTGGCATGTCCCAATGCACCTCAATAAAACTCCATTGATGTCCTTTTTGAACAAAACACCATCAACAAGCACATATGGAATGGCTTGTAATCTAAAGTATCTCCTTTTTGCTCTGCTCATTTCTGGAGGGCATAGGCCTGTCTGTAGGAAGTGTATCACATTCTGAGTCCAACAGGGAGTAGGCACATCACCATTTACTTGTTCTTGACCATCCTGTAGTACCAAGGCAGTCTCTTTTTCATCACCAGCTTCAACTTGTTGACTCAAGGCTAGCTGCTCACATAGTCCCTTCCCACGTACTAGCTTAGTGACCTTAATTTCGATGTCATATTCCATGACACGAGTGATCCATCCTGCACGCTTCTCATTCAGATCTCTGTTCAGAAGGAAGTCCTTAACTCCCGCATGAGAGACTAATAATTGGATCTTGTTGTTTGAGACTAGGTGCTTGAATTTCTTTAAGCTCCTGATTACTGCAAGGACATGCTTTTCAATGAAAGAGTACCTAGTTTCATATTCCTCCAAGCCTTGACTGAAGAAAGCAACTGGTTGTTCTAATCCTCCTTTGTTTTGTTGTACCAGGATTGCAGAAATTGTGTCTCCGCCACCAAAGGCATATAGCATGAATTCCTTAGAGAAGTCTGGATTGACGAGAGTTGGGGCTTGAGATATAGCCTCTTTTATTGCCTCAAAACTTGTCTTGCCTTCAGATGTCCACTTAAATGCCATGCTCTTCTTTAACATTAGTGTTATTGGCTTTACGAGAGCTGCAAAGTTTGGAACAAACCTGCGGACAAAATTGATCCTTCCCAAGAAGCTTTGAAGAGCCTTCTTGTGACTTGGCAATGGCAATGCTCGAATTGCTTCAACTCTTTCTGGGTCAATCGTCAACCCTTCCTTTGAAACAATATGGCCTAGAAGTTTTCCCTCGTGAGCCAAAAATATGCATTTTTTGGGATTCAATGATACCCCAAATCTTCTACACCTCTGAAATACTTGCCTCAAATGACAGAGGTGATCCGCTGCATTTTTTGAGAATACAGTGATGTCGTCAAGATATATCAAAACTATTTTATTGATCAACCCCTTAAATGCCATATCCATTGCCCTTTGGAAGGTGGCTCCAGCATTTGATAGCCCAAATGGCATTTTCTTGTAGGCATACGTCCCCCATTTGGTGGTGAAAGCCGTCTTGAATTGGTCATCTTCTTTCACCATTACCTGATTATACCCTGAGTAGCCATCTAGGAGAGAGAATCTCTCTGAACCGGATACTACTTGCAATATTTGTTCCATGGAAGGGAGCGGGTAATGATCTTTGAGAGATGCCCTGTTGAGGTCTCGAAAGTCCACACATAACCTGATTTCTCCGCTCTTCTTCCTGACGGGAACCAAGTTCGCAACCCAGCTTGAGTGCTTGATTGGGAATATGATGCTTGCTTCTATTAGCTTGTTAAGCTCTTTCTTCATTAGAGGCTCAATGTGAGGGTTGACTGGTCTCTGCTTCTGCCTGATGGGCCTAGCATCCGGGTCCAATTCTATGGTATGTTGTGCCAAATTTGGATCGAATCCTCTCAAGTCTTCATAGCTCCAAGCGAAGACATCTGGAAATTCTTGGCAAAGCTGTATGAAATCTGATTTCTCCTGTTCAGTGGCCACTTTGCCAATTTGAAGCGTTTTGCCTTCCCCAACCGGAATTGGCTCTGAATCTTTTCTCTTGACCTGTATGTTTGCCTTTTCCTTACGAAACTGGTCGTTAGGGTTGAAGATAGACTCCAATGTTACTAAACCCTTAGGAAGCTTGTTTGTTCGCAGCTGCACTACTTGATCTCCATACTGCTGCTCTAGTCTGTCCTGATTCCTAGCTGAGAATTCAGCCTCTTCTTGCAAGAAATTGACGATCTGTTGATCGTTCTCAAACACCTGCCAGCTTGTGTTATTATCTGGAACTGCTGGCCTCACAATCACATGGATATGTGGTTGTGTTTTTTCCCTTCTGATGTTGTCAACCACATCAAACGTTGCGCCTACTGCTGCGAGCCTATCTGCAACTTCATTTTTCTTCCTGGGTATGGACGTGATGTTGAAAGCTTCAAAGTCCTCGATGAGGTCCCATACCCTATTCTTATAGCTCTTCAACAGGTCATTCTTTGTAGCATGTTTTCCTCTAACTTGGTTGGCGATTAGCTCGCTATCTCCAAACACCTGCAAGTTCTTTATGCCCCTTTTCCTGGCCCAATGAAGTCCATGAATCAAGGCCTCATATTCAGCTGTGTTGTTCGAACAAGAAAACTGGAAACGAAAAGCTGAATAATATTTGATGTCTTGTGGTGAAATCAACACTGCACCACCTCCAGCACCTTGCCTGCTTCTCGAACCATCGAAGAATAATTTCCAAACTTTGTTTTCATCCTTTTGTTCAGGCTGAATGATGTCAGGAATGAGTGAATTTTCCTCGTGTATACAATACATGCCCAACTCAGATTCTTCAATTTCCTTGTATGGGTCAAATTCATGACTTTTGTTTGCCCATTCATCTAAAGTCAAATCAGGAATTCCCTCGACCTTAGTACCTGCTTCTAGATCACTTGAACACTCCTCCTGATCAAAAGCTGAGCAATTTGCATTGATAGGGCCTGGTACATAAGGCTCAATATGGAAATTGGCAATTTTTTCTGACCTGATTGTTGCTTTGGCTCCATACCTTGTCCTAAAGATCATGTGTGACCAATCTGCAGATAAATATCCACCGATCTTTGCAGTGAAGTCCCTTGATAGACACAACGCAAAGAGTGGCGGGAGGTCAATTACAGACACATCTTGCAAGACTGTAACATTAGGACATGAATGTAGTGTTAGGCTTAACCCCTTGATGACCCCAACTGTTCCCACTACTGTTCCATCTAGTTGCACTACTCCCCTCAGCACCGGCTCATACTTCAAACCTAGTTGATCCGCTATTTGCTTTGGCATCACTGAACTACTTGCCCCTGAATCTATCATGCAGTTGTGTACCAAATGGTTTCCAACAACCAATGACACATAGAACGGTGGAGGCTTCAAATTTTTCCTTGTATGGCCCCCATCATGTTGCACTTCATTAGTGAGAACTTTCTCATGTCCCTGGTTTGATACATTTGTGGCAGACCAATTAGTCATTGCAGCCTGCAATAAGTCTCGTTGTCCTGGGATCGCCAGTGATTCCCACATGGAAATGTTCACATGTGTCTTCTTCATTTGATCGATGATGTTGAAGGGGGATGAACTGTCCTTTTTCTGCCCCTTACTTGGTGTAAACTTTTCTGGAGCTTGAATAGGTGCATGTGTTGCTGCAACAGGTACCTTAGGCTGGTTTTGCAGATTTGGAGCTACGTTTGGTCTACTGACCCCTTGTTGTGTAAGAGTGGGTTGAGAAACAACTGGATTAGACAGTTGTCCCTCTTCTAAGCTTCTCTTCTTTGACCGTGTGTTGGCAGCCACGCCTTGAAAAGGCTGTTGGTTAACTCCACAGAAGTCTTCCGTCTGCCAATTGGCCAATGTGGTCTCTGTTGGAGGTCCTTCTTGTTGCGTTTCTTGCTGCTGATTCCCCTCCTGACTTGGTTCTCGAGGAACACCAATGGTTTGCACCATCAAGGCCTGATTCAGTGCACCATTGAAACATGCTGACTGATTGTGAGGGAGATTGCATGGGTAACACCAGTCGTACTCCTGTGCCATGTTGTTTTGCGTTGGAACCAAGGCTCTTGAGGGTGTTGCTGCGTTTGGATCATACGGCCGAAATGGCCTAGCAGCTTGAGGTTGTCCTTGGTTCTGGCTTTGATTTACAGCCTGAGGCGGTGGTCTATTTTGTTGGTATGGGGGCCTAGCTTGGTACTGTGCTTGAGGCTGATACGGTCTAGCACTTTGAGCTTGTTGTCTTTTGATAGTCACAAGCTCATTCCCAAGGTTCTGCAGTTGTTTCATGACCTCTTGTAATTCCTTTGAAGCATTTGAAGATGTGGATGCCTCATTATTACTTTGATTTCTAGGAGTTGGAATGGGATTCAACTCTGGTGCTTGACTGGTTGTAGGATTTCCCATATCCGGATAGAGAGGCATTGGCGGCCTTGGTGCAAGCTTGCCAGCTTGGATTAAACAATTCTCTGCTCTGATTGCTGTGTCATAGGACCCTGGCAGCGTTGTTCCTCCCATTGACTGGATCATCATGGCTATGTCTGAATTTATAGCCTTCAAGAAATAGAGGAAAGCTCCTTCGGCAGTTGGTCTGACAGTTATTGGGATCCTGTCCCATGACCGTTGGAACCTGAAGTTGAAATCTGTCATTTGTTCGTTAGGAGCCCTTTTGATTGTTGTTAGCTGTTCCAATAACGACAAATTATCCGCCCTCTCCCCGAATTGGCTGCAAAGAGCTGAACAAAGTTGGTTCCAATTTGTAATAGATCCTGCTGCTAGGCTCCTAAACCATTGTAAGGCCTTGCCTTTGAAAGATGAAGCCAGCAACTTGACTGCAATATCCATTGCATTTATTTCGTGGATTGCGCATACATTAGCAATATCCTGGATGTGATCAATAGGAGTAGTATGATTTTCTCCTGTGAAAAAAGGGATATTCTTTAGCGCTGCAACTGGAATTTGATTCTGAGCATTTAGGGCAAGTGGACTACTTCCCATGAAATTGACAAAGGGATTCGGTGGTAGATGCGCCATTATGATTGGCCTAAGAACCCTGGTTGATGCGATAAAAGGCCTACCAGGTGGAGGTGTAGACAAAGTCCTGTTAGGCGGAGATGGCGATCTTTGTGATCCTCTTCCTCTCCTTCTTCTACCTGGTGAAAGTTGCAAGTGGAAAAATAGTCCCTCTTCTCGAGTATTAGACCTGGTTCGAATTCTTCTCATGTGCCTGGGAAACCTTTGCTGCTACACCGCTGAATTCTATCCCTTTCGGAGTCGCCAGATGTGTTAGAGAACAAGCCTCTAAAAGGCTGGATTTTGCCAAGTTACACACCAAACCTGACAATATTTAAACTCAAAATTTGAAAAAATATACAGTTGATATTTTTTAGGGTTTGGGAATTGATTTGGAATGACAGTCTTGAAAACCCAAAAATGCCAGATTTTCTGAAAACCCGAAATCCGAAATCAAAAAAAAAACATGAAATTTTGAAAGTCAAAATCTCAAAAATCTAAGAATACCCTTTTGAATATTATTCCTCGATCTATCAACTGGTGAAATTTTGACTTGTTTCGAGCAAGTTAAGTCCTTAAAAATTGATTTTAAAGTTCATCCTAGAAGGTGGAAAAAACTGAACTGTAAAACCTGCAATTTTTTAAGTCCGAATTTCTTGAAAGCTCCTTCCTAACTGTGGAATGACCTCTCCTCCCACCGGGCGTGCCAAAACTGTTGATGCGAAATCACAGCACCCCTGGGACTCTGTAACTCGATGGGTTACATATTCTCAGTATGATTGCATAACATGGAGCTTTTCCCAAGTGTGGGACCTTGCGAAATCGGAAAAGCTCTCCGGATGAAGGCCGGTTCCTATTCCTCTGTTCAGATGCACACGTAAAAAATGCAGAGGGTCTACTCAAAACCTAATCTAATTTTCCAAGGAGACAGGGGTAAGAAAATGCATAAAATAAAACCTAAGCTAACAGAGGTGATGCACCGAGGAATGAAGAACACCTGTCTTGCCAATAAACACCGACCATAAAAATGTAATGCAAGATCATGCACAGATAACCAGATTTACAGTGAAAGATCAAGAAGATGCAAATAAACACTGAGAGGGTTGATAATCATCCACAGACATGCATTAATTTGCTCCAAAGGTTGATACAACACACTGCAAAATGCCAAGAGGCAAAGCTGCATTACAGTTTTAAATGGGAGGTTTTAACTCCACAGATTCACCTGCCAAAGAGAAGAAGGGAGGGGGCAAAACAGAAATGTCCAACCCTTAGAAAGAAGCCCCTCCTTACAATTTATAGGAAGAATGAGAGAGAGAAGAGAGAGAAAGTCCAAATCTACCCCAACCACCTCAGGTTGTATTTTATTCATCTCATTATGGTGGTAGGTGAGGACCATATCAAACCCCAAAAGTGGCAAACTGTATTTTGCATTTTTAAGAACTTGTTCCGACCCAATTAAAGATATCCAGTCGTAGTTAGGTAGAGGACATCGTAGGCCTTCCGAAAAGTCCAACCTTGTGTGAATCGGAGCTCCCAGTCAAAAGTTATGGCCATCTGAATATCTGGGTCAGGGTCTGCTTCCTGTCAGCACTCAGAATGTTGCGCCTCCTGAAGGTGCGCCATAGGCGCATCCGTGTGTGTGTCGACATCCTCTTCCATGCGCCAAGGGCGCATCCTTTTCCTTGTCGACACTCTGTGTCGTGCGCCCATTCTGTGCGCCTTGGGCGCACCATTTGACTTGTCGACACTCTGTGTCGTGCGCCCATTCTGTGCGCCTTGGGCGCACCATTTGCCTTGTCGACACTCTGTGTCGTGCGCCCATTCTGTGCGCCTTGGACGCACCATTTGCCTTGTCGACACTCTGTGTCGTGCGCCCATTCTGTGCGCCTTGGGCGCATGTCAGGGATTTGAGCTTCTTTGATTTCTCCATTCTCTTGCTCCTTGCCTATATCTACCCAAGGGAAAGATATATACAACAGTTATTATTTCATGTTATAAGTTTGATTATTTATTTCTGCATAAAATAAAGCATGCAACTACAAGGTGTTATTTTTCTTAAAGACTAAATGGTTTCTAGGTCCAATACATCACTAGCAAGAAGATAACATATGAATTTCACAAATTATTAGTATCCAATTTACTAGTATAATCAACATCTAAAATTACCATTGTATGATAAGCTTTAAATAACAAGTTTTCAAAAATCACCCTTCTCTAATTATTCAAATACTATCAATAGGCTTATTTTCAATTTCCATAGCAGCAAGGTATAAATAACTAAATTTACCTAACTGACATATAAAAGAGAAAATAAGTACAAAAATAACACACTTTCCCAATAGGTTAAAAATGTTGTATTCATCATGGAAAACAAAGAACAACAATTCTATTCATAAAAATAAAACTGATATATCATATACAAATAAAATGTTTTCAAAATCACATTTTACTATGTAGACATCAGTAACACTTCACTTGTCTTTGTTCAGGTACCTACAACCAATGCATGGTTAACACAAACTGCTGACATGCCATCTATACAAAATTTAACGTAATTTATGTTATCATAGTTTTCCCATTCATATGATTCTAATACTTAGGATGCAACAAGAGAGAGTTAGAAATACACTCATTTCATTTTATTTCATTTCCTAACTAGAGGAGAGAAAATTTCCATTTTGCCGAGATCCAAATTTTTCAAAACAAGCCACAAAAGAGAGTTCCATACAGTCTGTTGGAGCTCAAATATGCACCCATCTTAAAATTATAGATAACTCAGGATTTGATTCAATATGGGACTGTGCCCAAGTTGTGGGACTCGAACTGAGACAAATCTTCATCAGAAGGCCGACTTCCTCTTCCTATTTCTAATGTTAACACTAATCCTAATATTGACAGAAAATCCTAACCTAAACATGAAAAGGGACTAGGGATAGATGAAGATGCAGAAAAAGGGAAATCCTAAGCTAAGGGAAGGCAATAACACTAGGAAAAAGGGTCGATCACTCTTCACGAAGGCAAAATAAAGAGGGAAAACACTGGAGAGAGGGCATACAAGCATGCCAAATTCAAGAACCACATAGACCATGCATTCCATGATGTAAAAAACACATGAAATGGAATCTGCAAGTAAGGAGAAAACACAACATGCTGAGAAATACAAACAGAGAGGCAAGGAGAAACAAAATGCGAGACCAGGATAGAGAGATAGCCACAAAATTTTAATTTATTTCTTAAGGGATGCACCATTGTTCACATTCATAGCAGAAGGTGAAAATACATTGTAGAGACAAATCTCAAGGTCTGAAAATCATGGGAAGTTGGCCACCATTTTGGCCTGGTGTCATTACAACAAAGAGGGATCCATCACCTTAATGAGAAGATCTCTATAATTTATAGAAGAAGATGGATAAAAGAAGAGGAGAAAGAGAGGGAAACTTGAACTCAAATTTCCAACCACCAACCACAAGAAATAAATTCCCTAAAAGATCTAAGTGCCTTTGATTATCCATTGCCACACATTTTTAGGTGCCCATACTGCATTAAATTCTGGTGGTTGCACTGCCTAGAAATAAAAATTTTACATGTTGGAGAAGTCTTCTACCTTTACAAAAAATATATCCTTAAATTAAGTTTCCATTGCATAGATGACACTGAGACATTTCCATTGGTATAACGTTTTCAAAAATTACATCATCAGATCAAAAGATATGGATATTTTAGTCTCCTGTGGAAAAGTGTCATTTTCCTTTGATACGCAACTTTCTCCTTTTGGTCTTACATGGATTTTGACCTTCGTGGATTTATCTTCTTTACTCTACATTTCTACCATCCTTTCCACTTTATCCAATGACATTCAATGTGGTGTGGCTTTGTGTCAACCTCCATGGAATTCTTTTCCTTTAACTCACGACTTTTCTATTATGCCTTTATCTGTGAATTTTAACCTTTAGTATATTGCGGATTTCTAGATTTCGGTGGAATTTTATTCATAGCCGTGAATTTTTCTCCTTCACTTCATAGCATACAAAATTTTTCCTTGGTCCTCGTTCCACTTCTCATGGCTTATTCAAACCTTTCATGGATTTTCCTTCTCAATCCACAGCCTTCCAAAAAATTTCGCGGCAATGTTAGGCCCGTGGCTTCGTATAAGTTCCCTACGACTTGTTTTTTCCTTCTGTGGCATCATTTTTACTTTCATGGAATTCCATATTTAGATGTGGTTCTTTTTTCTTTCCCACGGAATACCAAGTTGTTCAATTTTCTCAAGGGTGCAAAAATGGACAACATAGTTATCTATAAGTGTCTAGAAGTTTTCTCGTCAGTTAATTGACCTAGGAGGGCCCCATAGCATTCTTTCACATTTACCTACTAGTTTGTGAAACATAACCAAATTTATCCTAATGGCTAAGAAGTTGAATTCAAAAACTATCTTCTGATGGGTGAACACAACACAAGATAATTCCTCTATGTTCTCTATATATATGGAATTCAATAGAGTTGATGGAACATAGAACTGGTCACCAAGGTAAGATTGGAAATTTATTTTCTGGATCCGCCGGTTGTAATTGGACTAGTGTGAACTGGTCACCCAACAACTGAAGGCATACAAAACCCCGTCATAAAACAAACTACTGATATATTTTTATCATAAATAAAGATCATTACAAGTAATTTTCATTTATAAATACTAGAGTTTTACAAAGGCCGATATCCATTTCTTCAATCAGGGCCAAAACGACAAGCCAAAACCAAATCCAAATTTTGATTTTTAGCAACTTCCGATATCCAATTTTTTTTTTAACATGGCTCCTATAGGGGTGACGAAAAAGTGCACAAATGGTCATTTGAGATATTTTTAAGGTTTGAAAAAAAAATCCACATGAAAGGGAACATGGTCACAACTTGGCTTTCCCATTTCAGGATTTGGAGGGGTGTTTTGTAAATAAAGAAAAATATTGTTTTATTAACTTTGCATGGTAAACAAGAAGGGTATTTCATTTTATGGTTCCACTCAACCTCACCAATTCAACCCGACATGGATACCTAGTTTTGATATCTTAGTTTTACAATGTATTAGGTCACAGGTATAAGTATAATTGATTGTAAAATAATTAGTCAGGTTTCATAGGTGATTTAATTTAAATTGAATTAAATCTTAATTTTAGAGTAACTACTATAAGTAACAAGATTTTGATGATAATATAAAATAAGTATATAATATATGAAATCCTAAGTAAGTGAGAGAGATACATGAATGATCTGATTTCTGAGTGATCTTGAAGTGAGGAACTATTAAAACAAGATGGGAAGAGTGTTTTTAAGACCCTCTCGAGGTTTTGAGAGTCAAATATATGTAGTACGGGAGTTCCCATGGGAGGAAAGGAGTTTTTGGGCACTAGTGACTAATCTGGGTGCTAGTGTCTACCCAAATGCTTAGGTTTTGATCCTTTCTAGGTTGAAAGAGCTCTATTTTTGATACTCTTTGGTTGCTCTAGTTTCACTCCAATTTCAGCAATTGTACCTATAACCTACAACAAAAAATGTATACCTACACATGTCCATAAAAAAAAAAAAAATCTAATAAAAAAAGATGCATAATGTGGAGTCAAACTGACCCCTAGTGGTCACCCGAAGGGTGATCTTACAACCGAATGCAACACTACATCTCAGACGCCATGTAGTTCGATGTGAATGTGTGTGTAATGATGCCTTAGGTTTCCCTTGTGCATGTTCTTCGATGATAGTGGGATAGATCTAGAATGCTCCAAGTATGTAAATGTGTGAGATGGAATCAAATGAACTTCCTCTCCTATGTTGTATATTGACTGATATAAAACTTTTCCCTTATGTTGATGTGCTAGATGTATTCCTTTAAAATGATCTTGTGCCTTTGATACAAAATTAGGTGATAGTAGGAAATTCCTCGTGCTTGGCCCCTTATTTTGGATAAGTAACTAGGTATATATATGGTTCCCTTGTTTGAATTCTATAAATGAAAACTGGAAGGCCAAACCAAAGTATTAAAATATTCGCAAGAAGTAAAAGAGACTTAAAATGGTGAGAAAAGGATGGAGAGGGTCAAGAGAGCCTATAAGGGACATGAGTGCCTAGGCGCTTCTTTCCTAATTAGGCACTCGTGTCCAAGGCCATAAAATATAAATAGTTTAAATTCTTCCAAGGGTGTAAGATGTGTAATACTATAAATAAGGAAAGATATAGAGTAAAAATGCCAAAAGGATTTATCAACCACTAATTTTCTTTCTTAGGAATCATGTATACATTAGTATACTTTAGGACCTAGAAATGTACCCAAGTTCATATATTTTGTGTCTATATTTCCCCCCAATTTATGTTAGTGAGTGAATAATCAATACAATAAAGTAGATAGATGATGGGTACCTTATAATTAGGTAGAGAGGAGTGTTTCCAATAAATTTATGAGTGGAGAAGTGAATTGTGAAGTGATCGAAATGTGAAACATGGAGACTAGAAAATGGAAGTAGACCCTAGGGGTGATGTGTATGCATAATAGCATGTTGTCGGAGCTTGTGCTTTCTGATGCGAGTCAATCCTTATTACATATTAAGTATAGAAATGCAAAATAAGAGCAAGAAAGTAGTTAAAGTTCCGTATGTGAAAAATCAGAGTAATGTATGTATAAGTAAGTAAAAATTATGTAAAGTATAAGGAAAGTGTGCAATTGATGTATAAGTGAGTAAAGGATATAAAATTATCTTATTTATTTAGATATTTTAATTAATTTGAGTGTCTTATTGCCAAAGGGTTAGGGTTTTGGGTGATCTCACACCAAGAGTGGGTTTTTTGGGTGATCTCATGCCAAGAGTGAGTTTTTTGGGGAATTTTATGCCAAGAGAAGATTATTGGGGATAGAGGTCTAGTTTTTCTCTCCTTCAATGACACTTTCAAATAAGCACCACTGTAGATGGTATGTCCTTGATTTGTAACATGTTATTCATGTTGTTCCTATTGTTCATATTGTAACTGATTGTAACTAATTGTAAATGATTGAATGTATTATGTTACTAGAGGCAAGTTCCTACTACTGAAGAAATGTATTCTAAACTTCTGGAAATTGTTATAAACCGAAAAGCTCACTATTTTTTCCCCTGGACATAAATGCCTAGGGGGAAAAATCACCCACCACTACTGTTCATGATTGGGTGCTAGTGTATACTATGTGTTTTGTGTCCAAGTCTTATTCTAGATGAATTTGTAACTATATTCTTGTGTTGATTTTGTATTGTGTTGATCTGTCCTGAAGCTCTGAGATGCTGGAAGGGTGATTTTTTCACCCAATTGATTCCCCCTTCATTTGGGGTGCATGCGATAACCGTACTAGAATGCAAACCAAAAGAGAGGAGTAAAATATGATATGCATATCTAAGTTTGTATACCTGCAGGGTGGGTAGGGGATGTGAATAGTAGAAACCAAAGCACATGTAAAAAAGATAGGCTAAAAACAAGTGTTAGTTTAGACAAAGATAACATGCAATAGAATATAATGTAGTGAGTAACTTGGAAGATAATATGGACCATGAAAAGTGTGCTTTATACATGGGACATTGCTCACAATGTCACAATATAATTAGGGTTGAAGTGGAAAAAAATAATACCATGAATAAACAAGACATAAGGCATGGACCACAAATAATAACAAATAATAGAAAGAAAATATGTACATATAACCATAGTTGTATAGATCCCACAAGGAAAATGTTACACGTGAAGCACCCATTAGCATGTTAAAAAGATAAGTAATATGTCAAAGCGTGTATATATTATCAAAAATTAAAGTGATAGTGCCAAGAACTAGTAAGAATTGAAATGATAACTTTACTAGAAAATATGTGTCTTGAAGCACTGAGTGTGAAGTGTATAAGATATGAGGTTCATTTAAGAGTTAGACCATTAACATTCGAGTATGAAATATGGAACTTGAGTGTGCTATTGGGAAATGAGTGTTATATGTGCGATTAAGATTAGATGACGAAAATATGTATTGTGAAGCATTGAGTGTGAAGTGTAGAAGATGTGAAGTTAATTTAAGAGTTGGAAACTCAATAGTCAAGTATGAACCATGGAACTATAGTGTGTCATCAGGTAATGAATGTAGTCACAAAATCACGCACTTTAGAAATTATTTAGTCCCAGTCTTATACTAATTTTTAGAGGGTTTTTGAGTGAAGAAAGTACTAATTAAACCTTGTATTTTGTCCATCTTGCTTTATTGTGTTTCACCTTTTCCGACCTCCATTGCACATATGCCTAGTTTGTTTTTATCACTTTTTCATTATTTTATCCTTGAATTGGGCACCCAGGCTAGTACTGGGTGCCCATGGGTGCCCTGGTATCACCTAGGGCACCCCAATCTATTTTGAACTTTCCTTCCACTTTTTGGGCTCTTTTTAGCTATTTCAAGTTCTTACCTTTTTGGTGGATGGCCATTTCAGGTTTAATTACAAAATAAGATCAAGAGAACCCTATAAATATAAAGTTATGAGACCATAATGAGGAACCAAACACTAGTCACTACTATCATCCACCTAGGGTTCCATCCATCTAATGAATTTAGAGATCATTTGCATACATTTAGCTTCATCACAAAGGAAAATGATAGCTCATATGCATCACACAAGCATATGAGGGGATTCTATTCTATTCCATCCACCATTATCTACATTTTTTACATTTAGTTATTACTTGATACTTCACAAAGTGTGACTTGAACAAGAGCACCTAGGGAACATGATCCACACACACACTAGAACTATATTTGGGTCTGAAATGTAGTGGAGAGCCCAGCTAATAAGCCCACTATTGTGGTAGCTCAGGTCAGTTTGACCCATTCATTTGCATTCTAATTTTTTTAAAGGTTTTGATACTTCTTGTGAATTCTTACAGGTATTTCTATCATCTTGGATTATTAGCAACACCTGGAGTAGTGTAACGAATCTGATGTGACACATAATGATGGTTTCAAACCACCTTCTGAACCTGTGAAACTGAATTCTAAACCTTTTTCAAATACTAGGGTGCCCATTCTATAGACCAGAGTGCTTGTAGGTGCCCCAGTCCTTATCTAGCTAACCCATTCAACCAGATATATTTGATCTGTCCTTTTTAGGACCGATGCACAGTCATCCCTTCTTCTTGTTTCTCTAGTAACTTCTATGACATAGTCCATCAAGATCCTTTAATCAACTGAGTTCATTCTATCTCTCCTTGCACTATAGGACTTACCATTTACATCTTGAGATTTGTTTGGGCTATTTTATATAGTTGTCTATTTTTGTTATTTACTGTATTTACATGCTATTCTAGATTAGATTAACTATCATTACCCCACATCTTAGATAATTTTAGTTAATCATTTTAGTGAACCCCACTTTTCAACACTTTCTTCTTACCATGTCATCTCCTTATCATGTTATGGCTCAATCTTCTTATCCTACAGTTACACAAACTAAGGTCTCAGACATAGTTACTACTTTTTCCAATTTCCGGTGAGTGCGCACCCAACATTCCCC
The DNA here is from genome assembly GCA_019776745.2 of Taxus chinensis. Lineage (NCBI taxonomy): Eukaryota > Viridiplantae > Streptophyta > Pinopsida > Cupressales > Taxaceae > Taxus > Taxus chinensis. Next base: position 40,959,548 of record CM034154.1, read on the forward strand.
TCTCTTTGTCACACCTAAGGATGATCCATCCATCAATGTAGTTACTACTTGTCGTACTCATACTAATATAAATATGGCTCCACCTGCATCTATTCCTCCACCCATTACTCCAGAAGCTCCTCCCACTACTTGTAAGGGCTATGACATTATTGAACAACTTAAAAATATGCCCACTAAGATCTCTTTATATGAATTGTTGTGTAATGCACCAGATTTTCATAACACATTAGAAGATTCCCTTCAAGCCATTCATATCGAAAGTGATAATTCCATGGTGGCCTTTCCATATCTCATAGAGTCTCTTCATAATTTACACATGTTATATCTTTCACTGATAATGATCTGTCTCCTTTTGCTAAAATTAATCCATGTGCTCCTTTGCTCATTACTGTCATTATTAGCACTACTTGCACTAAATGAGTCCTTATTGATAATGGATCAGATGTCAATTTATGTGCTCATTCTCTTTTACAGAAATTTGGTATTAACGATAATTTAATTTCTAATAATTTGACCCTCATTTGAGGTTATGAATCTACCACTCGCACAAGCTTAGGGACTATCTCATTACATATTCAGGTTGGGCATAAGACTATTCTCACTACGTTATGTGTTATTAACACCTCCTTTCAGTTTAATCTCTTATTAGGTAGGATTTGGCTTCACGTAATGCATGTGGTTCGATCTACTATTCACCCATGTGTCAAATTATTGGATGATGGCTATGAACATACTATCACTGTTGATCCAGAGCCATTTAAATAATTTCACATAGATCCCATTACTTCTATGCCCATACCACCTTCACAACATATTCCATATAGCAACCTTAACACATATGAAATTGGTCAATCTAGCACTTCACAATCTCCTCCTACCACTCTCAATGCTCAAACTATCTCTACTCATACTACGACTATTATTTCAATTACGGTATCAGTTCCTATTAATGTCCCTTCTCCATCGGTCACGAAACCCTATACTACTCCATCTACACTACCACCCACCAACATATGTAATAGTGCTATACAACATAATGATGATCACACCAATGATTCTATTGATTTTGATGATGAAGTTTACGCTCTCCAACTTACAGATGCAACATTAGGGCAGCTCAATTTTACTCTTCTAGGCATAGATGACTCTTATTTCAATAAAAACTTTTGTGGCCAATGGCCCAAGTGAATATTGGTTCAAGAACCATCCCTCTACTAATGCTATGGCACTATAATAGGGGTCTGTAAACAATTTAGATGCTATTTCATTTTCTCTTGTGTGGGTCATAGCTTTGATGCCTCCTTTACATGCACATAAATGATCTGATGCTAGATCATGATGGGTGATAGGTCAGTGTGCATGGGATTCCTTCCTTCTGATCCGTCATTACTCTTTACACAAATCATGATGTATTCTATATCCCACTACAACTTTGAAAAGAGGTCATGAAGATGTAGTCAATTTTACTACCATTATAAGAGGAAGGAATCCCATGTGCACCGGCCTATCACCAAACAGGATTTAAGCGCTCACCCGAGGCATGCGCGAGTGCCAAGTATCTCTTTTATGTGAGTTTTTAGTCGGAAGCATTCATTAATGATTAGTATAGGAGTATTCAGGAAAGAAGTTTAGACATACAAAGATTACAGGGCTTAGAACGGACTTCAGATCCTTGTAGTTTCTTCAGAGTATGTGTTTTAAAAGACTCCATAACACATAATATAACATAAAGAAAGCTACAACCATTCATTCATAGCATGAAAAAGAAAGAGAACTTAATGAAAAAAATATACATGAAACCCACTGATATTCATATCCAATTATAATAAGTAAACCTCATTGTATTCATTGGTTCATTACAAAGAGCCATAGGTGGCAAACTGCAGTCATGCACATCACTAGGCTTGTATAACTACACAAAAATAGAAAAGAAATTACAATTCTGAGCTCAATACATCAGAGCCCCACTCACAGTAATCCTGCAGAGCTCTACCCATGTTATCTCTCTCTCTCTCTCTATGTATATCTCTCCTATCTTCTACTCTTTGGTCTCTATCTTTGTCTCCACACCTTTCTTGGTCTGCAAGAACTTGTATTTATCACCTTTCTATGTTGCCAACTTTCCTTACTACACCCTCAGATCCATCGCCAAGTGTCGAAGGTGGTCCTTTGGCGAGCATGTTTCCTCAGGCCTGAGCTCTCCACTCCATCTCATGATGGTCTTCTAGAAGATTCCTTTGCTGGAATGCTCTTTCCTGGGCCACCTATTACTCGGTTGGCATGTTATCCATGTGTAATTGATCACACTTTTAACATGTTCTACCTTTGTTTCTTGAATTGGCTAAGTCTTGAACCTCCTTTCGTGTGCCACACGCTATAAACTTCCTTTAGCCTCTTCTCTTGCGCACTTTTACCTTGTGCGCCATCCTGTAACTGGGGTCTCATGAGCTCACATTCCTTCATACTTAGTCAATATTTCAGGAGCCCAACATCACCCCACACTACACCTGTTCTCTGCCCTCAGAAACATTCTACTTGACCAAGGTGCAAGTTGGTTCAAATGGAACCAAGACGTAGATAAATATTACAAAGATGAATAAGGAATGAAAGAATAGGGGAAAGAATGAAGAATGGGGGAGGACACTAAACCAAAAGGATGGGGAAGTCCTTCCATAAGACTGCCTCTAACTTATTCCATGTATCAACCTCATTCTACACCTTTTGACAAAGGTCACCAACCAGGAGGTTTACCTCATCAAAACTTAGGCCAGCTCCCTGGGTGCCCAAAGTGTCCACAATTTATTCTATATCTTTACCCTAGTCTATGAGCTTGTCCATTCTCCTAGTAATTTAAGGATATAGTTCCTTTAGCCGTGTCTTGGTTATGCCCCATAGTGCCTCAATCTCCTCGAATCTTCTTTCTACTTCTGCCAGGACTCTATCCCGCTCCACCCTGTTTCCTTTATTCTTCTCCTGGAACTCCTTCAGCTCTACTTCAAATGTGGTGACCAAGGAGCTTGCCATCTTATCTCTATTCATGCATGTGTCATATGCGGCCTCAGTAGATTGGGAAGCAACATTTAAATCTATGAGTACCTTGCTATAATCGGCAAGCAGTGCTATCACCTTCAACTGGTCCTCCTCCTTCAGGTGCATGACTACTTCCTCCACAGATTCCAATGCCAAAGGTCACCTCTCCATGGTGAGGATGCACATTAATTCTTCTAGGAATTCCATCATCGATGCACACCTCTGGGGGATAGGCGTTAGATCTGGGTGCTTCAAGATGATGGTGCTTTTTATTGAGTCTACTTTCTTGTAGACCTCCTACACCTTTACCTTTTCCTCCTTGAGCTCGTGCCTTAGCTGTGCACTAATTAATTTCTTCTGTTTTAAGTTTTTGGCCACCTTAACAAACTCTTCCTCCTTCTTGGCCCACTTTCCCTCTAAATCCCTTATGCTATTGTTCCATGCAAATAGTCTCACCTTCGTTTCCACCGCGACCTTGTTTAGAGCATTACATACTTGCTTTTCTGTGAGCTCTTGGGCATTTACTGAGGGGTTGTCTACCTTAGACTCTGGTAGTTTGATAAGCACCTTCTGGTAGAGTTCAAAGTTTGGCTCGATGACATGGGATTCAAATGCCCAAGAAATCATCTTCTTGGTCCTGGGCTATGTGCCCTCCTTCTTGAATGATCCCATGGCTATATTTCTTTCGGTTGGTGCCATGCTCTAGAATCCTATACGTAGTACCTTCCTTGAGTCATCCATGTAGCCCATCATCTGGCTCTGTTCTACATCCAGAGGTCTTCTACCTAAGCGTGCACCTTTGGAGAAGTTGACTGTCAGAGCAGGGCCTCCTAGGTTGTCATGTCCCTTTTCACTGCTCTCTTCCCTTCCTTCCTTTAGCACTATGTCTGCACTCTACTCTAATTCCTAGTCTACAAGGATCTCGAGCATCTTCTTCACTTCTTGTTCTGCCACTTCGGTTATCTGCTCCTTGGTAAATCTGTGTCTTTTTACCCCTTGGTGTCCTTCTCTTCTACCCTTGTATCTTTAGTGCCGTCATCTCCTTGTGCACCATTCCATCATGTGAATATGAACTCTTGCTTCTCTTCCCCACTCTCCTCCTCTGAGTCATAGACACTAACTATGAGAGGTTCCAAAGGTTCCTTTTCTTTTTCTGACTCTTTCTCCTCATAGCCACCCTCTTCACTCTCACCCTCTCCTTCTCCCAAATATCTCTCCATGTTGTCAGTCACCTTTGAGTCAGCTTCTTCATCTATCTTTTGCTTCTTCCTGAGAGGTTACTTCTAGTCAGGATATTCTACCTTCTCTTCTTCCTCTTGGGACTCCTCCAAGGTGGTGGGTTGTTCAAGTGCCTCTACTTCTAGCGTCTTCTCCTTTATTGGGGAATTCTTCCTCTAAACATAGGTACTTGGCTTGGTGCTCGTAGAAGGCATTCTCACTGTTTGAGTAGTTGGTACACTTAGTGATCCTTCCCCTCCTCTACCCCTCTTCTTAGACACTGGCTTCTTCATTCCCAGGGGGTCTTTAGGTATGGATATCTCATCCACTAAGTACACACTATTTTTGAATTTTGGCCTTATACACACGTATATGCATGTCGCAGATCCTCCAGCGATAGGAAGTGTTATTGGCCTAGTCATGTGGATCTCGTTCGACACATACTTTCCCATGTACAAACGCTTACCTTCGGGATAGTTCAGTTTCTTCCTCATATCCCTGTGTTCCTGTTGTTACAAACTAGCAGCACCCCTGGATGCAAATCAACGTTCTAAATGATATTTAGAGTATCCAGTGTGATTGCACAACATGGAAACCTCTCTCCAAGTGTGGGACTTGTGAAAATGAGAGAGGAATCTCCAAAATAGAGGCTGGTTCCTCAAACTCCTTTGATTTAGATCTATATTTTGCACAACTACAGAGGTTCTAATCCTAATTCTACCCTAGATTGCAAGGAGACAGGGATAAAAATGCAAAAATGAAACTAAACTAAAGATGGTGATGCACCAAAAGGAGTGTTGATACATTTTTTGCCATGTAAATAGACACAAATTCATGAAATGCAACAAGGGAAAACATACACAAGCTGATAGATGTAATTAGAGGTCTTAAAATGAAGTAAAACAATACAAACAGAGGACTGAAAGCATTCACAGAGTTTGCACTGTCAATTCCATGTAAAAATCTCTTGCATTCCACCATCAAAAAGGTATAAACCTGTTACAAACTATGAAAAAGGTCTGATTCTTACAACTATCACTTGTTGGAGGTGAAAGAAGAAGTTTGCAATGCCAAAAAGTGTTCAGCCATGAAGAAATGAGCCAAATTTGGCTTTTACAGTGCATGGGTTGAGCCCAGGAGAGAGAAAACATAAAAAACATGGGAGCCCATTCCTCATTGATGGAAAATTCATTAAAATAACATGGAGGACCTTACAAAACCATACCCTATAATTTTTGACCATATTGGAGAAGAATGCGACTCATTCTGTATTAAATTTGGTTGTTGAAATGTCATTTCTGACCATGGACACATACCCAAACCATTTTTAAATTTTCTCTCTCCAAAATAAACCAAAATTAGAAATTGACAATGGAATCATGTAGATAATTTTAACATCTTTCCAATGATATACAAAACATGAAAATCCGAGCTCTGGATCAAAAGATATGATCATTTGAAGATTTAGGGAAAAAATGGCCCAAAAACGGATCGGTGGGAAAAATTTTCAAATTTTACCTCTTTTTTGTCTTTGGAATTTTTTTCAAAAATTCCCCGTGCTCCACTGGTCGGATGCCATGTGGCAGCTTCCTATTGGCTGTGGGCCTCAAATGGGAAAATTTTCCACAAAAACTCCGCCGAGCCATAACTTGAAAAAAATAAGGAGTTAGGAGGCAAACTTTACCTTTCTGGAAAGCTGAGAGAGAGCTCTATGTGATGGTACCATTTCTAGAAAAGCTTGAGTGCCTTAAAATCAAAAAAAGTGGACTGAGGCACAAGAGAGGAAAGAACACAAGGAGTTAGCCACAAAAAATGAGCTGGGGAACATTTTGGATAACAATTTTGGCAACTCAGAGGGGTCATCTTCCTGCTAGATGAAAGTACCAGTAGCCTGAACTAGTCCATTGGGCATGGAGTCATCAAATATTCTGTTTAGAACCTCAACTGATTTAGAATGTGTAGGGAGGAAGATGGAATATCACCTGATGGAAGTAAGGACTGTAAAACATCTCCATGGACAGCAAGTTGTGCCAAAGCACTTAGGGAAAACAAAACTAACCTACAACAAAACAATGTGCACAAGCACTTGGAGGAATGAAAATCTAATCTAATATTTACAAGGTGGTAAATTTCCCTCTAGAAGCAACGCTTGAGATAGATTCCATTGACTGGAATCTGCAGTTCTTCACCATCCAATGAGGCCAATTGGAAAGCATTGTTGTTCTTGCACTTCGTGACCATGTACGGGCCACTCCAAATGGCATCAAATTTTGAATGCCTTCCCGGTTTTTCTCTATCCACATCCCATTTCAACACTAGATCTCCAACCTGAAAAGATCTATCCTTGGCCTTCCTATCAAAGGTCTTTTTGATCAGAGCTTGGTCCTTTTCCATTGCTTGGGATGCCTGATTTCTGACCTCCTGCAGCTCCATCAACTCTGCATATCTCACCTCCATGGGCTCAAACTCTAGCAACTCTAATTGCTTCATGAGTTCCAATGTTGGAAACTCAAGTGACATGGGCAAGATTTCCTCTCTTCCATAGACAAGTTTGAATGGAGAGTTATCTATGGATCTCTTGGGAGTTATCCTATTAGCCCATAAGGCTGATTTCAGTTTGGTATGCCAAGACCTCTGATTCTCATCAAGAGTCCTCCTAATGATCCTCAACAAGTTCTTGTTTGTAGACTCGGCTTGGCCATTACCTTGAGGGTAATAGTTTGATGAAGTGCTTAGGTAGATCCCATTCTTGACAGCCCACTCAGTCACCTTGGATCCAATGAATGCCAATGCATTATCTGAGATTATTGTAGCAGGTATACCAAATATTGTTGCTATCCCCTCATAAAAGTCTAAGATGCTAGACTCATTTGCTTCTTTGAGTGCTACTGCTTCAGTCCATTTGGTGAAGTAGTCCGTGGCTATCAAAATCCATTTGTGCCCTTGACTTGAATTGGGATTAATGACTCCAATGAAGTCCAAACCCCATTGCATGAATGGCTGGTCAATTGAGATTGGATGCAATGGAAGGGCAGCAAGTCTCTCTTTTCCTGTGAAGAATGCACAATTCTTACACCTCTTAATCCACGCATAGCAATCACTGAAAATTTTAGGCCAATAATAACCAACCTTCATGATTTTTAGAGCTGTCACTCTTGGTGCAAAATGACCACCAGCTGGTCCACCATGGAATTCTTCCAACACCCTATGAATTTGATTTGTGCTAATACATCTCGGCAGCACTCCATTCACATCTTTCTTGAACAAAACTCCATCAACAATGGCATATGGGACAGCCTGCAATCTGAAGTGTCTTCTTTGGTTCTTGTTCATCTCCGGGGGGCATAGGCCTATGCTTAGGAAGTGTATAATACCTTGGGTCCAGCAAGGAGTGGGGGCAACATTGTCTTCTTCTTGATTGCCACTTGGCTCATGGCTGTCCTGGACTGTCAAAACAACCTCTTCTTCATTGCATACTTCTTTTTGCTTCCCCAAAACCAGCTGCTCACACAATCCTTTCCCTCTTACCAGCTTGGTGATCTTGATCTCAATTTCATACTCCATGACATGGGTGATCCAACCTGCCCTTTTCTAATTCAAATCTTTGTTGAGGAGGAAGTCCTTAACCCCAGCATGTGAGACCAGCAACTGGACCTTGTTGTTCGAGACTAAATGCTTGAATTTCTTCAAGCTTCTGATTACTGCCAGCACATGCTTCTCAATAAAAGAGTACTTCACGTCATAGTCATCTAGGGTCTGGCTGAAGAAGGCAATTGGCTGCTCATCATTATTCTTGTTCTGCTGTACCAAAATGGTAGAAATAGTGTCATTACCTCCAAATGCATAGAGGATGAAATCCTTGGAGAAGTTTGGGTTGATGAGAGTTGGTGCTTGAGAAATGGCTTCTTTGATTGCTTCAAAACTCTCCTTGCCTTCTGCTGTCCACTTGAAAGCCATGCTCTTCTTTTACATTTTGGTGATGGGCTTGACAAGGGCTACAAAATCTGGGACAAACCTCCGAACAAATTTTATCCTCCCCAAGAAACTCTGAAGGGCTTTCTTGTGGCTTAGCAATGGTAGTGCTCTTATGGCTTCAACCCTCTCTGGATCAATTACTAATCCTTCTTTGGAGACAATATGGCCAAGGAGCTTTCCTTCATGTGCAAGAAAGATACACTTTCTAGGATTTAAAGACACTCCAAATCTCTTGCACCTCGTGAAAACTTGTCTCAAATGAGAGAGGTGGTCTGCTGCATTTTTGGAAAAAATAGTGATATCATCAAGGTAAATCAGCACCACGTTGTTAATCAAACCTTTGAATGCCATGTCCATTGCCCTTTGGAAAGTAGCACCAGTGTTGGACAACCCAAATGGCATTTTCCTGTATGTAAAAGTTCCCCATTTGGTTGTGAAGGCTGTCTTGAACTGGTCTTCCTCCACCATAATCTGATTGTAGCCTGAGTAGCCATCAAGTAGTGAAAACATCTCGGAGCCAGCCACAATCTGATCTCTCCACTCTTCTTTCTGACTGGAACTAAGTTGGCAACCCAACTAGAATGCTTGATTGGGAATATGATTCTTGATTCAATCAGCTTGTCTAATTCTTTCCTCATGAGAGGCTCCATGTGTGGATTGACTGGTCTTTGTTTCTACCTAACATGCTTAGTATTTGGATCCAATTCAATGGTATGTTGAGCTAAGTTGGGATTGAAACCTTTCAAATCTTCTTAGCTCCAAGCAAACACATATGGGAATTATTGACACAGCTGCATGAATTCATACCTTTCTTGTTCAGTTGTCATCTTTCCAATTTGCAATGGTTTTTTCTCTTCTACCAAGATGGATACTGAATCCTCTCTCTTGACTTGAATGTTTTCTTTCTCCTTTCTAAACTGAGCATTGGGATTAAAAATGGACTCCAAAGTGATAAGTCCCTTGGGTAGCTTGTTAGTTCTCAGCTGTACCACCTGGTCACTATACTGCTGTTCCAACTTTTCTTGATTCTTAGCTGAGAACTCAGCTTCTTCTTGCAAGAAATGGATGATTTTCTGGTCATTCTCAAACACTTGCCGACTGACATTGTTATCTGACACTAAAGGCCTCATAATCACATGGATGTTTGGCTATACCTTGTCTTTTTGAATGCTTTCCACAATGTCAAAGGCTGCCCCTACTGCTGCAATTCTGTCAGCAGCTTGATTCTCTTTCCTAGGAATGGATTTGATGCCAAAACCCTCAAAATCTTCCATGAGGTCCCACACCCTGTTCTTGTAGCACCTGAGTAGATCATTCTTGGCAGCATGCTATCCCTTGACCTGATTTACAATCAATTCACTATCACCAAAGACTTGCAAGTTCTTTATTTTCTTCTTGATTGCCCAATGCATCCCTTGCACCAAGGCTTCATATTTAGCAGTGTTATTGGAGCATGCAAACTGAAATCTAAAAGCTGAATAGTACTTTACTCCTTGAGGTGAAACAAGCATGGCTCCACCTCCTGCACCTTGTCTAGTCCTTGATCCATCAAAAAATAGCTGCCATACCTCATTGTCATCTTCATGGTTTGGCTTGGTGATGCTAGGAATAGGCTGATTTTCTTCATGTATACAATAGACCCCTAGCTCAGATTCTTCCACTTCTTGATAAGGATCAAAAGCATGTACCTAGTTTGCCCATTCATCAAGAGTTAGATCCAAGATGCTTCCAACCTTGGTGTTAGCTTCATTGGTGCTTGGGTGGTCTTCTTGATCAAATGCTGAACAATTGGCGTTGATCTGACTTGGAGTGTAAGGCTCAATGTGGAAGTTTGCAATAGGTTTAGACCTGATTGTAGCCTTAGTTCCATACCTCGTTCTGAACAACATGTGTGATAAATCAGAAGATAAATATCCCCCAATCTTGGCTATGAAGTCCCTTGACAAGCATAGGGCAAAGAGTGGTGGAAGGTCTATGACTGATAAATCTTGTAAAACAACAACATTTGGACATGCATGCAAGGTAAGACTCAAGTTTTTTAATCACTCCAACTATTGCTACTGCTGTCCCATCTAGCTGCACTACCCCTTTGGATATTGTTTCATACTAGAGCCCTAGCTGATCAGCTATTTGTTTAGGAATCACTGAGCTACTTGCCCCGGAGTCTATCATGTAATTGTGCACTAGCTGATTTCCAATGATAAATGAAACATAGAAAGGAGGGGGCTTCAACATTTTACCTTGCTGTCCTCCATGATTCCCCTCAGGCTGGGTAGCATTTGTGAGCACTTTCTCTTGCATCTGAACTTGCTGATTCGAAGTTGGCCAGTCCTTCATGGCAGCTTGTAGCAAATCTCTTTGGCCTGGGATAGATAGGGATTCCCACATTGATATGTTGACATTTTTCTTCTTCATCCGATCGATGATACTGAATGGTGATGATCTCTTTGTTGTCCCTTTGTTTGCACATTCACTCCTTAAATGTGAGTAGCAACAACTGGTATTTGAGTTGGCCTAGGAGCTGTTCTTGGCTGCCCTTGTGCATTTACAACTGGATTTTGTTTGCCAACCACTTGTGGAACCATAGAAGGTCATGGATTGGTTGGAGCCAATGGCTGTTCTTCACCCAAATTCCTCCTTTTTGACCTTGTGTTGGTTGCAACACCTTGGGAAACTACCTGATTCATGCCACAAAAATCCTCTACTTGCCAATTTACCAACGTGGTGTCTTTTGGGGCTGATTGCTGTTGGAATGTCTATTGTTGTTGGCTGTTTCCTTAACTGCCCTCACCCTCCACACCAGTAGTTGTCACCATTAATGCTTGATTCAAAGCACCATTAAAGCACATGGATTGGTTATGAGGTTCATTGCATGGAAAACACCAGTCATACTCCTGAGCAATGTTGTTTTGTGTTGGCACCAATGCCTTAGAGGCAGATATGGCATTTGGATTGTAGGGCTGAAATGGTCTATTGGCAGGAGGCCTTGTTTGATTCATATTTGCAGCTGGATTAGGTGGTCTTTGTGGTTGGTATGGCTGCCTGTTAGGCTGAGCTTGGGGCTGGTAAGAATGTCTAAAACCTTGGGCTTGTTGCCTCTTGAGAGTAACCATCTCATTACCTAGGTTTTGCAGTTGCTTCATGACTTCTTGAAGCTCATTTGGGGCACTTGGAGATGAAGTAGAAGCTTCATTTGAAATCTAATTTCTGGGAGTGGGAAAAGGAGTAAAATTAGGTGCTTGATTGGTGTTGGACTCTCTAAACTTGGAAACAATGGCATGGGAGGTCTAGGGGCAAGTTTGCCATCTTGGATCAAACAATTTTCAGCCCTAATGGAAATGCTATAAGCCATAGGGATAGTTATGCCTCCCATGGACTGAATCAACATAGAAATATCAGAATTTAGAGCTTTGAGATAGTAGAGAAAATCACCTTCTGCTGTTGGCCTGACTGCCACTAGAATTCTCTCCCAAGTCTTTTGAAATCTGAAGTTGAAATCAGTCAGCTGTTCATTGGGAGCTCTCTTGATGGTTGTCAGCTACTCCAAAAGAGACAAGTTGTCTCCCTTCTCTCCAAATTGCTCATGAAGTGCTATACACAGCTGATTCCAATTTGTGATAGAACCAGCTCCAAGGCTTCTAAACCATTGCAATGCTTTCCCCTTGAATGAAGATGCCAACAACTTGACAGCCACTTGCATCTCATTGATTTCATGAATTGCACAAAGGTTAGCAATATCCTTAACATGATCACCTGGAGTAGTCTGATTTTCTGCAGTGAAGTATGGAATGTTCTTCAAGGCTGCAATAGGAATTGGATGTTGTGCATTGAGGGCAAGTGGGCTGCTGCATGTGAAGTTGACATAGGGGTTGTTTTGCGCCATTCTAATTGGTCTTAAAACCCTTATTGACTAAATGAAAGGCCTACCAGGTGGAGGAGTTGAGAGAGTTATGTTTGGTGGAGATGGAGACCTTTGAATCCTTCTTCCACTTTTTCTTACTCTTGGAGATAACTGTAGATATTCAAACAACACCTCTTCTTCTCCAGCTCTTGACCTTGTACTGATTCTTCTCATGAGTTTTCAGGCCTACACTACTGAAACCAGTTGATTCTTCCCCTTTGGAGTCGCAAGATATGCAAATTATAGCTCTTTTCAAGCAAGAAATTTTCAGCAGATGCAGATCAACTTTGCTGCAAATAAAAATGAGACCTCTAAGGTCCCACCGGGCATGCCAAAACTATTGTTGCAAATCAACAGCACCCCTGGATGCAAATCAAGGTTCTAAATGATGTTTAGAGTATCTAGTGTGATTGCACAACATGGAAACCTCTCTCCAAGTGTGGGACTTGTGAAAATGAGAGAGGAATCTCTAGAATAGAGGCTGGTTCCTCAAAATCCTCTGATTTAGATCTATATTTTTCACAACTACAGAGGTTCTAATCCTAATTCTACCCTAGATTGCAAGGAGACAGGGATAAAAATGTAAAAACGAAACTAAAATAAAGATGGTGATGCACCAAAAGGAGTGGTGAAACATTTTTTACCATGTAAATAGACAAAAATTCATGAAATGCAACAAGGTAAAACATACACAAGCTGATAGATGTAATTAGCAGGTCTTAAAATGAAGTAAAACAATACAAATAGAGGACTGAAAGCATTCACAGAGTTTACACTGTCAATTCCATGTAAAAATATCTTGCATTCCACCATCAAAGAGGTATAAACATGTTACAAACTATGAAAAAGGTCTGATTCTTACAAACTATCACTTGTTAGAGGTGAAAGAAGAAGTTTGCAATGCCAAAAAGTGTTCAACCATGAAGAAATGAGCCAAATCTGGCCTTTACAAGTGCATGGGTCGAGCCCAAGAGATAGAAAATGTAAAAAATGTGGGATCCCATTCCTCATTGATGGAAAATGAATTAAAACAGCATGGAGGACCTTACAAACCTATACCCTGTCATTTTTGACCATATTGGAGAAGAATGCGACCCATTCTGTATTAAATTTGGTTGTTGAAATGTCATTTCTAGACCATGGACTTGTACCAAAACCGTTTTTGAATTTTCTATCTCCAAAATGAACCAAAATTATAAATTGACCATGAAATCATGTAGAGAATTTTAACAGCTTTCCAATGCTATACAAGAACACGAAAATCTGGAGCTCTGGATCAAAATATATGATCGTTTAAAGATTTAGGGCAAAAACGGCCCAAAAAACGGATCGGCGGGAAATTTTTTCAAATTTTACCTCTTTTTTGTCTTTGGAAATTTTTTCAAAAATTCCCCGTGCTCCATTGGTCAGATGCCACGTGGCAGCTTCCTATTGGTTGCGGGCCTCAAATGGGAAAATTTTCCATAAAAACTCCATCGAGCCAGAACTTGAAAAATATAAGGAGTTAGGAGGCAAAGTTTACCTTTCTGGAAAGCTAAGAGAGAGATATATCTAATGGTGCCAGTTCCAAAAATCCTTGAGTGCCTTAAAATCAAAAAATGTGGACTAAGGCACAAGAGAGGCAAGAACACAAGGAGTTAGCCACAAAAAATGAGCTGGGGCACATTTTGGATAATAGTTCCTAGTCCAATTTACCTAGCTCTAGCCTTAGCTTTTTCAACTTTTTAAATTTGTTCACTCCTGCTTGGAAGTACTGGGCAGTGAACGTGAAAGGGATCTTACACTAAGGGCTCCATGATTCATCAACAAGTTTGAACTTGCCCAAGTAAAAGTGTTGGTACACCGCGAACTTAGCTTCTCCTTGTGTGGCTGCTAGGAGTTGTTTGGGGATCCTCCACTCTGCCCCGAATGCATTTCTCAGGTGCGTATACCATTTATCAAGCCCCACTTTGTGGGGAGCTGTCATTGTATCACATGTATACTTTTCAAACCTCTTCGTGGGTGAAGGTTCTTCGGCTAGGTATTCCTACAAAAACTTATCTGGTGCATTCGACACTCCAACTACAAACACTATGGTGAGTAGAACATTGCCAAAAAGGATCCTGTCACCTTCCTTTGTGCACTTTATAATTTCCTTGGCAATGTATGTAGACAAGTTGTAAATAGTCCCCTCTGGGATCTTCCTCCAGACATGTAGCCATGGCTTGTTAACTTGTGTCCATCTTTCTTGGCCATCCAATTTCATTACTAGGTGCATAGCCATCTTTATAACTTGGTCCTTGATGTCTGAGATGTCATAATACCACGACCCTTTCTTGTAAGCATACTCTATGATGGTCTCCTAAATAGCTTCCTTGTCACTAAGGTCATCTTCCAGGCTATCTCCCTCGCATATGAGGCCTGTAAACTATGTAATCAACTAGGGAGTTACACGCATCTTGCACCCAGTAAAGTGGAAGTAGTCCTCGTGCACCTGAGACATAAACCATTGGTACAAGTGATCTGGCTTCCCAAAATAAGGCAACTCATAGAGTTGCAACAACCCTACCTTTGCCAGCTTGACCTTCACATCATCATTGTAGATAGGTAACCCTTCAGGTGTTTGCTTGTTGGTTGGTCGTACCAGTTCTAATGTCATTTCTTTCTCTATAGTGTTGGTACAGTGATTATAGTCACTAACCAGTATGTTCCTCAAATGGGATTCCCATTACTTTCCTGTCATTACTCTGTTAGGGTACTACATTTCTACATACCATTCTTCGTTTGTTTCCACCTTAGACTCTGGTTGTTTAGCCTTCACTTTTGCCTTCCCTTTCTTCGGTTCCATGGTCGAGGTAATTGTATTACTCTAGTCCTCTCCTTGTTACTCTACTTTCCTTATCCCAACCTTCGATCTCAGATCTAGGATATAAATCCCCTAAACCCTTGCCCTAGTTTTCTGAAACCCTAACTTCAATAAATTCTTCACAAAATGTCCTTTCACTTCATTCCAAGCCCATTTAATTCCTTCCTTCTAGTTTGCAATCTCAAACTAGCTCTTTACTTGTTTGATCACACAAATCTTCTCTCTGATTAAATCTAAAAATTTCCTACCTTATATCTTTCACTTATATCTCCAACTCTTCATTTTCACAAATTAAAATGAGAGTACCCCAACCCTCTATTTATAGTTTTTCCTTTTTCTGGTCATTAAATGCTACTTTACCTACCCCATACTTTATTCATTTAATGCAGCTTTTTTAAAACAAAACCCATCTTCAGTGCCTTTACTCACGTGCCCTTTCTACACGAAAACTCCTCCATCCTTCTGGTGCACAACCAAACCAACCTGACATGAGACTCTTACACGTGCTTAGCCCATGCCAAAGGCACTTCTTCTATCCAGATTATTTATTTCACCTACCTCATGTTGCTTTAAATGCACTTCATTTTCTTTGTACGTGGGATCTATGAGTAGCTTTACCCTAGCACCAACCATTCTATCTTTTCTCTTCATCTCTCTTTTAACTGAGCTGCTCAACAAGGCTCTTCAACACAACTTCCTTGGTACTTTTAATCACGCGCTTCTTCACTTTTCTCCACCCCACACTTAAATGATGTGCAGTCCTCTACACACTCATAAATTCTCCAAAAATAGAAATAAGGTTACCAATGCCCGAGGTGCAAAACAAAACAACAACGAGAAAGTGAAACACAAGGAAAAGAAAATGCGTAAGGGAAAATTATAGACTAACTGGAAAAACTAACTTATCTACAAACACCAAGAAGACTTATTTATAGTAGGGCTTCAGCCTACTGCCATTGAAGTGTCAAGGCAACTTTGTTCTATCCAGCACTTGTAACTGGCATGCACCCAACTCAAGGATGTACGAGATTGTGTAGGGACCTAACGAATGGACTTTCAACTTCCCAAGATGGTACATAAATTTAGAATCATACAATAACACCATCTTCCCAACCTCAAACTTCTTGTTTCTTGTATGGCGATCATGCCAAGCCTTTTGCTTTTATTTTTCTACTGTTTGGCTCTAACAGGCAAGTGATCATCTCTTATCTAGTTTCATTAGTTCATCAATTATTTCTTCCAATGCTTTTTCATCAGTGAATCCTCCTGCATGCGTTATTCACAGAGAAGGTAACATAAATTCAACCGGAAAAACAGCTTCTGTGCCAAACACCAATTGAAAAGGTGTGGCTTTATTTAGTCTTTTATACGTAGTCTTGTACGCCCATAAAAACTGCTGATACCTTGTCATCCTAATCCTAGTCTTCCAACATCACATATTTTGGTTAAGGTATGACTTAGTATTTTGTTCAATGCTTTCGCAGTTCCATTTTCTTAAGGGTGATAGGGTGTAGTCTTATGATGAACCACCATGAACTTAGATAATAGGATCCTCACGAACTCATTTAGAAAATGTGTACCCCTATCACTAGTCAAAACTTAAAGGGCATCCATACCTTGTGATAATGTTCTCCCATAGGAACCTTTCTATCGTTGCTAACGTGCAATTTTTAGTTGGGGCTGCTTCTACCCACCTTGTGAGATAATATTTGTAAGTGATGATATAATATGACCTAGTCCTATGCGCTGCCGGTGTAATAGGTCCTACAAATTCTATCACCCATTTTTCAAAAGTCTCTATGCTAGGAGTAAGATGCAAAGGAATTTCATCTCTCCTTCTTGGTTTACCAATGTGCTGACAGTGGTCACATGCTTTACAATAATATCTACAATCCCTATATAAGGTTTCCCACCATAAAACTGCCATTAAAATCTTGTGCGCAGTGGTATCACCTATGTAATGCCCACCCGCACTTCCTCCATGTGATTCTTCCATGATGGAATGGTGTTCATGTTCTAATACACATCTGCACAAAAATTCATCATGTCCCAATTTGTATAAATCTCCACTAATCAACATGTAGGGCGTGACACGTATGGCCAATTGATTTTTCTCCAATGCCTTCATTCCATCCGGTGCCAAACCTTCTTTTAAAAATATAACAATCTCTTCCAAATATGAGGGCACGCACTGCAATCTAAATAGTTGTGCATCTGGCATTGTCTCCTTAATACTTTGCGCATCCTCTCCTAAATCAATTCTTTACAGATGATCAGGTCCACAATTGCTTTTTCTAGGTTTCACTACAACAGTGAACTCAAACCCTTGAAACAACAACACCCATCAAAATATGTGCCCTTAAAGAATGGGCTTGTTTACTAAATACTTTAATGCCATGTGGTCGGTGTAGAATACAAAGGGTGTTGCCAATAAATACTGTCAAAATTTGAAAAACACATAGATCATTGAAAGTGCCTTGTGCTCGGTTATGGTATAATTCTGCTCTGTTGGTCTTAACTTACTATTTACGAAATAAAGAGGATGACCAATAATCCCTCACCTGGTTATGTAAGTACTAATCCAATGGCAGTTACTAAGGCATCTACATGGACATGGAAAGGCTTGTCCTAAGAGGGAAATTGCAAAATAGGCACGGTAATAAGCCTATCTTTTAATGTATCAAACACCCTCTACTGCGCCTTTCCCCAATGGAAGGT
The DNA here is from genome assembly GCA_019776745.2 of Taxus chinensis. NCBI lineage: Eukaryota > Viridiplantae > Streptophyta > Pinopsida > Cupressales > Taxaceae > Taxus > Taxus chinensis. The sequence continues at coordinate 40,977,235 of CM034154.1, forward strand.
ACTTTTGTGTCTAAACAGCTCCTCTAAAGGCATAGTGATCCTGGCATACCCCTTACTGAATTTTCTGTAATATCCTGTATGCCCAAGGAATCCATGCACTGTGCTCTGGCTAGTAGGTTCCCTTAATCCCACAATAACTGCAACCTTAGCAGGATCTACCAGCAAGCCCTCCTTACATATGATATGCCCTAATAAAGTCCCAAAGGGTGTAGCAAACACACACTTCTTAATGTTGATGGATATCCTCAACTGCCTATACCTTTCAAACATTAATCTCAAGTTATCACAATGGTCCTTAACCATACCATATACTGTCCAATCATCCAAGAAAACTTGAAGATACTTATGAATGAAGTCCTAGAATGCTTGCACCACTTTGCACAAAAAGATAACAGGCACATTTTTCAAACCAAAGGGCATGACCGTATATGCAAAACTTCCCCACTCGGTGGTGAAAGTTTTCTTCTCCTGGTCTTTCCTTTGTAATCTAGACTTAGTGGTATTCTGAAAATCCATCCATAAAGGAATAGATTTCGCACGCCAATGACTCCTTCCAGAATCTCTTTAGTGAAGGGGGTCTGAAATGGATCAATGACACAAACTGCATTCAATTCCCTATAATCCACACAAATTCTAATCCACCCATTGTTCTTGATGCTAATTTCCATTAGAATTATCCATTATGATTCTTCTACTACCTCAATGATCCTAGAAGCTATCATCTTATCTATCTCCTCCTTAACCTTCATGCGTAAGTTGGGATTCATCCGGTAGGGCCTTTTTCTAATTGAGTGCACACCTTCCTTCAGTTTTATCCTCATCTCCCCCAAGGAATGGTGGACACCTTTTAACTCATGGTACCCATGCAGAAATAAATCCTTAAATTCACACAACAGATCAATGATCTTTGATACTTCCTTATTCGTCCAATAATCCCCAATAATAGCTTCCTTAGGTTCTTCTCCTGAACCAATGTTAACCTTCTTTGTCTTTAAAGGCTCATGATAGGCACGTGTGCGAGCATCTGCACTACCCACCACTTTGTGCATCCCCAAAAAATGGCTAACATTTAAACTCTCCAACTCCTCTCCATCAATCACATATACTAACTTTCCCTTTTCCTTTTCCAAACACGCATGCTCAAGCTAGGATTCTTTTTTTTCCTCAATCTCTTCGAAGCATGCCTCCAATCCTAGTTCACCTAGTAGTTCCAATAGCCTATCTTCCATTCTAGCACTATACCCCATTGTAAGGTTCTTGATACCTTACAAGGCCTTATCAACCAATGGTTTGGTAATTCGATACTGAAAGGATTGAATAAGATCAGCCGCAAGCTCTTGCACATTCCATGTTTTGTGGCGTGTCTTCGAATGAATGTACCATGCATGTGCACAACCTTGCAGTGTAGAATAAAACTTGTGCACCTAGAGGGATGGTGGTAAGGCTTCTCCGCCTTCTCTCCAAACCCATTCAAACTCCTGGATATGGAAAGAGGTGGGCTCCTTCCCATGGTACTCCTTGATGATGGTGGGTATATTACTTCTAGAAAATCTGACAGAGAGCAATTCTTACCTTGCGCCATTCTAAAAGGTTCTCCTGATGCATGGCCCACCAATGAGCTGCTGTGCCAAGCAAGACGTAACTTAACATCCCTCTTCGTTCCTTTTCATTTTTCCACTAAGCTTCTATCTCCTACAGAAAGACCTCAGGGAAGGCTCCTCCAGAGTACTTGGGTATTTTAATCAAAACTGATGTACCCTTTGTTAAACTGGAGGTCCGCATTGTTTTTGTAACACCATGGGTGCCCAAGTAGTGCTGGGAAATTGTCTGCCTCGGTGAGCACCAAGAATTCAAAGTCCCCAGTAAACTTGGCTCCCTGGATAGTAATAGCTGCATCCTTCAAGACACCAATGGGCATTGCCTTAGTCTTGTTTGCCATATACAACACATTTGAATATGGTTATAATGCAGGTCTCCCCATCTGATGCCATGCATCCAAAGTCAAAACATTAACCTCTGTGCCAGTGTCAATGAATATATTGCTGAGGAGCCATCCATCCACAACTGTATTCAATGTAATCTCCTTGTCATAGTCGAGGATGTGAGGGGACAGTTTGTGTGTAAGACCTACCTCTCGTGATATTCTCCAGAGCATGGTACCTTCTCTCTTAACAAGGATCCTAGAAAAGGAATGGTGTTCTCCTACCTTAGCATTTTGCACACCTCCTTGGCCTCATCTAGGTCATCTTTCTATGCCTCGATCCTCCTTCCTTGTTCCTCCCTCCTGGATTTATCTTTTAGACACTGTATCTCCCCTTGCAAGCTTTGAATAACATCCATGGTGTCCTGATATATCTCCCTCTGATGTGCAGAGTCTAGGTGCATTCCATGAATGACCTCTTCTCTCAAAACGAGGCTCTTCTGTCTTGGTATCTCTCTTGTACATGTGGCTTCTACCCTTATTGTTACCAAAACATGCTCTAAACCTTCATCCCATGTTACCCGAGGCATCCATTATAGCACATTTTTCCTTCTGGTGCTACTAATTCATATGCTCATATAACTCTGAGCACTCCTCATACTTATGCTTCTTTCTGCACCATGAGCATTACAACAAGTTCAAGCACTCACGCTTGTAATGTTCTGTAGATCCACAGTTGAAACATGTCCCTCACAAGAACTCACTCCTTCCTCCGCGGTTACCTTGTCCATGGAATCCTCCTCGAAAACCTTTTCCTCGCGTGCCTCCATTTGCACGCTCCTCATAACAGTGATCATCATTCTTAGAACTACTGAAAATGTTGGTTTGGTGCACCCCATGATTAATGGCCTCATGTATCTGATCAATGAGCCTACAGTCTTTAGTATCATGGGTCGTGGAGGTGCAAATCTTGCAATAACAGGATACATTCTTTTTGATCGCACGTTGTAGTAAGGGACATCTACTGGAAGTATGGTCCCCGTGACAGATTTCACAATCTAATGTGATGGTGCATACTACCCTTTGGAGGTAATTATCCTTAACGTGCCCCTCTATCTCACAATCTATACACCACAACCACTGCGAGTCTCATGGACTAAGTTCACAAATAGCTTTTCCAACTTTTTAGCCATAGCAGCAATCTAAGCCTCCAAGAATAAGATAACGCTAGTATCAATACTACCGACGGATTTGGCACATAAGGCAGCCTCCAATGCTTCGTGTGGGTCTGTGAAAGTCTTATGAGATAGGGCCCTCCTAAAAACGGTGATCAATCCTCCAACAAACCACTATGCATGTTGATAAGGATGTGTATCATATGATAATTTAGACAAGAGAGTCTTAAAGCACACATCATACTCCTGCACACTCTATGCCATTCCTTGTTGTATCTCCTTCAAAGCACTAATGCTTTTTTACTCAAAATTAGGAATGTGAAACTCTACCAGGAATGCATTCATAAGGTAGTGTAATCCACCACTATTTGATGAGGATCATACTTTCTATACTAGCTATGCACACGTCCTTGCAACATGGTTACAAATTAACTAGCCTTTTGTTCTAGGGTTGTGATACCTTTCACGCGCCATAGCAATTCACACTTGTGAACATGTTCCGTAGCATCCTCAATGCCCATGTAATTTGGTAAGTGCAGAGACATTTCAAAGAAAACTTGAGGTGGTGGCTAGGGTCCTTGTCTTGAACCAGAGCCTTGGTTCCCTCCGGTGTTTCCTCCGCTTGATCCACCAGTTCCACTGGGTCTTGTACCTCCAGAGCCACCGGATCTACCAGGACCACTGGGTCCAATAGGGCCTATAAGAGCTGTGCCAAGTGCCCCCATGGTTCCACTGAACTATGCGTTGATAGTTTGTGATGGTGCCCCACCACCACTACTTTGTCCCGCACCATTCCCTGGTGTGAGACCAAAAGTTTGTACACTTTCCCCTTGTCAAAAACTCCTCCAAATATTGGAATATGTGTATTCATATAAGAAGGAAATGTAAAATTGTATCTCCTAGGCATGGATCTCTTTCTTCCACTAGTTTCAACTGGATCAATACTTCTTTCTAGTTCAGGAAAACCAAGCGCTAGGGCTCGGTCACTGGGTAGGTTTAGATATGTGCCAACGTCTCTCCTTTCTCCATGTGACGAACTCTCACCAGAAGCCGAAGGGGTCTCCCTCACATGCTTTCTAAGATGGGTAGCTTAGAATGCTCAGGCTCCACATCCTCTGCGTGAACCTCAATTCCTTCCCACAATGTCTGTCTCCATAGATCCATCACACTAGCGACTTCACATCATCTAGTAATCTCCCTTTCACGTGCTTCGCCATACTTGAGCCATATTTCTTCCCTCTCCTTTTCTGTTGTATCATCTTCCTCCACCTGAGATTCCTTACCCAACGTTTAGAATGGTTTAGCCGGCCATTGGGAGCATTTCTAGACTCATGATAACCATAAATATCTTCATAGCAAGAGGGATAACACGTAGAAACAATCCCCTAGGTTCTCATAGAAACTCAAACTCAACAACCTTTGGACAAGAATACATGGAAATGGCGTATTCCAGAGTGTAGCTAGCTAGTACTCCTCCCCACCAGTGATCTACATCACAGGTCCATGTCATATCTGCATCCTGCAACCTTTGGTAGTCTTCTTTGGTCCATATCCATGATCCATAATGACAACTTGATCTAGATGGATAGGCTAAAAGCCACCCAAATAACTCTACTGGGAAGCAACAGAAAAAAGTCTCATACAAATCATGGTAGAGATTCTCCTCTACCCATTTACGTGTATCAAACTTAGTTCTAGTGCTGAATCTTTGGGAAAATTCATCCTCCATGCTCTTAAACCATGATTCAACATTTTCCAATGTTAATCGATCCATCGTTACTCTTTACACAGATCATGATGCATGTTATATCCCACTACAACTTTGAAAAGAGGTCCCGACAACGGAACCAAGATGTAGTCAATTTTACTCTTATTATAAGAGGAAGGAATCCCATGCATGCCGGCCTATCACCCAGCAGAAAATGAATGCTCACCCGAGGCATGCGCGGGTGCTGAGTCTCTCTTTTATGTGAGTTTTTAGTGGGAAGCATTCATCAATGATTAGTATAGGAGTATTCAGGAAATAAGTTTAGACATACAAATATTACAGGGCTCAGGATGACCATTAGATCCTTGTAGTTTCTTCAAACTGTGTGTTTTAAAAGGCTCCATAACACATAATATAACATAAAGAAAGCTACAACCATTCATTCATAGCATGAAAAAGAAAGAGAACTTATATGAACTAAATATACATGAAACCCATTGATATTCATATCTAATTATAATAAGTAACCTCATTATATTCATTGATTCATTACAAAGAGCCATAGATGGCAGACTGCAGTCATGCACATCACTAGGCTTGTATAACTATGCAAAAACAGAAAAGAAATTACAATTCTAAGCTCAATACATCAGAGCCCCACTCACAGTAATCCTGTAGAGCTCTACCCATGTTATCTCTCTCTGTGTGTATCTCTCATATCTTCTCCTCTTTGGTCTCTATATCTATCTCCACACCTTTCTTGGTCCACTAGAACTTGTATTTATCACCTTCCTGCACTGCCAACTTACCTTGTCGTGCCCTCAAATATGTCACCAATTGTCAAAGGTGGTCCTTCAGTGAGCATGTTTCCTCAGGCCTGAGCTCTCCACTCCATCTCATGATGGTCTTCTAGAAGATTCCTTTGTTGGCATGCTCTTTCCTAGGGCCACCTCCTACCAGGTTGGCATGTTATCCACGCGTAACCGATCATGCTTTTCACATGTTCTACCGTTGTTGCTTGAATCGGCTAAGTCCTGAACCTCCTTTTGCATGCCGCAAGCTATATTCTTCTTTGAGCCTTTACTCTTACATGCTTTCACCTTGCGCGGCATCCTGTAACTGGGGTCCCGTACACTCATGTGCCTTCGTACTTCGTCAATATTTTAGGAGCCCGACACTATTTATCAATAGGTTCTTTTGGCAACACATCCCTATCAATTCTACTTGCTTAGACACTATTTGTACTCATGACAATTTGGTTAGATTTGGTATGATGCTTAATGAAATCTCATGACATCTTCATTCACCACATCTTTATCATGGATATTTTCACATTACGACAGCTGATGGCTTGTATGTCTTTCATTTGATGATCTTTGTTACATGTATCCCCTGTGACTTTCCACTCACACTTGAACAATCCTGGCTTGATTATATTAGCGGTATAATAGATTCTCATCACTCTTTGCTTGCATTTCCTATGCCTTTAGGAAATATATCTATACATAGTGATTCTTTTCCTGCTTATGCTCCAAATATATCTTATTGGCATGCTCATGGTTTTCCACTATTAGCCTCTATTGATGATGAATAAGTGATGAATGTGTACAGACTACGCCAAAATGGGTCCTTGTATGACCCTCCTTATTCTATCGCTTACTAGGTTTTTGATGTTGCTCATTATGTTTTGACCATGAAAACAAATATCTCCTCAGTAGCGATACATAGTCATCTTCTCTATCATATACACTTAGGGGGTATCACATATAATACATCTCTCCCCACCAATCACAACATCTACACCTCTATCATTTTTTTATAGGCATAGTCATCACACATTCTAGCATCGTCATTACCCGATGACACACTCTTGTGCTTTGGTTCACACTCAACTATTAAGTGATTACAACACATGAACCCCACACACTGTACACCACATATATTCATAGACCACACATCATATGTCATACTTATATTATGTAAAAATTTCGCATTACATATTACACATTACATGTACTATTAGGTAATCTATGTATATTACACTACATTATATACATAACATTGTTACAGTGTATCTCGCATCATATACCTTACATCATACAGTATACATCTCTATATCACACATATTCTACATAATTTACTAGTATTCATCACATATGACTCTAACATTACATCATCTTACATACTAAATTACTAGTTTATCTACATACATTACATACCACTCTGCACATTACATTTTACACATTCTACGCATCTTACACTACATACATTATACATTCTACACACCATATGGTCATCTACTTATCACACATATTGCATATTCTTGTAAGCACTGAATTCACTACCCTGTGATGAACTTTAGTTCCTCAGCCCATACTCAACTATCGAGGGTTTAAAAATCAAATGGACCTTACATTAAACACATGTTTATCATTATACCTTTCATAATGCAACATTTCTAGGATAGTGAGACATGCTATTGGCTAGATCGTCACTTACTCTATCATCTTGTAGTGGTAGATGCTTTAGGCTAAATCACCACTCCCTATTATTCATCTTGTAGTGACACACACAATAGGATAAATTTTCACTCACTCTATCACATTTTTGTGGTATACAGTTTAGGATACATCACCACTCCCTACTATTCATCTTGCAGTGACACATGCTATAGGATAAATCATCACTTACTCTATCATATTTAGTGGTATATGATTTAGGCTACATCACCACTCCATATTATTATTATTATAGTGGTATAGACATTAGGATACATCACCACCCCCTTTATTCATCATGTAGCAATAAACTCTTTAGGCTACATCATCACTCATTTAAGCATCTTGTTGTGATATATGCTTTGGATATAAGGTTCACACACACATCAATGCTAAGTCACATATTATCGACATACATACACAATCATCATAGCGTGTTAGACACAACCCACTATTCAACTATTTCTCAATGATACAATCTCACTTATGGTTCATTCTTGACTATTGAAGAGGAAAATCAAATCAACCTCATTGCATACATTTCCATTCACTAAGGGTGCACGTGGATCCTACCATCCATCTTGCATTCCATTCCATCCATCCACATCACACTACATCTTATAATTGCTTTTACTCTTTCTTACTTGTGCTTGTTCATGGTCACTTTATTACACATGCTAGTTCAATTATTTGTATGTAATTTATCTATATCATCCACACATGTGTGTTCACGTCTTTTGCTAGTTGTGATCGGAGATACATTTCTCTTACATAAAGCATGGATTATCTCCTTCTACCCTTCCTACATTAGTCACTAGGGGCATTCACAATCGTCTCTCATAAGTGTTATTATTTCATTTTGTACTTAGAACTTTACATTACTTCGCTATACACACTTTTTACATACTAGTTATATTTATGACATGCTAATGTGTGCTTCATACAAGACATTTGTTATGCATGGATACTTCCATTCTTTTTTGTTACATTTGTCTAGTATTTATTGTTTTTGTATGTGGGACTTTCCCTTATTTTGGTATGCACACTTGTTTATTTGTATGTGGCTATGATTTCCTTGCATGTGTAGTGACATCATGAGTGACATCTCATGTTTACAGCCCACTTTTTGTGGCTTAATTTGTCTTATTACATCTTTACATTACTAGTTTTCTTGGTAGTTTTTTTATTATTATTGGCAAATAGTTTTTTGAAAGGGACTATACCCTTGAGAACAAAAGAGGGCCTAGAAGCCAGAATAGGAATGAGAATCAGAACAAAAAGGATCAAGATCCAAATGTGACAATGAAAACCATAGTAGCCCAAGAGTAGCTACCCTATCAAAACAAAAATAGCACGAGAACTGCAGAAAAGTAGCAAAAAGACAGCAAAAAAATAGCAATAATTACAAAGAAGTGCAGTAAAAGCACCCACAATTACTTCTTGGCTGCTTTGTCAATGTTGGATTTGATATTCTACCAAGAGGTGAACATAGCCAATGTTGTCATATGGGAAGAATCAGTAACATCCAGCTGTTCAATGGTCCTTTTACTTTCCTTATCAGTGCCCCAAAGGGTTGTCGAAACTCCGCTGAGATTGGAGACGTTGCAGACATGCTATTTAATAAACTCTTCAATTGTATTAAAAATGACCATATTATAATCATGGCGAGTCTTGGCCTTCCCTAAACGGGAGTCTAAGGAGTTTAGATTCTTGTATATATCTTCAACTTGGCTATTGTCCATAGCCATCTCCTCCTCCTTCTTTCTCTTTCCTTTTTACTTAGCCAAGTTATTAACCTCTTCCTTCAACAACTTCATATCAGCTTCTAAGGCTTCCAGCCTTTTTGTGGAGCTCCCAACATGTGCTTCTTGAGAACTAGCACTACTAATATGTAGGAGGTTATGGGAAATTGCAATCACTTGAGTATCCTTCCCCACATAGCAGGGGTATCAAGTTTCAGCATTCTAGAGGATCTGGTAACTGGTTTGGCTGAAGTGGAGGTGTAGGGGTTGGGAGCAGAGGTGAGGGGAATGGAAGACAGAGCCTGAGAAGCATGACAAAGGGGTGACAACAACAGTGACAGGGACAGAAGGCGGAGAGAGGGGGCTAGCAATAACGGCACTGGGCAGAGGAGGAATAGAGCTAGGGGAGGAAGGGAAACTGGGAGAATGAAGAAGACACAGTTTATGTAGTAAAAAGATGAGTCCCTGGTGTAAAGGAACAACACAAGCATGCTTTTGAAACTCCAAAATGGAGCACTCAAGAGAGTTCAACAAATAGTGGGGGAAACATACTGTGTGACTCCTACGGAAGTGGTTGAGGAAAATAAGATGTTTAGTGGGCACAGTGACGAACCTCCCCTCCAAAGAAATGAAATGCACCATCATTTGGGTAACTGCATCAAAGGGCAAAGGGATCAAACTAACTTGTAGGCATGCAATGAAAAAGATCAACTTCTTAGTTCCCTCAACAAATTTCCTCTCCTCAGCTTCTCTGTCCACCCTTTTATTGAAAAAACAGTACCCCTCCATGCCCAGGCCAGTTACTTTAGCAATTAACTCCTCATTGATAGGAATATTTTTTCCACCATAATCCATAGTGTGATCCTTCCAATCCTTCACAAATCACACCGAAATACTCTAATCGTGGCCTTTAATCTTCTCCATAATGTTGGTGATGCCGCCCTGGCTGAGGAGATTCCAAAGTTCTACATTCTCCTTCCAATCTGGATCCGCGCTGGGCTCAATCTGGCAAGGGGTTCCCCCCATTCTTACCGTGTTTAATTGCTTGTCAATAGAAATTTTAGAATCCTTTAGAGTGCTAATAACAGTCCACCTTTCACTATTATTATCCATGCAGTGAGAATGCTGATTAGAATAGCCATTGATTTTCCCACGAATACCTGAGTGACCGCTATTATGACTCTGTGAAAGTCCGCATGTGAGAGCTACAGTCCTTTTGCTAGCCCGCTCCAGATCATCATTTTCTTTATTTTTGTCTTGGGAATCCGTAAAGCCTTGTGTACAAGTTATTAAGAGCCCAATATTACCCACATGTGTGACTTTCATTTCCATATAAATCCACTTGAATTTCCCATTATTCTTCATAAAATTTTGCTTGTCTGCCAAGATATGTATAATTGTTGTTTTAAAGTCATCACATGTGGGAATTTTAGTAATACAAATCCACTCCCAATGCTCATATCTCAAATCATGAATTTGCATGAACATATATATCCGCTTGAATGTTTTTTTGAAGTTGTTTTGAAGTTGTTTAGGAATGTTGTTATTATCCCAAACAATATGGTTAACATTAATGCCATAATTAGCCAATGCATCTGTCACCTTGTTAGCCTCCCGGTAAGTATGCATGATCCGAATGTTATTGAAGGTTTGGCCAATACTTATGGATTCCAAGATAAAATCCTTGATGTTCCAACTTGGAGGTGAACAATGATTAAGATGATTAATGATATTAAGCGAGTCCCCTTCAATAATGAGGTTTTAGATATTATGAGTCTGAGTAATTCTCAGGCCCCATAAAGCAGATAATGCTTCAGTGAAATGGTTGGTTTGAATTCCCATTTTTCCAGCATGCGTAGTAATCAGACTGCCTTTATGATCCCAGATCACTCTTCCTCCTGCCGTAATCCTAGGGTTACCCTTAGAAACCCCATCAAAGTTCAACTTATACCAGTTAAAATTAGGAGGATGCCAATGAATCAAAGATCTATCAATACTATTACCAGAATTACTACGGCTATTGACAGCTCCAATCTACCAGTGGGATAAAATATGCTCTTCATTTTATGGATAAATCTTGTTCTTGTGGGGTTTAAATCTAGCCATATTCTCTTTGATATCATTAGAAATTTTACCAATACTGAGATTGTAGTTTTGGTTTTTATTTCTAAAGATAATATCGTTTCTATCTTTCTGTATCCTCCAAATAATATGAGGAATAACTAGCTTCCAGATCCTTCTGAAAACACAATGGTTATAGGGTGGGATCCATTGAGTCCATAGCTGATTGAAATTCTTTGGCACCACCCAGAAAGCTTCAAATTTAGAGAGGGTAAAACTCCATATTCTGGTAGCATAATCATAGTGTATAAACAGATGACTGATATCCTTAGAATATTTTTTACAAAGATGACATCTATTAGGAATTATGAATCCTTTTCTCATCAGGTTATTAGTGGTAAGAATCCTACCTCTGAGAGCCAGCCAAAGGAAGAAATTAATTTTGGGAGTTAACTCTGTCATCCAAATCCTACTCCAATTGAACTCAGCTTGACTACTATCGAAGAAAGTATTATAACCAATTTTGACAGAGTAATCCCCATCAATAGATTTATTCCAGACCAATTCATCCTTAGTATCTAACTGACTTAAGGGAATAAGATCCAACTGATCTTGAAGGGAGGAAATAATTTGGATCAGGTCATCTCTCTCCACAGAAACTTTTTTCCATTTCTTTCTGTTGCCATTTCCCTCAATATAATCCTTGATTTTAGTGCCATACTTGTTTACAAGACTGTCCTTGACCATCCCAAATCTATCCATAAGACTGCCATTAAACTTGTTATTGTCCCAGAAATTTATATCATTACCATCACCCACTTTCCATTTACTACCTTGCTTAATGAAATTTATGCTCTTTACTAGATTGTTCCAAAAAATGGAACCAAAGGGGAGGTGCTCATCCTGCAGAAAAGAAAAGACAACTTGTTGATTTAGGTATTTAGCCTTAATTAACTCTATCTAGGGTTATTTCTCTGAAATCATTCTCCATCCCATTTTTTCAATGAAAGCCTCATTCATTTTCTCGATATTTTTTATACCCAGACCTCCCATAGACTTCAGAGTACAAACCTTATCCCAAGAAACTAAGTGAAATTTAAACTTCTCCTCCATGCCCTGCCATAAGAAATTTTTCTGAATCCTCTCAAAATTTTCTCTGAAGGAAGAGGGGATCTTATAGAGCAACATGATATAAATGGGTAGATTTTGAAGAGTACTTTTTATTAGTAGGCACTTACCAACACTAGATAAAATGGGTCTTTTCCAACCAGCCATTTTTTTGAAATCTCTCCAATAAATCACCCCACACCTTGTTAGAGACTATTTTTGTGCCGAGAAGAAGGCCCAAGTAAGTGGCTGGAAGCTCACTTATTTTACAGCCCAGTATTTTAGCAATTTTAAGATGTCTTTCTTCAAGAGTGTTGAAGAAGAAAATGGAGCTTTTATCATAATTGATCTCTTGTCCAGAAGCGGATTCGTAGAGATGCAGAATAGCCTTGGTAGCCTTAGCTTCAATGATAGAAGCCAATAGAAGGAGGATTGTATCATCTGCAAATTGTTGATGGGAAACAACTTGGCTGATGGAAGTGGGCTTTGAGCCTTTCAAGAGGCCGTCATTAATAGCTTTACCAATAGTTCTACTAAGACTGTCAACCATAAGAATGAAGAACAGGGGGGAGATGGGGTCCCCTTGCCTTAGCCCTCTTCTTCTAGTGAAAAAACCCACAGGCTCACCATTAACCACCACTGAGAATCTAGCTGTAGAGATACAAGCCTTAATAATTTTTCTGAATTTGTCCAGAAAACCAAATTTAGTTAAGACTTTATCAAGAAAGACCCAAGAAACCTTATCAAAGGCTTTATTCATATCAAGCTTAAGCACCATATTTGCTTTTTTATTATTCTCCATAGAATGTATGGTCTCATGGACCATAATCACTCCATCTTGGATAATCCAGCCTTTGATGAATCCATTCTGCTACCTAGAAATTAAATCATCCATAATGAGTTAAAGCCTAGTAGCAATAATTTTGGTAAAAATTCTATATATAGCATTCACAAGGCTGATGGGTCTAAAGTCTTTGAAGTATTTAGCATCCATTTTTTTTGGGGCCAACACAATGTGGGTGTTATTCAGCTCTTCCAAGAGATTTCCAGTTCTGTAGAATTCATTCACCGCTCTAAGAAGATCATCCAAACAAATTTCTCAAAATTTCTGGAAAAAATTAATGGAGAAACCATCCTATCCTGGAGCCTTATCGCCTTCTAAAGTAAACACATCTTTTTGTAGCTCTTCAAGTGTGACAACTTTAGTGATATTTTTAAATCTCTGCTCCTCTATTTTATCTTGGGGAATAGCCTCCAGCATAAAAGCATTAGCCTCAACATTGATGATATTCCTCTCATTAAGAAGATTTTTATAGAAATTCAGGGCTTCTTCCTTAATGCTACTGGGATCTTTTATAATATTTCCATTACTTTTAGCTACTTCTATGACCCTATTACAAGCTCTGTGCTTCAAAGTGGTCATATGAAAAAACTTCGTATTCCTATCTCCTTCTTTAAGCCAGATGGCTATGGAATTAAGTCTCCAAAAAGATTCTTCTCTGCTGCAAATCGTATGTAACTCTGAAAGAATACTCTTTTCATTAGTTTGGTCTTCAACGGATCTCCCCTTTGTATCCATTTTGATTTCCAAATCTTGGAGCTTTTGTTTTAACTTCTTTTTATTATCAAACACATTGCCAAAAACACTTTTATTCCAGATTTTAACTTGCTTTTTAACATTTTTGAGCTTTTGAATCAATCTAAATTGAGCAGTGCCTTCCCCATTCCAACCCCACCATTCTTTAACTTTGTCATAGATGCTATCATGCTCCATCCACATCTTTTCAAATTTGAATGAGCTTCTGATGGGTTTAGTCCAATTGAGAAGATTTAAAGCAATCAGATTGTGGTCCGATCCAATTCTGGGCAAGGAAGAGAGGTGGAAGTCTTGACTGAGAATCCAACTAGCAGAAATCAGGGCTCTATCCAATCTAACCTGGATAAGATCTTTTCCCAACCTTCTATTATTCCAATTGTATTTATTACCATGAAGATCCGCATCCAAGAGATTAAGTTCAAAAATAAAATTAGCAAAATCCTCCATACCTGTAGAAAAGCTAGAGATTCCTCCATATTTTTCACCTGGGTTTAGAGGAGAGTTAAAATCTCCCATAATAAGCCAATTAGCAGTACTATATTGGTTTCTAAAGATCTTAAGATCACTCCAAAGTTTACGTCTCCCACTAACTGTATTAGGGGCATAGATGTTAGAAAGGATCCATTAACCCTTGTTCTCAATAGCAAGAAAATTGATAGCAAGATGATTAGTGCTAGCATTAAGAACCATACCAGTATAGTGCCTTTTATCCCAAAGAGTAGCCAGACCACCAAAGGCTCCCTGAGAGTCTACCGCTGCCATATCAGAGTTTTCCCAAAAACTCTTTTTATTAGCTTCAAGGATCTTAGCTTTCATCTTAGTTTCCTACAAAATCATAATACTAGGACTACTAGAAACACATAACTCCTTGATGATTCTTTGCTTGTAGTTTCCATTTAGACCTCAGATGTTCCATGAAATAATCTTCATTTGGAGGGATTGGGATTTGGGATTGCCTGATGGTTCAATTGATGTTGAACGCCATCTGTAATGTCTCTCTCTGTTCTCTTAGATCTAAGAGTCTTTTTTGAGGGCCTCCCTCTTTTAGAGCTACCTCCAAAATCTACTAGTATTCTTGCAGAAGATCTAGTAGTGCTGGATGTTGAGGTATCCCAGTTGTCCTTTTTCTTTTTCTTATCACTGTAAATCGATTCTGGGATCATTTCAAATCCTTTGATTCTCTTTTTCTTTTTTGAAATGACCTTTGTGAATCCAGAAGTTAGTTCCTCATCTTCTTTGATAGGCGTTACTTCTCCCTCTTCACGCTCCTTCTGATTCCTGCCAATTGAATGTGGATCAACTGTTCTGATGTTGTAGCAAGTCAGTGAAACCACTGACCTGTTGTTGAGGCAAGGAGGTGTATCTGTAGATACTCTATCTTCACCCTTAGGAGCGTTTATTAGCAAATATTCTTTAAAATCCATGCTATCTATGTTCAATATTTCCTCAATGATGCATAGAGGTTCATCTTCCTTATTGCTCAAGGATTGATATTGATCATTAGGGATGATATTAATTTTTACAACTCCTTCTTGCTCGTCCACCACCATGGACACCTTTACAGGATTTTCTAAGTCTTCTTTGCTACGTGCTACAAGTAAAGCTACCTCCGGGGTTAAAGATTTATCCTTCTCAGCTTCCTTACTGCTCAAAGTATGATATTGATCATTAGGGATGATATTAATCTTTACAGCTCCTTCTTGCTCATCCACCACCATGGACACCTTTATAGGATTTTCCAAGTCCTCTTTGCTAGGTGCTGCAAACAAAGCTACCCCTGGGGTTTTAGGATGCTAGACCAAATGCTTCCTTATTTGAGTTCCAAAACCACTTTTTCTTCCCTTATTATTGTAGTCCAGCTTAGTCTAGCTAGGGGCTTTGTCTTCTTTCTGGCTATCAGTGTCAAGCACCCTGCACTCCTTACCCAAAGCTAAGCCATCCATAGGTTGTTCAGCTTCCACTGTAGGGATCTCCTTTCTGGGACAATTTTTGGTGGAGTGTCCTATGCGATGACAAAGCTTACACCTTAAATGAAAGGTTTCAAATTCAATTTTTTGAATCCACACCCCATACCTAGATTTCAAGATGATGTGCTCTGGTAATTCTTTCTCCATTTTGGAAGAAATGCAGAATCAAGCAAAGGCAAGTCTGGATCTGTTTCTCATGGGCCCATCCAGCCTGATTAGAGCACCTAAGGACTTAGCAATGTTTAGCAAAACTTCATCATCCCAAAAATGCAACGGTAGCCCAGGAATCCTACACCAGATTGGAATGGTGTTTATATTTTCAGTGTTAGGGTCAAATCCAGGATACCAATTTTTCAAAAAGAGGCCCATATTACCCAACCACCATGGTCCTCCCAGAAGCACCGATTCTAAATCAGCCTAATGATTAAATTTTTCCAAAAAAAACCCTATGGCATGATGGTAATACTCAGATCCCCTTTAGGAATCCACTTTCTCATAGCCCATTTTCTAATAAAATCAATATTAGGTCTAGGGCCAAGAAACTTACCAACAAGGGAGAGATTCACTTTGCTCAAGGCCCTATCCACGCAACCATCTGGGACCATCAGGCAGGTGGCACCTTCACTGTCCTTTTCCCACATGAACTGACCTCTTTCAGGAGAATGCGGACCCACTTTTGAAATAGGGCTTTGAAGAATCTTATTCCAGGCCAAAGGCGTGGATCCCAGCAAATCCACTTTTTTAGTTTGCAGATTTACAACCGTCTGATTTTGGCAAGAGGGCAGCCTATCCTTAGTAATTCTTGGCTTAGTATGTAGACATTCTGTAGCCAGAACTATAGAAACTGCACTGACAGTACCTCTACCTCTTTATCTGCTGCTCGTGTTTTCTTGGTAGTTTTTACACTGTCTATGTAGCATACAATTGTCTTTTTACATGCATGTTATTTTGTACTAATACTTTTTTTTGATAGCCTTCTTGTTTATGTGTCCCTTGGTTTCTACCAAGAACATTCCCTTCCCCCTTTAGGTCAGAGCTTCATATTTCATGTGGTTATTCCTCTTTTATTTCGACATTATCCTATCAATGACATCGTATGTGCCCCCAAAGAGGGGGGAATCATTTGGGTTTTCTACATACTACACGAGATTCTACACCGGTTCAGTTTAATTATATACAATGAGTGGGTTGATACCAGTCTAAAAACCCCATACATAATAGATTTTACATGATATGGTTATCCCTAACATTATGGGGAACAATTAATAGTTGCAGGATACAACGGAATTCCTCCTAATAGTTATTCTACCACAGATGTCAGATCACTTAAAAAATCATATAGTTAAAAGATATCTTCATATATTTAGGGAAGTAGTTACAAGAAGGATAATAATGAAGCTTTCTCCCTACACTTCTTTGGCCAGGGTGGTGTGAGATCACCCAAAAAAATCACAGTATAGGATATCCTTCTACACTCTCTTTCTCAACATAGATGTAGTGCAAATGTTCCATTTTCACTTTTTCATTTGCATATTCTATATTTACATGATTTTACATACATATACATGTGTCTGTTACATTGTGTTTTTACACATATATGCATACGTATTTAAATACTTGATTTTTTTCTCCTTACAGGTCCGGCCGTATGAGAAATAAGCAGTCAAATGGGGGTGACAAAAATAAACACCAACAACAATTACATCAAAAACAACAATTTTTGGAAGCACACACTATACTAACAATGAAGGTACATTACACACATTAGTAGCTACACAAATGTTTCTGCCCTAGGTTCACTCTCATCACTTTTTATTTTTTTGTACTTTTTAATATTTACCTCCCACAATCAATCATCTTTGTTTCATTCCATGATTTTTCTAGTCCTTCAGTGCATTTTCTACTACAATCTTCATGGGCATCAGGTACACATCTCTATCTACTTTATAAGGCCAATATTTTTGCTCACCAACATAAAGTTATGGCAAATGTTGTCACAAAATCATGCACTTTAAACATTATTTAGTCTTAGTCTCATACTATTATTTAGAGGTTTTTTGAGTGAAAAGATTACTAATTAACCCCCATCTTTTTGAGATCTTGCTTTTTTGTATTTCACATTTCCCGACCTCCATCACACATATGATCAGTCTATTTTATCACTTTCACATTATTTTAGCCTTGACTGGGAGGCCTAGGTTAGTAATGGGGCACCCTGGTTCCACCTGACATGCCTCGATCCTTTTAAAACTTTCCCTCCACTTTTTGGACTTTGTGTATCCATTTTAGGTTCTTATCTTTTTGGTGGTTGACCATTTCAGGGTTAATTACAAAATTAGATCAAGAAAACCCTATAAATATAAGGTTATGAGACCATAATGAGGGACCAAAAACTAGTCACTACTATCATCCACCTAGGGTTACATTCATATAAGGTATTAAGAGATCATTTGTATACATTTAGCTTCATCACAAAGGACAAAGCTAGCTCATCTACATCACACAAGCCTAGGAGGGGATTCTATTATATTCCATTAACCATTCTACTACAATTTTTACATCTATTTATTACTCACTACTTCACAAAGCAGATCTAGCACAAGAGCACCTCAGGTACATAATGCACACATATAAACCAAAACTACATTTGGGTCTAAAATTTAGTGCAGTGCTGAGTTAGTAAGCCCATTATTGTGGCAAGTGAGGTCACTTCAACCCATTCATTTACATTGTTCTTATTTTTAGGGTTTTGATACTTCTTGTAGTTTCTTGCAAGTCTTTCTATCATCTTGTATTATCAACAAAGCCTAGATTAGTGCAGTGAATCTGACGGGGCACCCATTCTGAAGACTAGAGTGCCCAAAGGCACCCCAATCCACCTATATATCTTTGATCTATCCTTTTTAGGACCTCTGCATAGTTGTTCCTATTTCTTGTTTCTCCAGTAACTTTTACAACACAATCTAGTGAGCTCCTTTAATTGGGTGAGTTCATTCTAACTCTCCTTGCACTCTAGGGTTTATCATTTACATCTTTAAAGTTATTCGAGTTGTTTTTTGTAGTTGTCTATTGCCTTTATTTACTGTATCTACATGTTTTTCTAGATTAGATTAACTATCATTATCTCTCGTATTTAGTTAATTTTAGTTAATTAATGAATGTAGTGTATGCGATTTGAGAATAGATGCTAGGAAATATGTATTGTGAAGCATAGCGTGTGAAGTATAGATGATGAGAGGCTCATTTAAGAATGGAACCCTCAACAGTTGAGTATGAAGGATGCAGCTAATTTTTGTCATCAAATAATGATTATTTTATGTGTGTACAACCGATGTGGGAATGCTTGAAAAGATTAGAAATGAAGCATGGAGCGTGAAGTGTAGTAGTAGAAACTAGAGAAAAATGATAATTATGGAGGGGTAAGAAAGTAAAATGTCCCCCAAGTGTATGAGGGATAGGAAATAATGTGATGATAATTGAGAAGGAGGGTCCGCGACCTAATATCTGTAGTGTAGACACAAAAATTAGGTCATACTCCCCTTGGTACCCTTTAGAATAACTAACTTAAACATACTCACCTAACATTAGCTCCCCTGTCACCCCATATTAACATTAATTTAATTATCCACGATTAAATTAATACTCATCCTCACTTCATTCATTATTTAGTTACCTCAATTAAAACTAGTTTCCACCTCACCTAGACACCTCATCATAGACCTATTCATAGCATGCTTCCATAACTAAGACTTAGCCCTACTTACCTTAATGAACTAAGAAATATTACAACCCTAAAATCACATGCCTATTATTCCTCTAACCACATTCCCGCGTATCTAAGTGCAACATTCCATTTAGACCCAACACAAATAAGAAAAATCTGGAAGAAGATAGCCAAGATCTAATAGTTTAGGAAACCTAAGATATACCACCTTAACCGACGTTGGTCAACCTGAAATCGACGCCGATAACCCTAAAATGTCATCGGTTACCATATAACCATTTTGGTAACCTTGTTTGAGATATTAGACACATTCTCAAGTTTTGGGAGTAAAGGAGATCTTCATGCCAGTAAGAACCATAACTCTTTCACACATCTAGGAAGCCATAACCAACACAACCATTGATTAGAAGGTTTTTGGCATTCATAAGAGCACTTCGAGAAGAACTTCCACGACACTGATCACTATTTCACTGATCAACCATCACCACCACCAAGCCATTGAACCTACACAGTAGTAAGTGTGTCCTTAACTTGCACAATTTCATTTTCATTTAGTTTATAATTTTTTTGACCTTTGTTTATCAATCATCAGTTATATTTTCACCCCACCACTATTGCCTTCTTTTGAACCCAACCATTCTGATCACTCATAACCCTTTTAAGCACTTATGTCTACTCTTGAGCACCTTTGAATATTCCCAAAATCTCCCCAAACCTAAACCCACTCCTCACCATTGTTCATCCAGTCTCAGAAAAATCCCCAACACCATGAACTATTGAGTTATAACCATCCCACAGTAACCCTCGTCGGTTCTTACTAAACCATTGTCAGTCATACGAGACCAATGTCGGTCTCTGTATTTAGCAGTTGTGCTAATACCAGATCTCAATAACCCTTTTTAAGTGATTCAAGTGACTCAAAATATGACCATGACCTATTCCAGCACCTTAGTTATTTAGTTTATTTCTAGATCTGATCATAGCCTAGCCTGTTATGTTAGATTTTATTATTGTGTTTTGGATGAGATACCTAAATCATATCAACTACAATAAGATTCTATTTACATATGTTATTTCTTAGATTAAATTGTATTAAAAAGTGGGTTGAATTCCTCGAGGAAGTATCAAAATTCTTAGATCTAACACACACTAGGAAGCCCACTGATATATATTATTTAATCCTCTTTTTTTGGTTTTGTTGTGTATTTCAGGTAGTTCCTCATAGCCAAAAGGAAGCTCTCATAGTCAACATTGGATTAAGAAGTTAGAACTTGCACAATGACCTTCAAACCGGCTGTCACTAAAGGTATTCCTCCTTGGCCCACCCTTATCTGTTTTGTCTAAAACTTAAAGAAAACTATGAAACATTTTGGCACACCCGGTGGGACCCATCCAAGGCTCCTTGCATTTTATTCATTCCTAGGTAAAATTTGTGTGTTTGTTTCCCTTTTGAAAAGCTTACACATTAATTTTCCTCTCTGAAATCTCTTTGTACTATCTAAAAGTAATTGTGTTTTTGGTGTTATAAAAAGAATACTTCTCTTCTTTCATTCGTATTGCATTAGTGAAAGAGCATCCCTCATCCTATTCACTACTTGTTGCATCAAATATCACATTTTGATTTGGGCTTAAAACACTTGCATAATCATTATGATTTGTTGCATTTTAGCTCACGTTAAAAAATGAGGGCAACCTATATGTTGGAAGTCATGCCTAATTGATGGTTGACATAACTGAATCATACAAAAGCACATTTTTTCTTCTCTCTCTTTGCCAAACTGCACAAATTGGAATATATGCATCTTCTTAAACAATATCCCACCCGGAAGAAGATGTCAATGATCACATGATCAGAGGATTGATAGTTGGCACCCAGCTGGTTATCTTTGTCCAGTGTGTTCAATGAAAGATTTTGCAAAGAGCTATGGATATGGGGCAAAACCCCAAAGCTTTGTGTAAAGTCCCTCAATGGACCATCAGATAAGAAATGAGCAAAGAATCCTATTTTCATTAATTTAAACTTGAAATAACAAGAAATATAGAAAATATAACTAACATCTATTCTTGAAAGCTTAATAAAATGAGCTTAATAAAGATCTAAGCAATCGGTTTTGTTGTTTACTCCATGAGAGCGAATGAATATCACTAAATGGCTACATGGCCAACTTTAGCTTTTCCATTAGTAACCTAACATGGGTACAAGATGAAGCTATTTTAATGGTGGATGACCCAAGATCAAATTTCTTATTAGCTTGGCTAATGCAAATGAACTCTTAAGCTTTCTTAGGCTTGTTTTGGCTTTGTGTTATATAAAAGTTGTGTGTTTGAATGGGTAGGCTTAGCCTTGTATTTATAGTTTTTGGTTCGGAAGAATTTGGAATTTGGATGAATGTGGGACTAAAGATTTTAGATTAGATTAGGCGAGACATGCTTTAGGATTATTTAAGCTTGGTTTAGGCTAGTTAAACTTGATTAGCAAGTGATTAGAGACTCATTGAGAGTTGGGAGAGGTCTGGATAACCAATTGTGACTGATAGATAGCCTACAAAGCCAATAGAAGTGGTCTAGAGAGAACTAGGGAGGTTTTGAATGGTGAAAATGAGGAATGTTTAGCTAATAAGAGAGATACTAGCCAAATAAGTTAATTATAGGAGGAATACGACCGAGAAGGTGTCGTAAATGGGCAGCCGAGAGTGGAGCAAAGATGAGTTGATTAATGAAGTGTCATAAATTTGTTGAATAGGGGGAAATGATAAGTGTAAGAATATTTCAGGTGTCTACATTTACCCCTTTTTGGGGTGACGTAAGCTACATCACTTTAAAGAAAGTATAAAAATGCAAACAAGTATAAATTTTTTGAAGGGATAGAAGAAAATGAGTGGAATAGAGGATGCCCCCTCGATTATCGATGGGGTAATAAAAGAACTCGATTGACGATCAAAAATATGACAGAAAGAGAATAGTGTGAAGAAGAAAGGGGATATAGAATAAAAATAGAGTGTTAGGAAGAGGGAAGGAGCTAACATCCATCCAATGCCTTTTAAACAACTTTATTTTTCATCATATTGCTAATGATCTTCATCATCGGTTCTTATTTAAAAGAATGAACAAAAGTGTAGTATGACATGAAAAGCCATATACGAACAAATGTCCATTGCTAAAAATACCAACTCCGTGCAACATAAAAAATGCAATGCAATATGAGAAAGTAAAAGACGCCTAACTCCACGCAACATACAAAATGCAATGCAATGCAAGAAAGTAAACAAGCTAAACATAATAGAGAAACATAATGTAATGTTTCTGTTATTGAGCTTCAGTTCCAACCTATTCAAATTAACGACAAGGGTTAATGATGGTTCCCTAAGCAAGGATACATGTAATGGGAATAAAGGAGGACAATTGGGTTCTATGAAAAAGTAATGTGCACTACGAAACGATACTAGGAAACTCATTGTGCCCCAAAGTACAAACGAAGTAATCAGCTTAGCTTTTGTTGATGGAGTTAGATCAAGATGATCTGCAAGTCACACACATGAACTTGTGAGAACCAAAGAGTGACATTTTGTAGGATTATTTTCAATTTTTAGAATTTTTCTTAAACATATTTGAACGTTTTGAGTTTTCTAACACATTTGAATGTTTTTGTGATTTTGAAAGTTTTCTGAAACTATGTACATGAAGATGAGGAGGCGTGGATGCCCCTAGCGATAGATGGGATGTACAAGGGCTAAAGGATACGTTCGTACAAGAAAGGTGAAGATGTAAAAATGCCGCAGTGATTAGGTGTGAGTATTCAAAGGCAAAATATTCATGGGTAGAAGTGGGACCCATGGCCATTATGGATAGGTTCAACATGATGATGAACGTAAACCAATGAAGTGCTGGGAAGAAGCAAGGATGAACCCAGTGTAAGTTGGCCTAAAAGCACATGATAGAAAGGAAGGAGAAGATTGTTTTTGTGAAAGAGGACAAAGGTGTCCAAAACCATGTCAACAAAGTAATGTTATACACATGGATGTTCTAAACAAAGTAGAAGAATGATGTGAATGATATGAATGTAGCTTAGAAGCCTCGCGATGAAGAAGTGATTAGACAAAGGCACAAATCGTGAGACGATATATGGATTAGAGTAAGAGTCTAAACAAGGTCCAAAAATGACCCTTGGTAACATACTAATCATGTTTACTCATAAAGATCCAGTGTGTGCACGTGGAATTTATTACCTCTTGAAGAGAGGATTTAATAGACAACAAGTAAAGACACCCTATCCAATGTGTAGGAATGATTTATTTTGATAGGTGCTAGGTGATTTGTGAATGAAGGGTGGAAGGGTAGTCGTGCATTACTCTGCTGCTAGCCAGGTGTCCATAGCCCCAATGGAGATGCATTTTATTCTAATCGCATCATTTCTCTACTTCCAGTAAGGCATCCATAACCCCGATAGAGATTATTGGAAATACCCCAAGAGAGATTTATTTATCAATTTTCTTTTGATTTTAGATTTTAGCTTTTGATTTTTGATTGATTTTGATTCTTTTGCTTTCTGAAACCTTATTTCAGCTCTCTTGTTTGACAAGGGGTTAAGAACTAGATATGGCTTGATGAAAGGAAATGGAAGTGAATGTGATGACGATATTGGCTAGTGTCAATAAATATTTCCAAAATTTCTTCACAACAAGTTTATTAGATGTTGAATGTGATAGGATCTCTAAGAGGTCAGTCGTTCTTTAATTTACCAAGGTGATAAAAGACCAGGGTCAAATAGATACCATAGAGATAAATGTCACAAAATTCGTGTGAATAGGCTAACCAAAATATCACTGAAGGGATGAAAATGGTAGGAAGAATTTTAGAAGAATAAAAAGGAAGGGAAGAAAGAAACATCCATGTGTACGCAATACTTGATTGCAATGTTGATCTTTGCACTTTTCATTTTTCTTGTGTTTTCTCAATGTTGTTTGTATTTTTGAATTTTTTTTAGCTTTTTGATAGTTTTTTGGAAAGTTGGGACCAAAAATGTCACTCCATGTGATAGGATCCAACAACAATGTTTGTGAATTCCTTAATAAGGGATACTAGGCATGTTTGCGTATCAAGAGTCATATTATCTCCAATCTCGATGATCGTGTTTAGCTCATACTCAACAAATGACTGTGATTTATCTTGAAACATGGATTTTGTATGCGGGATATTGGGGTCCATATCTAGAGGTTTATGCAATTTGCACCATACTTGATGGTTATGTTGATTTGCGTTCTTAAATCACGCTTGATTTACAATTTTGAGATTGTTCGAGTTATTGTGGGCTTTCAAGATCTTGGAATTTTTTACCTAAGCTTGATAATGAACCTGTTTGGGTTTCTTATAAGTTGACGTGTGACTTTTCTAACCCCGAGAAGTGGGAGAAGAAAGAGAATTTTTATGATTGATGATAGTAATGAAAGGAATGGTAGTGGGCTTGCCACAACCATTGATAGAAGAAAGGTGTGATGGATGAATATGATATGATCCAAGAATTGAAGAGGATGGGCTACTAGGAGGTGTGCCACTAATAGAAGATGACAAAGGGCTACTAGGATATGGACCTAAGATGGAAGAAGTTGGGCTATGAGGACATGGCCCAAGAATAGAAGAAGATGATGAAGGGCGGATAGGGCGTGGCCCAAGTATAGATGAGGAGGGACTACCTAGAGGTGATCCATAGATAAAATAGGATGAAGGGCTACTAGGACGTGGCCCAAGAATAGAAGGTAATAGGATACCAAGAGGCGAACCACAAGTAGAAAATGAAGGGATACTATGATGTGGCCCCATAATAGAAGAAGCCATGGGATACTCAATGATGACCCATAAGTAGAAAATGGAGGACTATCCGGGGGTGGCTCTAGAATAGAAAAAGACAAATGGGTACTCAACGGTGACCCAAGATGAGATTTTGATTAAGGAATGGTGATAGATAAGGAATGATTTGGCAATGAGAATATAGGCCATGGCTTAATCCTAGACCCTAACATCTCCTCATGCTCAGAAGAAGGTGAAGATGGAATAGAATAAGAATCAAGTTCCATGACCTTAGGATTTTCCTCTATGTTCTGTCGAAAAGGATCAATTTCTTTTCCCTAATATGCAAGTGTATCGAGTTCTAGAAATAATCCTTGTTTGTAATCCTCTAGAGGGATATCATCATGTAGCTTGATTGTTTCTTCATTCTGAGAGAAATCAATTAGTAGAGGTTATTTTTCTTTGGCCATAGAATATTGAATAGAAGAAACAGGTCTGATAAACGGGAAAGATTGATTGACAACAGAAGATGACTCAAGAGAAGAGGTAGGATTGGAGGCAAGTGTCTCATGAATGGACAATTTGGATCTAGACCTAGATTGCTTTTCTAGAAGACGATGCAATGTAGGAGAGAAAATAGGATCACATAGCCATCTGTTAAATTATAATGTAGGAGTCGAGTTAGATGATTGACTAGAGGAAATCTGAGTCATGGAACTCTTCAACGGAGGAAGAGGTTGATGAGACGACTGATGAAGGAGGTACTACGAAGAAAGGGAGGACTGTGACTCAATAACCAAATTAGATGTTCGATCGATGGAACTTGGAGTCACACGAGTCTTCAAAGGAGGAAGATGTCATTAAGGTGAGTTAGAATAAAGGTCCTATGAAGAAAGGGAGGACCGTGACTTAGGATTTGATCTAGGGGTATCTGAACAATAGTTGGGATCCGAATCTTCAGAAGAATCATGGAAATGGTAGTTTGGATCTAAATTAGAAGAAGAAGAGTGGGGGGAACTTGAATAATAATTTGGATCAAAATCATCCAAACCATACCACTGAATATGAGCTGAAGGTTAGGAAGAGGGTGCTTGAGTGGGGTCTCTTGCACGTAGAACCAAATGAGGTTTAGTCGTAATTATAATCTTTTGATTTGAATTACTAAACCTAGGTTTCGTATTGTAGTAAGTGTGAGAAACCACGTGATAGTAAATCATTGTTGGCATCATTTGAAGCACAAATGTCTAGACCTAGATAGTGTGATGGAAATACTTCAAAGGGAAGGAAGTGACATATCGATTTGGGTAGCATAAGAGTAACCAAATAGAAATTTTGGAAGTATAGAGATGCATGCGTGATTTTCTGAAGAAGGTCTAAGGAAAATAGACATTGTGATGAAGCAATCTTCATGAGATTAAAAAGGATTGTCCTAGAAAACAATTTTTCTAGATGAATAATCATAAAGAACAATCATATAAGTGTGAAAAAAAATCCAATCAACAAGGAAATACACCCTATGTAAATGCATGTGCAAAGTGATAGTTCAACAAAAAGATGATCAACACAATGTCAATACTTATGTCAAGCTTGAAATGAACAAGGCGTAAAGATTAATAAAGGGTAGAAGTGACTCCTAATCAAAGGACACCATGATGCATTCTACAACCAACAAGGCCAAAATGTTAAAGGGTGAGGTTTACAAATGTAAGCCACATAACCACACCAATTAGACACGTTAATCAAGCTTCACGAAGAAGTGAGATATTAGTGCCAAAGTGGTATCGAAACGACACAAACAAAGTAAGTGACACTCTTTAATATTTTGGACAATTTTTGAAGAAAAACCAAGTAAAGGTATACTAAGTATGTCTTAAAATGTTCACAACGTAATGCCATAATGTGGATACTTAGATCACGTTTATGAAAAACGTGACATAAGTATCTTAATTGTGTCAAGATAATGCAAATGAGGCAATACGTCAAAGGGAGATCAAATGATGAATCAATCCTAACTATGATGATGATCTTGAAATCAAGATCAAGTGGCCATCAAAGATATAAGGTCACATCCATGTACTTTAGATGTTTAACTTAGCCGCAAACATGGATGAGTGTAAACAGAGAAAAAAGTGGTCAACACTATCTATGAAAACACTCCCAAAATATGCCTTCTGTTGCCCTAAGTGGGCAACAAGAATGCAAAGGTATTTTTTAAAAGATGAAAAATAAACTAAGCACCACTTGGGCAGAGCTTCACCTCATCTGAAGGTGAGAAAGAAGCTAAGTTAAGTGAAACGTCGTCTAATTTCTGTGATGAAGGGAACTTAGATCCAACTTAAGTGGATTCTTTGCCTTGTTCAAAAAACAAGGTTTTGAATCTAAACAAGTTATCACTTCGTGATGGCCAAGATGAGATAAAGGACTAGTAAAGTGGGATCCTTGATGAAATGGCTTCCTTAATACGATCTCTGAACTAGGTGTCACAAAGATGTCTTAAGCGAGCTCGATTTAACCAAAGAGTCACAATAACTGATTTGGGAGTATCACGGCTTTACTTTACTCCCTTCAAGCACAATGGGAAATAAATGCGTCCGCATGTACTCTCATTGGGGTCACCATATGGACAACCAGTAAGGCTAATTCAATAGGAAAACTAGTCATGTGGGTAAGTGGAGCACTTCCTGTTTCATCCACGAGGTTACATAGTAGTGGATTACTTTAGGGTTCCTGGAACCACCTCCATTTTTATAGCTTAAGGAATTATGCCAAAGAGGTTATGTTCTAGTTAAGCAGAGAGGGACATACCCTTTTTCGAATCCTGAAATATAGTGTTTTGAATATGATGTGTTTTTATCTTTCTTAGCTTAAAATGTGGTTTTAAGTAGCACACAGTTTGGCAACCTACACGAAACTGTATTAGAAGTTTGATTTGTTTGTTTTGACGTATTTTTTTGACAAGTGATTTTGGTTGTAAATACCAAGGTTAGTAATTTTCCAAAACATCATATAAAGGAGATAAGATGTTGTTTTTTATTTCCCAGATTATCCTAAGATGCAAGGAAAGAGCATACACAACAAGGTATCTCAATCAAATTTACAAAAAAATGAAAAATTTATAAGTACAATGTGAAAATAAGTTCTTTTTAGCCAACTTTGAAAGCTAAGTAAACCATTTTGCAAGTATGAAGAAAGTGGTGAAACATTTTTGATTCCCAAGATCACCTAGAAAGGCCCGAGAGAAGAGCATACACGTTTCAAACTTTCACAAATGAAGATGCAAACGTTTTTAAACAATTTAGTAAAAAAACTTAATGTAAAGGAAACCTATAAACCACTATTAGAACGTTGTAAGAGTTACAAAACCAAGAAAAATTGAAAAATTCTAGAAATCCAATTTTTGCACTTTGTTAACAGTTTTTAGTAATTTGCATTTTTGGAGGTCTCTGGAGCACTTTGGGAGTTTTTTGATATAATTTAGTATACCAAAAGTATCTTACTCTTGGAAATTCCCTCACAAAGTAAGCCTCGTTATCTTTTTGATGCCTGTTCAAACTCTGAAAATAGGTTAATGAGTCAAAAGATATGATCAAAACAAGGAGCACTAAAAATAAAATAAATGAATCCAGACTACACAGAGACACCTGTGCATCTAGAATGAGACATACATGCCCCAGACAATGTATACATGCCCTAACCAACACAGACACATGCAAGGAAAAAAAATGGAAAGGGGGATAACACCTATGCGGGATTTTCTAACAGGTATGCTATGGTTCTGATGCGGACGCGCCTAAATCAATGGATACGCCTAGAAAACAAATTTAGTAAAATCCAAAACATACCAAAAAATACATACGCATCCAGAAAGACAGAGATACTTACAACTCGACATGGACACTTAGGGTTCAATGGAGACGTGTCTGAACATAAAACAATTTTTTTTTCAAATTTTCATAGTCAAGCTATTTATGCATATGTGGCCAGAGAGGCAGATACGCGGCCCATATGACGGAGACATGTGCACATCCCTGTAGAGAAAAAATTTACAAATGATGAGGACTACTAGATAGGTACATTCCTATTCCAATGGGGACACTGGGGCTTCAACGTGTATGCGCCCCTTGTTAACATCTACACACACCTATGAAAAACCTATAAACCTCACTGATTTTCAAATTTTCAAGAGAAAACAGGTTAGTTGTTAGTCAAAGTGTCCTATTTCTATATCAAAACTAGAAAATAGATGTAAATGAAGGTCATTTATATAGTGTTTAGAAATAGAAATGAGGAAATAACAAGTGATTTGACCCAAAAACTTGAATATGAACTTTGAAGAACTTAAAAGACCTCCATTAATAGAGGATGGACATAAGTGTCCCACCGAGCGTGCCAAATGTGTTCAATGAAATATTTTTCAAAGAGCTATGGATATGGGGAAAAACCCCAAAGCTTTGTGCAAAGTCCCTCAATGGACCATCAAATAAGAAATGAACAAGGAATCCTAATTGCATGCATTTAAACTTGAAATAACAAGAAATATAGCAAATATAACTAACCTCTATTCTTGAAAGCTTATTAAAATGAGCCTAATAAGGATCTAAGTAATCAGTTTTGTTGTTTACTCCATGAGGGTGAATGAATCTCACTAAATGGATACATGGCCAAGTTTAGCTATTCCATTACTAACCTAACATGGGTGTAAGATGAAGCTATTTTAATGGTGGATGACCTAAGACAAGGTTCATTTTAAGAGACCTCTTAGAAATCAAACATGGAAAATACTTGGCGAATATCCTCAGAACTAGTTTCGCGGGAAGGTGAATTTTTTGGGGGTCTGACAACAAAATTTTCACCTAATTTTTAAGACATGTGATAGAAGGTTACAGATGCGTGACATGATATTTTCTATCACGCAACAACAAGGTGGTTGATGCATGTCAATGAACCTCACTGATGTGCATCAATAAGGTTGTTGACATGCATTAGTGACCTTTGTTGATGTGCGTCAACCACCTTGTTGACGTGCATCAACAAATCTTATGTCGTGCATCTATAACCTCTACCCTCTGGTCGCATGACAACAAAATTTTTGTGTCGCACATCAAAAAACTCTTTTTCACGCTTCTACTTCCTCCACACTCTTGTCACACATCAACAAACTCTCCATGTCACACATCTGTAGCCTCTACCCTCTTGTCATGCGTCTGTAGCCTCTGCCGTCCTATCACACATTTACTATACTTGATAATACATATTCCCCTAGGTGGTATGAGTGATCTAGTAGTGTTCTACTTGGCGAATAATCTAGGATTATATAGGGGATAGTTTCAAGGGTAGGTAAAGCCAACCCCTAAAATATTTAAACTGTAATTTCTAGGCGAATAGGCTACTGACCCACACTAGAAAATTCACCTTTTCAATTTTTTCAAAAATGGAATATTCACCATATTACGAATATTTTCCACTAAAATTATCCCAAGTGAGGAGGACATTGTCAAATAGTATCTTCTCACCTTCTTGTGCGTTGCTAATGATTTCATCTGCAATTAAAGTAGACAAGTTATAGATGGTCCCCTAAGATATTTTCTGGCATACATTCAACCATGCCTTTTTAACTTGAGTCCATATTTCTTTATCATTGAGATTTATCACCAAGCGCATGGCCATCCTCATCACAGAGTATGGAATCTCTGCGATGTCAAAACATCACGATCCTTTATTGTAGTCATACATGGCTATTGTTTCCTTTATGGCCTCTTTATCGCTTAGGTCATCATCAATACTATCCCCCTCATAGATAAGGCCTATGAACTTGGAAATTGACTGGGGATTTATGCGCATCTTGCACCCCACAAAATAAAAATGGTATTTGTGAACATGCGCCATCAACCACTAATAGAGGCACTCAGGTTTTCCAAAGTAGGGTAATTCATAGAGTTGTAGTAACCCTGACTTCTCCAATTTAACTTTTACTTCATCACTATATATGGGCATGCCCTCCGGTGTTCTCTTGTTTTTTAAGAGAACCAACTCCAAAGCCATTTCTTTCTCTATCATGCTAGTGCGATGATTGTATTTGCTCATAGTCATTTTCTGCAAATGAGACTCCCATTCATTTCTTAGCAATACCCCATCTGGGTATTGCATCTTTGCGTACCATTCTTCATTTATGTTTTTGACGGTAGCCATTTGCTTCCCCTTTCCCTTTCCGTTCTTCTTTTTAGCTGAGATGGTTTCTTTCTTTGGTTTCATTCTTCTAGGTAGGTTACACTTCAAACATCTTCTCCTTACTCTTCTCTACCACTTTATCCAACCCCAAGAATTAATCTTGTGAAAAAACCCTCCTAACACCGTGCCCTAGCTGTCAAACCCTAACTAAATTTTTTTTTCCACACGACGACACTTCACAGCTTCCTCCATGCCCGTGTTCTCCCTTCCTTCTAGTTTTTAGATATATTCTAGTCACGTCCTCTCAGATTTATTATATTTTTCTTCACACAAATCAATTTTCAATGCCCTAGTTCGTGAGATCTCTTTTCACTTCGTAAATGCAAGGTAAAATAATTAACTACCTAACTTCTTACTTATAGTTTTTC
Organism: Taxus chinensis; assembly: GCA_019776745.2. Lineage (NCBI taxonomy): Eukaryota > Viridiplantae > Streptophyta > Pinopsida > Cupressales > Taxaceae > Taxus > Taxus chinensis. Next base: position 41,009,115 of record CM034154.1, read on the forward strand.
CTTCTTTCCATCATTAAATGCTATTTTACCTACCGCCTTACTTACCACTAAATGTAGATTTTTCCACCAAGCTGGCCTCACACGCCTTCACTTATGCAACCAATCTTTTGTGAAACATTCTACAACCTACTGGTGAGAAAATAATCCATCCTGATAGAAGACTCTTATGCTCATGTCAACAACGCCGAAGGCACTTCTTCTGTCCTGATTTTTTTTGTTGCCTACCTTGTGTTGTTCCTGTGCTTCTTCCTCCTTTGTATATGGTTTCTCTAAATTCTTCTTCTAACACCATAATTTTTTGTCCACCTCTTCTTTCATGCACTTCATTCATCCTTACGCACTTTGTATCCATCAACTGGGCCATTCATTGTAACTTCTACTACCAATTCAACTTGTATTATGGGCCTATACTTCACATCACTCCACCCCACACTAAAAAAGATGTGCGGTCCTCTACGCATGCACAACCTTCAAAAATTAATGTGGTTACCATCACCTAAGGCACAAAAAAAACAATAGAACAAATGACGAGAAAGGGAAACACAAGATGGAAATTACATAAAGGATAATTCTAAACTAACTGGTAATACTACCTTATTACAAACACCAAGAAGACTTATTTATAGTAGGGTGTCAGCCTACTCCCATTGAAGTGACTTGGTCCCATCCAGCACTTGTAACTGACAAGTGCCCAAATTAAGAATGTACGAGATGATGTAAGGTCCTAACCAATGGACTTTTAACTTCCTATGATGGCACAAATACTTAAAATCATATAACAACACCAACTTGCCAGCCTCAAACTTCTTGTTCTTGATATGATGATCCTATCATGCCTTTTGCCTTAATTTTTCTGGCTTCTGACTCCATATAGCAAGTGATCACCTTTAGTCTAACTGCATCAACTTATCAATTCTTTCTTCCAGCGCTTGCTCATCAGCTAACCCTCCTGTGTGTGCTATACATAGTGAAGGTAACATGAATTCCACTAGTAAAATAGCCTCTGTGCCAAACACCAATTGAAATGGTGTGGCCTTGTTTAACCTTTTGTAGGTTGTCATGTATGCCCATAGAACGGATGATACCTTATTATCCCAATCTTTGCTTGCACTTCCATATATCTTAGTTAACGTGTGACTTAGTATTTTTTTAAATGCCTCAATAGTTCCATTGTCTTGAGGGTGATATGGGGTAGTCTTATTATGGGCCACCATAAATTCTGCCAACAGAATTCTGACTGTTTCATTACGAAAGTGTGTACCCCTATCACTTGTTAAACTTAAAGGGAAACCATACCTTCAGATTATGTTTTACCATAAGAATCTAACAGCTATCGCCATGGTGTAATCATTTATATGTGTTCTCTTTTCCCACCGTGTCAAGTAATCAATGCAAGTGTTGATATACTACGAACCAGTCCTTCACGTGGCTGGCGCAATTGGTCATACAAAGTCGACTGCCCATTTCTCAAATGGTTCAACACTAGCTATTGGTCACAAAGGCATTTAATCTCTCTTTCTAGGTTTCCCAAGGCATTGATAATAGTCACAAGCATTGCAAAATTCAATAAAAATTTTGTAGATGGTTTCCCACCAAAGCCCTCCTAATAAAATCTTCTGCGCAGTAGCATTTCCTGTATAGTTTCCTCCTACAATCCCACTACATGTTTCTTGTATAATAGCTACTCACTCACATTCCAATATGCATCGGTGAAGAACCTTGTCATGACCTAACTTATAAAAGTCTCCACTAATAAGCATGTAGGGTAAAACACGTATTGCTAACTAATTTCTTCCCAGGGCATTCATCTCTTCTAGCACCACACTTGTTTTTAAGAACACTACAATTTCTTCCAAGTCTAAGAGCACATGCCGTAACCTAAATCATTGCATATTTGGCATGGTATCCTCAATGATTTATGTGTCCTCTCCTGATTCAATCCTTGATAAATGGTCAGGCCCTGAATTTATCTTTCCTGGCTTCACCACTACTGTGAACTCAAATTATTGAAATAGAAGGACCCAATGACACATGCACCCTTTCAAAATGGGTTTGTTGACCAAGTACCTCAATGCCATGTGGTACGTGTAGAATATAAATGGTGTTTCCAATAGATACTACCTAAGCTTATGCAATGCATAGATCATAGAAAATTCTTCGCACTCAGTAGTTGTGTAATTATGCTCTGCTAGTGTCAATTTTCTACTTGCAAAACACAAGGGATGATCAACAATTCCCTCCGTAGGTTGTGATAGTACTTATCCCATAGTTGTTTATGAGGAATCCACATGTATATGGAAAGGCTTTTCCCAAGAAGGAAATCATAGTATGGGTGTTGTGAGAAGCCTATCATTCAATCTGTTAAATTCCTTCTCCTCTGCCTCTACCTAAAGAAAGGTACTCTTGTCTTTCAAAAACTCCTCTAAGGGTAGGAAGATCTTGGCATATACCTTGATGAACTTCCTGTAATACCCCGTATGCCCAAGGAATCCATGCACTACACTTTGACTAGTAGGATCCCCTAATCCTACAATAACTGAAACTTTAGCCTGATCTACTAGCAAACCTTCTTTGCATATAATGTGTCCTAACAGGGTTCCAAATGGAGTAGCAAAGACACATTTCTTAATGTTGAGGGATATCCTTAATTTCCAAAATCTCTCAAACATCAGCCTTAATTTATCACAATGGTCTTTCACTAATCCATACACATTCCAGTCATCCAGGTAAACTTGAAGAAACGTATGTATGAAGTCTTGAAATTCTTGTACCACAATGCATGAGAACACAACAAGCACATTTTTTAATCCAAAAGGCATAATTGTGTAGGTGAAAATTCCCCATTTATTGGAGAAATTTGTCTTTCTCTGGTCTTCCTTTATGATCCTAACTTGGTTGTACCCTGAGAACCCATTTGTGAAAGAGTAGATTTCACACCCAGTCACTCCCTCTATGATTGCTTCATTAAACGGGGTTAGGAAGGGATCAATGACACATACTACATTTAGGTATATGTAGTCAACACAGATCCTAATCCTCTCATCCTTCCATATATTGATGACCATTAGACTTATCCATTCTGACTCTTCAATAGCCTCAATGATACCTAACACTATCATTTTGTCTATCTCCTCCTTGACCTGTACGCGCAAATTTGGGTTCATCCAATATGGCCTCTTCAGATAGGGTGCACACATTCCTTCAACTTTATTTTCATCTCCCCCAAGGAATGGTGAACACATTTGAATTCATGATACCCACGAGGGAATAAATCTTAGAACTCATGCAATAGATCAATTATCTTTGAGACCTCCTTCTTTGACCAATAGTCTCTAATGAGAGCTTCCTTGGGTTCTGCTTCTGACCGTATGTTAACCTTCTTCATTTTTAGGGGCTCATGGTAGGTGTGCATCCTTTCATCAGTGCTATCTATAACATTGCATGTACCTTCATAGTGGTTAACATCTAGAATTTCCATTTCCTCCCCATCTATGACATAAACCATATTTCCTTTTTCCTTCTCTATGCATGTGTGCTCAAACTACATCTCCTCGGGCTCATCTTCATTGAAACGTGCCTCTAAACTAGGCTCACATAGAAAATCAAGTATCTTGTCTTATGCCATGGAACTATCCCCCATCATAAGGGGCTTGATCACTTATAATGCCTTATCCACTGACGACTTTGTGCTCTGATATTATAAATCTTGGATGAGATCATTTTTCATCTCCTACTAATTTCTCTTTTGGCTACATATTTTTGAGTGGATATACCATGCGTGCGCACAACCTTGTAGCATAGAATAAAAATTATGCACCCATAATGATAGTGGTAAGGAATTTTCTCATCCTATCCATACCTTCTCACATGCTTGGAATTGAAATGAAGCGGTCTCTTTACCATAGTAGTCTTTTATGACTATGGGCACATTTCTTCTAGAGAATCTAATAGAGAAGGAAATCCTAACTTCACGCCATTATAAGAGACTCTTGTGGTGTGTATCCCACCACCGTGCTGCAGTCCTGAGTAGGACATAGTTCAACATACCCCTTCTTTCATCCTCACTCCTCCACTGATCTTCCATGTCCTGTAAGAAAATTTTAGGGTATGCCCCTCCAGAGTAACTTAGCAACTTCTTTCCTCCTAGGATATTGACTAAGAACTCCTTGGTCACTCTTGTTACAGACCCCCACAACTATTTCCTAATTAACTCATAAGTTCTATGTGTCCAATTTTCACATGCCATGCTTGTTGTATCACTCATAGACTGAGCATCCTCAAATTGGATAAGTCCTTATGTAGGGTGAATTATCTCTAGGTCTCTGATGGAGCACACATAAATTCTATCAAGGACCTCTTATCCCAAAGGATCATTGTAACACACAGACTTCCCATCCATCAAAGGGATGATGACCCATTCCTCCTCATTCTCAAAATTGATATATCCTTTGTTAAACCTCATGTTAGTGTTGTTCTTATAGCACCATGGGTGCCTAAAAAATGCTGGAAAATTGTCTTCCTTGGTGAGCACCAAGAATTCAAAGTCCCCATTAAAATTGGCCCCTTGAATGGTGATCACTACATCCTTCAATACTCCAATGGGCATTGCCTTAGTTTTGTTTTCCATATACATCACATTCTAAGATTGTTGTAATGTGGGCCTTCCCATTTGATGTCAGCCATCTAATGTAAGGACATTGACTTCTACTCCCATGTCAATCAATATCTTGCTCAACAGCCATCCATCCACAACTGCATTCATTGTGATCTCTTTTTCATAGTCAAGGATATGGGGAGGGAGATTTACATGCAACACCTACCTTTTACACTCTACTTCGGTGTGTGGTACCTTCTCCTGTAGCCATTTTCCTAGGAAGGGAATAATATTCTCTTGCCTTAACATTTTACACACTTCCTTGACCTCATCCAGGTCCTTCTGTGGAGCCTCAACATTCCTCCATTGCTCCTACTTCCTGGAATGCTCCTTTAGACACTAGATTTCTCCCTACAAACTCTGAATGACATCCATTGTCTCTTAATATACTTCCTTTTGATGGGAAGGGTCCGGATACTTCCCGTGCACCACTTCTTCTCTTGAGACTAGAGTCATTTACCTTGGTACCTCCTTGGTGCGTGTAGCCTCTCCTCATGTTGTCACCAAAAAGGTTCTAACCATGACTCACGTGCCACTCTAAGATTCCACTGTGTGTCATCCTTCTTTATACTCACCATCCAAGTGCCCTTATCCTTCCACTCATGATGGCTCATGTTCTCAAACAATTGAGGGCACTCCTCATACTTATGCTTCTTCCTGCACCATGAGCACTACAATAAATCTAGATAGTCACGTTTATAATGTTCTGTAGATCCATAATTATAACATGTTCGTCATGGGAACTCACTTCATCCTCCATTACGGTTACAATGACTATGAGATCCTCCGTAAAAACCTCTTCCATGTGCCCCTTCATCTACATGCCCTTCATAAAGAAGGTCATCATCCTTTGAACTTCTTGTAAGGCTATTCTAGCATACACTTAGATCAATAGCATCATGGATTTGATTAATCATTCTGTAATCCTTGGTATCATGGTTTATAGAGCTGTAAATATTGCAATAGAAAAAAACATTCTTGCAGATTACACACTACAACAAGGGACATCTACATGCATCATGGTCCCTGTGAAAATTTTCACAATCTACTACTATGGCACATACTGACTTTTGGGGGAAACTATCCTTTTCATGTCCCTCCACTTCACATTCTATACACCAAATACCACCGAAAACCTCATGCACTGAGTTTACATATAGCTTTTCCAACTACTTGTCCATTGTAGCAATTTGAGCCTCCAGAAAAGGACTAACGCCAGTGTCAATGCTTCCAACAGCTTTGGTGTGCAAGGCAGCTCAATGCCTCATGCAAGTTTGTGAAAGTCTTGTGTGACAATTCCCTCCTAAATGGAGTAATCAACCCTCCAACAAACCATTGAGCATGCTATGAAGGGTGAATGTCATATGATATTTTTGATAGGAGAGTTTTAAACCATACATCATACTCCCACACACTCTCTGCCATCCCTTGTTGGATCTCCTTCAGAGTGTTGATGCTCTTCTGCTCGAACTCTGGTATATGGAATTATGCTAGGAAGGCATTCTGTAATGTGGTGTAGTCTACCACATTCTGATGGGTGTCTTACTTTGTATACCAGCTATGCATGCACCCTTACAATGTTTTTGCAAAATGACTTTCCTTCCACTCCAGGGTAGTGATCCCCTTCGTGCACCATAGAAAATAAAATTTTTGCACATGATTTACAACATCTTCAATACCCCTATTGTCTAGTAGGTGCAAAAACATCTCAAAAAACACTTCGGGAGGTGGTTGGGGTCCTTTTCCTTCCAATCCAAAGCCTTGGTTCCCTCTGGTGTTTCTTCCTCCACTAGATCCACTGGATCCACCAGGTCATGTGCCTCCAAACCCACTAGTTCTACCTCCAGATCCACCTATACCTAGAAATGGGCCTAAAGTGATCGTGCCTAATGTCCCCAACGTTCCACTGAACTATGTGCCAATGATCTGTGAGATCGCTCCACTTCCACAAGTGTATCTCACACCACTCCCAGATGTGTTTCCCAAACCTTGCATACTTATAATTTTCCCAAAAATTCCTCCAAACACAGGAATGGTATGTGCAGCCATGGATGTTCCAAATGAAAAATTATATCTCTTGGGTGTCAATCAGTCACTCCCACCGATACCAACTAGGTTATCAATACTTCTCCCTTAATTTGGAAAACCAAGTGCCAGGTGTTGGTCACTAGGTATGTTCAGATGAACACCAATGACTCTTCTTTCTCCATGTGATGGACTCTCATCAGAAGCTGAAGGGGCCTCTCTTCCACGCTTGCCAAGATGGGGTAGCATAGATTGCTCAAGCTCCACATCTTCCGCATGAATTTTAACACCCTCTCATAACATCTACCTCCATAGATCCATCACGTTTGTAACCTCACGTTGTCTATTCATATCCCTTTTATGAGCTTCACTATACTTGAGTCGTCTCTCCTCCCTTTCCTTTTCAACCGTAATGTCTTCTATCTTCCTCCACCCTAGCTTCCTCTCCCAATGCTCAGAGAAGATTTAGCCGGCCATGGTAAATGCTTCTAAACTCAACTTAATGACAAATATCTTCATAGCTAGAGGAATAGTGCTAAAAAATGATCCTCTAAGCTCCCTCAAAAACTCAAACTCAGCAACTTTTGGGAAAAAATACATCAAAATTGTGTATTCTAAAGTGTAACTGGCTAGCACTCCCTTCCACTAGTGATCAAAAACACGCATCCAAGTTAGATTTGCATCTTACAACCTTTGATAGTCGTCTTGAGTCCACATGCATGATCTATAATACTTGCTTGATCTGGATACATATATTGAAAACCATTCATAGGGCTCTACTAGGAATAAGAAAAATAATGTATCATACAACTCATGGTATAGGTTCTCTTCTACCAATCTACGAGCATCAAACTCAGGTCTAATGCTAAAAATATTTGATAAAACTCATCCTCCATGCTCTTGAACCTATTTCAAAAATTTATAAAGTCAGGTGTTATGTCATCACACATCACAGAGACAAAGATGCATGCCATTTCTCACAACTTCGAAAAGAGGTCCTAGCAACGGAACCAAGATGTAGTCATTTTAATGCCCTTCCAAAGAATAAGGAATTCCCATGTGCTATCATTGACCTATCACCTAGTGGGTGCTTGGCACTCACCCAAGGCACGCATGGGCATCGATCCCCTCCTTTATGTGATTTGTGTGAGAATGAATTATTTATGATAGAAACTTAAGTGAAGATAATGGAAACAAACCATACATCCATCTTTGAGCTCAGAATGGGGTTCTTAGCCCAATGTATTCATTTAGATAAGAAAAGCATTACAAAACATAGATCTAAATCACAACATAAAGGAAATGCATAGAGGTTTACACCCACTCATATGAAATTTATACATAAAACTGATCCATACAAATATAAGTAAAATTGGAACCACATATATTCATATTAAAAATTTTGGTAATCACATTACATTCATTGAGGCTATCACAGATCCATATCATAGTGTAGACCAAACTCATGCATCAAAACTGGACTTAAGCCCCTCATAGGACAAAGAAAAATATTCAGACCCATCACCTTGATACCTAATACTCCTACAGATCCTCTAAACCCAACCCATACAACTCTCACATTATTTTTGCATAGCTTTTCCTCTCTTCAACTCTCAGTGTGGCTTTGTGTCTCTTTCCTCTATCAGGTACTTATATATATAGACTCAGAAAGCACTTCTATTCCATTATGAAGTTGTAGGTCAATTTTTAAGTGTCTAAGTGGTCCTCTATGGGAGCATTCTCCTTCAGACTCAAGCTCTCCATTCTTTTCCATGATGACCTTATGGAATCTTCTATCGCAAGGTATATTCCTTTCATGTGCACCAAGTTTCTAGGATGAAAATTTTTCCACTTCATATGTGTAATTGGGTCATGTTTTCCTCGTGTTCTACTTGATATGCCTAATATGGCCAAGTCTCAAAACCTTTTCTCTACCTTGTGTGCATGCACCACTGGTTCTACTAAATCCTCCTAAAACCCTATCCTGCATTCTTTCGTCTTGTGTGCCCATGTGACTTCTTGTAATTAGCCAATATTTTAGGGGCCTAACACCACTAATGATCCTATTAAATTTCATTAAATCCTATGGAAATGCTAGAAACAAGATCCATGTTTATAGGTTATCAATGGAAAAATTATTTCATGACTGCATGACAGCTTCAGACTCAGACTCCTTGATTACAATTCCCAACATTGGCAGTAAATGTCTACTATTATCCTTGATTAGTGAGAGGTTCTATAGTTATCAAGTTACATGAAACAAAATAAGATAAATGCATTGAGCTTACTATGATATATATATATATATATATATATATATAAAGACTAGATGTATGATTGTTACTCTTGGTAACACCTAATTAGAAATTTCCAACTAGTGTGTCCCCCACAATGGTGCCAAAAATGACAGGTGTCATTATTCCCTTCATTTAATAAACTTCCTATTGATGTCATATTCAAACTAGGGGTGTGTCTAAAGCTATATGCAACAAGAATAATCCTATCGATCTTGTAGTTAACTGTAGTTATTTTGGTATTTTTTGGGGGATCTTTTCAATCTCTTAAGGAATTCTTGGTAAAAACCTTATTTAAATCATATTATGATTTTTTTTTTGAAAGGAAACACACTGAAAGCTTTGTTGAAAGGAAACACACTTTACAGAATGGAAATAAACACACTTGCTTTTGGAAATAAAAACACAACTTAGAGTACTTAAAAATGGTTGCAAGAAGAATAAGAATCTATCTAGACACCTACCGGAGTGAGTATACAATTGAGTTTAACTAGAAGAATTAAAAGTGATACAAAATTAAAAGATCTAAACTATTTGATTAGGAAATATAAATACCAAATAGATGAATATCCTTGTCCCTAGGGGGTGGGCCCTTGCTCCTCCTTGAATCAGGATTTAACAACTTAGAATTATCTCAAACAGGAATGGCTATTTATTTATAAAACATTCGGTATTACAAAACGTAATAGATCTGTGTACTTTGAGATGTATTACTTATTGTATATGTATATCTATCTTCTCTCTCTTTATCTACTACAAGTCTTATTATATATACATTTACAATCATAGTTGTCTCTACGATTTTGATGAAATTGAATCGTGCCCAGAATAGATGCTGACTCGGATTGTGGCTAATCGGATAGTTGTAAGATAACTATCCCTAGATCTATAATTGGAAACCTTCTCATCCTTTCCTAATTGAAAGGGTCATTGATGCTAAATCACCGGATGTGGTTAGAATAGATAAAATTACATCAGTTCTAGAACTTCATAGAAGTTCCAAAACCATAGGAGATCATTAAATATAAAAACCGTGAGAGATCTAGAGCTATACTCAAGAGTTCTAGAACTAAGTCTAAAAATTCCAAAAATAAATACTAGATTTCTAGAACTAAGTACGAAAGTTCTGGAACTAGGTGATGAAGCCTGTGAATGTGTAATGGAGTTCTATAACTAGCTTGGAAGTTCCAGAACTAATCCGTATTGGAACAGATGCTACCAAAAACATGATGAACACTACATACTTTATTTCTTCAACCGATTGGACCTGCTTTATTACAATACTAAATTTCCAATACACTTCGTGAGGAATTTTAGAGATTTTAAACATTAGAATCACAATCAATAAAAATATAGACAATTACATCCTAACTCATATCAGATCAAATAAAAGTCGCAAATTGTAATCAAACTTAATAAAAAAGGAGAGTAAGATGAGATTATTTATTGTACATTTAACAGGCGTATTCTGGCCTCATCATTTCCCCCTTACTTACTTGTTTGTAAGTCCCTTTACAAACTTTATTGTTCAAAATTGGGGTTATGTGTTCTACATTCCATTTGATTACTCAGATCAAATCGCTGAAACTGGATATCCCAATGCTTAAACTTAGATGTACTATACCCTGCTCCTGCTTCTATTTTCCTCTTCCACTCTTCAAATTAAGTAGGATCTTAAGGTTCTCTATTTTTCCAAGGAGACATGGGGGTGAGAAGTAGATGGGGCCTTATTCGTATTCCCATCCATATATGCCTGTAGGTCTCATTGATCTAAGGAATTATTGTGCATAAATATTTTGCTCTTTCTAAACTCCATATCAAATTTGTAGAGGATATTACTTCCCTTCTTCTCAAGGAAACTATAAGAAGTTCCCACCTTTTCAAGCATCCCTCATAAATATCTTCAAACTTCTCCTCCTCATAGGAGGTAAAGGTATCAATAATTTTTTGTAAGATGGAAAAATAATGTATCTTGAATTGTTCATCAAAGGCATGAGTTCTAAAATATATGAAGAAGGTAGAAGGTTTACCATAGTGATCCCTCATGCAAAGACCAGTTGAGCTAGATTTCAATAAAAAATTAGAATCCCTTTTATTCCATGCAATATGATTTTGAAGAACAGAGACAAATCCATTGATATGAATTTCCCCCACATACAAATTGATCATAAATCCTGTGTTTTTTGCTAGCATTAGATTACAAAGACAAAATTCACACAGAAGATTTTTCTACTTAGGACTAGCTAAAGAATAAGATGTCATGAATTCAGATTCATATTTTAATTCATGTGGAAGTCCACATGCAATCCTTAACATCTGTCAGTGAATGAATTGTTCTTATAAAAACACACTATATGTAGGAGAGGGTCTCTTGCAGGCAAGCAATTTTTCACTCATAATTAGGACCATCTGTATTTTTGAAAGACATTTATATTTTTCTCCTTCTTCCTTATAAAACTTTTCTTCCCACTCTTTTCTTGCCTTATTTTCTTCTTCCATCTTGGTCTTCAAATATTCATTGGATTTTTTAGCTTCTCTAAGTTCCCTACAAGTGTCATTCCATAGTTGTTTGAGTGGAAAATAAGTTAACTCAGTCTATGCAAAGAATGTGGACATAACATTCTATTTTCTGGAAGTTTGACATTATTCCTCTTTCTCCATCATCTATTTTTTAATTACTAATAATTCCTCAGTCCTAATTGCAAGCTGAGTTGTTGGCTCTCCAATGAGCATTTCCCTCTATTCTAATTTGAGTTTGAGGAAATCTAATTCCTCATCCTTTCCCTGATAATGAGCTCTTCTCTAGACAAGAAGAGAGCTTATTTAACTTGATGTTTTTCTTCTTCCTCTGAAATTTCTTAGGGAGTTGAGCATTTTTCTTCTATAAAAGGAAATTCACCTTTTCATCTCTACCATTCCAAATCTTCTTATTTATGTAATAATGTTGACAGTTCAGCCAATTCTTGAAAATCATGTTCCTCAAGTATCTCATCTCCTTTGTCCATCTCATCTTGGCTTGGTTCAGGAGGAGTCATGGCCATTCTACCCAAAATATTAGCAAATTATTTTTCCATCTTTTCTTGTTCACTCATTCCCTCTAGGATTTCCCTTGACCTCTTATGAATTTTCCTTCTTTAGGGAATTTAAACATGCCCAGTGGTGGATTTCCTCCCAGATCTTCTTCTTACTTTTGTTTCTTGTTCTTGCACGAGTGAACTATCATAGTTAGAGACAAATATTAGCTCCCATGTAGATGCTGTAAAAGAAGGAATTCCCATCAAAGGTACATAAGGTTCTATTGTTTTGATATTTCTCATTGATCTTCTTCTTTTTGGTATATTCTCTCTTCCCACTTCCTTCTATTCTTCTACAGGGGCATCAATTTCAAATTTAGTTGAAGGAGAAAATGGAGTTGGTATTGTCCTCCTAATAATATCAGGGTTTTTCTTAAACTTGCCAAAAAACTTTTCACAAATTTCTTCTCCATTTTTATTTGACAGAAAATGGTGTTGGTATATCAAATGAACTAACCCGTGATGCCTAATTATCCCAACACCCCAGGAATACCTCTGCTCCATGGTCTGGATAGAATAAAAAAGAAACCCTAGAAGGTTTAATATGTATTCTAGCTCCATATCTTAGATATATGAGCATCTTCATGAATTATTTTCATACGGACCCAAATTGACCATCACAAGTTAAATACTTTACTATCCAAAATGCTACCCTATAAAAGTGTTTGGGAAAACTGGCCCTTTTGACCCCTTTTATGATTTTCTTTTTGTTGTAAATGTATTGGGGTTTAGTTTCCCCTTCTTGTAGCAAGGTTTCAACCAGTTCTTTCAAGGTACCTTTGGTAGGATGTGGGACATGCACAACTAGCACCCCATACACACTACTTATTGTATTCACAGAAAAAGGAATAAAAATATTTCTAACCTTTTTCCTGGATTGCTCTAGGTTTATGAAAAATTCTCTTACTAATTCATTATTATACTTTGAAAACATATTCAAGAACTCTATCCATCCTGCCTACTCAAAGATAGATGCAACTTCTTCGTCCACGAGCAGCTAGGAATTATCCTCTAGTTCTAATTTCTTTTTAATCCCCATATCGACTCAAATTAGATTTCCTTTGATTCTGTGCAAATCCACTGCAGGGATTCTTGCTTAGCTGCAGAATTGATGATTTTAACTGTGGAAAATTTGTTATTAGCTGCGGAACCTCTGTTCTTAGCTACGGAACACAAACCTAATTCACTGCTTCTCCCTCAAAATTTCTCTGCAAGTATTTCACTTTGTTGATTTTTCACTAATGATTTCCCATGATAACTATTCCACCACTTATTCCATCCAAATCATCTTCATGATTACTCTCTTTTAATCATAATGTATAAATAGACGACTCATCATACCAACTTTTAAATCAAGTCTAATCACACATGAAATTTTTTAATATAACCTTAAATAAGTTAAAAGACATAATTACCGTCCTTGATGGTGTAATCCTTTCATTATGATGACTCATCATTTCTACAAGTGGAAAAAAAATGGTTAGAAAAGATAGCTAGAATTCCAAAGAATTCCCTTTTATTTGAATTAGACATTTAAGGAGATCAACCGCCATTGCTGGTTTTCAATTGACCTCTGAGAGAATTTTTTTTTTCATTATTATTATATATATATATATTGGGGAATAAAATGCCATTTACTAGTTTTCATTTTATTCCCTTTATTCTAGATCTATCATCTGATTATTTGATCATTTTAGAAGAACTAGGTCCTTCTATATGATCAAATTCTTTGTCTGCTTCAATCTTCCTTAAGAATTCATCCTTAGTAGGAGGATTCCTATAGAATTTTAGCCTATGTCCATTGACCAAGAGTGTTTTTCTACTGCCATAAATGAGAAGTAACTGAATAGAACCATTCTCGAATATCTACTTTATCTGATAGGGTCCCAACCATCTGGTTCTCAATTTTCCCTTGAATTATTGGTACTTGGAATTAAAATGCAATGCCCAGTCTCCTACTTTGAATTGTCTTTTCTTGATATGTGTGTCATGCCATTCCTTCCTTTGATCTTGCATTATCTCTATCTGCTGAAGTGATTCTATCCTCAATTCATCCAATTCATCGAGTTTAAGAATTCTTTCCCTTTGAGCTGCATCCAACTCAATACCCGACTTAACTGTTGTCCTCAATGTTTGTAGTTCAAACTCAATGGGCAGTAAGGGATTTTTCCTATAGACTGACTCATATGGGAAAACCCTGTTGTAGTTTTCCAAGTTGTATTATAAGCCCAGACAACTTCAGGTATTCTCTTTACCCAATATTTTCTCCCAACTTCAATTGTTTTGGTAAGGATGTTTTCCAATTCTCTGTTTGTTACTTCAGCTTATCCATTTGATTTTGGGTGATAAGGAGATGACTTCATATGATTGTTTCGGCAATACATTGTGAAATCTTGGATCATATTAGACATAAATTATGGTCCCTGATCTGAAACTATGCTCCTTGGTGCTCCAAACTTTACCATAATTTTGTGCGAAAGGAAATCAACTACTTCTTCATGGGTATTTGTCAATGCCTACACTTCTACCCACTTTTTCACATAGTCAATACAAACAAGAATATATTCCCTTCCTTATGAAGGAGGATTAAAGGGACCAACAAAATCCAATCCCCATCTCTCGAATGGTTCAATCACTACTTGAGGTTGAAGAGGCATTTCATTGGTGAAAGTTAGTTGTCCCATCCTTTGACAAGGATCAAACAGCTTGATATACCTCTTCACATCCTTGTACAGAGATGGCCAATAATAACCAGTGCCATGTATCTTATGAGATGTTCTTTTCACTGAATAGTGTCCTCTACTTGGTTCATCATGACATGCTCTGAGGATGTCAAAGATTTCATCTTCTCTTACACACCTGTGTAAAACCAAATCAGGACCACATTTAAATAACATTCCATTTAACCATTTGAATTGTGCACCGGTTTTGATTAATTTTTTTATTTGTTCCTTAGTGAAAGAAGGAGGAAAATTCCCTGTTGCAAGATAATTTTCCGTATCATCAAACCATGGTGTAACTGCTGAAATAACAAACAGTTGTTCATCTGAAAAGTTATCCTTGACTAGATCTTGCTCCCCTGTAGTGGTTAGTCTTGACAAAAAATCAGCTACCACATTAGATTTACCTAGATTGTCCACAATAGTAATATTAAATTATTGTAAAAGTAATAACCATCTAATTATTATTCCTCCAACCACTGGTTTGTTCATTAAATATTTAATTGTTGAATGATTTGTGTGTACAAATTTTTTGTACCATGTAATGTAATGTCTGAATTTAT
Source organism: Taxus chinensis (assembly GCA_019776745.2). NCBI lineage: Eukaryota > Viridiplantae > Streptophyta > Pinopsida > Cupressales > Taxaceae > Taxus > Taxus chinensis. The sequence goes on from CM034154.1 coordinate 41,024,445, forward strand.
TGATTGCACAAATCACAACTTGAAATTATTTTTTAGTGGTGGTGTAATTATTTTCAGTGGGAGTAAGATTTTTACTGAGATAATAAATAGCATAAATTTTTCCTTCTTCATCTTTCTGTCCCAAAAATGCACCAATGGAATTATTTGAGGCATTTTTTTGGATATGAAATGGATTTTCCTAATTAGGTCCTCTCAATATTGGGGGAAGAGATTAATTTTTCTTTAATTTCTTCAAAAGCATGTTGACATCTTTCATCCCAAAGAAATTCACAGTCCTTGGCTAGAAAATTAAACATGGGGGAAACGATTTTACTGAAATAATTGATAAAGCTCCTATAGTACCCAACATGTCCTAAAAATAACTTGATATCTATGGGGGTCTGAGGAATAGGTAAATCTAAAATGATCCTAATTTATTTTTTATCAACCTGAATTCCTCTTTTTGAAATATGGTGTCCTAATACAATCCCCTCATCAACCATCATTAAACACTTTTCATGACTAAGAGATAGATTGTGTTGTTCACATCTTGTTAACACTCTGTCCAGATTTCTCAAATCATCAAATGTATCTCCGTGTATAGGGAAGCCATCCATATATACCTCAACAAAATCATTTGTTAGATCATCAAAGATTGCAAGTACAACTCTCTAGAAAGTCTGAGGAGCATTGCATAAGACAAATGGTAACAACCTATAGGAAAAGGTACCACATGGACATGTAAATGTAGTTTTTTCTTGATCTTCAGTAGTGAATCTGATTTGATTGTATCCACTAAAGCCATCCAAGAAGGAAAAGTACTGTTTACTTGAAAGGTTGTCTAGGACTTGATCTATGAATGGTAAGGGAAAATAATCTCTTGGTTTAGCTTTTTTTAGTTCCCTATAGTCAACACATATTCTCCATTTTCTATTTTTTTTAGGAACAATTACAAGAGGAGATACCCACGGACTATCTGAGATAGGGTAGATAAAACCTATAAGCTAGGAAAAATACATTACTAACAAGGAAATAAAATACCAATAATCGTACCTCCTTCTTCACGTTCCATAGAAAACCTCAGAATGGGCTAGGAAACTTGGATTGAGCCCTGATTTTGTGACATGTAGGTGTTTTTCTTCAAGATGGAGCAAGACCTTCCTGCAACAACGATCCTCTTACTTTGCACTGGATGGGAAAAAGGATTATAAGACTATTTTGACATTAGGACTAGGTAAAAGGATGTTATTTGCTCAAAGGATGCAAGAACTTAGATATGGCATGAAAGATTATTCTCCGTGTGTTTAGAGGGGAGGGGTAAGGTTTTATTTATAGCTTGAGGGAGTGATTATCTTAGATTAATTTAAGTAATCATGGTTTGGAAACGTGGGCAAGATTAAGTGAGTGGTTTAAAAATGTGGGCAAGATTAAGTGGGTGGTTTGAAAATGTGGGCAAGATTAGGTGAGTAGTTTCAAAATGTGAGCAAGATTAGGTGAGTGGGGACCACGAAAAATGGGTGAGGATTTGAATTATATTTTTAATTCATAAATAGAGGATTTTAGATGAGTGGGGACCACGAATGGTGGGTAAGGATTTGAATTTGAATTTTTAATTCAATAGTAGAAAAACATGGAGAATAATGACATGTGGTGGGGATTAGATTATTTTTTGAATTTTGAAATAGATAATTAATCAAATTATATTTGATTAACTCGAAGTGTATTTTTGTGGGAAATGAGGAAGGGGAATTAATTGATTTAGGATAGATGTGAAATTGGGGTGTCTACATTTGCCCCTCTTTGGAAGGGTACTATGAAAGTAGTGTCCTTTCAAAGAAAGTAGATGGTATGGGGGAATAATTCAATCTAATTTTTAAAAGGTAGAGTGAATGTTTGTTGCGGAGAATATAAAGTGGTGAGTGATGGATGTTATAGTATCCTCTAAGACAAAAATGTCATGAGAATATGTGATTATGGATAGATGTGGTGATGCCCCCTCCAGAGGACTAACGAGAATGGAATATACGACAGAACTCTCGAAAAGAAGGGAAATGGATGCAGCAGAGAAGAGGACGATAATGGATTGGAACAGACTGGAATGACCGCACGACGTAAGTGGAGAAAGGATTCAATTAACCTTGAATGCTAGGTGTGAGGGTGTGTGGTAAAGAGAAAAAGGAATGGATAGGATTGGGGGTTGATTATGAGAAGAGTAAGGGAGGTAGGGGAGGGGGAAAAAAAGGAATGAAAGAGGTAGAAATAAGAGAGAGGGATGATAGGGGAAGAAGGGAATGATGAAGGAAAAATAAGGCAAAAATAGGAAAATGACAAAGTAGAGGGTGAAGGGGTGAAATAGAGAGATGTGTAAAATGAAGGAAGCAAAAAAGATAGTAAAGAGGGATATGTGGAAGTAAAATAAATGAGAGAGCAAAGAAAAGTAGGAAATGAGAAAGGATAAATAAGAAGGAAAAAACGAGGGTGGGAGTAGGGGGTGAAATGGAGGGAAATGGAAATAGGAACAAAAGAAGAAGTAGAACGGAGAAAAAAAAGAAACTATGAGGGGTGAGGAAAGTGTGAAAAAGATGAGAGAAAGGAAGAGAAATAGATACAGAATGAACGAAAAGGTAGGGGTGGTAGAGAAAAGGAGAAGTGGTCAGAAGAAATGTGAAAATTAGGGGAGAGGAAAGGAAGATAGAACGAATACAAGGAGAAGATTGAAGGAATCGTGTCATTGCGAGGAAGACTTAAGGCCAAGAATATGGAATAGACCTTATGGAGATGCATGTGGAGGGTGGTATGATAAAAAAGATAGGACAACGTTAAACAACCAGGTTATCAATGGGGAAGTAAGGAGGAAACATGACGAAAAAAGGGAAAGAAGATGATACAAGGGAAAGGAAATAAGACGAGGGGTGGGAGAGAGAAGAGGATAACAAATAAAATGATGTAGAAGGAAGGGAATACAGAAAGGGGGTAATAAGTGGAAAGGGAATGGTATAAGGAATGTTCAAAGAAGAAAGAGGGGAGGAATGACATCGATTGGAAAAGATGTCAAGATGCATGAAATGAGGATACTAGGATGATGAGAAAATAGGAAAAGGATGTATGATGAAGAAAGTAAAGATGTTGAAGAGGGAAAAGAGGAGATGGAGAGATGGGTAAGAATCGACAAGAAAGGGTGGGAGTGAGGGAAAAGAATAGGAGAGAAAAGAGAATGGGGGTTAGAAGAGGCAATGCCAATGAGGGGACGTTAGGGAAATCCCTTTTACAATGAGTGGTGGGGAAGGGTGAGAGAAAAAGGAAGAAAAGGAGAAAGATAATGAGGATTGGAAAGGGTAACGCCAACAAAGGGATGTTAGGGAAAACCCTTTGACAATGAGTGGTGGGCTTAGAGGAGGGAAGGAATGAAGGGAAACTCTAGAAGGTCCAAGGGAGGGAATGAGGTCATGTGGAATGAGGATTTATAATTTTTAGAGAAAACCCGTTGACAATTATTTGCGCGGGAAGAGAAGATGATGATGAAATAATGATATAGGAGTGTTAACAATAATGGCGAATGTGTGTGTGGGTAGAAATGTGGGGGGAAATTTGAGAAGATGAAGTGGAAAGAGTGAAGAAGATGGGAGGGATGAATTGGGACTAAGTGAAAGCAAGGAGAGGATGCGGGTGATGAGGATGAATGAGGCGAGGATGAAGAACCAAGACATGAAAATAATGGGAAGAAATGGTATGAAGGGTGATGGATCAAGAAGGGGAAAATGGGGGAAAAGAATCTGATTTTAGGTGGAAGAGATGAGTTGTATGTTGTAAGAGGATATGTGGAGAAAGGATAATAGTAGGAGGAAAAAGTGGGTAATAGAAGATACCAGGTGGAAGAAGCGATGAAAAAAGTGAACGAAGAATGAGGCGGGGAAGAAATTCATTGATGACAAGTTAAGTGTAGGGAGGACCCTGACATAAGATTGTCATGTGACGGAAGTGGTTAAGTAAGATTTCCATGTGAGCAAAACTGGGGATGAAAAATGGTCAAGCGAGAAGTGGTGTTTGCGAGAATCAAAAAGGAGGTTAAAGGATGTGATAATGGGGAATGCCAAGAAAAAATGAAGGGTGAAGGGTGTGTAGTGATGGGGAAATGCAAGGAGACAGATCATCCTTAAGAGGGACTCTTAAGTGAGATCACCACGCCGGGTGAGTGGTTAAGTAAGATTGTCAAACAGAGGAGGATGATAATGGTGGTAAAAAGATGAGATGATGGGGAATGAAGAGGAAATATGGATGGTGAGATTAGAGAGTGATGGGCAAGTGTCAGGATGACATGTCATGCTTAAGAGAATCTCCTAAGTAAGATTGTCATACTGTTGGAGAGGTTTCGTAGGGTCGCCCAACCGACAAGAATGATATGCAAAGAGAAAGAAAAAAAGATATTGGGGATAGGGGTGGAATGGTAGGGTGAAGAAGATGATCTCGATGAGAGGTGGGAGAAATAAGATGGGGGTAGAATATGATGGGGTGGGGGAAGGCCATAGGGCAGATCAACCTTAAGTGGAAGTCTTAAGTAAGATTGCCATGCGGCTGGAATGGTTAAGTAAGATCGCCAAGCTGAGGAAGAAGAAGGATGATGTTAGAGTTGGTGGGAATAGGGTATGACAAAATAGACTGAAGGGGAACCCTCAAGTGAATTTTCCATACTACGAGAGCATGTAAGTAGGATGACCAGGAATAAGGTGGATTTGGGGAAGGATGAGAAAAGAGTGAGTGAGGTATGCCTAAGTGGTATATGATATGAGATGAGGTGATAATAAGAAAGAAAGGACACGAAGAAGTGTAACATGAATGGATGAAGGAATATATGTAGTCTAGGGCAGAGAGTGTGAGGGAAATCCTTAATTGGGATGTCCATGTGGTGAGAGTAATGATGCGAGAATGGGAAGTAGAAAAGGTGGAGTTGGAAGATGTGTTTGGTGGTGATGGTTATTTGATGAGAGGGTAGGTGGTGAAGAAGCTTCTATAGCGGGAAGATCTTAGGGAGAGGGTAAACCTCCACTGAGGATTCCATATATAATGGGTTATTAAGTAAGATTGTCAAGTGGGAAGAAAAAGGATGAAAGGAAAGAATACCAATGGGTGAGAGGGGACAAGAATGGTGAGAAGGGTAATATGGGTATAAGCGGCAGAGGAGTAAAAATGAGGAGTGAGAATGAATGGATCAGACACATGGTGATCATGGTGGGGGAGAAGGAGCTGCTGGATAGTGAATGCTACCTGAGAAAGATTGTCAAGTAGGATTTGCAAACTGCAATGGTGATCAAGTAGGATTCGAAAACTGGAGAATGCATTAGTATGGATGAATGGATGGGGTGCAAAGTAAGATTTTGATCATGCAGGAAGATACTCATGTGATGAAAAGCATCTTGATTTTAATATAGAACATAACAAGATGCATCATGATATAAAATATTAGGATGACTAGACTGTAATATGCGTGACAGCATAGACAAGGGCCATCAAAAAGGTTTGATGCCCCAGTACGATATGCAAATGGAAGAGAGCATAGACAGAGGCCATCAAGAAAGTATGATGCCCTAGTACGACATGCAATCAAATAACATAAGAATATTACAGAGAACACCAGGATACATAAAATCAAGATGCCCCCTGTAATATAGCAAGATGCAAGAAAGTAATTAATAATTTACAACTAATAATGCAACACAAGAACCAATAAACATGTCCCTAACGTGTTCCACAGTGAGGATTGATCGGGATGTGCCCCCAAGCAGGGGCACGAGGACATAGTAAAATATTGGGTCATTGTCCTCAAACAAGGAAGCAATGAGAGCCGGATTTGCCCCAAATGAGGATTCACGCAAGGAGAAGTGGTTTGAATTTGGTAGTCATAAGGTGATTGGATCATTCATTGGGGATAATAGTCCAAAGGTTGAATTGTGTTGGTTATTTTAGAGTTTTTGAAATTTTGTGGAGTTTACAATATTTTTATTTTTGTTTATTATATACATATAGATTTTCTAATGTTTTTTGGATTTTTGATGATTTTTTAAAATGTTTTTGACTTTTTTGATGATTTTCAAATGTTTTTGGATTTTTGACAATTCTGTGTAATGTTTTTGGGTTTTTGACGAGTGTTTCTAATGTTTTTGGATTTTTGACGAGTTCTAATGTTTTTTTTTTTTTTTTACGATTTTCAAATGTTTTTGATTTTTTTTTTGACGATTTTCAAATGTTTTTGGATTTTTTGATTTTTACATTGTTTTTAGATTTTTGATGATGTTCGAATGTTTTTGGATTTTTACATTGTGATTGACAATGTATGGACCAGAGTGCAGACTTATTTTTGAGAGGTGATAAACATGGATATTATCCATATGTACCATGTTCCGTGTTGTAACTTATGCTTAGAATAACATAAATTCTCTTTCCATTGGCAGGATATGGTGGTGATGATATGATGAAAAGAATTCCAGCTCCATTCTTGACTCCACACAACTAGTAAGATGTGTGGGTTCATCACCGAGAATCAAGAAGGATGCAAGAGGTAGATAATGAGTATAGAGACAAATGCTAAGGACAATCCCTTTGGGAAATTGTGACTCCATTCTTCATAACGGTACTGAACCAGTTTCAAAAATGACTTTCACTTTATGAGTCATGTGCTAGACTTAGACAGTTATGTGGCCTGCTGATTGGTAAGATATGAGGTTAAGAGATAGTTCTCTCTTCACTTAGGCATCTAAATTACGTGTTTGGGGATTCTATAATTTGTAAGCACTATAAGATTTTGTATTTTTGAAATAAATCCCTACGCCTTACCCCATGCTACTAGTGAGAAGCAAGGGCTCATCACCAAAGGCAAAATATAGGCGAGTGAATTTCCTTTTTGTTTTTTTTTTTGTTTTGGTTTTTTTGAATATTTTGCAATGTTTTTATGCTTGTATGAGAATGACCCTCTACGCTTTGCCCCATGCCACTTGTAAGAGGCAAGGGTTTATCACCGAAGACAAGACGTAGACGAGTAAGGGCACCTTCCTCCATTCCCAGTCTCACACTACCAGTAAGAAGTGTGGGCTCAACACCAAAGACTATGAAGGATGAAAGATGTGTCAATGAATTATTCATAAGTTATTGAATTGATGGATTTTTTTACAATAGTGCTTTGTATTTGGGAAGAAATTTCTACCCCCAATCTTAGCCCCACATGACTAGTAGGACACGAGGGGTTCAACACCGAAGACTAAGATGGATGACCAAATGAAGTTTAGAGCTTTGTTATGAAAGAGAGAATGTATTTGAAGAGAATATATTACCATCAGTAAGCTTCTAGGTATGACCATAGAGGAAAGCGACTGAAAATAGAAGATGTATGACGCTCACAAACTTAATAGGATTTATATTAGCACTTGTCTCATGATGATAAATATGAAGATGTGATTTTGATAAAGAAAATATCAGTCAATGGAAATGAATGAATTTAAATTATTCGGAAATAAGTAAGACAAAAGGAACAATGTACACGTTGTATCCTAGAATAGTGAACATCTTAAGGATAAAATTTCTTTAATGAACTGCATTCATTGGTTCATCCAAATCTTGACCATCTTCAGTGGCCAATTTATAGGCTCCAGAGCCAAATTTAGCTATGATTAGATAGGGTCCTAACCAATTAGGCTCAAATTTTCCTTGTTTTTCTTGTTCTTTAGTGGTATTCTTTTGATTTTCTTTTAAAATGAGGTCACCAATTTCAAATTTTCGGGGTCTTACCTTTTTATGATAACTGCGTTGCAGTTGGTTTTGATAGACTTGAAGATGATTGAGAGCATTAAGTCATTTTTAATCGAGAAGCTCAAGCTCTTGAAGCCGTGACTGTCGGTATTCATCCTCATTAATTACATCTTTAAGGGAGATCCTTAAGGATGGGAGTTCTATCTCAATAGATAAAATAGCTTCACAACCATAAACAAGGGAAAATGGGGTGGCTCCAGTAGGCATGCAGTAAGATGTACGGTAAGCCCAAAGAGCAGGGTAAATTTGATTATGCCAATTACGTCCATGGGTGTTGACAATCATTTCTATGATGGATTTTAAGGTCTTATTGGTTGCTTCCGCTTGATCGTTGCCCTAAGGGTAATATGAAGGGGACCATTTAAGTTTGATATGAAAACGTTTGGCTAGGTCTTTTACATCCTAGTTTTTAAATGATTTTCCATTATCTGTAACTAGAGTGGATGGAATACCAAATCGACAGATGAGATTATTGAAAATAAATTTTGATATTTGGCTAATGGTAACATAAGTGAGAGGCATAGCCTCTACCCATTTACTGAAGTAATCATTAGTGGTAATGATGAACTTATGTCCATCGGAAGATGTTGGTCTGATTTTACCAATGAGGTCAAGTCCCCATTAAGAGAAGGGCCATGGTGTGGTTATTGATTGTAATGCTTAGAAAGGTGTGTGGATAAGATTTCCATGCTTTTGACATGCTTAGAAATGTTTGACAAAATGACATGCGTCACTTTCCATGGAGGGCCAATAATATCCAACTCGTAGGATTTTCTTGGCTAAGGTGATACCATTCGTGTGTGCTCCACAGATACCAGAATGGACTTTAGCTAAGACACTCAAGGATTCTTCATGTTTAAGACATCAGAGTAAGGTGCCATCATATCCTCGTTTATTAAGAGTTTTTACTAAAATGGTGTAATGAGAAGCACGTTGTGCTAAATCACGTCTGTGCATTAGTTTCGTGTCGGAAAGAAATGTTTTATCATGAATGAAGGTATAAATATCATGGTACCAAGGGTTATTTGGACCCATGATATCACATACCATAGTGTTTTCAGGAAGATCATAGGCATGCATTAAGAGATGTTCAACGAGAAAATGTGCCTGGGGTTGACTAGATGTGATTTCTAATAGGGATCCAATGGTTGCCATAACATCGGCAGATTTGTTACAAATTCTGGGAATTTGATCAAAGCTAATTAATCAAAAATATCTTTCGAAGACTATCAACCATGTGTTTATATGGGATACGTTTTTCATCCTTGACCTGGCATTCATCGGTAACTTGCTTGATGATAAGTAAAGAATCACCAAATACAACTAATTTTGTAAGATTCCAAGATATAGCTAAGTTTTAATCCTGCGATGAGAGCTTCACATTCTGCAATATTTTTGGTACATGGGAATGATAAGCGAAATGATTTGGGGATAACATGTCTGTTTGGGTGTGATAAGCAAAATACCAGCACCCTAAGCCATGGAGATTACAAGATCCATAAAAAAATAGAGTCCAAGCTGGCGCGATGTCTATGTGTAGAATATATTCATCAGGAAAAGAGAACTGAAGTGGTTTCATGCCAGGAAGGGGTGCCTCGACAAGTTGGTTGGCAAGGGCTTGTCCTTTAATTGCTTTCTGCGAAAAAAAATCGACATCAAATTCACTAAGTAATACGACCAAACTAGACATTCTTCCCATGAGAATGGGTCTGGATAACAAATACTTGAGAGGATCAATTTTGGCAATCAACTTAGTTGTGTGATTGAGCAAGTAATGATGTAACTGATGGAATGCAAAGGCAACCGCTAAGCATACTTTTTCAATTTGGGAATAACATATTTCGTGCTCAATAAGTGTTCGACTAAGGTAATATACAACCTATTCTTTTCCTTGATTATTATGTTGTGCTAGTAGAGCTCCTATGGAATGTTCAGTGGTAGATGTATAAAGCAACATAGGTTTATCGGCAACTGGTGACATAAGAACAGGTGGACTAGAGATGTATTCTTTTAACTTAGCAAAATAATCTTTGCAATCGTGGTTCCAGTGAAAGTGTGCATCTTTCTTGAGTAACTTATTAAAGTGATGGCACTTGTCAGCCAACTGTGATATGAAACGTCGAATAGATTGTATCTTTCCCTGAAGACTGCGTAATTCTTTTAGGTTTTGAGGAGGAGGCATTTCCATAATGGCTTTGACTTTGGCAGGATCCACTTCTATGCCTCTTTGTGAGACAATAAACCCTAATAATTTACCAAAGGTTACTTCAAACACACATTTCTTTGGGTTAAGACGAACCTTATACTCACGTAATCTATCGAAAATGCGTCTCAACACACTTGGATGCCCTATTCGTGTTTTAGATTTTGCTAATATATCATCAACATAATCTTCCATGATATCATGTAACATGTCATGGAAGATAACAGTCATTGCTCATTGATAGGTGGCACCAGCATTTTTCAAGCCGAAAGGCATGACCTTATAACAGAAGGTGCCCCATGGTGTAGTAAATGTAGTTTTATGTTGATCTCCTTCAGCAATACGTATTTGATTGTAACCAGAGAATCCATCCATTAAGGAGAGAATTTCATGGCTTGTCATAGAATCAACAATCATGTCTATATTTGGCAAGGGAAAGTCATCTTTGGGACAAGCCTTGTTGATGTTGCAAAAATCTGTGCATATTCTGATGCCGGGAGTTTTCTTGGTGAAAGGAACTGTTAGATATCCATGCTGAATAATCAATAGGTTTGATGAAGTCAGCTTCCAAGAGTTTCTTGAGTTCGGCTTTGACAAGTAATGCAACTTGGGGATGCATTTTGCGTAGTTTTTGCTTTACAGGTTTTTCTTCCGGATGTACCACAAGATGGTGTACTACAAGAGATGGGTCTAGGCCTGGCATGTCCTTATATGTCCATGCAAATATATCTTGGAATTCAATAAGGAGTGTTATGAATTCCATGCATTCTTGGTCAGACAGACTAATGCCAAGTAAAACTTTTTGTTGTTCAGTGGTGCCAATGTTTATGTCTTTTGTTTCTTCTACAAGCATTTTAGATGTATCCTTTTCGGAGAATGATGCTAATGGTTGATGTAGGTCATTAGTGTTGGGTGTTTGTTGGAATTTTTTCACATGTTTATTAGATAAGGTGGCGGTGAGGTTTTGACTATGGGAAATCCCCTGTTTGCGCTTTTGATCCCAATTTTTTGAGGGTGAAGGATCTGAATATTTTATCTCTTCGCCAAAATAGGCTGATTCATTTAGATTGATTTCAAATCCTTTTCTATGGTCGGAAGTAGGTATTTGGTCACGAGTTCCAAGGAATTCTTTGATGGCTTCATTATTTTGGAACATGTCCATGGCTGCATGATGTGGTTGGCCATGGTCTATGAGACTCGGATGTGTAGGCTCAAAATTGATGACATTAATAGAAAAAATTTCAAAGGCAAGATGTGTTTCAGCGAGGTCTTCAAAAAGACTACATGGAGACCTAATGTCATTATCAAAACTGGTGTCATCATTGTCATTTGAAATTATTATGGGAGTGACATCAAACACCTTGAAACCTAGACCATGTTTACCATGATGTTGTGTGCAATTTATAGGGTCTAAACGACCTTGTTCATTTGGACCGAGTCTTTTACCCTGCCATTGCATGTTTTTTCATTATTCGGTGAGCTTTGGTAAATTAAGGGGACTCATAACATGGAGTAAATTTGTCATTATATAACCAAGATCCTGAAGAACTTGGAATATGTTGGTTGTCTAGATGAGCAAAATTTTTCTAAACTGACTGACCCATTTGGTAATTGGGATGGATTCTCAGATGTGGAGCGTTAGGTTTGCCATAGCTATGTGGGGATTTGGTGATATAAAAAGAGTCTGCCATCTTTTGAAATTGATATTCACCACATCCCGTGTCAATGATTTTAAATGTGTGAGATGGGGGACCAATAGGTACCTCATGTGGTGGGGAAGTTAGTTTGGTAGTCTTAAAAGATGAAGAGAATGGGTTATAAGAAAAAGGGGGTGGATTTAAAGATGAAGGTTGGTTATTCACAGGAGGAGGTATCTTAATAGAGGAGGTGTGGTTGGATGAAGAAGATTGCCTAGGTGAAGAAGAAGATGGTGTGGTGGAAGAATAATTGTTGCTGGAAGAACAAGCTTGATTAGTAGAAGAAGATGATTGATTAGTGGGAGGAGGACTGGTGGAGGGTAGTTGACTAGCGGATGATAATGGATTGGAAAATGTGTTTTGGTTATGAGATGATGTTTTTGGATTATTGTTAGGGAGTCTATCAGGATCAATGCGTGTTTCATTAGGGATTATACGAGGTGGAGCATATTTATCTATTGATGGAAAATAGTGATCATGTTGATACCATCCTTCGAGGAATCTACAATACTCAAAATGTTGGGGATCTGCATGTAATGTAAATTCCTTGTCCAAATGAGGAAACTTAATGCATTGATGGAATGTTGATGGGACGGATTTCATGGCATGAATCCATGGTCGGCCGACAAGAATGTTATATGCTACTTCTACATCTACCACATGACAAACCGTGTCTAAGGTGATGGGTCCAACTTGGAGAGGCAACGTGATTGTGCCTTCAGACCTTCTTTTGCTATTATCATACCCATGAATGGTTATGATATTGTTTTACAAATAATTTTCAGTGTAGCCTAGACAACGTAAAAGTTTCATGGAACAAATATTTAATGTTGATCCATTGTCGATTAAGACGCACTTGATTTTATGATGAGTTACATAATCCTTGACGTATAAAGAATGATTATTAGTGATGTTGGGATTAAGCAGGTCAGTAGGACCAAAAGATAAAATAGGATTGGGGACCGTAAGATGTGTAATTAAAGCCTGGAATTATTGTGAATTGATGTCCTCAGGGACACGAGCATTATTTAATGTTTGCATAAGGATGCGTTGTAGTGCGGGAGAATAATTAAGTAGCTCCATGATTAAAATTTGTGCGGGAGTCTTCTCTAATTGTTTGACAATATTAAATGATGGCGTAGGTTGTGGAGAGGAATTGGTGGCAGAATTAGATGGTGGATTAGGAGGTGATGCCGTGGACGAAGTGGCATATTTTTTTGTTGTAGGGACCCACATTTTTTTCTATCTATTGGTAATTGTATAGTCAATTCTGATCTTTATAGTTGCCACTAAGTCTTGGTCATAATCTATGGTCGAGATGACTGAGTCAAACTCGACATTACTTGATGATTGACCCTTATCTTTTGAATTGTTATCATGATTAGGGAACAGATTTTTGAACATGTGAAGTTTTTCATTAGGTGTTTTTGTCTCAGAAGTATTTTTAACTTCTATGTCTCCACGTTCAATCAGGTCTTGGATGTAATGGCGGAGTTTCATGCATCTATCTATGGAGTGCCCTTTTATGCGATGGTAATCACAATATTCATTGTCTTTATACCAATTTGGTTTGGGTTGTCCTTCTTCAAAGGGTCTGACAATGGGATATGTAATCATATTAGTATTTGTCAAATGACGAAAGACACTAGATAGACTTTCTCCGAGAGGAGTGAACTCTCTTCATCGATCCCTAGAAGGAACTTCCTTTCTAGGGATAATGATGGGTTGTTTCAATTTTAATGTGTTGGTGGGATGGTTTTAGACATTTCAGATATGGCGGGAATCAGTAATGCCATCGTTGACGATATTTCAATTCTAATTAAAGAATTTAGATTTGTCCTGGTGCTGAGGAGTGTCTCGATAAGGTTGGTCTCTAAAGGGTGCTTTAAGTAAGCCCTTAGAAATGAGGGCTTTTTTGATTTGTGTCCCCTTTTCGATGACTTCTTCAAAACTATTTAGATAATGCATTTGCATGTGGAATGATAATTCAACATTGAGATTAGGGAAAAAAATGCTAACTAGTTGTCTCTCGGGTACTGAGTAGGGAAATCGGCTTGCAATTCCATGCCATCGTTGTAAAAAGGAAGAAAAATTTTCGTTTGGCCTTTACCTAGTGTTGCAGAGATCAAGCATGGTTATTTCTGAGTCTAGGTTATAAGAAAAATGTTTAACAAATTTCTCCGATAATTCTGTAAATGTCGTGACTGACCCTTTGGGTAGATGGAAAAACCAGTCTAAAGCTTGTCCTCCTAAACTTTGGGGGAATAATCGTAAAAGGTACGTGTCTCGATAGGCAACTTCCTGACATTGCATGTAAAATTCCTTGACATGTTCACGGGGGTCACCTTTGCTTTTGTATTTATCAAACTTAGGGATTTCAAAGGATGGTAGAAATGGTAATCGTGATATCTTTGTATCAAATGGATAAGGACACAATTCTTCAAAGTTGAATTGTTTCGATTGTTTTTGTAGTCCCTGAATGGTGTCTTTCATAAATTTCCATTCTTGTGCAAATGGAGAAGTGGGGGACGATTTATCAAACATGTCGTGAGTATTGGAATCTAGATTGAGGTCTTTTAATCTTTCAGCTCTAGTCGTTGTTTCCTCAAGTTTCTTTGTTAAATCTTGGATTTTACTAAATAATTCTTCGACCAAAGAACCATTTGGATTGTTTGGTATTTCGTTGTGATAACTTGATTCACCATTGTCGATGAGTTTGTTTAAATTTTCTGTCCCGAAGTCAGGGGTAGTTTTTCCCCCATGGCTAGGATGCGTAACAGATATTCATTTTTGTTTTTTTCTATCACCCTATTGACTTGTTCTTGTTCTTTAGTAGTGAGTTCTGGTTGTGTGACTTCTTCGTCATCATTTTCATGATTGTGACTGCAAGTGAATACCATGATGAAATGTGTCTAATTAAGCTGAGAAAATGGGTAGGAATTTTGAACATGTGTGAGGAAATGAGAACTTGATTACTTTGGATTTATCGCGAATAAGCTTGTGATGACTGATAAGGAGAGTAACTCAAACAAGTTATCTTAATATGATGATGATGTAACTCGAGATGAGTTATTAGAGAATTTGTTGCACGTTGTGTAGATTTGGCTTAAACAAGCTTTGGACTATTGACGGGGAGAGTAACCTGAATAGGTTAATCGCGATATGGTTGTGAAAGGATTTGTGTTGCCTGTGATTTGGATAAATGCAATGGTGGATAGAATAATGAGTGAACTCAAACAAGTCACCCAATATTAGTTTGATATAGCTAGAAACAAGCTATGGAGGATGTTTTGACAATTGACAATATGGGGAGTGAATGCTAGTCACTCAATATCAGTTGGATATAGCCGACGACAAGCTATGACAAATGTATTGTTGGATGAGTTAAGCTAATGAAATTGGTGTGATGGTTTGATCTGTGTTGTTGGATTGTTTGGATGTTTTCGCTGGGTATTGAATTGGTTGAGAACTGATTTTTTTTTGGAACACAACTAGGGTTTGAACTTTTACAATGAACACATTGATATCAGCCAAGTTTTATGATAAAAAATGTTAAACTATTGTGTTTTCAAACAGCAAGCAGTCATGTGGATTCAATTGTTTTGGCTTATGAGGTAACTTCTTTAGGAATGATCATTGTTTCATGTAATCATACAAGTATGCTATGAAATGGTGGATGCAGGCTCTTATTACTCCAAGAAGATGCGTCCTCCGATATACCCTAGTCCTGATACACCTACGGGGATAGAATTGGTATGGGGAACCCTTAGAGCACTGGAGGAGACTCACCAATTCTTACTTGCCTATTTCGGAGTGAATCACCATGTCCAGAATAGGTTTTGTGAAAAGGTGGAAGGTGATGGAGGGATGAATGTGTATGGTGTCCTTATAACTCCCTGAAGATTTACAGGGATGATGCCCAGGCTTCGTTGTTACAGCTATTTAGGCGTGACTCACATGCGCTGCACGACAGCATTACCTGTAAGTGAAGAGCAGGGGTGAGGTAAATACCAAATGCTGTGATGAGACTAGGTCTCAAAGTGCAATACAGATGCAAATGCTGTTAGTGCGTGGTAGTCAAGTCCACGTCACTGGCATAGCTTTGGTGGTGATAAAATCCACCTCGTCTACGTGTAAAAACAATATGATAAAGTGATTAAATGCAAGGTTCTTTCCAACTTGAAATAAATCACTAGTAGAAAATAATTACGTACCTGAGCGTACTTTTTTTTTGGTTTCAGCAATTGTCTTTGAATGGTGGTATTTTTGCAGGATTTTTGTTGTTTTTGTTTTTGACAATATTTCAGTAATGCGGTTCTACAGAAAACAAATTAGTAGTTATCCTACAAATGAAATGTTAGAAAATTGATCGTGGTTATTTTTTATTTGCGAGATCGCTCAAAGGCACAGGAAAAGAGCATACACAACCAACGACCAAAAAAATATTAAGAATATGGCAAAGGAAAATAATTATAAAAATGACAATTGAAAAACAAAGCTAGAGGATCCTGCAATGTTAGAACAAGAAACTAAAAAATTGTGACCGTTTCTAATTTTCCAGATCGCTTGAAGGCGCAAGAAAAGAGCATACGCGGATTAAATTAGAATATTTTTTTTTAATATTAATAATTATTGCAATTAATCATGATTGCTAAATAACGATAATGATTATTTTCACAAAAAAGAAAAATGATGAAAGAAGAGGGTGAAAACGTTATCTAGAAGTTGTCGTGGAAAATTGAAATATAAGGCAAAAAATTAAAAATTAAAAAAAAAAATTTTGTGCAGAGCCTGAGTGGCCTCATGTTTCTGATTTCCAAGATCACTTTTTAAGTGTGAGGAAAGAGCATACGTGTGAGGTTGTTACGTGAAATAAAATAAAAATAATATTTTAAAAAAAAAGCTATAATTTTGGTGTTTTTTGTTAAAAAGACAGGTGTTAGAATAAATGAAACCAAAAAATTTCTGTAAGTCTAAATCTAATTTTTTTTTTTCATTGGATAGATCTTTTTGATACCTATCCGTTAAAAAAAAATGAATTCATTCCAAGTTCGGGAGCAAAATTTATGGCATCCGGAAGATGGGCTACGGTAGCACTTTGAATGAAAATTTTAAACGTGAGAAAAACATCCCGAGACCTGGCTTTTTTTATTTTCTGACTTTTGTACTTCACCTGAGAAGCTAAAACTTTGACAGCAAGGTTAAAAAAGAACAATAAATAGAAAGAAAGAGTTAGATCACAAAATGATTAATTAAAATAAAAGAAAAAAAAATGATTAACTTCCTACAAAGCAGTTATTTTAGCAAAAGTAAATAAATAAATGCATTTTCCGGATTGGTTGTCCCATGACAGTAAGATGATAAAATAATGGATAGTTCATGTGTTTCTACAAATGACGAGTAAATAGCAAAGCCAAAACTGTCAGCTAAACACCAAGCACCGAGGAGATCAAAGACAAGATGAGCTTCAGAGTTTTATTGTAGCTATAACCTGCAGATACACCACAAGACACCACACAACAAAAATACTACCCAAAGCATGAAGGTTAACCAAAGAAGACCATAAGGAATAGAAAAGGAAATAATAATAAACAATAATAAACAAAGAACAGATAAAACCACTAATTGGGAAATTAATGGTAATAGATCAAAAGTAACCGGGCGTGCCAGAATGTAAGCTAGGAAAAATACACTACTAACAAGGAAATAAAATACCAATAATCGTACCTCCTCCTTCGCATTCCGTAGAAAACCTCAGAATGGGCTAGGAAACTTGGATTGAGCCCTGATTTTGTGATATGTAGGTGCTTTTCTTCAAGATGGAGCAAGACCTTCCTGCAACAACGATCCTCTTACTTTGCACTGGATGGGAAAAATGATTATGAGACTATTTTGGCATTAGGACTAGGCAAAAGGATGTTCTTTGCTCAAAGGATGCAAGAACTTAGATATGGCATGAAAGCTTATTCTCTGTGTTTTTAGAGGGGAGGGGTAAGGTTGTATTTATAGCCTGAGGGAGTGATTAGCTTAGATTAATTTAAGTAATCATGGCTTGAAAATGTGGGCAAGATTAAGTGAGTGGTTTGAAAATGTGGGCAAGATTAAGTGGGTGGTTTGAAAATGTGGGCAAGATTAGGTGAGTGGTTTGAAAATGTGGGAAAGATTAGGTGAGTAGGGACCATGAAGAATGGGTGAGGATTTGAATTATATTTTTAATTCATAAGTGGAGGATTTTAGGTGAGTGGGGACCATGGATGGTGGGTGAGGATTTGAATTTGAATTTTTAATTCAATAGTAGAAAAACATGGAGAATAATGACATGTGGTGAGGATTAGATTATTTTTTGGATTTTGAAATGGATAATTAATCAAATTATATTTGATTAATTCGAAGTGTATTTTTTTGGGAAATGAGGAAGGGGAATTAATTGATTTAGGATAGATGTGAAATTGGGGTGTCTACAAAACCTACTTGTAAAAGTTTTTCAATTTCTTGTTTGACTATATCCCTTAAGATTGGGTTAATCCTTGTCTGAGGTTTCCTAACTGGTTTAATGTTTTCAGTATAGATGTGATGAGTGCATATACTTGGGTGAATTCCCTTCATGTATTTTTAATCCCAATAAAATTATTTAGTATGATTTTTTAGAACATCAAACAATTTAGCTTCTTCATCATCCTTCAACCAACCGTTAATGTTCAAAATTTTACTCGGTTGAATCTCAACATGCTTGGTTCTAATGTGTGATGAATTGATTTCTTGAAAGGTTTCCATTAAAGTGTTTTATGGACATGCATGTGGTAACAACATATGATATGTAGTAACATCTCCAAAATTTCCTTAAGACAAAATATTGGAAAAAGGACAGTAAGGAGAATTATGATACTCATCTCTTTGTAGGTCAAACTCTTTGTCACTGCAACTTTCTAGAAATTCTTCACCATTCCCTAATGTATATGAAACTGAAGCTACTGATTCTTCCTCTCCCCACAAGAAATATCATTCCTCTGGAGTGAAATTATTTTCAATCACAAAGAACCGCTGTTGCCATGATTATGAAATTAAATATGGTGGTTCCAGAACTAAATGTGGTGGTTCTAAAACAAAGTTCACAGGTTTCAGAACTATGGTCGCAGGTTCCGAAACTATTGTTGATTTCTTCGAGGAAAGTTGGTGCTCATTCAATGGTGGATTAATCATCTCTTGTACTTCTCTTACATGATCCTGCAATGCGATCATAGCCAAAGAAGACAAATTTTTCTTATGAGTATCAGGAGAATCAACCCACAATTTTTCTTGATTGTTAATTAAAGGTTGAGCAGAAGGATATAAGGGAGTTTGCTTAGAGTTCTTACCATTTGAGATAGTCATATCACTTGACCTGCAATCAATTAAGGTAGTAACTGTAGCTAACCATGGTCTACCCAAAATAATGGGATAACCCAATGTTCTACCTTTTGGCTACAGTATAAAGAAGTCAACTGGATATTCCCATGACTCCACAATAACCGCCACATATTCAATAATCCCTTTTAGTTTTGTTATAGAATGGTCTTCCATCTACAATATGGTATTAGTAGGTTGTATACCCATTAATGGTAATGTTTTCAAAGTGTCCACTTACATTACATTTATAGCTGCTCCCAAATCTACCAAAATGTTATGTATATCCTTATTTCCTATAGAGACAG
Source organism: Taxus chinensis (assembly GCA_019776745.2). NCBI lineage: Eukaryota > Viridiplantae > Streptophyta > Pinopsida > Cupressales > Taxaceae > Taxus > Taxus chinensis. The sequence continues at coordinate 41,043,812 of CM034154.1, forward strand.
AAATAATAGGACTTCCAGGATCTCTGTATTTGGGAAGTAAAATTTTTCCTGCTAATAAATCAACAAGTTTCCCATCTACTTTGATAGTCTTGGGGTATTGTTTCTTCCTTCCAAGCCTTTTAAAACATAACATTTTGATTAATTTGTTCAATTCTAGAATGTCCTTAATTGCTTGTAACAGTGGTATTTCAATATTCAATTTCCTTAGATCTTGTACCAATTCAAAATCCTTGGTTTCTATAGCTTATTTAAATATCTTTGGAAATGGAGTCTCAGTAGTGTCACTATATGGCTCCTTTTCTTTTCTTTTTATATCCTCTTTTGGAACAACAATACTAGGGGTTTCATTTTCTTCTGTCATTTTAATAATTATAACAGGTGGACTCCTAATTATTTTTCTGGATCTAGTTTGAATATTGTTACAATCCATGTCATATAGATCAACTGATATTTCTAGTTTTGTTCCATAAACAGGAGTTGTTTGTTTGTTTCTTGGGTTTTCTATTGGCTGTGATGGTATTTGTATTTGGACTATATTCTCATTTTGTGAATACTATGTAGGGGATCCCATGATGGCCTATTGATTCTGATTTGGATATGTTTTTGCTTGAGCATAATTACTAGGTTTCCATCTAGGTTATGACCAAGCATAAGGACTTCCTTGACCAGCCCATGGTTGTTGATGTCCCTGAGCATACTAAGCTTGACTTGCACAATCCTGAGGGTTCCATTTTGGTTGAGGTACCCAAGTTGGTTGTCCCCAATTTATTGGTACTATCTGAGCAGCCCATGACATCATCCAGGGATTAGGAATTGATCTTGGCATAAACTTCCCTTGGTGAGGTTTTCTCTGAATAAAATTCAATTCTCCTATTGTGGATGATGTACATGTTTGTTTAAGCTGATTCTTAATGACTGGGAGTAGATAACAAGCATTATTATCACGGTATTTAGATTCACAGATAAGACATACTTCCATTTTATCCAAAGGACATTCTCTTATTGTATGCTTCTTCCTACATCTAGGACAATACATAGCCAATGGTTTAGTTTTGCTTTATCTTGTAATCCATCTATAGTAGAGGTTAATTGAACTAAAATGTTTGTTTTAAAGTTTTCTAACTCATCCATTAGTTTTTTCATATCTGGATTCAGAATTTTCACTGATTTTCATTTTCTAGGTCCACCTCTTGTTCTGGAATAGCTTCTACAAATGTCCTTAATTTCATTCATCCTTAATTGATCAATGTCTCCACCTCATATCAAGTTAAGGACTTCTCTAGATACGTCATCCAAACCTTTAGGCAAAATGGTTTTACTTAAATCCTCTTAAAGTAAAAATCCACACCTTTTTCTCACAAAGAGGAATCTATCTAAATAATATTCTATATTTTCATCCTCCTCCAGCTTGATTTTGAAGAATTCTTCCTTCCTATTTCTCCCTCTACAATAATCCCGGTATTTTTCTAGGAAGGTAGTTTCCATTTGTGCCCAAGTGGTAATAGAGTTGGATGCTAATCCCATGAACCACCTCATTTTTGCATCCTTTAGAGTTGATGGAAACAACTTGAGTTTTTGATTATCTGTTTTGTAGTCATAGGTCTGACATAGTACATTGAACTCAAACAAAAATTGGCCAGGGTCTTTAGATGACATACCTCTAAATGTGGGTAAATGTGCAGGTGATATATTTTTCAATGGTGTATCATAATCATCCAATTGGATTGGATAAGAAAAGGTCTTATTATGTTCTCTTTCAGCTTCTTTTGCCAATTTAAAAATATTTTCCTAATTTTTCTCGTAATGAATGTGGTATGTGTTATGCCTTGGGGAACGTAAAAAATCAGGAGTATGAGGCTAACTACTCAATTGAGAATCAAAACTCACCCTAAATGGATCTTGAGAAATAATCCTCCTGAAAGTTCTACTTCCTTCAGGTGACTGATCTAAGAATTCTAAAGGTGGCAATTCTGTTTCTTGTATAACAGGGGATGATGGTGCCTCCAATTATTGATCAACTTCCTTATTTGGACTAGAGGATGTTACGAATTCTTGTGAAAATGTTTTTGGGAGGAATCTACCCTTTAAGTCTCTTGGTCTACTCATAAATTTTATGATATAGTAGGGAAGATCCTTCAACTACTAGATGTATGATTGTTTCTCTTATTAACACCTAATTAGAAAATTCCAACTAGTGTGTCCCTGGTAATGGCACAAAAAATGATGGGTGTCATTATTCCCTTCATTTAATCAACTTTGTGTTGATGTCATATTCAAACCAGGGGTGTGTCTAAAGCTATATGCAACAAGAATAATCCTATCGATCTAGTGGTTGACTATAGTTATTTTTTTATTTTCTAGGGGATCTTTTCAATGTCTTAAGGACTTCTTGGTAAAAACCTTATTTAAATCATACTATGAAAAATTTTCTGAAAGGAAACACACTTTGTAGAATGGAAATAAACACACAACTTAGAGTGCTTAAAAATGGTTGCAAGAAGAATAAGAATCTATCTAGACACCTACATGAGTGAGTACACAACAGAGTTTAACTAGAAGAATTAAAAGTGATACAGAATTAATATATCTAAACTATTTGCTTAGGAAATATAAATACCAAATAGATGAATATCTTGTTCCTTGGGGGAGTGGGCCCTTACTCCTCCTTGAATCAGGATTCAACAACTTATAATTCTCTCAAACAGGAATGGCTATTTATTGATAAAACATTGAGTATTACAAAACATACTAGATATGTGTACTTTGATATGTATTACTTATTCTATATGTATATCTATCTTCTCTCTCTTTATCTACTATAGGTCTTCTTATATATACATTTACAATCATAGTTGTCTCAATGATTCTGATGAAATTGAATCGTGCCTAGAATAGATGGTGACTCGGATTGTGGCTGATCAGACAGTTGTAAGATAATTATCCTTGGATTTGTGATCAGAAATCTTGCCATCATTTCTTGATTGAAAGGGTCATTGATGCTAAATCACCAGATGTGGTTAGAATAGATAAACTTCTATCTGTTCTATAACTTTAGAGAAGTTCCAAAACCATAGGAAATCATTAAAGATCAAAACCATGAGAGTTCTAGAACTAAATACTGGAGTTTCAAAACTAAGTTCGAAAGTTCTGGAACTAGGTAATGAAGCCTGTGAATGTGTAATGGAGTTCTGGAACTAAGCTATATTGGAACAAATGCTACCAAAAACATGTTGAATGCTACATACTTTATTTCTTCGACTGATTAGACCTACTTTATTACAAAATTGAATTTCCAACACACTTCGTTAGGAATTTCAGAGCTTTTAAATGTTAGAATCACAATCAATCAAAAGATGGACAATTACATCCTAACTCATATCAGATCAAATAAAAGTCGTAAAATGTAATCAAACTTAATAAAAAGGAGAGTAATATGAGATCATTTATTGTACATTTAATGGGCATATTCTAGCCTCATCAGCAGGTAGTTTGGATTTTCCTTTAACCCAAAGAAACGTATATTTTTTTCTCATGAGGGTAAGCTCCTAGCTCACATTATGTCTAAAGAAGGATTAACCATTGATCCAAAGAGATTCAATGCTATTCGGGAATTTCTTTTTCCAAGTCATAAGAAATATCTCCTAATATTCATAAGGAGGATCAACTTCATCAAAAGATTCATGCCTGACTTTGCTAAAAATTTTAAACCACTGAAAATGATGCTAAAAATAGCATGGCATTCAAATGGACAGCTATGGGAAAAGACAAATTTGAAGCTATTAAGCGAGCAATATCACAAGCTCCGTCCCTTATCAACCTAGACATCTCAAAAGACTTCAGTCTCTATGCTTTTGGTGCAGCTAAAGAAGGAAGGATCTGAGCACCTTATTGCATTCTTCAGTTAGATCTTGGAGGATTATGAGGTAAGATACTTGTTCATTTATAAGCATGTTCTTTTTATCATAAAGAGCTTAAAGAAATTCAGACATCTGGGTTCAAACAACAAGATTCACCATCTATTTTCTCATTTCGGAGTGAAATATTTCCTCCTCAATAAGGATTTAAATGAAAAAAGAGCTATTTGGATTACTTATGTCATCAAGTATGATATAGAGATCAAGGTGAAAAACTTGGTTAGAGGAAAAGGCTTGTGTGAGTGGCTGGCTTCAAATCAACATGCAGAGTTAAATGATGAAAAAGGAGTTGTTCTAGTGCTCCAAGATGATAAAAAAAAAAGCCAATGCTATACCCACACCTTGTTGGACCCATGATATGATATAATTCCTCCAAATGGGTTAATGTCCTTATGGATTAAGAAAATCCAAAAGGATTTATTTCAGACTCCAATCCATTCCATATGTTCTCAAAGAATGGTGTTTTACTATGGTACATTAAAACTAATCAAATTGAAAAAGTCTTGCATGAAATACATGATGGAGAAGCCAGAGGTCACTTTTTCCCACAAGTAAAAACCCTCATAATCATGAAGGTTAGTTACTAGTGGCCAAATTTTTTCAGTGATTGTTATGCATGGATCAAGAAGTGCAAGAAATGTTTGTTTTTCATACGCAAAGAACAATTGGCAGCCCTTCCACTCCACCCAATCTTAGTTAATCAACCATTCATATAGATGGGATTGTATTTCATTGGGATCATCAATCCAAAATCAAGCCAAGGAAACAAATGTATTCTCATAGTAACTGACTATATCACCTAGTGGACTAAAGCAGTGGTACTCAAGGAAGTAAATAAGTCTAGTATATTGGATTTCTATGAGGGAATTATAACTAGGTTTGGTGTTCCATCCACTATTATATTTGATAATTATTTAGCATTCCTAGGAACTAAAATCTTTGAGTGGAATGTTAAAAATGGGATATATATGAGTACTTCATCTAAATATTACTCCCAGGGTAATGGAAAAGTTGAGTCCACAAAAAAAAGTCTCTAAAGAATCATAAGAATGACTTTAGATGAGAATTAAAGGATGTGGCACACAAAATTGAAATTAAACTTGCGGGCCGATAGGATCACAACCAAGAGATCAACTAGAAGCTCTCCTTATAAGATAGTCTATGGAAAATAAGCTATGTTTCCCATATATCTTGAATTCCTATCATTGAAGCTTCTCAAGCAGCTAGAACTATTTGAATTTGAACCCATGGAAGTTAGATATGTTGAACTCATGGAGTTGGAGGAGTTGAGAGACCCAACAAAGAAGGCCATGGAGAGTGATCAAGCTTTGATCAAGAGGTATTTTGACAAGAAAGACAAGGTTAGGAGTTACTAAAAATGGGATTTGGTTCTAAAGTGTGATGCCGATAGGGATAATCCAAGTAAATATTCAAACTTTTATGCTATATGGAGTTCTCCTTACATGATCTCAAGATCCAGTAGTAACAAATATTTTTAGTTTTCAAAGTTGGACAGAGAAGAAATGTAGATTCCAATCAATGGAATCTCTCTAAATCATTGTTATTGAAGTAAAATATCATCTTTGTACATAGAATATTAGAGTTTCTAATTCCTCCAAATTCTTTCAGTACATTGTTCGGTCGGTAGAGTAGATTTTCCATTCCCTAAGTGATTTTATGTAGGTTCTATTTCTTCTAGATGGTCTTGTTACACAACTTTCATCATGATTCTAGGAGAACGTGTTGCGGGAAAGAGGTTCAAAAACCCATGGAACAGTTGTAATCTCTAAGAAGTATCAAATGCAGAGAAACTAAAAAATCAAATTTAAGGAAAATTTCAGTTTTGTCACTCTCTTATCTCTTTAGATCAGTTGCATTGTGTATATCTAGTGCCTCTTATTTGGTCAAAAAAATAGTCTTGGAGGCATCTTAGGGAAATTAAGAGAATTTATCCTAGATTTTGAGAAAAATATCAACCTCAAATCAGTTTTCCACATTCTTTGAATGTTGTTCGGATGAGAAAATATGATGAATTTGTGAGTAGCTTAAGCAGTTCAAATCAACATCAACTCTAGGAAGTGTTCCAGGTAGATTTTAAGGATGGAAAACTCAGCTTTTAAATTAGGTTGCAAGGGGGAAGAAGGTGAGCTCCAAGAATCAAAACAATTTTCCACTAGATAAATTTATCAAGAATTTCTTACAAAACGATGGAAAATTCAAGAAAAAGGTAGATTAGTTATAAGTTTGAGTAGTGCTCAAGTGGCTCAAGGATTGAGTTTCAAAATTTAGATCGGTTCTAGCTGTTAAGGATGAATCCATGCCCAATGGATGCAATAAGGTCACTGATCACTTCATCTGACAAACATATAGCCCCATTAAGTCACCAAATTATTGACCATTTTTTACCCTCCTACAAAAAATGGCAAAACGGAAGTGAAGATGGGCTTAACAGTTCACTAAGGGTGTAATGGAGGAAAATGGAGAAAAGCAAACGATTTCAAGAATTTTGGAGTGTTTTGTGTTTATGGCATTCATTCATGACCTTATTCATTTTCTCTTTTTTAAGGTTCTAGGGAGTTAGGGAAAAAATAAAAAATCTAAAAAAATTACGAAAATTTGTAGTGGGGTCTTGGGTATCTCAACAAGATCGGAGCCAAACTACAAGAAATTTAATACGGTTGAGTTAACTCAGTAAGTAGGTAGGGCCATTTGAAATGTGGAGGGAGTTCATAGGTCGGTCGAGATAATAAGTGAGCTCGAAAAACTCCTAAATTCATGTAGTTTGTGGGGTTGATGGAGATCTTGTTGATAAAGTCGACGAGTTGAGGGTTCCTTGTGTGTGGAAAAAACAAGTTTTGTAGGAACACAAGGAAAAAATAGAACTTAGGTCACGGGGACATGAGTTACCCATGAGCTTGAGATTTCCACAATGAATAGAAAGTTAGTGTTAAGTGGGCGCAGAAGGGGTTTTGAACACACATGGAACTTGTTCCATGGATGGATGAGTTCTCTGCATGAAATTCAGAGCTACAACAGAAGGTGAAGCAAAGGTTTTTAGGGACTCATCTAATGCAATACAGCTGAATAAGAGATATTGGGACCGAAAGTCTTGGCAAGGACAATTTTTTGTAGGGATGCGAGTTTCCCATGGAGCTGAATTCTCTACAAAAGAAGGCACAAAAATCTAAATAATATGCATCCCTTGAGCCAATGGTAAAGGGAAAGCCGAGGAGACTTGGTGGGGTTAGAAATGACTCAGCAAGCCTGAAGACAAGAAAAAAAAGGTGATAAGAGATAGATTTTTGACTCACACGATGAGTCATTCACCAATCCAAAATAAGTTCACTGACAATTTTGGGGAAGAATGGAAGGCCATGTGAAAGAGAGAAGACTTGGGTTGGGAGCTCGAGATGATGAATAGGAACTCAGGGAGGAATAAGGGATCTAGGTAGGAATCAGAGGAAGCTATGGAAAAGCTTGATGCCAACCTTAGGAGATATCCAAGAAGGGAGTAGTAGAAATGGCTCGGGTGAGCCGATGGACATGAAAAGTTTCTCGATGAAGAGCCATGGAATGGATAAGTAGAGCCAACTCACCGAGTTGTACAACGAGTTTACTAGGGACCCATATGAACTCCCTAACCCGTATTTCCATAAATCCCTCCACCAACCACCAAATCTAACAAAATTATATTTTTTGGATTCATTTTTTAAAACTCTATGTAGACACTAAAATTAGGTCACACTCCCCTTTGGTCCCTCAACAAATAAACACGCTTCAACACATTAACCTAGCCATGGCCCCCTTCAATGCACTAATGTTAATTTAATTAATCTAATTAAATTAATCCATTATCCTCACCATATTTATTATTTAAATATATGAATTTAGATAATATCCACACATGCACCTCACCTAGACACCTCATCAAGCCAACTCACCCTAAGACCTATTCTTAGTAAGTTGTTATAACTAACTAAGTCTTACCCAAACCCTAAAAATCAATGCCTACATTCCCTCTAACACATTCCCACATGCTAACAAGATGCTTCTAGTCTAATCCATGGGTTAATGACATGAGATCCCAAAAAATCAAGGGGATTTTTCTAGTTTAGTAAACTTAGGAAATCCCGCCTTGACTAATGCCGGTTACCCCTAACTGTCGCCGGCTAAGCAAAAACCCCCGTCGGTCACCTTTTAATCCCTAAAACAACCTTATTTTGGAGGTTGGAAAACATTGGGAACATTCCTAAGAGATATGGCATCTTCTGAGAATGAATTTTAGTGAGAACATACATGTAAGGAATTAGATCAAGCATTTCCTCTTGCATACGCATCTAGTAATCATCTAGCATTCACCCCAGCAAGGATTGGCTCCAACCAAGAAAAAAGGAATGCACATGAAGCCCATGTAGAAGATTTCTTATGATTGGTGATCCTCTGCAGCCTTCAACCTCTTACCACTCTTACTAGCATCTTCATCCCTCACTCACAAGCACCCAGGACTAGAATCCAGGTAAGTGGAACATTGTATTCCTCTGGTTCATTTTGTTTCATCATTATATTGTCACCCTTTTGTTCTCTTGGCCACCCACAGACCTCCATTCATACTCATCCCTCTACATACTCATTAAAACCTTGTCAAATCCCACCCAAACCACCTAATACCTCATTCTGACCAACCAAAATCCTTTGTGCAATCACAAAGGAGAACCAAAATGCATTCTATGGCATTCCTAGAATTCCATAGTAATTGACACCAGTTACACCCAACCGCCGTCGATCACTCTTAACCGACATCAGTCTCTGTATGGGCCCATACAACCCATAACCATGACCTATCCACCTCATTCCACATCACCCTTATTCACTTGTGATCTACCTTAGTCCTTTGTTAGACCTGTAGGGACCTTGAACCAGTTACTTGACCTTCAGATCTTATTTTAACTTAGCTTGTTAGATTAGATCTGTCTTATTGTATTTTGGATAAGATACCCAAATCATTTCAACTACAATAGGATTTATTTTACTACCCACATTAAATTTTTTTAAACATTGGACTGAGAGCCATCTAGGAAGTATCACACTTCTTGGATCTAGCACACGCTAGGCAATTAATTACACATATTGTTTAACTCTTTTTAGTGGTCTTGATTTTTATTACAGGTAGTTCCTCCTAGCCAAATGGAAGCTCTCACAATCAGCTATGGATTCAAAAGTCATACGTGCACAACAACCCATCAACCAACATTTCAATAGGTATTCCTCATACGCACGTTACCCTATCTGTTTCATCAATATTTCAAAGAAACGTCTAAGAATTAGGTGAAACATTTTGGCACGCCTCATGGGACCCATCTGGGGTTCTTTGTATTTTATTCATTCCTAGGAAAATTTGTGTGTTTGTTTCCCTTCTAAAAATAATACGCATTAATTTTCTTCCTTGGTAACCTACCTTTTCTTTCTACTTGCTCTAAAAGAAATCTTTTTTTTGGTGTATTTAAAAAGAACCATTTCTTCTCATTTTTTGCATTTAGTGAAAGAGCATCCCTCTTCCTATTCATCCATTTGTGTCATCAAACTGCACATTTCGATTTGGGTTTAAAATAAGTGCATTACATTCTAATTTATCGCATTATCTCACATTAATTCACAACCACTTTTCTTTCATCACTTTTTCAATTTCACAGTGACCAGTGTCGGTCTAGTAACCATCGTCGGTTACCCTCTGACCATCATCAGTTACACCCAACTGGCATCAGTTCCAAATCCTTTTGTTAACCTACCCAAAAGGACATCTATTCATTTTATTCCACTTTTCACAGTCCCTTTCACTTCTATCATTCCCATTGATGTTATAAAAATCATCAAATTTTGCATACCTGTCAAATTTGGCCTTATACCCTTGTTCTTAACTCATTGTCCATTTTCCCATAGTGATTGGCCATGGTTACCTGTGACTGGTATCAGTTTACCCTAACCAGAATCAGTTAGCCTATGTCATTTTCCAGTAAAAATTTTATACATAATCCACTTTTTACCACATGTTTCACCTATCCCTATGGTTTTTCTATGTCATTTAAAGAGAACCGGCCTAGCATGATCAGTACTGGTTCACATGGCACTGACCCAAAGACAAGAAAGCAAACTCATATTCCATGCTAGTTTCCAACCACTCCCACCTCATCCTTCAACACCTTCCATTTTATCACCAACCATGGATCCTATTCAACGTATCACTATCACTACTAGAGATGAGGAGTTCACATGACTCCTTGATCAAAAACCTACCGCCTTGTAGTTTTAAATTTCCCACTCGTCCACTTGAGATGCCTTGGGTCAGTTGATATATGGCATGCCCATATCCATCTCCTTGGCTCCTTTTCCCACTCCCATGTCAACCCCATCTGGTTCTGTGCTACTTACCTCCACCTTACCCCCAGTCATTTCATAGCTAGGTCCTATAACCACTATGAATGCCATGTCTGTTACCTCCATTGCACCCACCACATCCACCATACCTTCAAAAACTACCAAAAACACAACCTCATCCACCCCTTATGTCTTTCATATACTTATAGCTACACAACCACCTCCAATGTTGGTGACCCCTACCCCTTTTCAGAACGTGGTCCTTTCCATTCCACAATCGGTAGCCCCCATTACCACTAGGGTTACCATGAACCTTCCACCTCCATATACATACTATCAATAGCCTCCTGTTTCATCTATTATTCACTCTGGGTATGTACCCCCTATCTCACTACCTTCTTCTCAATCAACCTACATAGAAACCTACCAATGAATTAATCTAATTGATGTTGGACAAGATGCAGACATTAGAGGCATTGGTTTCTGGCTCCCATAACACTCTCACCTATGATGAGATTTGTAATGAACCCATCCACCCATCCATTCCTATTCATCCATACCCTGTACATTGGGAGATGCCTAAATTCAATCATTCCAATTTCAAAGAAGACCCACAAAAAATTTTGCGGTCGTTAAAACACGGGTGCTACCTGATCACTCACAATGATGCTTTGCTCCTAAGAACCTTTCCCATGTCTCTGACTGGACCTGCATTAGATTGGTATAGTGGGTTACCTAGACACTCTATATTTTCATTTAATCAGGTAGCCCAAGCCTTCTTGGATCATTTCTCCATCAACATTGTCAAGAAGGTTACCATGACCAACCTATACTCCACGCGTTAGTATGAGGATGAATCTATCATAGATTTTGTTGCTCGCTGGCATAGCCTGATTAATCATCTCACCTTCCAGCTACCACAAACAGAACTCATCGAGCTCTTCATGCGGGCTTGTGCTAGACATATCTCACCAACCCTGTAGGTTCAAACCCTCCAAACATTTGACGAAGCATTCACCATGGCACGAAAGTTAGAGATTTGTGCCATCGAAGAGAAGAAAATCTAATTACGCAATAAGAATTTGGCATTCAATTTGAATGATACCTATTCTTCTTCCAAACCACAAAAAAATATTCAAAAGCTAAAGGCACCACTAACACAATGGTACTCAAGGTTGACCCAACTCATCCATAAAATCAGGCTACCCTCTCATCTAATCTCTCATCCATCCAGAATTTTCAATTCAGACGAGAACAACAGAAATACACCCCAATCAGGGAGCCTTAATCTTATGTCTCAAAAAATCTTATCAAAGCTAGGGCCATCACCCTTCTTCCCATAAAACCATGCACTAGTTTTGATCATGCTTGCCCCATGCCTACATGGTATAAAGAACACGACTTCTGTAACTATCATCAAGTAAAGGGTCAAAGTGATGGCAATTGCATCACTTTCAAAAACATTGTCCAAGAAATTCTCAAGAAAGGTGAGTTAACTATGGATAATCCTAATGCACCTACCAACCAAAACCTACACATCTTCAAGAAACCATTTCCTAATCATACCCCTTCATCTGATCAAATCGGTGAGGCCTCAACTCATGATACCCATACCTGCGAGGTCCACACTATTTTTAGTGATACACCTGTTTCTTCCCATATTCCATCCATTGAGGAGATTCTAGCCCGCAATCCTCCTTCCACATCGGAACTAACCTCCCCTATTCCTTCACCCACAGAGTAACACCTTTCACCTACTTCCTCACCTATGGAGCAGTCTTCCGCTAACATTGAGACCATTTCACCTTTTGTTTCTCCACCTAGAGAACTGATACCCACAGTACTTCTTCATTCCACAAAGGATACTTATTTACCTCCTCCACCCACAGAGGAGCTCCCATCATCTCCTCCCCCTATCATAGACCCTATCAAGATATATTTTCCTCTTGGTGAGCATTCTCCATCAGCTACCCAAGATCCTGTAGACTTGCTTTTGGCTCTCTTACCCACAGAAGCTAAAGCTAGCCAATTCCCCGTCTCTAAGAAACATTTTACAGGAATTAACATTAGGTCCTCGTCAACTCAACCTACAGATGTTTCATTCTCATGTTTGGTCAATCACTTAGATTATGTGGATTAGGCCTTACTTTGGGGGCACCTTTTGCTTCCTGTCTCAATGCAGATGCAGCTGTCACTTGCTGATACTTCCACTATCTATCCAAAAATATTTTCACCAATCTAAACAAACACAACCATCTCTATCATAACTTCTTCCACGAAACCCATCATAGCTCAACATACACCCTTTCCCATAACCTAAACTACATCTAAATTCAAACCCGTACATATAACATCTTCCTCGAATAAACCTATTACCACTTTAGGGGTCACCCCAACTACCAGCCTTACTCATCCACCTATCAAACTGGATTTAGCTACATCCTCCAAAGTCAACACCACACCTACTACGACACCTAAATAGAAGAACCAAACCCATAGAAATCACCCTGTTGCTACATTAATCACACCTGCATTTATCCCATCCGTCTTAGGACCTCAGCTTCCCAACACGATTAAGAAACCTCTACCCATCATTAAACCAAAAACACAACAGCCCATCCCTTCCTTGCAAATCTCTAACCTACCCAGGTGCCCAACATGACTTACACCTGTACTTGCAACATATTTACCACCCATACCTCCAATACTCTCTGTAACTTCTTCACTACCCACTATGCTTTCATTTCTATCCCTCACAGCCCCTGCATGACTTGCATCATGTACCTTCACAACACCTTCGTTATCTCGGAGGGTAACTCATCCTCTTCCCCCATCTTCTTTTCCTTCTAGACCTTGTACACCCACATCACCTTTACCTAAGAAGGTGCAACCTAAAAACAAAACTCCGCTACCCTCCAATAAGATAGTCAAAATAACCACGTACCCTCCTGCCCGTTCATATACCATACCCCTACCCAAACAAACACGATCGACACCCAAGACCACATCAGCACCCAAAACCATAGCTTGGCCTATTCCCCATCCTGTGAGGATTTTTCCTCAACAATCGATTGTACCTACACCCAAACCCACTTTCACCTCTCATTGCGACTCACTAGCGGGGTCTTATGCCCAAATATTAAACAACCTCCTTGAGAATTCTGTTATCACATTACTCCCACTCATACCTTACGAACCCCTCAAACCCAAGCCAAAAGGGTTCGATGACACTAAAATTTGTGCCTACCATCATGTGCTAGGGCACGATGTGGAGAATTACAAGGCCTTGAAAACCATCCTTATCCAGTTGTGTCCTCCGAAAGCCAACTTTTACTATGACGACCTTCTCGATGAGGACCCTACCTCACCAACACCCATTCCCACACTATACACTCAACAACCACAACATCCACCCCTACAAATCCTAAAACCACCTCCAAGATTTGAAATTAACATGGTTCACATATGATAACTTTTTGTGCCACCACCCAAAAGTCGTTGCACCTAGCTCACCTCACAGGATTTTTCTCCACCAATACGTTTCTACCTGTCATGTCATTATGCCACTCATCCTACACCTTCTCCATTTGCTAACTCCCCTCAAATCAACATGATACATGCCACTACATGTTCTCAGAAGGATAAAGGTAAAGAAAATGAAACTGACCCACCAGCCAATCCTATACCCAACATACCATCTGCACCCATACCTAAAATCACTATCTGCGGCCCCACATACCCCATTTCTAATGGAGTCACACATCGCACCATGCTCAAACAATTACCCCAATCTCCCCTCAAAATTTCCTTATATGACCTCATCCAAACCTCAGAATCCCATCGTCAAGCTCTCATGGAGGTTCTTTAATCTATTGAGGTTTTACCCAATGACCCTACACCCATAGCCTCCATTATCACACCCCATCATGTAGTCTTTCTCACCAAATTACCACCTTCATCTGCACCCCACCCTATTCACCAAGTAGCCTCCCTTAGCTTTTTAGATGAAGAGATCACACTACACCAAAATGATGACCCAGACCCAACGCTCTTCATCTTTGTCCACATCGATGACATACGGGTGTGACATGTGATGATTTATGGGGGCACTAGCATTAACATCATTTCATCCCATGCATTCACTCAAATGCACATACTTAATAATTACATGCATAAACATCATGTCATGTTACATTCATTCAATGACACTATCACCTCTACATTAGGCACTATCATCCTCCACATTCGTGTGGGCCCCCACACTATTCCTTCCACTTTGCATTATTGTGTAAAGTTTGAGCACAAAGGGCACACCTACACTATCCCAGCTAATCCATCACCTTTTAAAACATGTAACATGCTCATACCCATTAAAGTGTCTACCTCTACGACCACCACTACTTAATCTACACCTCTGCTTACCAGTACAGTCGCTACCTCAACCACACATACCTCCTCCATTCCTATCACTGCTACAACCTCCAAGGCTGACCCATCAACCTCCCAATCCATTAACTTCACCTCCACATCAACCTCTAACACATCATCCATTCTAACTACCTACATACCAGCCAATGATCCCTTAGAAGGTGTTTTTCAATGCCTCACTCTGGGGGAGTACCACCTATATAACGTTAACACATTTCTTACTCCACAAGAGTATGGAAGTCTTCACCAACACCCTCACTATGATTACCGCATAGGAGAAATCCTCCTTTATGGTCCTCCTCACCTTCTTACCAGTCTCACCTATGGGGGACTAGATACTACCACTTACACACCCAAACCACTGTCACAAACCCACCCATTCTCTACTGACTTCCAGTCTCTCACCAATCATCGTTTTTCCCACACCTTCCTACACCGATGTGCATGGAAGGGTTTTTGTTTTGGATTTTACGAACAAGGCCACCATACTATCATTCCATGTACCACCTACAAACATAATGACCATAGTGGTATCAGCTTTTTTGAACCACCTACCAAACATGCCCGCATTGAACCCAACGAGGAAATCTACCCTTCTCTACTTTCTTCACCCACTTCGCCTTCACCGATGGAGTCGATGGATCCAAAATTTATCCCTCCTAACTTCTTTTTTTCATAAACACCATTTCATTGGGTCCTTTGAATTATCAACGTAAGGGCGAGGCCCCTTCCTCTCTCCCCTTCCTATATCCTAAAATGATGGTTGACAATACACATTCAATTAACATCGTTCAATGTTAGGATGATGAATCTATACTCACCTACCTTGGTGCAGAAGACTCATATATTCATCGATTGTTACCCTCTGAGACACAAACCATGTTGAATGAATTTACTATCAAGATCAACATTCACACTCAGGATGACCCGCACACCCTAAAGATTGGTCAATCTTTAGATGCTGCTAAACAAGAAGCCATCACTTATTTTCTCAAAGATCATAACCACACTTTCACTTGGTCTTATGTAGGCATGCCTAGTATTGACCCCACCATAGTGGTCCACAATATCATCACTATTCCCAATACCAAACCCATCAAACAAAAGCTGAGGAAAATGTACCCTCACATTGCCCTTCTCATCAAAGAAGAGCTTCAACATCTCCTTTCTATTTCCTTCATATTACCCATTGATTATCCACATTGGATTTCTAACATTGTTCCTGTCACTAAAGTGACAGGGGGACTCTGCATTTACACGGACTTCCATCACCTCAACCTAGATTGCCCAAAAGATGACTTTCCCTTACCCGGTATTGATCAACTAGTTGACCTTACCATTGGTCACAAGATGCTATCACTCATGGATGGCTTCTTAGTTTATAACTAAATCTTTCTCACCCTAGAAGATCAACACAAGACCTCGTTTATCACCCCTTGGGGGACCTTATGCTATCGAGTCATGCCTTTTGGCCTTAAAAATGCTGGTGCCACATATTAGCGGGCTATGACTTACATCTTCCATGACATCATGCATCATATATTGGAATATTACATGGATGAACTTCTCGCCAAATATAAACACCGCTCTAAACACCTTGTCATTCTCAAAACCATTTTTGACTGCCTCATTAAATATTGCGTTCACCTTTAGCCAAAGAAGTGTGTCTTCGTGGTTCTCTCAGGAAAGCTCCTGGGATTTATTGTTTCCTTATGTGGTATAGAAGTTGACCCTACTAAATTCAAGGCCATTCTAGAAATGTCTCCACCTACTAGCCTTAAACAACTCCGTAGCCTACAAGGTAAATTGCAGTATATTCACCATTTCATTTCACAATTATTTGATCGGTGCCAACCATTTCATCATATGCTCAAGAAGGATGTCTCCTTTAAATGGGATGATGAATGTCACAAAGCTTTTGAATCCCTCAAATAGCACCTTCTCCAACCACCCGTAATCATTCCACCTAAGGATGATCAACCTTTCTAGCTATACATCTCAACTACAGATCACTCCTTAGGAGCCATGCTCGCTCATCGCGATGAACAACATAGGGAGAAGGTGGTTTATTACATAAGCCATATTCTTTTAGACTATGAAACCCGATACACCCATCCCAAAAAAATTTGCTTAGCCTTAGTTTTCATTGCCACTAAACTCCGCCATTACCTACTCAACCACAAAACCTATATTTGACTAACACCGACCCCTTACACTTCATGAATGCCGAACCTTATCAAAATCAGTGTGTCGCTTGATGGATTATGCTTTTAGCTAACCTTGAACTCAAATTCATTCATGAAAATTCCATCAAGGGCCAACAAATCACTGACTAATTGGCTGACATACCTATTTCTGGGGATCAACCCTCTAATTTTGACTTTCCAGATGAGTCAATTGCTACCCTTTCGTTAGACGAACCCCATTACCAAATGACACTCTTCTTCGATGGTTCAAAGTTTCAGTGTGGGGGTGGGGCTGGTATTATCCTCATTCCGCTTGATGGTGATCCCATGCCTTTGTCTTTCAAACTCGATTTTGAATGCACAAAAAATATCACCAAATATGAAGCACTCGTGTTAGGTCTCCAAGCTGCCTATTCCCTAGATGTCAAATCAATAAAAATCTTTGGTGATTCTCAATTGGTTGTAAACCAAGTCAATGGTATATAATAATTTTGTAACGAGCTGCTTAAAAAGTATAAACATCATGTAGACATACTTTTGACAACCTTTGACCGTTACACCCTTCAAACCATCCAACGTTCAACCAACAAATTTGCAGATACCATGGCCTGTTTGGCTTCCAAAATACCTGCTTCACCTGTTGATTCTAAAATATTTGTCACCATATAATGACTCCAATCACCTTCTTATTTACCACGTGAAGCTTACTCTATCAGAACCACTACCCCAGACCCAAGTGACCTTTGGTACAAATAATACTCTGAATATCTTTATCTCTCCATCTTACCTCCTGATCTCACCCGTAATGGAAAACGTGCCTTCCTTAAAAATGCCTCTCGTTATGTCATCTTGGGGGGCCTCCTCTATAAGTGCATCTTTGATGGTATTCTCTTACGATGCCTCACAAGTTTTGAAATTCATTATACCATTAAGGAAGTTCATGATGGCATGTGTGGAGGTCACTTTAGTGGCATTGATATTGCTAAACATATTCCTTTCCTAGGCTATTACTAACTAACCCTTAACTATGATTGTTGTGACTACGTCAAACATTGTGTAAAATGCCAACAACATACCAATCTTCATCATACACCCAGTTACACCTTATAGGTAGCCCATGACCTTTGGCCCTTCTCTCAATAGGGTTTGGATCTTGTCGAAGAGATCAACCCCCATTCTTCCCAATGACATCAATGTATCATCACCGCTACCAAATACTATACAAAATGGGTTGAAGCGGTACTACTCAGCTCCAAAAAAGTCAAGAAAATATGTGAGTTAATCAATCATCACATCATTTTCCATTTTGGTGTTCCTCATCACCTCATCACGGATAATGGAAAACAATTCAAAAATAAAACATTGCAAAAACTTTGTGACACCTTCAGCATTTAGCTAAGTTTCTCATCACCTTATTACCCATAGACCAATGGCCAAGCCAAATCCACTAACAAGACCTTAAAAAAAATTCTCATGAAAGTGGTCAACGATACTAGGAAGGATTGGCATACGCACATTCCTTTTTCCCTAGGGGCACACCGCACTAGTATTCACACTTCCACTGCTGCCACACCATTTTCTTTGGTCTACGGTATAGAGGCTATTCTACCTCTCAAATTCTAGATTTCCTCACTCCTCATGTCTCTCCATGACATGCTTAATGATGACAACTTTCATTAGGACCATTTAGCACAACTAGAGTTATTAGATGAACGTCGTGTTAACGCTCTTGACCACCTTCAAGTTTACCAAAAAATAATCAAATTTGCCTATGAAAAACGTGTCCATGAATGAACCTTCTAAGTTGGTGATCTCATCCTAAAAGAAAATCAACATGTAACCAAAGTAGAAAAACGTAAACGGGGAAAATTTACTCCTAATTGGCTTGGACCATACATCGTGACTCATACTTATGGATCAGGTGCTTATCGTTTATCTTCACTCGATGGTAAACCTGAACCTGAGCCCCTTAATGTCTTTCATCTTCGACTATTCTATTGTTGACTTTTTAGTCATACCTCACCTTCTGTCTCTTTCCATGCTCTTCCCTTAAGTGCTATCCTCTTCATACACCTTACCAACTATTAAACAAGAATCATGTGAGTACCCGTCACCTATTATCTTCTCTTGAATATGTGTACCATGGCGCTACACATAGTATGATTCTCATTGATGATTTTTGTCTACCTTTAGATGAGATCCCATGGTTGTTTCACCCTAATTTTCAAACAAGAATCTTATTCTTCACCTTGGTCTTGTCCATGACTTCAAAGCCCTCACATGGGACCCAACTCCTTGAGTCAAACTTCTAATATAAAAAGATGACTCCCTCAAAAGGACATCTTCCTCTCGAAAACCACTACTATAAATAGACTGCTCCCTTGAAGGAAAACTATGTAAAGCCCTTAAAAAAAGCGTGAGATAATTTGAAGCTTCCCGAATCAATCAACTTAACAAATACCTCAAGGAGTTAAATTCCTCATCCCATATAGACTTCCCACATTGATCAGTCTATCTCAAATACAAGTCAACAAAGAAAACTTTTTAGTCATGGGCGTTCCCATTGTGACTTGGATCTCTTACCTAAAGAGCATGCTACCTCATGCCACATAAAAAATTAACCACCTTTCACCCCTCTCACCATTCACACTCCCATTTCCTACCTCCTCAAGGGACCTCTTGGAAACCATAACATTTGGTGATCATGTGACTACTTTTCACTGTAGAACAATCGATCATGCAATGTCTTTAGGGTCTTATGTTCATCACCTAATCCAAGGTATGATCTACTTGATATGATCCTCACCAATTAGGTGGCTTAATTGCCCCCTCTTATCTTTTGACCATATTTATTTATGTTTTGATTACATTATACATGACTTGGTCCTCAATGCTTACCTTTGGGGTAATCTTCTTCTTCTTTTACCACAATTGACATCCCCTATACCAATTTTCCTATAACCAACCCACACCTAACATATCTACACCCACAACATACCTAAAACCTACTAGCTCATTTTCATACCTCATCCTATTCTTCCCTAGCTCATGGGAGAACTACATCAGCCTAAGGTCCTTGTTCACTGGGACTACGTAGGCAACACTCTGAGGGCATGGGACCCTTAGAGGTTAGCTCAACCACTCACTACCCTAAACAATTCATCTTTCATCTTCCTCACATTACATCATACCCCACCTAGTTTCTTCTTTATATCAACAATTGAAAATTAAACCACATTCATAACACGTTGCTTCATATTTTAATCGTCATCACAACATACATTTAGTATGAATACCCTTTCTCTACCATCATCATGCATGTATTATACCATATCTCACATATGACCCATATATTTATTTCACAAAATAATGAATCACAACTTCACCTACTTTGAACATAACCATGCCTAAACAAATCTGACTCAACCATGCCTAAGACTTGACTCAACCATGCCTAACAAATTTGACTCAACCATGCCTAAACAAACCCCAATCCACCATGCCTAACAAACCTAACTCAACCATGTCTAAGACTTGACTCGATCCATGCCTAAACCAACCTGACTCCATCATGCCTAATTCACCTAATTTCCGTCCATATCAAAATAACAAATCAAAAATCTCATCAACGCACCAATAAATTGAAAGTCTCATCAACACATAAACAAATCAAGAATCTCATGTATCTCATCATATAAATAAATGTGTTTCTCAATACAATATATGTGGATATCCCATCATGGCTATCTCAATATAAAATGTCATCAGCATGCAGGCTGGTCTCATATACACTGAAACAATAAAATAATACAAAATATCTTTAGCATGTAGGCTGGTATATGCTCAAAATATACATAACCTCTCATACATCCTCACTATCTTCGGTACACAAGTTGGTATATGATAAAAAATAAAACTATCTCTCGGCATGCAAGCCAGTATATATCACAAAAATGACTATCATACATTAAAAACCAAGCCCCAGAGCAGGCATCTCGGCGGATGTTCTCCATCTTTGTATCACCTGTACCCTCTACCTCCTAGGTCCCTACTGGTGCCTCACCAAGAAATGGTCTCCATGTACTGGTAGCCTCTCCCTGCTCTAGCCTTGGAGCTCAATAACCCCATGTTCTCTCCACACTATGAGTGCGGGATCTCATCCTCTCACTCAATGCTTGATGTGCCTGGTACTCTCCGTAGGATAGAAAGTCTATCTCGGCCACCATCAGCTAGTCCTGGTAGTATCTAGCCTCACCTAGGGTGTCTTGTAACATGGATAAGAATGGTATGAGGTGGTCCCATAGGTCTTGGCCCCTATACATGTCCTGCGCAACCCTGTCCCACTCTTTCCTGTGAACTGGGAACCAGTCTCAGTGCCTGTATCTATGCCTGTAAAGCCCCAATCTATGCCTAGGTTATGGCGAACTGGCCCTAGAAACTCACCACATATGCATGTAAGGCTACCACCTAACCATCATCATGCTATCCATCTCCATCCCCACCACCGACCATCTGGGTCTATAGACTAGCCACCTATACATGTAGCTCTACTACCTCTGCCTCTAAGCTCACCATCTATGTCTGTACCATACCCAACTGGGTAATCATAGTAGCCACCTACCCCTGTAGGGCATCTCTCTACATCGTGATGGTGGCTAGATCCGGATGCTTTGGTCTAGGTGGTATAGCTCATAACTATGCCGCCCACCACTGTCTGTACCTGTATGTGACCTCACCATCATCTATCTGCCAGTCCACTGCCTGCTCCTCCTACTCTATGGGCACTGTAGGTTATGGTAGAGTTAAGGGCCTCTCCATGTCATCTCTCTAATACTACGGGAACGGCAGAGGTGCATCGTGTAATAGCCCAAACTACCGCTTGACTCTGTCCACCAAGATCATCTTGTGCTCCCTGGCACAATGACCTTGTATTCATCTCAAAAGCTAGAGCTCAGCTAGCTCATACATATCTGTACATGAGGGGAATCCCACATATGGCCTCCATATAATATCCACTCTGGAAAACCCCTCCAATAACCACTGGAAATAGGCCACATCATGTGTGGGCCTGTCAAACCTCCGCTCTCCAATAAAAAGCACCCATCGCCTGTACCACACTTACACAAATCTCGGTGGGAATGCATCCTCTCAAGGCATCCCTACTAGTTGCACACAAGCTATGTTCTCATAAGCCCAATAGTGTAGTAAGAAGGTACACCATAGGATGAACCTGTGCAACCACCCATATGCCCATAACTCTCTATAAAGCTGCACAAGGAATGATGGTGCCCAGGAAAAGCGGGTCTCCTCTGTCATCATGTCATGGAGTACCCCCATCAAAAATCAGGGAAAATGTTCACCCTCTACATCAGGCAGTGTGAAGCAGCACACTTCCTCCGTCAAAAGAACCACAAGCATTGTCTCCTCCAAACTGGTTAGGTACATCTCTCCATATCAAATGCTGACAATATAGAATGTCATCTTGGCCATCCCGTCACCAAACACCATCAACATCAACTCCTACGAGGCCTCAGAGGAGATGGAGTAGACCTATGTACCCAATATGGGTAGCCATAGAATCCTGAACATGTTTTCCAGGGTGACAGTGATCTCACCCGTTGGCAGGTGGAATGTGTTGGTCAAGGAATCCCATCTATCGATGAGCGTGACCATCAAACTAGGTTTCCAGACTACATGTTGATATCTCCAGACTCCACTTAGGCCCACCACCTCCATGTGCTGCAACTCCTCATGGATCGCTGCACCACACACTTTCACCAGTAGGGGTGGAACCCTATCTCATATATGTAGCTGATCTCTCCCATGCATCTAATACAAACAACAAATTAATCTACATTTATCATACCCACATTTTCCCCCTATCATTTCCCAACAACCTACTTTACCCTTACCCATCTTAATCACCCAACCTGTGGCACTTTTGGCCCCTTATCCCCCAAAACCTGACCAGTGCTAGTTCCCTTTCACCGACCTTGGTCACCCCTTAACTGAAATCGGTCCCCTATTTTTTGGATGATACCAGTTACCTATTACTGATATCAGCCAAACTTGACCAACACTGGTCACTGTCGCGGTAAAAACCTGTGATCCCTAAAACCCCCTTTCTCAAAAAACTTCTCCCTTTCCCCGTATACCCACCTAAAATTACCTAAACTTCCCTTGCACCTCATCCCATCCCCTTCTCTCCCATTTATTTCCCTCGACATTCCTATTTTACCCAATTTTCCCCCCATTCCCAAATTTAATTTTCAACCACCCAAAAACAAAAACCACAAACCAATTTACAAATCCTATAATCTATCTAACTGAATACAACTAGAGTTAGATGCTTACCTCATTGTGATGTTGTCATCTTAGTGGCACGTCTGGCCACTGCACCGGTGGCCCGCCCGATCCCTCTCTAGCCTCTGCCATCAATCAATATCCATCCACGTCTCCAACCAATCAAATCACATGCACCGATCCTGTGGACCCGCCTCTCACCAACCAATCACCTGTCATTCACACTACCAACTCAACACTCCATTCTGTCTAGACATTTTTTCCTCTCTTCTCTCTCTTTTGTCATTTTCTCAAATCACAATATGACAAATGAATAACAAAAAAATGGATTTTTTGTTTTTATAACAAACTAAACCTAACCGATATCGATTTAACCTTCACCGGCATCGGTCTTGTGCCCTACCTTACCGTGGTCAGTTTCCCTATACCAGCGTCGGTTAACCTTGACCGGAATTGCTCACCCTGCCTTGCACACAACCTACCATTTTATCCTATTACCCTACCTATCCCTCATTTTTTTCCTCACCTACCCTTTACCCTGCTCATTTACCCCACCTCACCTTTACCTAACCAATTTACCTCACCTTCCCTGACCTCATCATTTACTACCTCCCTTTTTCCTCCTTTGGGTACTCTTTATTTTCCTCATTCCTCAGCCTTACCTATGCCGTGACCTATATTTTTGGCCCTGGACCATCTCTAGTGACCTTTAAACTCATGTTTGCTATACCTTGTGGTACTGTTACCTGTGTTGTTGACCTAATGACCTTACCTAGCCTATTACTATGACTGTTTATCCCGACCCTACCTTTAGTGTACTGGAACATACCTAAAAGTTCCTGCACCTACCCTACATTGTGTTTCCTGACCATATCCTATACCTTGGATACCATGATCACTTCAACCTTTTTTAGATAAACCTATTGACCTTAGACAATGTAGAGTTTGACTACTCTTCAACTTAGTAGTGTGCTGCAGTTTATACGTGTGTGTGTGTTTGACTATTACTACCTTTGACTCTCACCCATAACCTAGATTACCCAAGTAGACCTTTTAGCCCCTTTTCCCCCATTCCCCACCTTCCCCTTTCTCAAATTTACCTTTTATCAAACCATTCACCGATTATGGCTTCTGCCTCGTCAATTCCTAGTGTGAGGGGGATCACCTTCACCCACACATGGGGCAACCACATATTATTTTTGTTAGCATCGCTTACCAATACAAGATATGCAATAAAAAGGGGCAAAATGTAGACACTAAAATTAGGTCACACTCCCCTTTGGTCCCTCGACAAATAAATACCCTTCATCAAATTAACCTAGCCATGGCCCCCTTCACTCGACTAATATTAATTTAATTAATCTAATCAAATTAATCCATTATCCTCACCATATTTATTATTTAAATATCTTAATTTAGATAATACCCACACATGGACCTCACCTAGACACCTCATTAAGACAACTCACCCTAAGACCTATTCTTAGTAAGTTGTCATAACTAACTAAGTCTTACCCAAACCCTAAAAATCAATGCCTACATTCCCTCTAACCACATTCCTGCATGCTTACAAGATGCTTCCAGTCTAATCCGTGGGTTAAAGACATGAAATCCCAGAAAATCAGGGGGATCTGCCTAGTTTAGTAAACCTAGGAAATCTCACCTTGACCGACACCGGTGACCCTTAACTGTCACCGGTTAAGCCAAAACCGTCGTCAATGACCTTTTTATCCCCAAAAAAACCTTATTTTGTAGGTTGGCAAACATTAGGAACATTCCTGAGAGATATCACATCTTCTGAGAACAAATTTCAGCAAGAACACACATGCAAGGAAGGAGATCAAGCATTTCCTCTTGCACAGGCATCCAGTAATCATCCAGCATTCACCCCAGCAAGGATTGGCTCCAACCAAGCTAAAAATAATGCACATGCAGACCATGCAAAAGCTTTCCTATGATTGGTGATTCTTTGCAGCCTTCAAACTCTTACCATCATCTTCATCCCTCACTCACAAGCACCCAGGACAAGAATCTAGGTAATTGGAACATTGTATTCCTCTGGTTCATTTCATTTCATCATTATATTGTCACCCTTTTGTTCTCTTGGCCACCCACAGACCTCCATTCATACTCACCCCTCCATATACCCATTAAAACCTCATCAAATCCCACCCAAAACACCTAATACCTCATTATGACCAGCCAAAATCCTTTGTGCAATCACAAAGGAAACCCAAAATACATTCTTTGGCATTCCTAGAATTCCACAGTAAACATCACTGGTTACACCCAACTGCCATCAGTCACCGTTAACCAGCATCGATCTCTGTATGGGCCCATACAACCCAGAACAGTGACCTATCCACCTCATTCCACATCACCCTTATTCACTTGTGATCTACTTGAGACCTCTGTTATACCTACAGGGACCCTTAACCAGTTACTTGACCTTCAGATCTTATTTTAACTTAGCCCATTAGATTAGATCTGTCTTATTGTGATACCCAAATCATTTCAACTACGATAGGAATTTTTTTATTACCCACATTAAATTGTTTTAAACAGTGGACTGACAACCATCTAGGAAGTATCACACTTCTCAGATCTAGCATATGCTAGGTAGTTCACTGCACATATTGTTTAACTCTTTTTGGTGGTCTTTCTTTTTATTACAGGTAGTTCCTCCTAGCTAAATGGAATCTCTCACAATCAACTATGGATTCAAAAGTCATACGTGTGAAACAACCCAACAACCAGCATTTCAGTAGGTATTCCTCCTCCACCCGTTACCCTATCTGTTTCGTCAATATTTCAAAGAAATGTCTAAGAATTAGGTGAAACAATCTACACTCAGAAATAATAAATTATTCTAAGTAGGTGGGGTTAGTGGGTAAATACAAGAAAACTCTCCTAGATTTAAAATGTAATTCCCAAGTAGGTAATGGAGATATTAATGGAAGCATTGGTATTTTTCTTCTACAGTAAGTAAATATTATGAAGAGATGGATTTACACGAGTCCCCATGATTTTTTACATCCATTTAATGAATTTTATTGGTGGTTGAAGCCCAGATTTCAGTATTTCCCTCTTCTCTTTCTCTTTCCCTTTCTATATATTGTAATGGAAATCTCACTTTAAATTTGTTGAACATTCTCTAGTTGCTCCTCATTTCTTCTACAAGTTTTTGTCGGCTTCAAGCCTCCATTCTGGGTATTTTTGTAAGAAATTCATGCCTCTCTATCTTTCATTGTAATGGATTCTATAATTATATAAATCAATAAAATCAAGTTTTGTGGCTAAACTTTAACCCTTTCTTGTGTTTTATTGCATTCTATTGCATCTACATTATAGTTGAAAGTATTTTGTGCATTTAATAATTTCTTGCAAACTGTAAATGATTGTATTTAATGGAAATGCTATTATGAATGTATGTTTCTAGATTGTGGTGTGATACATGCCATCTCTATCTCCATTTCTTATCATTTTCATTCATTAGGAAGTGTCCCAACACCATTCTCTTGGTGTTATCACCTCCTTAGTGTATGATATCTTCATTTTCATACATTGTCCTATCTCCCTAGTCCCTTTGAATCATGGGATATGATTATCTAGTTATATTTCCAGTATTATGGGTAATTTTAGCATTAGATTAAGAAGAGGAACTAGCCTTCTCTAGATAATTATCTTATTTTCATGGTCCCACACCTATAGATAATTCCATGTTTCCCAAAAACACTGATAGCTCATGCACACATGTGTGACAAATAAAAGGGTGCTCTTTTTTGGTGATAATAGATCTGGCATGCCTGATGGGACTAGAAGTTAATACTTCCATTTTTATCAAGATTGGATGTGTGTCTTGGTAAAAAATTTATCCTTTGGAGGCTCTGCAACAACACATATGGTGACTATCAACAGAAAAATCATACTTGTTTTAGTAGTCCAAGTGTCTCATATTCATGAGAAGGATCCAAACAAGGTCTAGGACAAGGGAAGAATGAATATTTTAATTCCTACACTGATCTCTAGGAAGAGGAAGATAAGTTTAGAAATATCCATCTCCACCAAATAGAACTCTTTCAACACCTCCTCCTTCAAGACCATTCTTACAATCCACTAGATTTCTTAGACCCATAATAATGGTTACACAAATAACCAAATTCATTTGTTAACTCCACAAGCAACAACCCACTTTCCCTCAATGAATAGAATCCTATTCCAGTGGCAGCCTTGAAAATTATTCCATACTTTACGGGAGAAAATCAAAATAACCACTTTCTATACCATAGGTTTTTTTAACAACATCATATCTTTAAACAAATATGGTTTATTCTTTTAACCTCATATAAGTATTTTATCCATACCTACTGCAAATGGTCAAACATTTATTTCATATTAAATGAATGATCACATATATATCATGAGGTGATCCTTACCTACGAACATCTGTAGTCATTTAGTCTATTACAACTAAGTATGTCTTAATTAATAACATCCCATGAAGGTTGTATTCATACAAAAATCAAATCATTTCTTATTGAATTGTAAAGGATCAAACATCCTTACTATATTGAAATCAATATAGTCCTAAATTGTTTTTTTACAATGATCTCATACAAACATATTTAACAATAATATATTACCCAAGACAAACATTACTTGATAACAGTGTTCAAATCCTAGGGGCATTTATATTCATTAAGTCACCTTGCTCCTATTAGGTGGTCATTATTGCCTTCCTTTTCTTTATGGTACTTTAATTAATATAAAATGGATTTATATATTGATAGCATTTGAGGTTTTTTTCTCGAGTAGATGTTGATCTTAATAGTTAAGTATGCCAACATCATTAACCGCTTTATCAAAAGGATCACCAACTAGACAATCATAACTGCACTCATCATTCAAAAATGTGTTTTCAATATCCAATACTCCCAACCAAGCCAAATTCGTACATATTATATTTACGTACCTTAGTATAATTATTTGATTCATTCTTGGCTAGGAAAAATTTCAACAGATATACTAAAATATCCATGGAACAAAAACTTCGTATCTTCACAAAATCATACAGAAGATTTCTTAACTAGTTATTTTTTAGTCCAAACAAGTGATCCCAATGTTCTCTCAGCTGATTTCTATTCCCCCTATAGTAAATAGAGAAACTTTTATTTTTCCTAAAAAGACACAAGTAATCGTAGAAAATATATCCTTCGCTTCTATGGGACAAGACTATTAGAACATCCCAACCCTTCCTAACAAGCACAAATTTCACCAGAGAAATATCAACTAATTTATACACCCTTGTTATTCCCAACCTTAGTTGTAAGGTGATACATAGTGGTATGAAATTCCAACTGTTTCCACTAATTAAGAAGTAAAATACTTTAGATGCAAATATCATGTAATTAATTCATGGTCCCAATCAGGTTTACAGAGTTTTCTCAAGAAGAAAACATTACCCCTTGACTTATCAATCCTATATTAGTCTTATGCAACAATAATGCTAATGTTAGACTTCTATAACTCGATATCTGTTGACATACAAAACCCCAAAAAAGTTGTAGGGCTTAGGAATAATCGATATTTTTTAAGGATGTATGCGGGAAATACACCACTACTACTTTAATAATAGAAAAGTAAAGAAACTTAGGCAAGATAATTTATTCCCAAAACTCCAATACATCTGCTTAATGAATTACAAGAAAAATCAAAATGAATTACATCAGTCCAGTACATATATATTCCTTTCATTCTAACTCTGGTGGTGAAATATTTCCTGACATCTGCTTAACAAAAGAAACCAGGACTCAAACACCAAATGTTGACCTAAAAACCCCAACATAGTTGTAGGGATTAGGAATAATAGATCTTTGTTAAGGATGTATGAGGGAAATACACCACTACTACTCTAAGAATAGAAAATGAAAGAATAGTATGCAAAATAATTTATTCCTAAAACTCCAATCTTTATTCATTTATCAAAATGAATTACATCAGTCAAGTACATAGATATTCGCCTCATTGTAACTCTCTTATCTCTCTTACAAAATATCAAGATTGTACTCTCATATAAGTATTTTACGAGGCACACATTATACGATACACTAGTTATAATAAATATACAAAATACAATAAGCTTCAAAAGACACTTATTTTGACTCATGCCTCTATCTTGTACTCGTATGTTTTGTATTTATTTTGTAGATTTCTTTCGGCTTATGTGAATTTTTCTAGTGTTCAGTGGCTTTTTCCAGTCTCCTATTGATTTCTCTGTGTGTTGTGGATTTTCTTAGTATATCGTGGCTTCTATAATTTAATGCAGCTTCATTCCTTATCATGTGGCTTTCCTTTATCCCTTGGCTATTTCCTTAACTTTGTGGCTTATATAAAAAAATTTAAGACTCCTGTCAACATTATCCCCTATCTTTAACTTTGTCTCATCCTCGAGACAAAAAATGATGACGACTCATGTGAATTCTTTCAAAAAATTTGGCCATAAATTTGATATAGGAATCAACCACTAGAACTTAGACATCTATCATAGGGAAGGGTTCCCTTGCTCAACTCACCCAACTAGATTTATGTGACACCAAGTTATAGAAGAATCAACCTCCATAGAAACTTAGAATTTTGTCGTAAGAAAGATTTCCTTCACTTGACTCACCTGACTAAGTTTGTGGAACACCTCAACCTCTCATCCCTTACATCATACTTTGCAGCATGTACTTTGTAATTTGAGGAATGATATTATTTTCATTGTTAGAACAAGAAATCAAATGATTATTTACCTGATCTATCCACTCTTATAGCTGTGTATTCCATCGATCTTTTGCACTTGTATTTTCTTATTGCATCCTCACCAATTATTTTTCTAATGTAGTGCTACATTCCTTCATATCATAGATCTTCTCTTGTCGTGTTTGTTGTTGGGTTTGATATTTCTCCATGAGTTCTACCAATTTCATCCTCTTTGCTTCATCCTTGTATTTAAGATATCATATTTTGTTGTTATTTTATATATTTCTTGTTCAAGTATTTCCATCTTCACCTTGTCTTCAGTGGTCATGTTTGGCCAACCAATAGTATATGTGTAATATACGGCGGCATTGTTAAGCTTTCTCTCTAATTTTTTCACCGCGGTTTTTAGTTCACTTCGTATTTTCTAATTTTATGATATATGAGGTTTCATGACTTCTACCTTGAGTTCCTCAATTACAATTTTTCATATTCTTTCTTTCTCTCCTTCCAAGTTTATGTGTTGTTCCTTTAAAATTTCTCCTACTGTGTATTTTGTAGTCACCTCAATAAAAAGTGTAGAGTCAACCTTTATCTACAGCTTATCTGTTTGAATGGTGGTGATCATATTTTTCATTTCTTCCTCCAATTCAATTCATATTTACATCCAATATTGGGTGGTACTCTACTCTAACACTTGACTACAAGTAGACTTTTGTAGTGGAGTTAATTTTTCTAAATGGACTTTAAAGCCCTCCACAGTTTTCTCAACAACAACCTATTGCAGTTGGAAAGATTGTTCTCGTTTCCTTTTTGTAGAACCTACTTCATTTTTATTAGTGGGTCATGAGATTCTTGTTTTGTCATTATTTTTTAGGATGATATCTATAGTGCTTGTTTCTCCTGTTCCTCCTCATTTTCTTCCTTCTTCTTCTATTGTTACTCTTCTTTTTGTTTCTTTTACTTCTCCTACTTCTCCCTCTATTCTTTTTTTTTCCTTCTTATCTGTCTTCTTCTTTTTGTTTTAGGGTGGCCTCCTCTTTGGCATTCTTCTCCTTCTCTATTTTATCTTCTTCTTTCTTTTTCTATTCTACCATCATTGATGCTTTTTCTTCTTGTTGTTTTCTCTCTATCGCTTCTTTTTCTTTCTTCTCTATTTGTTCTTGTTCCTTCTTTTTATTTTATTTCTCTTCTTTATTTTTCTTTTTCAGCTACTTCTAACTTTGTTTTCTATTTTTCTTTCTCAACTATCTTTTTGACTTCTTCTATTTCTTTTTTTTGTGTTTCTTCTTTTTGGGATTTTATTTGTTCTTTTTTAGCTACTTCTACCTCCTCTTTCTTATTTTTTACTTCTTCCCTTACTACCTCTACAGATTTTGATGCTCTATTCTCTCTTTCTTTTCTTGTTTTGATCAGAAATCTAATAATTTCTTCCACCTCTTAAACCATTTTTTCTCTTCTGTAGTCCTTTCCTTTAGAACCTTAAATTGTGATCTTTCCTATTGAAGATCCTTTAAGCGGCTTGTTTCATCATCTTCAATTTGGTCTTGAATCTCCTTGATTACTTCTTGTAGAAGTAATCTCTTGATATCTTATAGTACATAGCCATATTTGTCTAATTAATAGACTATTGCCTCAACTATTGTCATGTGTTGTCTTCTTGTGATTGTCATATATTCTTGTGCTAACTGAGAGATACCGCCTGGAGATAAGGATTTCTTATAGTATCTGTAGGTTATTTTTGTCAAATTAGTTTCTATCCATGGTTCAAGTTATTCTGAGATCTGTGATATCTATTGGTGTTGTGGATATGGTGATGAGCAATTATATTATATTTTTCTTCTTCTTCTGATTCTTAAATCTCTTCTACTTCCTCAAAATGTTCTTCTTATTTTTATTTGTTTGTCATGGCTTGTTTTGAATTTACCTTTTTTGCTAAGGCTTTCTATCTTTTGGTAATTGGTTTTTGAATGACAAGGGCTTTCTTCCTCTTATGTGTTTGGGTTGTACTTTCACTTGTTTCTGATTTTCCTAATGGTGTAAACTTATGCTTGTATTCCTCGAAGGTTTCTTTAATAACAACATCAAAGCCAAGAAGAAAAATTTTCCTAGGATCCACAGGGTATGCTTTCAGTTCTTGTATGGATGTTTCAAATACCCCATCTAAAGCTTCATAGGGTAATGATGGTACTTGATTGGTTCACAGAAGTAGTGGTTTTATAAAGATATAGTCAATGTCCACAATAAACATAAGTTTGTGTTCATATTTTTCTACTATCAATTTTCTTACTATAGATTTATTTGCCACTACCCCCTGATTCTATCTACCAATTTAATGAGTGATGTTATTTGAGTATTTGCTTCCATTGTTCTCATGTGTTCCCAAATCTATTATGCTACAGGCGTATCTAATTTCTAATCAACTAATTCTTATTTTTGTGGAAGTGTTTTTGTAAAGTACACTACCAAGCATATTAATATTGACCCATAAAAAAATTATGTTTTCCTTATTTAATTCCCTTCACATTCTCATGGAATTATGTGGCTAATAATTTTTCTAGGTTGTATTCAAGGTGTGTCGTCACCATATATAATGATAATTGAGCACTAACCCCATGGGCACCATCTTATCTATTAGTATGATAGATTTTTAAACAAATAGCTTTGGCGGCATACCTCAAAAGAGGGTTTGGAATATTTACAATTTTTATGCATTTTTTTCATGTTGTGACACACATCACCTTCATTTTATCCTTCATCGGAGATTTCTTCTTTTCCAACACATATCATCCTTTTTCCCACAACCCAGTAACCCTATCCATTAATTTAGGAGTAATTTGATATGGTTTATCTAGGAGAAACATTTGATTATGTAGATGAATGAAAATAATTTAAATTTCCCTATTTTCCCTGTTAAAGTAGAAAATTCTACTCCACACATCCAGTTTCAATTCTGCAATGAATTTTTCATTTTTCTTGTAATCTTCTTGCTGAGTAGATAGATTTGTTGCTAGTAATAATGCCATGTCTACCTCAAGTCTATTATGATCATATTTGACAATAGGTGAATGAATTTACTTCTACAAATATCCTGTATGCGTGACCTTGAATGGAATGTGTGAAAATGTGCTCTCTGGATCATGTTTGTTTAATTTGGAAGAATGTTTCTCAAATTTGGGTTGTGAGGATTCTCCTTGTGTAGCTTCAATTGGAGTATCCATAGATTCTTCAAGATTTACCCTAATTCTTCCCTAGCTTGCTTTTTGGATCATTTTTCAAAATCTCTTTGTATATTTGTAATACCTTAGCTCTTCGTAAATTCCTCCCTTATATAGTTTTAATTTTCACCTACTATATTTATTGTTTTCCTAGAGCGTCAGATTATTTCTTTGTTTCACGTTATTTGATTATTTTCGTGGATTTCTTCTTTACATGGTTTAAACATAGTTTTTATATCTTTTCCCTTTCAACTTGCATGGTTTTGTAGTATCTACTTTATTTCATGGTTTTTTCTTTCTCCTTTATTTGGCGGTTTCTTTTACTTCTTTGAATCATAGTTTTGTTCTTCATACTATGGTTTCATCCTTCTCCTCTTTACGTGGCTTTATCTATTCTCTTTTTTGCATGGATTTTCACTTCTTTGTTTCACGGAATGATTTTGTTTCTTATTTTCACGGTTTTGATGACTTTATCTATATTCCTTTATTTTTTGGGTATGATTCCTAAACAATTTTTATCTTCCTTTATTGCGTGGGTATTATACCTTCACATATTATTATTTTTTTCTCACTTTCCTTCTTAAGGGTAGAGGCACCCCTGTGGGTTTTCATCCTACCCCTCGACCTATCTGCTGATTTACCGGTTTTGAAATAGGCTAGTATTTTCTTTATTGTGTGGGTATTCTTCCTCCGTGGATTCTTATTTTTCCCCTTCTTACTTTTTCTAAGGGTGGAGATGCCCTTGTGGGTTTTCATCCTACCCCTTGACCTACCCACATAATCACCAATTTTCAACCAAGTCAATATTTTTTTATGTTTTCTTTCATTTTTCATTTCTTTCTAAGTTACATATGTTTTGAGCCTTGCTCCATTTACATGTCCAAGAATTTATTTTAATTGTAAGGTCTGTATTTTTACTACCCCATAAGGTAGTATTTATTTAATCATGTATGGTCACAACCATCTAACCTTCAACTTCCCTGGGTATTTATATTTGATGTCAAAAGGGAGTACCTAGTCTCAAATATCAAATTATTTCTTCTTGATGTAGTGTTTGTGGCATGCCTTATGTATTCTTTTCTCTTTTATTTGATTGTATGTGGCTATGAATATCTTTTCATCTAATTTCTCAAGTTCTATCAATCTTTCATGAAGGGAATTATCTTTTTTCATCTTGAATGCTACTGTGATTATCAAGCTAGGAAGAGCAAAGTCTATACGAGCCGTAAATTCTAACACATATACCAATCTGAATGGAAAATACTTTGTAAGCCTCTTGTATGTTGTGTGGTATTCCCATAGAGTGAAGGGTATCTTCAAATCCCAATCAAGAGTTTGTAATGAGAATATCTTTGTTAATACCTTCTCCAATATCTTGTTGAATGATTCTACAGTTCCATTCACCTGAGGGTGGTATGGAGTGCTTTTATTGTGATTAATCATGAACCTGCTCAATAGTTCTTAGATGGTTTCATTCACAAAGTGCTTTCCTTGATCACTGGTAATACTCAAATGTCACCCAAATCTTGTAAATATGTTCTCATACATAAATTTAGTCGTTGTCTTTACAGTAAAGTCTTTTTTGGGGACTTCCTCCACCCACCTTGTCAGATATTCTATTTCAGTGATGATAAATCTCACTTGAGAATGTTTAGCAGCTAGTTTAATTAATCCAATGAAATCAATATCCCATTTCTCAAATGGGGCTAGCGCCAATATAGTTCTGAGTGGAATTTCATAACTTACATTAGTTTTTCACACTCTTTGACAGATATCACATGATCTAACATGTTTATGAGCATCTCTAAATAGTGTAGGCCGCCATAGTGTGTCTGTCATCACTTTACTTGATTTCTTCTCCCCTCATTTATTTCCACCAGCTATCCCTTCATGTGATTTAATCAAAACATTCTTCCTTTCATGTTCCAATGCTACTCTTCTTAGGACATCATCTTATCCCTTCTTATACAATTTCCCTTGAATCAAAGTAAATGGTAATGCTCTACTCAACAAATTTTTCTTCTGTTACTGGGTGTAATTACTTGGGAATTATCATGTATGTAGTAGTTGAGAAATTTCATCTAGTTCCTTGGGTATGGCTTCAATTAAAAATAAGTGATCTCTATGGAAATCAACCTCTATAGGCCCTTCATATTCTCCATTCTCAATCCTTGATAAGTAATATGGACCATTATTTCACTTCCCAATTTTGACTTCTACCATGAAATCAAATTCTTAAAAGAGTATAAGCCATCTACAAATTCTTCCTTATAACACTGGTCTATTTATTAAGCACTTCAATGGTTCATGGTTAGTGTAGAATGTAAAGGAAGTAGATAATAAATATTTTCTATATTTTGTAAGAGCATAAACCATACTTAAGGTCTCCCATTCTATTGTAGTATAATTTCTTTCCACCTTACTCATCTTCTTACAAGTAAATGCTATTGGATGGTCCATCTTCTCTCTAGGTTATGTCAAGACAGATCCAATTGTTATTCCAGATGCATCCACATGGACATGGAATGGCATCGTCCAATCAAGAAAATCAAAATCAGAAAATGAAGAATTTTATCTTTTACAATCTTAAAAGCATATGCACATTCCTTAGACCAAGGGATTTGTTTTTTTTTCTTTTCTTCAATAATTCTTCCAGAGGGGCACTTATTTCTGGGTATTTTCTGATGAAATTCCTATGATAACCAGTGTAGCCAAGGAGTTTCCTTATTTCTTTTTTTATTTTGGGTGGTGGTAAATTTACAATCACTGATGTTTTTAAAGGATCAATTAGCAAACCTTCCTTACATATTATGTGCCCCAATAGAGTGCTAAAGGGAGCCAAAAAGATACATAATTTCAAATTTAAAGAGATTTGTAAAGCTTTGCACCTCTAAAACATCATTCTCAATACTTGTATATCATTTTTCAACAATCCATAAACTATCCAATCATCAAGATAAACCTCTAGAAAATCATGAATGAAATATTTGAAGGAATTTATCATGATCCTACTAAATATTGTTGGTGTGTTCTTTAGTCCAAATGGCATAGTTTTGTACATGAAGGAACCCCATTCGGTGGAGAAAGTGATCTTTGGTTGGTCATTCGAAGCAATTTTGACTTGGTGGTACCTAAAGAAACCACTTGTGAAGGACTATACTCCTCTTCTAGCCACATTCTCTAGTACTTATTCTGTAAATGGGGTTGGAAAGGGATCATGTATAAAATCTTTGTTCAACTCCTGATAATCTACACACATGTGGATCTCTCCACTATTTTTTTAAGATCACCATGGGATTGATCCATTATGCATCATCAACTAGTTTAATAATCCCAACACTCAACATTTTATCTATTTCAGATTTCACCTTTACCTTTAAATTTGGGTTCAGTCTGTATGGCCTTTTCTTCATTGGTTTTAAACCCTCTTTAATCTGAATTTTCATCGTTCTAACTTCATATTTTATCCCCTTCAATTATTTGAAATATTTTGGGAAAATGTCTTGGATCTATTGTAACAATTCCACTACTTTAGCTAATTCTTCCTCTATTTAGTAATCTCCAAGTTTTTAGTTCCCTCTATCACAATGTTTTCATTCTTGATTTTAATGCTTGATAGTAGTATTTTTCTCCTTCATCTTTGTTTTCTACTATTTATCTCTCATCCTCTATAATTTTTTACCTTAGGTTTTCTGGTTTTTATTCCTTTTCTTATTTCTCCACATTCTAGCATCTTTCCATCTCTCGTATCTTTATTAGGCTTTCTTGCAGCTACAAGATCTCCCATTTTATCTTCTCTTTTTCCTCGGAAATTTTTTTGTGGCTTCCTCTGGATTCATAATTAAGAATTTTCTAATCTTTTGTAGAGACCTCAAAATATTTAAATTCTCATTTCAAAAGGTGAAAGTATGGTAGAAATATTTCATTATCTGATCCCACTCTTTTGTCTCTTACCTAATCTCTTGGTGTGTGTACCATGATAACGGTATGGGACCTATGGTCCATACGAACAATTGATTCCATAACAAGGGATAGGTCTCCCTACATAACCTCCAATGATACTCACAGGCTTGAATATGTTTCCACGGATATGTTTCTCCAGTGTATTCAGGGATCGCGACATAATAGCCTTCACTCTCCAAGAATCTAACTTTAATAGTATAGTTACTAATTTTCAATCAGATATTTTTTTTGTGTGTCACCCACTCACTCATGGCATTTATGGTCAAAATATCATCCAATGCTTCCATCCTTGCCTTTTCATTAGGAAATATTCTCTCCATGATCTTGATTTATCCTTCGAGATCTCCAAAGCATGAATATTTTGGTAGTGTCTGATGAGATGCCCCACGACTCAATCTATATACTCTCTTGATTGGAATATGTTTCACTTCTTCTTATTCTTCGTAAAATTCTTCTCTAGCTAATATAAAGATCTCTTGTTCTTCTTCCTCTTGAGTTGAGTAGTATCCTTCTTCTTAAAATGTCTCTTTGGCTGGTACAAAAATGTCACCCATGGCAAAATAACTATCTTTTAAAGTGATGATTCTTGGTGGTATCATTCTTGCATAATGTAGCTTTTGAGTCCTTGATTTGGGAACCCGTGTATCCATGATTCCATCGCATTTTTTGAGCTCTCAATAATATCTTCTGACTTAAATGACATCTCCCCATCTGAATTTGGTTCAAACTCTCTGTCAATATTAGAAAAATTGTTTAATGCATAGACTCCATCAATGTCATCAAATTCTTCTCCTTCTGTGTCATGCCATACTTATTTGTCCCATGTAGCACTCATTCTTGCATGTAGAGGTACATGAACACATATGCCATTTGTGCTCAAGGTCGCCTCTTCTTCTTTAGAGTTTAATGTCCCATTATAGTCTAAAAACCACTCAAAGGATAAAATGGCATTATATGAGGGATTCTTAGATATATTTTCTATTACTTAAAAATTTACCATCCTCTTGATCCCCATCAAGTTCACTACTACATTCTTTAGTAACCCTAATGGTTGTCTTAATGACCCATCTGCTAATCCAATGAATTATCTCACGGGTTCCAAAGTATATATTCCAAGCATTTCTTATGTGGTTTTGGACATCATATTGGCATCCGTGCTGAGATCTAGTAGTAATTTAGTGATGGTAGTATCAAAAATGTCTACATCTAGGTAGATAGCAGACTTCCTCCATGTTCATTGAGTCCGGAATATGTTCCCTTTCTTATTTTTGTATTCCCCTCTCAATTATATGGACATGATGTGTTATCTCTTCTTTATTCCAGTATTTTTTGAGTTGTTTCAATTTATCTATTAGCCCATTATTGATGGTTATTTATTCTAGCTCCTTTAAGGATTTAACCTCTTCTTCTATGAAATTATTTTTCTCCCTTTCTTCACTAGCCTTTGCTTCATGGATAAGTGATATACTCTTTTCCACTTCTTTGAAGTGTAATTCAAGCCTGATTTCCTTAGATTTACACTCCTCATTAGAAGCATGTTGTTCTTGGGGTAATCTTATTAGTTTCTTCTTTTAAGGGACTACCTCATTCTTGGTGGCACTTCTAGTTGTGACAACAACTCTATATCGTGGTTCTTCATTATTCTTTCCATTTTTTTTGCTTTCGTCATCCTATGACTTTCTTTTGTTCCTTCCTTCTTTTCTTCTTCTATGGTTCTTGAAGTAGAAACTCTCATGGCTTTGTCTTTGGCTATAGTTTCTTCATCTCAAGGAATTATAGTAATATGATGTACTTTTCTCTAGGCTTCTTCTGCTAATGCCTCTAATATGGCTAATCTACTTCTTTAAAAGTGTGTGGATTTTGGATAGTTGAATGCATCATGTCCCTTTTCATTACAATATATATATATAAATCAGGTTCTCTGTAATTTCTAGTAAGGTGCCCATATTACCCACATTTATAGCAATTCATTGGTCTTTCTTCTTGGTATCCACGTTCTTGATTATAGCCCCCATGGTAACCATCATCATTGTATCCTTGATATCCTTGGTAACATATAATTCCTTGATAATTGTCATAGCCTCCTCTATATCCTCCTCTAAAACTTACTTTAAATTAGTCACGGTAACCTCCATCATTGTAACCTTGATAGTTAGGGCTACAATTGTTTCCCTGATATCCTCCTCCAAATTGTGGTTGTCCACCTTGTTGATTTAGGTACTATGGTGCAGTTATCATTTTTTGTGATGGTTGTGTAGGTGGTGGATGTCATGTAATCATTTATGGTTGCATGGGAGGAGGGTTAGGTGTTGTATTCTATCTTGTGTCCATAACTCTCCTAGAAGCATAATTCTTCAATTCTTTTAACACATCCACCGAGGGGTAAGTATGATGATAATGATTATAATAACCACATGTTATACAATATATCATTTAGTTTGTAGGAGAATAAAATTATAATAAAGGAAAATTTTCATGAGTATGTTAATCCCAAATTCGACAAATTCCACACCATGTTCTTCCTGAAGGAAGTATGTTACAAGAGGATGCTTTCTATGATGAATGCACTCTTACCACACTACTCTCTTTGCATTATCAACATATGGGAATTCAATTCTACTATGGTATTTAGCACAATAGACTGGACACTATATCTTTTGCCTCATATTACTCTTCAATGGGGAACTACTTCTTAATCCTTCAGTCCTCTGAATCTTTTGTTGTAATTTCAATTTTGGTATCTCTAAATGTACCCTCTCTAATTCAGTCTTAATTGAAGTTTCCCCTTCTCTTCTCCAAGGTCGGGATTCCAGTTTGATCACCATTTCATTTACTTCTTATAATGCTTTAAATTTCTAAGAATCTAGTGCTAGCCTAAGATAAATAAGTAACCCAGAGGTGAGCCATCTAATTCTCTATTTATCTATCTAGGGATATTTCAATTTTCTAGTAATAATATTAAACCTATGAAAAAATTCCTTCTGATTCTCTTTCTCTTTATATAAGATCTATCATCTTGCTTAGTCCTTCTAATGGGGTTTCTAGGAAAGGAAATTTTGTTTTAAATTCTCTTTGAATATCAGCCTCATGTACCAATGCAACGTATCATCCCTTAATGAAATTGCAAAATATTGTATTTTAGTAACCTCATCTATGCTGTTATTACTCTTCCAGTAGTCTTCCAATAGGAACAAGTATTACAATGCATCATCAGAGTCCTTGTCAAAAATTGGAATTTTGATCATCTGAGCCATTTTTGATTGAGTATTTTATCTTGACCTAACAATGGGTTGTTGTTTAACTTGTTTTATTTACTTTTTTTGATTTGGAATTGGTTTTGAACTATTACTCCTTCCCTTATCTCTACTCAATTCAGTATCAAATTAAAGTTCACCTAATAATTATCATAAATCTCTTACTATCTGTTGTCTTTAATATTCCTTAATCAATGATTTTCCTCTAATGTTTCATCACTTCTTTTGTTCTTATTCTATTTTTCTTCTTTCCTTTCATGGTCCTCTTCTTTATATCTTTCTTCAATCTTCTCTTCTATCACTTCTTTAATTTCCTCTTGTTTATCTATATTTTATTTTTCTTTATTATTTTCATCTGCTACCTCTACTTTCTCTCAAAATTACTCTATTAAGTTCCTCATGACACTAAATTATTCTTCTTCTTCTCTTATCTCTCTAATAATCAATGGGGTTCTCATCTCCTCTTCTTTCCATCTTTCTGCTTCTAAAACCCTCTTGAATGTTGGGTCTAAAATTCCTACTAATTGATGTAGATCTCTCAATAATATTCCTTGTCTAGTCATTGATTGTTGAATTGGACTTTCTATAATATATTGCACAACGGGATATTGTTGGGTAACAAAACATAATTGGTCTCCACAAGATGTAGGTATTATAGTGAGACTTGAAGTGGTAAGCTTCATTTTTCAGTGAGCCAATTGTTTGCCTCCACTTGGTGTGGGTAAATCTTCTACCTTTTCTACTTTCTTGACTTTATTCAATTTCTCCTTCCTCTCTTTCATTTTCTTTACTCTCTCCTCTCTTTCCCTATTAGAATTTGAGGATTCTAATAAATATGGATTTAATCAACTTACATATACATAATGTTACAATAAATATTTAAATAAAGATTACATCATAACATAAGTAAATACATAAATACTTACAGGAAATAAATAACACAGGTGACATAATATTTATAGTGGAAAACCCCAATAGGGTAAAAACCTTTTTGAAAATAACCTTTTACTTTTAGAGAACTTATTTTATATCCAATAAGATCACCTCCTCCTTTAAAACCCTATTTACCAAGAGTAAAACCAAATCACTTGATTTTCACACCTTTGATATATTTCTCGAATATATCAAATGAGGACCTAAAGTCCTTTTTATATAAGGTGATCGGATATGTCTCCTGACCAACCTTTTCAACCTAAAATGGGTGACACATACACCTAGGTTTATAATATTTAATATTAGAAATATAATCATTTCATGATATTAAATATTTAACCTAAAGTATATACCTAGGTTAGCATATTTAATAATAGAAATATAAATATAAATATTTCATATTATTAAATATTAACCTATATATTAGTGATGGACCCATATACATTAAGTGTTGGCCAGACCACTTAATCATTATGTTCCAACACTCCCCCTTAATGTTAAGTGAGATAACATAACATATGCCAATAGATTACCTTCTCGTGGTACACTACAAGATTTACAATCCTTAAACCATAAAGGTTTTAAGCTAACATATCGATTTAAGGAATTATATCACCTTTATCATACTCAATTTACCTTTTGGTACAAAAGGATTTGGAATCCCAAAGATCATCCCATGATCAGTGGCTGAATATGATTTGTGAGTTTTACATGTTCTCACAGGTTCTCATAAAAGGTTACTAAACCCAAGCATATAGGAGCCTTTTACAACCAAGGACCTCCTTAACAATATGCTTGTACTGGATGTTTACTAGTAAACTCAATAACACTAAAGAGTTTACTGAAGACCATCTTTAATATCTTTCTACATTTCTTTCTAAAAAAGAAGTCGAGGAGGTATACATGCCTGAAAGTCTTTTTACACTTGCCCGAAAGTATTTTACAAATTCCTGAAGGTCTTTTTATAAAAACCAAGCTCCATTAGGAGGTGACATTTTCATGCACACTCCCCCTCAATGGAAACTCTGACAATCCAATATTTTCA
This sequence comes from Taxus chinensis, assembly GCA_019776745.2. Lineage (NCBI taxonomy): Eukaryota > Viridiplantae > Streptophyta > Pinopsida > Cupressales > Taxaceae > Taxus > Taxus chinensis. Next base: position 41,086,166 of record CM034154.1, read on the forward strand.
CGTAAGTGACAAAACTTTGCAGCACTCAGGGACTTTGTGAAGATGTCAGCAACATGCTCTTCAGTCAACATGAACTTGAGATTTATCTCATCACTTTGCACCTGCTCACGAGTGAAGTGTATATGTATCTCAATATAATTTGTCAGTATGGTTAGAATCAAAAAATCCATAAAAGATGGTATCTTTATTATTATTATAATGCAATCCATAATTGATTATTCCTTTCAAATATCTAAAAATTCTTTTTGCAAGATTCCAATAATTTCTAAAAAATGTTACTGCATAAACCTCGAAGTAATTCCTTTTGTATAGGAAATATCTGATCTAGTTATAGTTAGATAAATCAAACTATCAACTAACAACGTATATAAAATAGAATCAACCTTTTTCATATGCAGATTTATGATCAATATTTATTCTAACTTCCATTAAAGTAGAAAATAGTTTACAATCAATCATATGAAACTTTTTCAATATAATGGTTACATATTGTGTTTTAAAAAATAACAATCGAATGAAATACAATCATACAAATAACATGATGTGAGAGACCTAACTCATTCATTTCGAAGTACTGCTTCAATTTCTCTTTAATCCCATGAATTAAATTAGAATTGTCACCAAGCATAAGCAAATCATCAACATATAATGATAATATGTGAGCCTTATTGCTTGATGAATATATCATTGTTAGAAGAACAATTAACAAAACCTAACAGTTTAAAGAAGGAAACAATTTTCACATACCAAGCTCTAAGATCTTGTTTTAAACCATACAAGGATTTCTCAACTTACAAACATAGTTTTTTTTACTAGTTTCTTCAAATCCTTTAGGTTGAAACATTTTAAGTTCTTCTTTTAAATCACAATTCAAAAAATCATTTTTCTTATCTATTTGGTCGATTTTCCACCCAAATTGAGTGGCAATTACAAATAAGGCTCTAACAGTACTCGTTTTAGCTACAAAAAACGTCTCAACATAATCAATACCAATTTTCTGAGTGAAACCTCTAGTAATAAGTCTAGCTTTATGTTTGTTAATACTACCATCACCATTATATTTTACTTTGTATATCCACCTAGACCCTATAATACTTCACGGTTCTGGTTCATACAAGGTAATTAATGCATGGCATATATGATGGATTTTGGTCATTTTCTTAAGGTTAATAGGATTTGAGTTTTCTAACATAGATTGAGCCCAATTTAATTTCTTATCTAGGAAGATAAGAGTTTCATAAACATCTATAACATCAAAATATCATCATGACCATTTACTAAATAAGAATCAAAACCATCATTTAGAATCATTTAATGAAGTAACTGTTGTATATATCTTCCCCCCGGGTAGATATAGACAAACGGAAAAATATGGAAATCAAAGAAACTCGGACCTCGACATTTATTGAGTAGGGCGCATGAAAATGGATGTCGACATGAAAATATATGCACCAAGGCGTAGGTTAAGGGTGCATGAAAATGGATGTCGACATGAAAATATATGCGCCAAGGCGCAGGTTAAGGGCGCATGAAAATGGATGTCGACATGAAAATATATACGCCAAGGCGCAGGTTAAGGGCGCATGAAAATGGATGTCGACATGAAAATATATGAGTCAAGGCAGAAGTTAAGGGTGCATGAAAATGGATGTCAACATGAAAATATATGCGCCAAGGCGCAGGTTAAGGGCGCATGAAAATGGATGTCGACATGAAAATATTTGCGCCAAGGCGCAGGTTAAGGGCACATGAAAATGGATGTCGACATGAAAATATATGCGCCAAGGCGCAGGTTAAGGGCGCATGAAAATGGATGTTGACATGGAAAAATGTGTGCCTAGGCACACATAAGGGTATGTCGACATAAGGATGGATGCGCCAAGGCGCACCTTCAGGAGGCACAACATTTTGAGCGCTGACAGGAAGCAGACCCTGATGTAGATATTTAGATGGCCATAACTTTTGAAATGGAGCTCGGATTCATGCAAGGTTAGACTTTTTGGAAATATTACGAGGTCCTCTGTCCAACTACGACTGGATATATTTAATTGGGTGAGGGAAAATTCTTAAAAATGAAAAATATAGTTCACCACTTTTTGGGGTCGTTAGGGTTCTCACCTACCACCATAATGAGATAAATTAAATGCAACCTAGAGGTGGTTGGGGTAGTTTCAGATTTCCTCTCTCTTTTCTCTCTCATTCTTCCTATAAATTGTAAGGAGGGGCTTCTTTCTAAAGGTTGGACATTCCTATTTTGCCCCTCCCTTCTTCTCTTTGGCAGGTGAATCTGTGGAGTTCAAACCTCCCATCTAAAACTGTAATGCAACTTTGCCTCTTAGCATTTTGTGGTGTATTGTATCAATATTTGGAGCAAATAATGCATGTTTGTGGATGATTCTCAATCCTCTCTGTGTTCATTTGCATCTTCCTGATCTTTCACTACAAATCTGTTATCTATGTATGATCTTGCATCGCATTTTAATGGTTTGTGTTTATTGGCAAGACAGATGTTCCTTCATTCCTCGGTGCATCACCTTTGTAGTTTAGGTTTTATTTTATGCATCTTCTTACCCTGTCCACTTGGACAGTTAGTTTAGATTTTTGAGTAAATCCTTTGCGTTTTTACGTGTGCATCTGAACAGAGGAATAGGAACCGGCCTTCATCCAGAGAGATTTTCCGATTTCACAAGGTACCACACTTGGAAAAAGCTCCATGTTATGCAATCACACTGAGAGTCTCAACCCATCGAGTTGCATACATTCAGGGGTGCTGTGATTCGCCATCAACAGTAACCTCAAGAGAAGAAGACAACACATGTAAACTTTTCACTAGTCGATAAATAACATGTCCTAACCTTTCATGCCATAGTTTTGAATTATTCAAACTCTAAGATATAAAACAGGACACAGAAGAGAAATCATCAAAAATATATAGATCATTTCTTTGAATTCCTTCAGGTATTATAGTCTCATTACTATCATTGATATACCAAGTATCCTTCATGCATGTATTCTAGTTGTGTCCATACCTCTTTCAGATGTTCGATATTACCAATGTATATAAGGTACTCATCGTTCACATTGTGTAGAATCATAGAAAAAGCCTCAAGTGCATTCATTGCAAGAATGTATTCATGTTATCTACAGTTGTTTGATGACCGGTGGGAGAAACCTCAAATCCCTAAACAATCTTCTAGAGTTTCCTCACCATAGATTAGGTTTTGACCCAAATGTTATAGTTGGTTTCATTCAGGATCTGGGTTTTTTCAAGATAGAAATAACTGGATGTCATTGTTTTCCTAAAATTATAAAACACACCCCATTATAATATAAAATGTACCACAGAGTTAGATACATATTTATTGATGATAAAAACAACACTTTTAATAGAATCAGATCTAAATTTTATGGTTCTATAGAAAATATTTGATCATAACTGATTCTATCATTACAATGCATACTAATTAACCTCCCATAATCAAAATAATAACCCAAAATATAAAGGGCTCTGCATTATACCCCAGATTTATATAAAAAATATTTCTGACCATATAAAAGTGAAGAAGAGACCCCTAAGAATGCATAACAACTTCAAATTTCTGAAAAAAATGAATGTAGACAAAAATCGAATTAGCTTAAATTTGACATCTAAATGACCATCATAATGCTTATTTTTTGGTCTACTGTGATAGTTATTTGATTGTCAATTTTAACACAATGAAAGTTTCCTAGAACCTATGAGCTTAAATTTGACGTCTAAATGACCGTCATATTGTCTTATGTTTGGTCTATTGTGATGGTCATTTGACCATCAAATTTAATGAAGCCAAAACTTGTTGTGTATTTCCAGATTGTGAAATTCTAGAATTTCTTCTTCTGTATAATATTAAAGAGGTTATATTTTAACACATTATAATAACCTATTATAATTTATAATGTAAAAATATATACATTTTTTAAATTATAAAAAAATGTATATAGTTTATAGAATGTAAATAAAAAACAACATATAGCTCATAAAAATTATAAATTATAGTATATTGTTTTTATATTAAAAAAAACATAACCCTTATTAAAGGGGTTTAAAGGACAGAGACTAGATTAAAAGAATTTTACCAGGTGGAAGTAGATTTATGAGAGTATAGATTAACATGCATATTTTACAGAGGGGACAAGTAATTTCACCACACCAATAAAATAAATTGAAATCCCTATTTTCATGAACCTTTTCTCCTCCTTTCATTTACTCTTAATTTTACCCGGCACACATTTAAAACTATGAAAATATTACAAAATATTTTATATAATTCCTGCAAGCTAAAAACTTTAAAACTTTTATGTGGCTATAACTACCAATATTTTAATAAATATTTACCACACTTCACGTGGGCCACCAATAAACTAGCCCCCTTTTTTTTAATTCTCCATTTATACTTGAGAGTTCCATATTTATACCTGAGATATTATCTCATTTTATTCTCCACTCCCACTCTTATATAAAAGAAAACCTTTAAATAGGTTTATTTATATAGTTTTTATAAACTATAAGATATAAATGAATGGGGCCACCCCCTTACATGGATAATATAAATGGTTAGGGACACATGTTAGGTTTTATTTAATAAGTATTAAGATTTAAAAAGTAATCCCTTCATGGCCAAGAAATAAACACGGGCCCCCTTACTAAAAAAAAGTAAGCACTTTGGTTTTTTTTAAACATATATAAACCAAATCTAATAAAATTTATATTTTAAGCAGTTTAAAATATCCATATATATAAAAAAATATGATTCAAACTTAGGTTTGTTTCTTTTAAAAAAAAAACTATATATGCCTAGATTTATAAGTTAAGTTTAAATATGATTTAAACTTAGGCTTAGAATATGGTCTGTTGACTCTTCCCTCAATCCCATGTAATTTTAATATGGTATGTATTCCCAAAACTATAAATTTTATATATATATAAACTTATTTTATATTATATATATTTTTATTTAAAAATAATAATATAGTTTTCAAATTATATAGGATATAGTTATAGATTAACTATAAAGTATAGTTTTTCAAAGTAAATCCTTTTAGAGGGGACCAAAGAACACGGGTATGAATTTACCTTTTATATTTAACCTGCAAACATTTGAAATTATAGAAAACATGAAAACTATTTCATATAGTAATAAATCCTTTCTTTTTTTGTATCTGACTTTCACGCAGGTAAATATTTCAAGTCCCTTTCACCTGTGCACACATCAATCTCCAAACAACTCATACAAATTAAATAAATAAAATACAAAACATTTTATCTTAATTTATTTAATTCACCTCGCTCTATTAACATGTTAGAATTTGAGGATTATAATAAATACGGATTTAATCAACTTACATATTACATAATATTACAATAAATATTTAAATAAATATTACATCATAACATAAGTAAATAAAGAAATACTTACAGGAAATAAATAACACAGGTGACACAACATTTATAGTGGAAAAATTCAATAGGGTAAAAACCACTTTGAAAATAACCTTTTACTTCAAAGAACTTAATTTACATCTAGTAAGATCACCTCCTCCTTTGAAACCCTATTTACTAAGGGTAAAACCAAATCACTTGATTTGTACACCTTTTATATATTTCCTAAATATATCAAATGTGGACCTAAAGTCATTTTTATATAAGGTGATCGGGTATGTCTCCCGACCCACCTTTTCAACCTAAAATGGTTGACACATACACCTAGGTTTATAATATTTAATATTAGAAATATAATCATTTCATGATATTAAATATTTAACCTAAAGTATATACCTAGGTTAGCATATTTAATAATAGAAATATAAATATTTCATATTATTAAATATTAACCTATATATTAGTGATGGACCCATATACATTAAGGGTTGGTTAGACCACTTAATCATTATGTTCTAACAAAAACTTCATGTTTCTTGTTGTCAAAGATCATCCAACCATGAATTAACCATGTTATTATGAAATAATCTAAGGTAGTCTCATACCAATAGTTGATCACTCTATTCCATGACTCATCAAGATATTTTACTACAGTCCACTCAAAGGGTTGTTTTCAATACATCCGCCTTCATTCTATCCTTTTTGCATGTGCTAAGAAATAAGGCCATAACTGATGAGGAAAATAAGACCAGAATTATTCTCTGACTTATCCAAATACTTCTACTTCTGCCACATTATAATTGATTTTTTACCTATCTGATTCTCCTTTCATAAATATTTCGATATGATTTTCCCACCAATTTTCAATTTCTAATAATGTAGGATTCCAATACCCTGGTGGTGAAATATTTCCTGACATCTACTTAATGAAAGAAACCAGGACTCAAACACCAAATGTTGACCTAAAAACCCTGACAGAGTTGTAGGGATTAGGAATAATCGATCTTTGTTAAGGATATATGAGGAAAATACACCACTACTACTCTAAGAATAGAAAATGAAAGAATAGTATGCAAAATAATTCATTCCTAAAACTCCAATCTTTATTCATTTATCAAAATGCATTACATCAGTCCAGTACATAGATATTCCTTTCATTCTAACTCTCTTATCTCTCTTACAAAATCTCAAAATGGCACTCTCACATAGGTTTTTTTGTGAGGAACACATTATATAATACACTAATTACAATAAATATACAAAATACAATAAGCTACAAAAAACAATTTTTTTGACTCATGCCTTTGTCAGATTTTGTCTTGTACTGGTATTTTTTGTCTTTATTCTGCAGTTTTCTATCAGCTTATGGAGCTTTTTCTAGTGTTCGATGGCCTTGTCCAGTCTTCCATAGTTTTTTCTAGTCTTCTGTTGATTTCCTTGTGTGTTGTGACTTTGCTTAGTATATTGTGGCTTCTATATTTTAACGTGGCTTCATTCCTTATCCAAAAAATTTCCTTTATCCCATGGCTATTTCCTTAACTTCATGGCTTATACAAAAATTTGATGAAAAATCCTGTCAACAATATCCATTCAACAAATGATCATCAACAATTATTTATATACTATTACTAGATTCAAAAATGCATACAAGTCTTATTATATTAAGGACTTCCTCAATTATTTTAGACAATGATCAATATATATTATCCCTCAACTTAATAAAAGGTAATTATATATACAGTTGAGCTAATTTGGCTACACAGTGAGTTACTATATCCTCACACAGTTGATCTTGTTATTAACAACCTTAGGTCATAAAGTTATAAGATTAATTCCCATATCTTATCAATAAAATTTGTGCCATATAAGGCTCTTAAAAATAGATCACTAACAAATTTTTTTTCCTGATTTGGAACCCCAATAAGCGCGCGTACACACACACATATGTATGTATGTATGTATGTATATACATATACATATACATATACATACATACATACATACATATACATATACATATATATGTATGTATATGTATATGTATATGTATATGTATATGTATATGTGTATGTATATACATATACATACACATACATACACACACACACACACACACACACACACACACACACACACACACACACACACACACACACACACACACATTAATTACATATACATATAGACATACATGGTCTCAATTACCCAAAATAGATTATCATCCATAATCTTTATGCATACTAGGTAGTATATTTTTTAAGATCCATATACTTTATTTTTTGGGTATTCAAAGCACATATCTAAAACCCAGAAATATTTACACCCCAGTTCCAAACTATGCTAGTAATGGTTTATTAACCAATAAACAAGGGAAGGTATACATGCATATTTTGTCCTAGATAAACACCTCGTTAAGTAAGCATTCACATTACCAAAATCATAACACATGTATGCATTTGACTCGGTTCAAACCATTTGGTACTCGAGCCAGAGTTAGAAACAAATAACATGGATACAAAGGCAACTGTTATATATGTAAGTATATTCTTTTCCTTAAAAGTATTCAAAAAGTATCATTAATTCCTAGATACATTTAAATAAAATATTTATATTTTACCCTTAATAGGTTTATATCCTATCAATCAAAGGTGAATATACAAGTTCATGTAGACAAAATAGATTTCTAAATCAAATACTTATTCAAAAATTTGATAAGGAAGCCATAACTATATTTTAACTAACCTTTTCAAATTAGACAACAGATTTTTGATTATTTATCCCATGATAACTAATGAGTACACAGTCATTAGTTTGATCCTTAAAGACTCAAATATGACTTACGATAAAATCCCATTTCCATATTTTAAAATCATTGGCGAAATTAGTCTTACGTTTCTAAGAGACATTTTCTTTCAATACCATGTATGATTATTATTTTTAGCATAACTCCCAAGAATTTATTTGGCTACCAAACCAATATCCCATTGATTTAATTTTTAACAATAAATATTATCCATTATGTCATAATTATTTTAAGGAACCCACCTTTAACTACAATTTTCACGTTAAACATTAAACAACGACATTCTTGTATTACCAGAAATACGTCTGAAATTTTGATCCAATTTCTTTAATATGTTAAAGAAAAATATGATTTCAATTTCTATTTTCATTTAATCACAAAATACAAGTAATTCATCTATGTTAATATCAAATATTAAAACAACAATAGGAAGTTCTACTTAACTTTACCATATATCCTATTAAGAACTTGTTCCTTCTTTTTAGCTTATTAGCCACCACAACATTGTTCTACTCCTTGCTCAAAATTAGATAAATTTCTTATTATTTTCATCTTGGAAGTCCAAATTTTCTTCCATAACGTTTCCACCACTTTTTCTCAAAGTTACAAGTGAAAAAGAGCTAATGCTCTTGTTATATTCTTGTATTACAAATTAGAATTTGACTGTAGATTATGTTCTAGCCTTTTGGATTTTTTCTACAGTAGACAGTCCACATTTTCTACTTCATCTACACATTTTTGGTTTAGTTTCCAATCAGATATAACATTAATAAATATTTGATCAAGATAATTTAACAATTGAGCAACTACTTTATTGATTTTTATCAATTAGTTCAAGTTATTTATCTTGGTTGATCATTTTCACACTCAACAGCTACTCCAAGAAATTTTTTAGTTTTGTGTGTTATGAAGGACTTGTTAGAGTTTTATATAAGTTATTTATTGCCAAACCTATATCATAACCTGATCTGATTCATTCTCCACAATTCATCCTTCACATATCCATTGTATTTGGTAAAAAAATTAAGATTTTTAGTTAGTGTATGGACCCAATGAGTCTAAGAGTTGCAACCTTCAGCTTTGATACCAAAATATAAAACCTCTTTTTACTTCATCAAAATTAGGAATTTTTTTTCTCATTAATTATATTTTATGCCTTCAATGAATCTAATACAAAAGAAATTAAATTCCAACATACAAAAGTTATAAATACCTTAAGCTATCTTACGCTGAAATGAATAACATCATTTATAGCAATCGTTGAATTATTCCAAAAATTTTAATCATCTTGATGCCTTAAATGTTTACTTGCTTCCTACATATTAATCCAACATTGATTAATGTTTTGAATCCTTCTGACAACATCATAACATGTGTAGTTGTATGGATCAACTAGATCTCCCTAATACCCCTTAACTCACTCTCCATGAGTGTGTATACAAAGTATACAGTTGGTTAACATTTTTCAGGTATAGACGATCAAGTATAGTTCTTAAGTGCCCACCTGAAATTGAGTCAATCAAATCCCATCTAGAATCTCATAATTCTTATTTTCTACCTGAAATTTAGTCAATTGAATCACATCCGACATCTCACACCTTAGTTTAGAACTTGGTGAATTTGACCATGTAATCAACAACTTACACTACTTTGGCCAAATTTTTAGAGACATTTTTTCCATGGTTGGTTTCATGAAGGCATATTCATCATCATAAACTTGTCTTTTCATCATGCCACTTTATTCACTTATCTAGATTCCTTCCCACTCTTAAGTTATTAAGCTCACTATTTAACAACTTAAGCATTCATTAATTTCCATCTTTAATTAGTAGGTTAACTTAGTTTACTAAGATAGATAATTTCATCTACACCTTTAAGTATACTTCGATTATTATATGTCATTAGTTAATGACCAAGGCATAGCAGAAAGATATCATTATTTATTATTATATGTTTCATGTTATCACAACATTAGGTTGATGATATCCTTAATATGATTAATCATTAACACATGTTTAATCAAAGTTCATAATTATCTTATTGTATTTTAAAATATGTTGTTATTATAAGTAATCAACAAATGCATCATATCCATATTATTGTGGTTGTTGAAATAAAAAAAATCCACCTTAACATATGACAATAATCAATCATAATGATAAAAATAATCATCACATGTCCATAATGCATTAATATTTTGTCGAGAATTCAACATTATAACACTTAATAGAAACATAGATATGATAAATAAATAGTGACTTATATTTATTTCACAGAGGTTAAAAACCTTGTTAAAAGTACATTTTGAGTTATGGGAATGGGTGGGAGTGGAGGAGGAGGAGAAGAAAACAAGCTTGTGGAAGAAATTTTGAAAGAGGATGGGTGGGAAATCGACTAAAGAGAAATTCTTCCTAGAACCTAGGACCCTGTTACACCAGAAGGTAATGGAGTGGGCCATTGAGATGGAATTGGAAAGGAAAAGGAAATAATAGTTAGGGTCCTAATTTTATGGTCAGGTGTGGTGAAGAATGGATCGTGCTCAAAAGGTCAAAAATTCTTCCTATAAGGGACAAAAGAAACTTCGGGTTGTGTCCTAGAGATCCCAGATTCAATATTATACAATACCATAAATAATTTGGACAAAGCATTGGTGGGTAAGATAGTGTGTGGTAGATCAAACATCGATGCATTTCATAGGTGGGAAAAACTTAAAAGGAATCCAAAAGGCCATCTATAGGTAAGTGCTTTACCGAATGGATTTTTCCTTTTTAATTTTACTACTCAAGAAGACATGCATAGAGTTTTGGAGGATGGTCCATGGATTTGGGGGAAATATAGATGGTACTTAAGAAAATGGGAATTAAATTTTAACTCAGAAAAAGAAAACTTGAACCAATTTCCTATCTGAGTGTGTCTACCAAGTCTCCCCTTAGAGTTTTGGCATAAGGACATCATAAGGGGAATAGATAACTCTTTGGGTTCACTGGTTCTTATAGAAACTATGACCCTCATCATGAATAGACTTGTATGTGAATGGTTATACATCTATACTATCTCTAGAACTAACATCCCCAATAGTATTAAGCTAAAATCTAGGCTAGGTGTATGGGATCAGAAAATAGAACTGGAAAGTAGCCCAACTAAGTGTACTAAATGTAATGAATAAGGACATCCTAGCCAGAACTGTAAATTCATAATCTCCCAAACATATGCATCAGTTAAAATCAATGTGGGAAAGGAGGATAAGGGGAAAGGAATAATGCAAAATGGAACTAAGAATCCCAAGATTATTTTCAAAAACCCTAGGGAAGGGTATAGGCCTCTACGTATCACTGAGAGATAGGAGAATGTGAACCCCCCCCTTACAGCCATAGGAGAAGGAGGATGATGGATTCACTTTGGTTATTTATAAGAATCAAAACAATTTTTTCTCGATCTCTGACTCCAAGAATTAGGATAGGAAGAATGACAACCTAAATATTGATCCTCTAATTACTAGGGAAATATATCTCTTTTCACCCAATAAAAAAGTATCATACTGAAAGGAAGTCAACGGGATGGATCCTCCTAACAATAGAAATAATGAACACAATGGACATAAAGAGAATATGATAGAGGATTCGGTTATGGAGATGATCCAAAATATAGAAGGTAAAGGAACATTAAGCTCACCGAAACCAGATAGTTTTTTGGTAAATAAAACAGTTGGGGAAATGATAAATTTAATTGTAGAAGAAATGATGAATGTTAAACAAATATTCCAAAAGGAAATGGAAGGAAATAAAATAGAAGCAACTTTGCCATTGTTAAAATGTGAATCTTCCAAAGGAACTCCATCAAAATCTTGAAATAAGAAATGAGAAGGTATAGGAGGCAGTAATCTCATAAATCTTGAAACTCCTAATAGAAAACAGGGCCTGTTGAAAAAAAAAGAGTCAAGGAAGAAGAATACCTAGAAATAAATAGAATTAGGGAAACATGCCTATTTGGATCAAAATGCCTTTAGAAAAAATAAGTCCAACTTTACAAAATGAATTTCATCTCTTGGAATGGGAGAGGGATTAACAACCCAAAAAAGTCAAGGATCCTATAAGATTTGGTGGAAACTCATAACTTAGATGTATAAGTGGTACATGAAACAAAAATGAAGCAAGAAAGTTTTCAAAACATACGGAATTTTTTTTGGAAAAATTTATATACTTATGTTGTTAGTTCAAATGGTGCTTTAGGAGGGATAATAGTGATGCGGAATCCATCCATTCTCAAAGGTATTGTTGTCACAAAATCATTGCACCCCCTGAATGGCTTGAAAATGAATCATGATATTCGGTGTGATTGTGACATATGGGATCACCTCTCAAGCTATGGGACTTGGGCTCGAGGTGAACCTCCAGAGAAGGCCGACTTCCTTTTCTTAAACTGAACGATTTACTACTCTTAGTGTAATAAAATGACCATCTAATCCTAAGCTAACATCTTCATGAGTTTTAAGGAGAGAGACTTTGTTGAACTGAAACTATACTAAGGGTGGTGATGCACCAAATTAAGGGTTGTCTAATATCTGGAAGGGTTAATGTGGGAGGGATTCTTGCATCACTTGACCACCTTCACCTATCACCACTTGAAAGGGTACAAAATACCACAAACCAAGAGCATACGTTCCTTCATTAAACTTGAGCGTACATAAGAATAGATCAAATTGGATTCAACACACAATTAATTTATCGTGAGGAAACCACACATGCATATGTCAAACATCTATTTCTGCAACTAGGGATAATGATGACATAACTTAATATAGAAGGAAAATAAGGTTTTAACAACTGACATAAAATATAGTCACATTATTTCTTCACACCATGAAATAGATAACCTGAAATAAAGGTAAGATAATCATTCACACTAAGGAATTATAAATTCACAAAGTAAACATTGATTAACCATTCAACACAATAAATCAAATTTCTAATAGTAAGGTGTAACTCTGAATATAATTAAAAGGTTTCTTTGAAATCTCTGAAGCACTCTTCCAAGATTGAAGAACAAATCCTACTAAAAATAATCTATATATACTAACTTGAAGTCTTCAACTATTTATAAATTCCTCGGCTGAGCCATTATAACTAGGCCCTTAACTAACATTTGACTAAAAATAGACATGTCATTAAATTAAGTGAACATGCTCCCATGAAAATAGCAAATTTGTTGCAGGGTTTTGACTCATTCAACCCTACAACTTTAACCAATCCGAAGCTTGGATTTTTCCTCTCATGGCCATTCATCTTTGGCCTAGTTCAACTACACTTTTCCCTCCTGCAATTTTATGTTGATATCCTTCCCATACAGCCATTCGATGCTTATACTCAATGAAACACTTGATAATTTCTAGAATTTTTTCATCTCTAAGACCACATGTGTAGTGATTCACTACATTTTCCATCTCGATTTCCTTTTTGATCATGGTTGGTAATCTTCGAAGTTTATTTGTAACTTTCTTCAGTATCCCTATGAAATTTTGGCACAAGACCAATCAGTCAATGGAGTCACTATTGAAATTTTGGTGACCTCATCATCACACTTCACCAAATCCTTGAAATTTCCCTTAATTTGATCTTCAAGAAGAGCATTGATGTTTTCATTGAAGAATTTGCAATTGGCAATATCAAATTCTTCTGAGATGTCATTCAGGGCATCCATTTTTTCCACTCATTTCTCCTCCAACTTCGTGATTAAATCCTACAATATTTGGCACCGGAATTCCATGGTCTTTTGGTATTCAAATAAATTTGAGGCATCATCGATCACCTCTTCGTGAAGAAGAAAGTCAGGATCTTCTTCTCTGATCTCACTCCATGTTGCCAAATTTAAATTTAGATTATTATTATCTTCAAAAAAGGCCTCATTCATTTTGTAAATAGTGGTTTTCATAACTTGCAAATCACTATATATCTCAATTTCCTCCTTGATTAAAGGATTGGATTCCTGGAGGATTCTCTCCATTCATCCACTCACTAATCTCCCTTTCTAGCCTAGCTTCTCAATCTCATGATAAGAAATATCATCAATTGTAGATGAAATCGCCATAGCCATAGTAGTTGAGACTTCAGTAGATGCAGTTGGTTGGGTTACTTTGTGTAGCAATGCAGTGAGCTGCTCGACTTTGGCTTTGAGTTCATCTTTGGTGGCCTTATCTTTGTCATATTTTTCCAAAAGAGCCCCAAGAGTAGTGTGCACATCTTTCTTGGATCCTTCATGAGTATCCTTCCCCAATGATAAATTTGAGATTTGTTAATCCACAATTGTGATTGTTTCTTTATTTTTTCCCTCAATGGGGGTGGCAAATTCTATCACCCGTTATCCAAATGGGTTAACTGTCAGACTTGACATGGTTCTTGGTCTCTTGTCCTGTCTCTTGGGCATATGCTCCAATACACTGAGATCTATAACATCTCTTGAGGCACCTTCTTATTTTACTTGGGATTTTTCCTAAACAACCATTCTGGTATGGCTAAAGTTGATGAAATTGGTGCAGCAAACCCAATACCTAAAACATTGGTTAAAAAAAGATCACTAGAAATAATGGTTGGTATTTGAGCATAAGTAGCAATGATGGATGACATGGATGTAAGGACAGCCATAGGAGTTGATAGAACAATGCTATGGGGTATGATTGAAGAAAATGGAAGTGTTAAAGGAAATGAAGAGGAAATGGGTGACCCAATATTTTTCCTAGCTGATAGAACTGGAAATGATGAGAATACTTAGGCCATAGAAGGGGATGGGAAGGAATAAATGAATTTGGAATTGGAAGGAACTAATATTGGAAATGACAATGGAGGAAGAAGAATATGTGACGGATCTTAGGAGATACTAAGAGAGTTACTTACTTCAACCACTTCTTTTATAGGCACTGTAAGAGACGTGGTCTTGGGAATAGGATCCTTGGAGAGAGATGAACAACCAACAACAAATGAAATCTCCTTTGGGATTGTAGGAGCCTTTTGAGTTGAAATTTTTCCCTTAGTGGGTGTTGGTTGGCTTATTGCTGGTAAAGCTCATGCATTTGTAGGTTGATTTTTCCTATTATGTGAGATTCCCAAGGTGGCCAACCAACTCAAGGTCCTTTCTAGAATGGGTCCTACCCTATCCTTTATATTGCTGCATTATTCCACATACCAATTGATCCATGGCAATGGTTGATTGGCAATATTATCATTTTTGTATGCCACATCTAAAACCTCATCATTATCCTATGCCTCCTTTAGTACATCGACCAATTTAAACTACCAAACCTCATCCAAGGTCAACCTCTCATAATCTCTTTGTCGCACGATATATTCATCCCAAAAAATGAATCCAGATATCTTCCAATTGGGGCACATGGGCACTCGACCGACCTATTTTACTAAATTTACCCCAATAATCGAAATTAGTTCATGGATGTAAGGTTTGAAAAGTCACTTTGATCAATTCTACATCCACATTTTTGGCCTTATGAATATTTGGGCAGGTGTATCTACCAATTGGAATAGGGAAATGCATTCCCAATTTGTGGCGCTTGTTTTGAATTCAATGATAATGCAAAAATTGTTAGAATAATTCTAGTAGAACCCATTTATCAGTGGGGCACATTTGCAATTTTTTTGGGGCACCTATAAATCTTGGAACCCGAATGTAAGTGAATGTAGGGAACTACAAATACATGACTCCCTACTCATGCACCTCTTTGAAGGATTCATAAGAAATCCTTTGGTTGTATAATTCTTTATCAAAATGGTAGAGGATAACTGCAAAGAAGACATCATTGACCCTTCAAAAATGCTTGCTTCCTTCACTCAGTGTGAGTTGTGGATAGAAATCATAAATTTGGGAAGTGCTGCGAACACCTCTGGTATTCAAACCAACAAAATCTCCCATAGTAGCAACAACATACACCAGAAAGGATGTCATGTAGAAAGTCTTTGTGGCTGATACCTTCCTCAAATGATAGAAAATGGAGCTACTAATATGCTCCCCCCATCAGACAAACTCATTATTCTTCTTGATGGTAGCGATGTACAAAAACATCCATTCTTGGAATTCCTTTATAGAAGAGAGACCTGAAACTCTGCTTAGTAACACAATAAGATCAATGACCTCCTGAACAAAATCTGACTGATGCATTGTTTTGGGTAATTTGGCAAATATTTTGGCTCGATAAGTTTTCATCATGATTTTTGAGCATACTTCCTCTTCCTTGTCCCAATGTTCCACTGCTAACTCTAGCTAAATTGTGGCATAATCTTGAACTTTGGGAAGTTTGATTAGATATTCAAAGAAGTTTGGGTCCAAATAGATTACTACCTTATCATCATTATCTCTGACCGACATGGAGTATTTTTCAAAGTGGGTTGTTACGGCTAAAACAAACTCTGGGTAATGCATGGATGTGGGAAAACCGTCAGCAAGGGAAATCCCACTATCGTAGATGGCCTGCATCCATGATTTCTTATTTGGAGCCTTTATTCTTTCCTAGAAATATGGAAAATCAATTTGCCCTAGGTCGTTGTCTCCTATATTCCCTAAATCAGAGGATAGGTAGGAGTGAGGATTAACCCCAAGAAATGAGTACTTCATCTTCTCTTTTTCTTTTGAAGTGGAATCAGACATAAAACCTTGTGTTTCGGAAGCTGAAGTTGGATGAATTCCAAAAAAATGACAGAAAAACTTCCAAAGTCCTGATCTGAAAAGTTTCAAAAAGAATCACTGAACTAAAAAGTTACGAAAAATTTCTCCGAACTAGAATCTCCAATGCCAGAAGTTCTAAAAGAAAATCTTTGAAAGAAATATCTAAAAAAATCTCTGAAATAAATTTCTGAAGATATTTCTCCAAAAAAAATCTCCAAAAAGAGAGGGACAATATTTTTTGCTAAACAATACTAGTTCCTAAAAACCTAAAAAATGAGAATTGTTGAGAAGAAGTAAGGGTTAATCAAGAGGATCCTTCAAACAACTCTGAATACCTAAAGAAACTCAAAATACAAAACATGGTGAACAAAGGGTTCGACATTTCAAAAAATACGTAGAGGGAGACCAAAGAGAAAAAAAATGAGAAGGAAACAAAGAAAAAGGCCTTAAACCAAATAGAAAATAAACAAATGACCATACCTGGAAAAAGACGTCACCAATTACAAGAAACAAAATGTCAGAGTAAAAAAGTCAGGTGAAAATGACATAAAAATGTGAGTTTAAATAGAAAACCTGATATTAATGGCAAAAACCCGAACCGTACGGAGGTAGGTGAAAAATTAACTGTGTGGAGGACTTCTGAAAGTCCAAAACCCGAAAGCCCTAATTTCAGGGTTTTGGACTTCGGAGATTGGCAAATGAAAAAGTGAATTGGAAATGAAAATTTTCGAAACCCGAAAGCTCGAAAATCTAAAAAATTTAGTCTTTCAAACTTTTGGTCTTCGGAAGTTTGAAATTAAAAATCCTAAAAATGACTCAGAGAATTCTAAAACCCGAAAGCCCGAAAGTCAGACTTTCAAAATCTTGGACTTTGAAAGTTTGAAAGGGATTTAAACAAAATGGGCCAAAAGTTCTGAAACCTGAAATCCCAAATGTACAAAATTTTAGAATTTCGAAGTTTTGGACTTTAGAGAGTTAAAAATGTTATTCCAAATGCGAGCAATAAAACTCCAAAAGAGAAAATTTTTTGAAATTACGAAGATCAAAAACTTCAGATTTTGGGCCTTGAAGAATTTCATTATACAAAGGATTTCTAAAAATTTTGTCTGACATATTTTCTTAAGGGTAGGTTAAATGGCTAACATTTTTGGTGACCTCCAGGGAATGCTTTCTTGCTAAGCTTTCAGACCAGTAGCCTTAAGCAAAACATTGGGCAAAGGAGTCCTAAAAAGAAAAATGAAAACAAAAAAAAATAGAAATGAAAAACGAAAACAAAATGATGTGAAAATCACTTGGAGGAAAAGACAAAGAACATTTTACAGGGTGGAATATCCTCAAAAGCAAGCTTTGAGGTGTATCCCATTCACATGAATGGGTAATTCTTCTCCATTGAGTCTGGATAGGCAAAATGAATTCACCTCTTTGCAAGCTGTAATAATATTGGGCCTGCTCCAGAGAGCATTAAACTTGGCCTGCCTGCCGGGTTTTGCACGATCTTCATCCCATTTTAAAACCAAATCTCTCTCTATGAATAACCTATCAGAGGATTTTTTATCGAAGGATTTCTTGACTTGAGCCTTGTTGGTGCCCATTTTGATCCTCTTCCATTTTTCCATGTTTCCCCGTTGCTCTTTGTGCTCTAAAACATTTTTTTCCTCATGATATCGATGATGTGAAGTTGTAGCTCCATTCTTGTGCATTAGATTGTTTGCAAACTCATTACCTTGCCCTAATTTGCTAAGGGGAAGTGCATTTTTTTCCCTGTTTCTAAGAAAAAATGGCTTTGGATCTTCTCATCCTTCAAATTTGATGAAAAACAATTTGTATCTGTGTTTAATTGCTTTGAGTTGTTCATTTTTTCTCCATTCTTGCACCATTTTGAGGAATCTCTAAGTTTGCCCTGCGTTTTGACCTAATTTTTCCCGTTCAAACACCTCTACCATTTTTCCTGTGTTTTCCCAACCTTTGGAGCTCAAAATTGTTCATTTTATACTCTTATACCATTGAAAATCCAATTCCATGACAAAAATTCTTTAAAAACATGTTTTAGTTGGTTCAATTTTGAGAAATTTGTCATCCTTGGTGAAAAAATCAAATTCTTGGGCATCCCTAGCATTTTCTATGTTTTGACGGTCAGATGGGCCATTTTCTCGTCAAATTTCATCTTCAGCATTCTAGGGCATCGTTGGCAATTTCTACGTTGTTTGATGGTCATACAGGTGTCCTTTGCCCGTCAAATTTTAGCTCAAACATCTTCTCATACATGGAAGTTAAAAAGGTCAAAATAGTGGAGCTGTGGAGGCACGATGAAAACATTTCCTTTAGTGAAAAGGAGTTAAGGTAAAATATTGGAGCACAGGCCCTCAACGAATAAGAGGGAGACACGTGTCAAAAGAAATGGCAGAGGGGAGAGTAGGCCGATGTTGAGTTTTGAAAAAAATTGAATTGTTGTGAAGGAAGTATGAAGTAAAAAAGGGGAGTTATGGCTCCGTAGGGAATCAGCAATCACCACGTGTCAGGGACAAAAGCAGAGATGCGTGCCTGTGGATATTTTTTAGGAAAAATTTCCTTTTTCCAAAAAAGGTGGAAATGTGAAGAATCGAGCTGCAATTCCAATGGGGCCCACCTTAGGAAAAGTGTCAGGCCCATTTTCAAAGGGCAGAGGGGCGGAGAAAATTGTCAAATTTTTACATTTTTCCAAAAATGTTAAAATATCAAAAGTGATCCCAAGCCCATTTCCAATCACATTATGACATGTGGAGGGCTCAGATTGAAGGGAGAAAAGAAAATCAATGATAACTGTACATTTTTTTCTTTAACCACCATTTTTGCTCTAAGAAGTGTGGAAATGCATTTTTTGCATCGACTTTGACAAAATTTTTACAAATTCATATCGTTTGTTCCTTCAAGGACCAATGCAATTGATTTTGAGGATCAATTTGAAGATCAAATATGTTTTTGAAATGAACTTTTTCCCTAACCCGTCCAAAAATGTGAAATATCAAATCCAAAAGTTATAGAGTCAAATTTTTGAGGGGTAAGGATGAAATAATGAAAGGAAGGGGCTCTTCATGCTTTGAAGATGGAAAACATGCCTCCACAATGGATAATGATGTGAGTTTTGCAATGATTCATCTCTTTTTGAGATAACTGGAAACTTTTTGGACGTGTTTTGTTAAACGTCCCTATCTGAGAGTCATGAGTGAATTTGTAACAAACTAAGATGCCATAGGATATTCTTTTCTTTGGAAAGAAGGATCAAATGTAAACAAATTTTATATAATGCATGTTTTTTGACATGCAAAAGGTCAAGAAATTGAAAATCACAAGAAAATTTGAGATAATCTCATCTTCTGAGAAACTGTCCAAAAAAATTGGTTAATGTCTTCTGTGTTAGATCTTCATTCATGTTGAGTTGGTTACAAGTGTCTAGCCATCACACAGCTATGAGATTGTTCGTGAAACTCTCCCCTACTGATGAATCTAACAAGATTTTGAATTAATCTATGTTATTTTGGGAAAATATGATGTTTGTTATCATTGTTTAAATGTCTGTAAACAATTTTCCTTGTTCTTGTTGTAAGCTTGCATTGAAATCTTTAGAAATCACACAGATCTCATCCTTATTGATAGTTTAGTGGAATTTGTAATTTCATTTTTAAGAACAACTTTCATCTAGCATTGAAAATAAATTGTTTAAAATCACTTCACCTTCATTTGTTGATAGAGATTGCTTGTAAGCCTTTAGGGGTACTTTAGGCATGATTTGATCAGAGATTTTGATTTTTAATTAAGTCCTTTAACTCAAGATTTTGAGTTGAGATCTCAAAGAATTTTCGAAGATTGCAAAATTTGCCCTCCATTTGTGTATCTCTTCTGGTTGAAAGAACATCCTGACCTATTTTGAAGCATTTTATCTGATAGTTGTTCAAATGTTATAGAGGTTGTCAAATATTTGGCATAGTCAAGTTTTTTTTTTCAATATCCCACCAAAACTAATTCTAAACAACTAATCCTACCCCATACTACCCCTTTTTTTACTTGTATACCCACAGAAGATCAAAATCCATTTGCTAAATTATGTAGAACAGATCAGGATTTGAAAATGTCTTTAGTAACCCTTGCCTTGTAGTGAAAGTATCTCCATAATCTGGAAGTAACAAATTGTGAAAGTTAGATTTGGAGTGTTGATCATATTTTCCCAAGGCCCCTTCATACTATTTGCACAAATTGAGGGATATCTTCATCTCCTTCACCATTTGAGGGTTACAAAATAGGTCCTCTTACCTTGGTTAAAAGGCATAACCTAAAACAGTTAGGACAAGATCAAGTCCTATTTGAGTGCTATCCAGCTCTCCATAAATCTGAGTATCAGTTAGATCACATCCCCAGCTACAAAATGACATACATCATGATCTATCTGTCTTCAAACATGATTCCATATCCTTGATGCTGATCAGACTAAAAAGGAGAACAAATTTGGGTACCAACACCAGTGGTGTCATTGCCAGGGACTTGTTGAAAATATTTGAGATATTTGTATACATGTATAAACCTGGTAATGTTTCTTACAAATGTTGCATGTAAGTACATTGTTGAAGCATCATTTTATGATTAGATTTGTAAGGATTAAGTGAAGATATAAGTTATGCCTACAATTTTATCAGTTTTCAGCAGTAGTTACACTTCATTTGCATTTGTGGTTGATAGATTCAAGAAAAGGAAGATCTGATCTATTAAGTTTGGCAAGATTTTCAGTGCTGATAGGTATTTGGTAGAGTATTTTAGTGCATTTGCACAACTAGGGTGAAAATCCTTAGTGCTGACTCCATGCTATTTTGATCTTGATAAATACCAATGTCTTAAATTTCTGTCATTTGTTTTTTGGTGTTGCTAATCTTTGCAAACATGGAAGGAAAAATATATCTCTTCAGAAAGGACCCAAGTAGAAATTTATTTCAAGAATTAGGAAAGACAGTTTTAGAGGAAAGAAAATTTTGGAAGGTTGTTGAAGGTCAAACACAAGTAAAGGTATATCCATTGGTGAGAGAGATCAACCTTTAATAGAGGATTATCACTCTTCTTCCAGTGATTCTAATTCAAGCAATCTTCTCATAAACTTGTTTGCTTCAACTAGTGAAGGTCCTTCTTCTGTACCTGGTGAGTTTCTTTTTCAAACTACACCTATGTGTTTCAATTCTAGTAAAACTTTCAAAGAAAATTAGCACCTAGAGAATACCAATCTTATGAACCATATTCTTGAGCCCCAAAGATATTGCACTCCTCATCAGCTTGTGTCACCCCTAAGATCACCTCCACCAGACAACATGGCTCAACCTCCACCGAGGCCTCCATTTGTGGTCAATACCTTTGGCCCAATAAATTTTAGGGGAATAGTTGGTTATCCTAATGTTGTCCCTCAAGATGTTAGAAATAGATTTCCAAAGTTCCAAGGGAACAATGCTATAACAGGTGATCAACATTTGAAACTCTTTATTAATATGATGGAGGAATTTGAGATTGAGCATGAAGATGTGTATATTAAATTGTTCATTCATACACTAGAAGAGGATGCAAGGGATTGGTACAAGGCTCTGCCTAATAATTCTATTGACTCTTGGACTTAAATGAACAATGGATTTAGGTTGCAATATGTTGATAAGAATGATCCTAGGTTTCTCTCTTCTGAGTTTGAAAATATCAAGAAGAACCTGTTGTTGCAAATCAGCAGCACCCCTGGATGCAAATCAGGTTTCTAAGTTGATGTTTCCGGCATCCAGTGTGATTCCACAAAATTAAAACCTCTCTCCAAGTGTGGGACTTGTAAAATGAGAGAGGAATCTCCAAATTAGAGGTTAGTTCCTCAAACTCCTCTGATCAGATCTATTATTTACACAACTGCAGAGGTTCAGATCCTAATTTTATCCTAATTTGCAAGGAGACAGGGATAAGAAATGCAAAAATTAAAACTAAACTGATAAGGGTGATACACCAAAGGAGTGGTGAGCACTTCTTGCTCATGAAAATTGACACAAATCAGAAATTACAACATAAAACATCATGCATAGGTTGATAAGCTGTAAACAAGGGTTTGAAATGAAGCAAACAACACATACAAAGGACTGAAAGCATTCATAGAGCCTGCATTGTGATTTTCAACATCAAAATCCTTGTATTCCAACACCAAAGAGGCAGAAAAAACCTGTTACAATCCCTAGAAGGTCTAATACTTTCCAAAATCACTTGTTGAAAGTGAAAACAGAAGCTTGCTGTGTAAAAAAAGTGTTCCCCCCTTTGAAAAATGAGCCAAATCCAACTTTTACAGTGCATGGGTTGAGCCCAGGAGAGAGAAAACATGGAGGTCCTTACAAACCCATGCCCTAACATTTTTGACCATGTTGGAGAAGAATGCGACCCATTTTGCATTAAAATTGGTTGTTGAAACATCAATTCTATCCATGGGCACGTACCAAAAGAATTTTTTGATTTTATCCCTCCAAACTGAACCAAAATTAAAAATTGACCATGGAATCTTATAGAGCATCTCACCAGATTTCCATTGATATAAAGAACGTGAAAATCCGAGCTCTGGATCGACAGTTATGGCGATTTGAAGTTTTAGGGAAAAAATAGGCCAAAATCGGATCGCCTTAATATTTTTGACCTGGACACGTGGCGAGTTCTAATTAGCTACGGACCTTGCAAGGGAAAATTTCCCACAAAAACTCCGCCAAGCCATAACTTGAAAAATACGTGGAGTTAGGAAGAAATCTTTACCTTTCTAGAAAGATGAGAAAGAGCTCTATCCAATGGTGTCATTTCCAGAAGGTTTTGAGTGCCTAAAAAGTAAAAATTTATGATTAAGGCACAATAGAAGGAAAGAATGAAAGGGAGTTAGCCACAAAATGAGCAAGGGGCACATTTGAATAACAATTTTGGTGACTTAGAGGGGTCATTTTCCTGCTGGATGAATGATCGGTAGCCTGAAGCAATCCATTAGGCATGGAGCCATGAGTAGTATCCTGAAAACTGATCTGAACTTTGAAAAATTCCCTCTGAACCACTTGAATCCCATTGGACATGAAGTTGTTCCCACCAAAATGCCATCAAAATGAACTATGCAAGAGTGAAACCAGAAGAACCAAAACTATGTACAAACTAAAAATCATACATGCTCCAAATGGAACATGTAGAGTGTGCATAAGAACTTCTTCTACTAAAAGAAAACCTACCTACTCTACTCTAACTGGAAGCAAAGGTGAGCTAAATGAACCCTGCAACTGGTTGTGTAAAATAGCTTCCTTTCTTCAAAATTCGCAGCCATGCAAATGATTTGGAGCTGAGTATGGCTGATTGGATGAGTGGAAAATCAACAAGAAGTTGGTTTTCTACCCAAATTAGCAAGGTGTCAACTAAAAACAAATCCAATACCTCTTTTAGTTACTCTGCATTTGGATTGGAGAGATATGACAGCTGATCCTTGGAACTTTGCAGCTCATCCTCATGCTTAGAAGCGAGAATTACTAGTTGTGGCTTCTCCCTTGGCTCCAATGAAGCAAAATACCTGATTAGGCAATGTCTGATCCATTGAGTATGCCCATAATTCTGATTTTCAACTCCAAGAATGGAGTTCTCTTGTAGACCTTGAATGGATGGTGTGGAAGCAATGGTAGAACCCTTCTACCCTTTCTCTTCCTCCAATGAAGGACATGAAAGATTAATATCTTCCAATCTTAGTTCCAAAGAGCTTCTATAAGATGCAGGCTGCTACAAATGAATACTCTCCTCCATGACAGCAGGCTCTTGTGTTTGGAAGATGGATGATGAAAGAGAGAATGGTGGAAACTCAACTGGTTCTTCTTCATCAAAACAGTCCTCCAAATCAGACAGGTAAACTGCCTCATTGCTGTCCTGCTATAAATGTTAAACCTCTCCCATGGCGTTCTCTTGATCTGCAACTTGATCACCATGCTTTCTTTCATCCTCCAGCATTGAGTTTGAGGGATCAAACTCTTCTTCAGTACTAGAACTTGAGAGAGATGAAGTAGAGATAAGAACTAAAGGTTCTTCTATAACCTGCTTTGTGCTCAAAGCCTTTGGATCTGCACTTTTCTCCCCCACAACTAGAATGTTCTCCTCTTCTTTTAGATTTGGAGCAGCTTCTCCTTCCTCTTGCTGTCCCTCATGACTGATTTTTGCAATTTGAATTGGATCAGCATTTCCTTCAAATAGGGTGCCAACATGGACAATATATTCTAAACAAATTGATTGTTGATCTACAACTCCTTTTTGCTCTTCTTCTGCTGCAACAAAATCTGTCTTGACCACCATTTGTTCTACAACTCCAACCTCTTCTGAAGGTTTCATCAGCAAAGGGATCTTCTTCATCCCAAATTTAAGAGCCCAACTCATCAAAATTTGAATTTCTTCATCCTTGTTTGGCTTCTCTTTTTGTTGTCCTTCATGACTGATTTTTGCAATTTTTTGTGGTGGTGGAGGAGGTAAAAACCTCTTGTTTCTTTTGAGGAGAGGGTATTTCATTTAGCTCTTGTGGAGGGGAGGACTGCTTGGAAGGGAAAAGGATAGAAGAATTGAGATAAGGTGGAAGACTATGGGGTGGAGAAATGGATTCAACACTTGGTATGGCAGATGGAGAGTTTAAAACTTGACACTACTGAGATAAAAACAGATTGGGAAAGAGAAAAAGAAAAGGCATGAGATGGTGTGCTCACCCGTTGACAAGGTTGCTGAATACTCCTCTCATACACCTCTATTCCTTCAATCCACTTTACAAGCAATGGCAGCGTTGAAATCATGAAGTCAAGCTTCTCTTGAGGGCTGTAATGCCTTGGGAAAGGTCCCACTCATGGACAGGGTGCTCTACAACTGTTTCCAAATGCTTTCATTTGTGCTTGAGCCCTGGATTGCACCATGTTTACCTCCATCTTTTGGATTTTCTCCAACAGACCAGCATCTTGCATTTGATTGTCTTCATTGTATGCACACCCTTGCTCTTGGAAAGCTCCATAGCCAAACTGATTTTGGCATTGATGCTCATATGGGTATGTATGCTGATTTTGAATTTGTTCAAAATGCTGATTTGGAGGATTATAAAAACATGTTGGAGGTGGGAAACATTGCTTCTGTTGTAAATGTGAGTTCCATGATGGAAATGAAGTCATGATTGCACAACTTCATGGAATGGAAAAGAATGAAAGAGATGGAAAGAATAATGGATGGAAATGGATGAAAAACAAGTCTGCAACTTCAGAAATGGGTTGCTGATCAGATGGAGTCGCCAGATGTGTTTGTAAGTGCCTCCAAAGGCTGAAATCTTCACAAGAACAAACCAACCTGAAAAAGATGAAGTGGCAGACCTCTAAGGTCCCACTGGGCGTGCCAAAACTGTTTTTGCAAATCAGCAGCACCCCTGGATGCAAATCAGGTTTCTAAGTTGAAGTTTCAGGCATCCAGTGTGATTGCACAACATTGAAACCTCTCTCCAAGTGTGGGACTTGTAAAATGAGAGAGGAATCTCTAGATTAGAGGTTGGTTCCTCAAACTCCTCTGATCAAATCTATTATTTACACAACTATAGAGGTTCAGATCCTAATTTTATCTTAATTTGCAAGGAGACAGGGATGAGAAATGCAAAAATTAAAACTAAATTGATAAGGGTGATATACCATAGGAGTGGTGATCACTTCTTGCTCATGCAAATTGACACAAATTAGAAATTACAACATAAAACATCATGCACAGGTTAATAATCTATAAACAAGGGTTTGAAATGAAGCAAACAACACATACAAAGGACTGAAAGCATTCACAGAGCCTGCATTGTGATTTTCAACATCAAAATCCTTGTATTCCAACACCAAAGAGGCAAAAAAACCTGTTACAATCCCTGGAAGGTCTGATACTTGCCAAAATCACTTGTTGAAAGTGAAAACAAAAGCTTGCTATGTAAAAAAAAGTGTTCCCCCTTTGAAAAATGAGCCAAATCTGGCTTTTACAGTGCATGGGTCGAGCCCAGGAGAGAGAAAATGTGAAAAAAACGTGGGAGCCATTCCCCATTGACCAAAATGCATTAAAAAACAGCATGGAGGCCCTTACAAACCCATGCCCTGACATTTTTGACCATGTTGGAGAAGAATGCAACCCATTTTGCATTAAAATTGGTTGTTGAAACGCCAGTTCTATCCATGGGCACGTACCAGAAGCATTTTTTGATTTTCTCCCTCCAAACTAAACCAAAATTCAAAATTGACCATGGAATCTTATAGAGCATTTCACCATCTTTCCATTGACATAAAGAACACAAAAATTTGAGCTCTGGATCTAAAGTTATGGTGATTTAAAGTTTTAGGGAAAAAAATAGGCCAAAATCGGATCGCTTTGATATTTTTGACTTGGACACGTGGCGAGTTCCGATTGGCTGCGGACCTTGCAAGGGAAAATTTCCCACAAAAACTCTGTCGAGCCATAACTTGAAAAATACGTGGAGTTAGGAAGAAATATTTACCTTTCTAGAAAGCTGAGAAAGAGCTCTATCCAATGGTGTCATTTCCAGAAGGTTTTGAGTGCCTAAAAAGTAAAAATTTATGACTGAGGCACAATAGAAGGAAAGAATGAAAGGGAGTTAGCCACAAAATGAGAAGGGGTCACATTTGGATAACAGAACCCCAATGAATTATTTCATGAATTCAACAAAAGGTTTAACAAAAATTTGAGAAGGCTACCACTTATTTTGAAGCCATGTGATCAGTCATGCTTGATCAAATATGTAGATGCATTTGATAAGAAGGAAACTTATTACTTAAGAGACAAGAACCCTACCAATTTAAGGCAGGCCTTTACCATGGCACTGCAGATTGAAAATAACATTAAAGAAATTGGGAAACCTCTTAAGAGGGATGTTGTAAAGTTGATAAACCTTGAAAAGCCTCAAGCAAGCAAGAGTGCAGACTTGGAGGAAGTGGTGAAAACTTTGGCAAGGGTTGTCAAAGAGATTTCCTAAAAGTTGGCAGGAGCTGAGAAACGAATTGGGAAGAATTCACAAGGTCAAAAAAAAGCACAAAACCATGACATATTTTCCAATCATCCTATGGGTGATCAGAGATCTGATGATAGAGGGAAAGGACCCATGGGGTCTGCAAATAGATATCCTCAAGCATGTGAAGGAAGAGTGTTACCTGATCTCTTAACTGATATGGTTACTGCTGTTGAGGAAGTTGCTGATATTGATTGGTGTGATAGGTGTTTTCTACCCCATCCTCCATGTGAATTGGACCAGCAAGATGGTGAAGCTAATAATGATGATGGTACTGATGATGATATCTGCATGGTGGATTGTTCTTCAAGCTCACAAGAAGAAGCAACATTAACTGAGGTAATAAGTGCAAGGACAGTTGCAACCTTTTGGGATTGCGTCAAATGGGTACAAGTCTTTCTTCCCCCTCATACTCTTGAAGTTCATGTAGTGAAAGCTTTTGAAATTCCAAACAATGACTTTGAATACTTAAGAGCTTTGATGATTAAGAAGTATGATGGTGTTATCCCTTCAGAGGAAGATAGACAATTGTTAATGAATGTTTTTGTGGCTCAAGAGAAAGAGTATAACACTAGAAGCAAGGTTGTTAATGGAGTTGGGCCTCAAGCCAAACCTAAAACACCCTTGCTTACAAGTATTCCAAAAGAAGCTCCTAGAAGAGAAGCACCTGCCAAGAGCTCTGTTGTCCCAAGAAAAAATGATAGTCCTCCTCATGCCCAAGTTGCCAAGAATCCCATGCCATCTAATGAATCTACTTGTCTCCCTTCTAATGTTTCCTTGCCAAAGAATGTTCCCTATGACATAGCCCAGGTATTGAGCCAAATCCAAGTGAGTGTTCCAATCATTGAGTTGCTTAGGATTCTTGAGCACAATAAGAGAGCATTTGAGTACTTGGGATTGAAAGAGAAGAAGAGTACCCCAAGCAGAAATGTAAACATTGTTAAAAATCCTCCTCAAATCATTACAAACCTTGAGACACCACCAGTAGTAGAGGATCTTGGAGAAACACTTGAGGTATACTTGGGGACATCTTTTTTTGATTCCCAATCAAACGTTGATCCATTATTTACAGCTTTCATCATAAAGTATAGACTACTTCACAATTGTATGTTTGATTCCAATGCATCATGTAATGTCATGCCTCTAGAAGTCATGAATTATTTGGATATCAAAGTGAAAACCTATGGAAATTATACTACCATGGACTCAAGAGAAGTACCGGTAGTTGGTTGTGTGAAGGGTCTGGTGGTGCAACTTGCATCTTATCCTGGGAGGAATTTAAAATTGGATGTTGCGATTGTTGATTTCCCTGTCAAATGGGGTATGCTTTTGTCAAGAAAGTGGGTTGCAAGTGTTGGTGGGAGTGTCCAAATGGATATGTATTTTTCCACCATTCCCATTGAAAGTATCCTTGTAAAATTATATGGAGAGAAGAAGATGATGCATCTAATTGAGGATCCAAACAATGCTTCTTATGAAGTATTATTTATTGATTTTTATGTTGATAATTTTATTGGGTTTGCTGATGGTAAGGAGAAAAAGTTGGATCAGTCTAAGTGCCTTGAATAGGTAGGTTCTCCTTGGACCTTACTATTTGATGGAGCTTTCTCTAAATTAGGAAACGATGCTGGTATAATTCTGATTTCCCCTAGCTTGAAAGAGTTTGTTTTTTCCTTCAAGCTTAATTTTGAATGTACTAAAAACATTGCTGAGTATGAAGCCTTGTTGTTGGGTATGAGAATTGCATGGAAGTATGGTGTCAAGGACATCATTGCAAAAGGATATTTAGATCTAGTTATCAAACAAATAAGAAAACTGTATGCTACAAACAATCAACAGATGAAACAGTACAAACATGCAGTTTGGGATCTAATTGAGATGTTTGATTACTTCAACATTGTGCATCATGATAGAAGTTTCAATTCTATTGCTGACAAGTTGGCAGTGATGGGGTCAAGATTTGGAAATTACACCATTTCACCTTATTGTGAGTATAATATTGAAGTGTTAACTAGGTTAGTTTTCCCTGACAATATCAAGGATTGAGTGTTTAATGATGATGCTCAAGTGCAAAGTTTCTTACAAAATCAAGGTGAGTTTTTAGATCCAAATACTTATTGGGAACCAATGGTGTGTGACATCAGACTTTGTGAAGACTTCAAAAATCTAAATAGAGATTTATTGAAGGACAATTATCCTTTGCCAAACATGGAAAGCATGCTGCAATTAGTGATTGGATCTAAATTGTTGTCCACCTTGGATGGTTTCTCTGGCTATAATCAAGTTGTTGTCAAGGATTCAGAAAGATTTAAAACTTCCTTTACCACTCCTTGGGGAACATATGTATATGTAAGAATGCCTTTTGGACTTATGAATGCTGGAGATACTTTCCAAAGTGAAATGGATGTTGCTTTTTTTGGTTACATAAATGAATTCATTATAGTTTATCAGGATGATGTGACTGTGTTTTCAAGGAGAAAAAAAGATCACTTGCAACACTTGGAAAGAATGTTGATCAGATGTAGAGAATTTGGAATCTCTTTGAATCCAAAGAAGTGCCATTTTGGGGTGCAAAAGGCCAAGTTACTTGGTCATATTGTTTCAAAGGCTAGTGTCATGATTGAGCCTGAGAGGAGAGAAAAAATCAGCAAGGTTGAAATTCCAAAAACAAAGAAGGGCATCCAATCCTTCTTTGGGAAGATCAATTTCATTAGAGGTTTGTGTCTAATTTTTCTTAATTGACTATTCATATTACATGCATGTTAAAGAAATACCAAGTTATCAAATGGGAGGAGGCTGCTATTTAGGATTTTGAAGGAATCACAGAAGCATTGAAACATACACCTGTCTTAGCAACTCCGAATTACAAGAAGCATTTCCAAATCTTCTCCTTTGCTTCTAAAAATACCATTTCATCTATTTTGCTGCAAAAGGATGAAGATGTGGCTGAGAGGCCTATTTCCTTCTTTAGCAAGGCTTTACAAGCTGCTAAATTAAAATACACAATCATGGAAAAACAAGCATTTGCCTTGGTGAAAGCAACAAAGGTTTTCAGGCCTTATATCTTAAGTTCAAAGGTTTTTTCTTATGTTCCCCACACCATGGTAAAAGATCTTCTCAGAGATGGAATCTCAAGTAAAATATGTAGATGGGTGAACAAACAACAGGAGTATGACATGGACATTAAAACCATAAAGTTGGTAAGAGGTTTGGGTTTTTCCTAAGCTCATGGCTGAGAGCAACCTGCAGACAATTGAAGTGAATGAAGTAGAGGAAGAAAGGGTAGATGTTATTGAGAAGTTGGTAAGTTCTGAGTGGTACAAGGATGTAATCTTTTACCTCAAACACCTATTCTGCCCTGATCATTTGAATAAAAATCATAAAAGAGCCCTTAAGATGGATTCTCAAAAATACATCATCACTAATTTTAGGTTGGCTTAGAAGACCCATGAAGGTGTCCTCTTGAAATGTATAACTGAAGATGAAGCTCAAAGAATAGTTGTTGATTTCCATGGGGGAGTTTATGGAGGACATTTTGTTGGAAGGGTTACAACACATAAAAGTTGTAAGAGCTAGTTATTGGTGGCCTAATCTATTCAAAGATGTAACCCTGTTGGTTAGAAGATGTGAAAGTTACCAGCGTTTCTCTGGAAGAATGAAAGCTTCAGGATCCCTTCCTTTGTAGCCTGTATCAATTGAAGCTCCTTTCAAGCAATGGGGAATGGAATTCATTGGTGAGATTTCAGACCTTTCTAGTGCTGTACATAAGTGGATCCTTATAGCCATAAGATTACTTCACCAAGTGGGTAGAAGCAATCCCCACTAAGAAAGCAACACACCAAGTTGTTATGGACTTCTTATTGAATCACATCATATGCAGATTTGGTGTGCCAGTAAAGATTGTTGCTGATAATGCCATGTGTTTCAGAGCTAAGCCCTTGATGGTAATGTGCAAGGAGTATGGAACCAATTTGACTTATGCTTCAAACTAGAACCCTCAAGGGAATGGACAAGATGAGTCTAGTAATAAGAAATTGTTTAAGATCATTAGGAGAACCTTGGAGTTGAACAAGAGAAAATGGGGTGAAAAAGTGAAATTTATAGTTTCGGCTGACAAAATCACTGCCAAAAGAGCTACTGGTAAGAGACCATTTAAGTTGGTGTATGAAACTCAAGATCTACTACCCTTACATCTACAATTATCTTCATTTCAGTTTGTTCAAAAACTTAAAGATCAAGAGGTCTGTCCATATGAAGCAAGGATTAATCAGATTGTTGAATGAGATGAAGAAAGAAGAGCATCACATCAAAGGCATGTCAGATTTAGATAGAAGTTGAAGAGGTTGTTTGAGAAGAAGGTCAATCCTAGGGCTTTCAATTTTGGAGATTTGGTTTTGTTATGGGATAACATGCATGAAGATAAGGGAAAACATGGTAAATTTGATCCATTGTGGATGGGCCCTTATTCCATTGATATCAAAATTGGTGAAAATACCTTCTTTCTTAAGGACTTAGATGGGGAATTGCTTGAACTTTATGTTAATGGCAGGAACCTGAACCATTTCTTGGATTAATACCCAAATTTGAGGTATGCACCACTTGTACAGTGTATAATATTTGGCTTTTGCTTTGTTTTTGGTGTTTTGTCAGTTTGTGGTTTGCCTTGGTGTGTGCCAGCCATTTTTCTTAGTTTCTCAACTAGTTTTTGGGTGGCTTTAGCTCATGACTCCATTTTCCCAATGGATTATTTTGGCACTTGGTCTACTTTTGTTCTTGTGGCACTCACTAGGAGTGCCCATCCCCAAGAAGGAGCCGATGTTGGTGCCCATTTTGATCCTTTGCCATTTTTCCATGTTTCCCCATTGCTCTTTATGCTTTGAAACATTTTTTTTCCTCATGAAATCAATGATGTGAAGTTATAGCTCCATTATTGTGCATTGGATTGTTTGAAAACTCATTACCTTGCCCTAATGTTCTTCCCTGGTTTAAAAGAGAAATCCTATGTGCTCTTAGTTGTCCCCTAGTGTATTTTCCAACCTTTGGGGCTCGTGTCATTGTTCCCTTTTATCAAGTCATTTAAGAAAAAAATCCCTAATGCCAATGGTAGTAAATTGTTATGCAATAACTTCCCATCCTTTAGATTGAAAATTTCCTCACCCCACAATGAAAAATGAATGCTAGGGGCATCCCTGGTTTAAAATGCTTATGACTTGTCAAATCGGCCATCCTTTTCCCGTCAAATTCATTTCAGCATTCTAGGGTATCTCTGGCAACTTTGGCACAATTTTGATTATCATACGGGCATCATTTGCCCATCAAATTTATCATCGCAAACATCTTCTCATATGTGTCCCTATGTGGCAGTTTCCTAGATTTGGCTAGGAGTTTGCTAGGAAAATTTTGACTTTTTTTGTGAAATTTTGGAAAAAGTGAAAATTTGCCCCAAACTCCAGCAGGTACCCTGTAATGAGGTGCCTACGTGGCACAAGCATGAGTTTAAGATAAATGGGTAGGGGATTGGCTTTTGTCCCTTCAGGCATTTTGGAAGATAAAGTTAAAGTACAAAGAAATTTCATTATGCCCCACAACGAATTTTCAAAATGGAATTAGCTTTAGAGCCTGAAGCAAGCCCATGAACGAAATAGGGACGAGGACATGTGGCATAGAGGGCATTTAGATGGTCAGGGGACAGAGGTGGAGACATTTTCATTTTCTCGTCAAAGTGTTAAGGATGGAAAGGCTGGCGAGGCTTAGAAATTATAGGCCAATCATTGGCGAATGGGACACAAAATTTCATGAAAAGGGTTGTGGGTCTGCTAGCGGGTTTCATGATCAGGCATGTCAAAGTTTTTAGACTTCAAATCGGGGCCTTAGCAGTGAAAACTTAGGCCAGAAGTTCTTCCATCAAACAGAGGCACGTGTCCAAAAAGTCCAAAAATGCAAATGGAGGGGCCGCAAGGCATCAATGGTGATGATTCAGCCATGCTTTGGTCAGATCTAAAAGGAATCTAAGCGTAACAGGTATTATGAGCAAAGGCTCCAATCCTGGAGACATGGTCAAAAAATCAAAAGAAGGATGACATGTGTGATTTTTCCCAATCAAGAAATGGCAGAGGAATCGGAGGTGTGGGACCAGGGGGAACTTTGGAAAATTTTACATTTTTGGCAAAAGTAGGTAAAAAAGTATAAAATTGAGACTTAGCAACCCACAGCGAATCAGACGATCACCACATGTCAATGCCAGGAATCTCAAGGGCAGCGCGGCCCAAAGGATATTTTTTAGAAAATTTTTACAAATTTTCCAAAAAGAGGTGGAAATGTGTTTAGAATCAAGCCATGATTACAATGGGACCCACATTGGGACACGTGTCAGGCTCATTTTCAAAGGGTGAGGAGGGGCATATTTTGTAATATTTTCCAAATTTTCAACAAGGTGCGCAAAAATGTTAAAATAATCATTTTTTGAAGTGATCCCAAATCCCATTTAAAAAGGTAAATCTCATTAAAATGACACGTGGAGGGCACAGATTGAAGGCAGAAAGGCAGATCAACGGTTATTATGCATTCATTTCAGTTTGGCCGTCCATTTTTCCTCCAGGAAGTGTGGAAATGCATTTTTTTCATCAATTTTGATCAAATTTTTTGGCAAATTCATGTCGTTTGTGCCTATAAGGACCAATGCAATTCGTTTTCATAGGATCAATTTGAAGATCATAGATGTTTTTGGAATGTAATTTTTGCCCTAACCGAATCCAAAAATGTGAAATATCAAATCCAAAAGTTACAGAGTCAAATTTTGGAGGGATAAAGATGAAATAATGAAAGGAAGATGGTCTGCATGCTTTGAAGATGAAAAACGTGCCTCCACAATGGATAATGATGCAATTTTGTAATGATTCAACTTTTTTCAAAACACCTGGCAACTTTTGTTGATGTTGTTTTGTTAAATGTCCCTGTCTGCGAATCATGAGTGAATTTTGTAACAAAATTGATGCCATAGGATATTATTTTCTTGGGAAAGAAGGATCAAATGTAATAGAATGCTATATAATGCATGTTTTTTGACATGTGAAAAGGTCAGGAAATTGAAAATCACGAGAAAATTTTATAGAGAAGCTCATCTTCTGAGAAACCCTCCAAAAAACCTAGTTAATGTCTTCTGTGTTAGATCCTTCATTCATGTTGAGTTGGTTACAAGTGTATAGCCATCACACAGCTCTGAGATTATTCATATAACTCTGCCCTTTCTGATGAATCTAACAAGGTTTTGAATTAATCTATGTTTTCTTTGGGCAATATGATGTTTGTTATCATTTTTAAATGTCTACAAATAGTTTTCCTTGTTCTTGTTGCAATCTTGCATTGAAATATTTAGGAATCACATAGGATCTCATCTTTATTGATAGTTTAGTGGAATTTGCAATTTCATTTGTTAGAAGAGCTTTCATCTAATAAGGATTGATAATAAGCAGTTTAAAATCACTTCACCTTCATTTGTTGACAGATATTTCTTGTAAGCCTTTGGGGGTACCTTAG
Source organism: Taxus chinensis (assembly GCA_019776745.2). Taxonomy (NCBI): domain Eukaryota; kingdom Viridiplantae; phylum Streptophyta; class Pinopsida; order Cupressales; family Taxaceae; genus Taxus; species Taxus chinensis. Next base: position 41,121,644 of record CM034154.1, read on the forward strand.
GCATGATTTGATCAAAGATCTTGATGTTTAATTCAGTCCTTTAACTCAAGATTTTGTGTTGAGTTCTCAAATATTGTGTGAAGAGTGAAAAACCTGGGCCTCCATTTGTGCATCTCTTCTGGTTGAAAGAACATCCTGACTATTTTGAAGCATTTTATCTGATAGTTGTTCAAATGTTGTAGAGGTTGTCAAAGATCTGATCATAGTCAAGTTTTGTCTTATCAATATCCCACCAAAAATCATTCTAAACAACTAATCCTACCCCATACTACCCTGTTTTGACCTGTATACCCACATAAGATCAATATCTATTTGTTAAAGTATGCAGAACAGATCAGGATTTCAAAATGTCTTTCAGTAACCCTTGCCTTGCATTGAAACATATCTCCATAATCTGAGAAGTGACAAACTTGTGAAAGTCAGATTTGGAGTGTTGATCATATTTTCCCAAGGTCTCCTTCATACTATTTGCAAGCAAATTGAGGGATATATTCATCTCCTTCACCATTTGAGGGTTACAAAATAGGTCCTCTTACCTTGGTTGAAAGGCACAACCTAAAACAATTAGGACAAGATCAAGTCCTATTTGAGTGCTATCCATCTCTCCACAAATCTGAGTGCTAGTTAGATCACATCCCCAACTACAAAATGACATACATCATGATCTATCTTTCTTTAAGATCTCATGACATATCTGTGGTGCTACTCAAACTGAAAAGGAGAACAAATTTGGATACCAACAGGGATGACATGATGTTGTGCCAGATGTAATTCATGGATGTGTTTCAAATTTGGTCAAACACCTTCAACATCAGAGTCCCTATTTTAATTTTTAGTCTGAAGGAATGTTTGTGTATTAACTTCAAGCCGATTAGTGTAATATCCAGGATAAGGCATTACATCCAAGGATTAGTGGATTATTTCATTTAAATTCAATATATTAAGAATTATAAGGAGAAACCTCAAAGGAATAAATTGTAGGTGTCATCCGATCACTTGGCCAATAGGGACCCCCTCCTCCTGAGTTCTTCTATGCTAACCCATTTTAGTTGACAACCATCGAGATGCGTGATAACTCTCCCTATGCCTAAAATTAAAATAAAATAAGTTATTGGATTCAGACATACTTATTCCTAAATGAGTAATAGTTAAATGAAATTAACTTGTAGGTCAGACACAAAAATTAAAATTTTTAATGTAAAATTACAATTACTCTTGCAACTCATGTATGTATAATACCATACTCATTTGATGAGACAATTGAGTTATGTGGAAGTAGATCTCAATACAAATGTCCTCAACATTGATCTACTAAATCTAGAACAACCTTTGTATAGGGGATTATACTATATCCTATTAGATGATGGCACTGCCTCTGTCTTGCGAGTGAAATAATAAACCACTTGTAGTAAGGACCAATTGTAGGTCCCTCGCTGGAAAAAATACAGGAGTGTGATGATCCCGATGAAAAATCTGATATTTCTACTGAACTTTAAGGGTTGATCCACCTGAACGAGATGTAGTTAAAGATGATTTAATTTTATTTAATTTATAATAATGAAAAAAGAGGATACACCATACATTTAATATTAAATCCAAAGATGAGAAAATAAGAGAAAATTTTGATTTGCAAGTATTATTTGGCTACACATGTGATCTTAGTAGAATATTCATACTTCACATGTTCCCTAAATGTTATCTGAAACTAGTTACATATGTGAAGTACTCATTAAGATCTTGTTCACCAACACTGGCTTGATGCATCATAGAAGAGCACCATTTGAATCCTTTGTATGAAGAGAAGACTATTTGTCATGGCATAATTTTAGGTTCAACTAAAGATGAAAATTGAGCATATGTTGCACAATACTCCATGTTTAGAAGATAGGTACCCATAAGTGCCAAGTGGCATTCTACATCCTAGTTGAGCAAAAAATTACTAAGCATTTCCTTCAAGTCAAAATAATCAGTTTTCATCTCTTATCTTCGATATCTTTGATTTCCATGGGGCCGAAAACATGTGCTGACATGGGGGTCCATTAATTCCCCTGGGGTCAAATTTTTAGTTACCTTGAAGTGGACCCAACTGCCTATGTCACCATTAGTGATGTAACTTCACCCAACTAATTGGTGGTTCATATCTTTATTCAACACAAAATCATTGAATCTAGGATGATCAATCATTCAGTGAACATTGTTGTTAGAAAACATAGTTCCTAAAATCACTCTATCAAGCTACGATATCAAGCTGGAGGTAGATCTAATCAATATTTGACGAAGGACTCATTTAAGTGTGTATACCTTACAGACACTAGATCAGCGAGGTACGTGGGATGCTCCCTGCAACTCATCATTGGCCAAGATCCAAGTGAAAATTCCTAATAATACTTTCCTAACACTGCGAAATCCTAGAGTTATCCAGACAATCCATGTCAAACCGGGGATTCACCAGCATGGGAGCTTCTGGAGATAAATGTCTTGATGGATTCAACTACTATACTCCACCCTCCATATCGTCCATAGCCAACTTGAATATTCTTTTTAAGCATATTCCGTTAGTAGTCCTTTTCCAACATTAGAAAATACATGGTAATGGAAAGGCTATACACAGAATTTATACTTCCCACGAACTCTAGGGACCCTAAATTATGACTTGGGAGGGATAAGGACATGATTGACTAAAAGCTCATGCTAGGTGGAGAGACAACCCCATTTATGAAAGAATATTCCATAATAAATTATAGCCTTCCTATGCTTTCGAAAATTTACTTCTTAGGGTACAGTGAGACACCAAACTCTCTGGGGGTCTGAAAAACTTTGGTCTATAGGTGAGCCATATGATCCTCAGCATGCTTCGAATAGATAGTGATATCATCAAGGTTAACCAGGATCATTTCTAGGTATTATGAGTCCTCAAAAACAAGCTAAAATCAAAGGCTCTCTGAAGTAGGATTTGACCCTTGCACCATATGGGTCAAAGGGCATCTTAGCTCTGTACCAGCGTATGTGTCCCATTTGAGCTGGTGTAATCTCAATATGAAGGGCTTAAATTCTTGAACTAGAATTTGATTATATCCTAAATATCTAGTCAAGCAGAATTGTGTTAATATCCTAAACCCATGCAATAGAGTTTGGAGCCATTTTCTCCATGGATGAAAAAGGATAGTGTTCAGTATTTAATTTTGTAATCAATGATGTATAAACACATATCGGAGACATTTTTTCACCAAGGAGATTCTTTTTCCCATTTTTAATGAGCAAAAAATCAACTTCGAGACAAGAGAAATGCTTGGTTTAGAAAAACAACAAGTAGGCCTCGATATAGCTTGGTTATGCAAGAATCAATCATTGGAATATTTCCTAGAGGTTGGGAGTGAAGTTCTTTTAGGTCATTATTTCCCATAATAGAGACTAGCTTGATGTAAGTTTTTTGTTTAATCCAGCATCAATTAATAAGATTGAGCTTTGTCATTTTACAAAGCCACGCAGACTCTTTATAGTCTCCTTATGTGAAAATACTCCACTGGTCAAATCTTGGAGTTTCTTATCTCAATGAAAGCTTTCCTTCATCTTGAATGTTGCATACTTTATTTATTGTTGATATGAAATTTTCACTTGCTTACCTAAACTAATTAATGTAATCTTACATGTCCTTGCCTAAGAAATTGGAAAATGAAGAGATATAACTATAGAATCTGAGTCATATGGTTTTAATATGGATTCAAGTGTACACATCAGACCTTTTAGATAGTTTTCTCCCCTGAAAAATATATACATAGTAGGTTAAATGTGAGAAGTTGTTAATAATAATCCATAAAAAATTTAACTAAGTTAGTTCCATTTACAACTCGTTTTTTTATCACAATGGACGATATACATGATAAGTATCAAATTCCTGCCAACTAGTTATCTTATGCTGGTACATATTTTTCCATGGAAGCACCAATTTCATGACCACCGACTGATCCTTCCTTCAAAGAATTATAATAACCTATAAATATTTATGCATATTGTATAGCCAAAAGAACTTGTAAGTCTATCTGCGTCTTGATTTAGTTTTTTAGAAAAATATATTCTTTAATAAATCATCTCAGAAGCAATAAATTCCTTTCCTTATCAGTTCAAAAAATCCCTCCACTTTCCAATATGAATTTTAGTAGTATCATTTCTCCATAACACAATACAAAGTGTGATATAAGATAAAAATGGATTGATCAACTCACTATCACCAAAGAATTTCAAAGATTATGATGATCCTAATTTCATATTGAGCAAGCTGAACTTCTTACAATAAAGGAGCCTCAGAGATGCGATGACATTATTAGTACATATTAAACTGGAAATAGGAAACATGAGGTATCATTTATGTCCCTGTATATGGAAAAATGTCACATAATTTTTGTTCAAAATTTGTCACCCAGATATTGGCATTCATATCTGCATTGGAACCATCGAAGAATTAAACTGCACAAATTGACATCGAAATTAACAAAATGTCAAGAAACAACTTATTTCACTAAATTGGGACTTATTCCATGTATGCAATATGTACCCACTCCGGTATCTTCAAATATTGGAAGTAAATCCATCTCCGTTTTTGTGTATATTCGATTCCATTTTTGGACTATATTGGATTCCATTAGTAGCAAGGAATCATGATTGCGGTTTATATAGCCGCGATCATGGATTCCTGATATTGCTAAGTATCAGGAATTATTCGAGTTTCATTTTCGTCTATTATTGTATTCTGAGATTTCACTATTATTGTAGTTCCACATTTCCTTATTATTGGACTCCAATTTTTCTATTTCTGAATTATGAATAATGCTAAATTAAAAAATTCCACTTTTGCCACATAAGCCATATGGGCACCCCACTTACATAATTGCTCATCAGACTGTCTGTTAACTTAGCGATAGATTCAAGTATCTGCTAACTTATATAATCCAAGCGACCGGCAACTTCAACACAGATGTGTAAGTGATTATTGTCATTTAGGTTCCACATATCAATCTTAACACCATCATGGGTTTATACAACTATGCATGCATACCTTATGTCAAATCAATAAACTTTGATGTTGAAAATCCCTTCCTCAGCACTTCCTCAAAATGGTGTTAAACCATCAAAACGGTTGTTTATACATTTTTCCGAACATTCCTCAATACGTCACTGAACATTCCTCAAAACCCTCCAAATGTTCCTTAAAAACCCTTTTATAGAACATAGATCCGTCTCTTATGACTCACTTCTTTCCCCACTGAGCCAGCAGGATACGCAAGATCAATATCATTGGATATACATCTTATATAATAACATTGTCATTGACGTACCTATATTCAAGCATAGATAAGACAAAATCATGCTACAATTCTCATCTCGCATAGATTTTAGCCAAGTACAGTGTATAACATGTGAGTGATCACACTTACAAGTCCGTGATAGGTCACACGTCTAATTGCAAGCATAAAATTGCACATCTCTACAAATCACACTTTAAGTGGTGGTTTCTCAGATAAACTGGCACATATGGCCGTAAATGACAAAAAAATTGGTATCGACTTGCATTTGTGCATTAGTGTTAGTCTCGAATCGTACTTCTAAGTGTGATTCTTGCAGTTCACAGCTGCTAAGTGGTTCCCAGTCCATTGATTTGCACAACTAAGTGTGATAAGTCACCTGTAAAATTTTTTTTGGGACCAATGGTGGATGGTTTTTGATTATCCACCATGCAACAACAATGAGGTTCCTCTTTATTTTTTGAAGAAATTATATTGCGAGTTCGTGCTCAATGAGGTCCTGAATTATTTTGACTTTTTTGACTTTTTTGGTTGAGGAGGTGGCTCTGCATAAAGCAGACCTGGTGCATGCATAGGTCATCCTAGGATCCCCCATGCCCAAAAACCCCCACTACCTTCAGTTATTCCTCTACAGTGAAGGAGGTTGTGGAGATTGATACATTGCATGCATTAAGGGAGCTCACTAACACTCTCACCCAACATAGTGACCAAATTACATCTGGTGATGTTGGTGGAGGTGCCAGTTCTAGCGCACCACACCATTGTGGATCATGTGGTGATGTATGCACTTCATGTGAGATATCATTTGATGGTTCACAGGATTTCTTTTCTATAGATGAGATGCTGGGGAATGTAGAAACGCTATATGCACAAAAATGGCAACTTGTACTAAGTTGTAATATTGCGATTGAACCTCCATTTGTGATTGCAATGTGTAATTCTCTGCAAAATCAACCACTGAAACAATAGTACCAATAGGAAATGTGTCTTTGCATATCTTGAATTATTCATCCAACCATCGAGCTCTATGTGTATGCCTCACATACTCATAAACAATTTCATCCTTAAATTTTCTCATAAATTAGAAAATGGGCATTTTTTCTATAACTAGCTCACACCATTTAGACTCTTTTCTATATTTCAATTAGTATGCAACCGATTTATATTTATCAAACTCAACTAAATTATGTCCTATTGTACCTTCAATTTTCTCATGGATGCAACTTTCCAATTTAGGTAATCCGCCGCATGTATTACAACTTCCATCTAAACAATCCTGACTATAAAAAAATTTTCCAACTTCTTTTTCACAAAATATAGTAGGAATGAAATCCCTGGAAGATATTGGTGGAACTTGAACACCACATTCCGATAACATAGTTTCATAATGAAAATTAGAACAAATACATAAAACTTTAGCATAATGCATCAGAAATTCAACATGTTGCTTACAACAACAAGTGGTGTGAGTGTGGTTGATTTTCACATATAATGGTTTCAACATTTCAAAAAAAAATTGGATAATTTTAATTTCTAGACGCTCTTGTTCAAACTTATGAAAAAATTAAGTTTGAGTCATATCTAAGAAAAGCTTTAGATGTGGTTCACGATTAGTAGAACCAGCTCTCTGTTTTATAACATCTCTTGTATTAGGTGAAAATCTAGTGTTATCATGCAAAAATTTAATAACAACTTCTCTTATAGCATCAGAATTATTTTTGTCCTTGCATGGTGCTCTAGCAGAAAATGCCCAAAAATTGGCATTATTGAGTGATTGAAGGATATTACGTCTTTCAATTTCTTTCATTAAAGTTTTTTGATTAACTTGAAACATTCAATTTATTTGTGTAATTAAACGTTGTTTTTTATTGATTCACTTACAACACTAGTAGCAAGTACATGACGCACAATATTACTATCCCTAGTGTGTCTCTTAACACCAACAATGTGATATGCATCATGAAAGTTTTCAACAATTGTAGAGGTTTGACCACGTATATTAGATGTTGTCAATCCTAAGGTGTTTAATGTAGGTATCATTTTAATCAATTTCATCAAACTAACCAACAATTGACATCTTTGGGAATCATTTAAAATTTCAAAATGATTATCCCAAATTTCAGTGGCTTTTTTTCTGATTTGTTGTTCAGAAAATTTTTCAGACATTGGTTTCAAAAATATTTCATCAATTTCAATAAAAAAATTAGGTTTCTTACTTAAAATCCTAGGAGGTGTTTTTGTCAAATTTTGCTTGTCTACAGTTTCAACATGAATTTCCTTATTCACATTTTCATTGTCTCCTTCAATTTCAAAATTTGCTACATCATGAGTATTTAATTCTTCTTCAACATTGACAATAAAAACTTCTTCATCACGAGTATTTAATTCAACTTCAACATTGACAGTAGAAACATTACCTAGTTCTTTATCGCTTACAATAGTTGGGATTGAAGATGAACCTTTTCTAGATTCATAAAGTTTCCACATTCGCTTAGCATTTTGAATTTTGCTGGCCTCTAATTCGTTTGTTTTTTTTTTACTTAATGACTTCCTTTTTTGACTTCATTTTTTGTCTCCCATGATGTTTTTCTTCCAGTGATAAGAAAAACATGTAGAAAAAGATAGAATTTCACAATAATTCATACGGTAAGGTCAGAGAGTAAAAATCACATGGTAATTCAGACATTGGGATGTGTGTAAATATGATTTATGAACCGCGAGTGCACTTTATAAAGTGGTGCTCGTGGTTTATAAAGCGAACTCATGGTTTATGTTAAAAAACCACGATCGTGGATCTATCTACCGAACCTAAGCCTCGGAAAATCTTTTTTTTTCCCCAACCAAAGCTATGGAAGGTCATTATGAAGTGTAAAAGGTCAAAAAACCTCAAATCTTCTCTTCCAAAGACTTGAACCATGCTAAAAAACTAAAAACATTTCACAAAAATCGTGTCATCGCATAGGAGAGACTCTTAGCTTCGTAGAAATATTGTTTTTAAAGTGAATAGAATAAGATAAATATCATTTTATAATTTTTTACTAATAATAGGTCTTTAAGACATTTTTTCCTGTGAATGTTCATGTCTACGTTTAAGAGTATAACTTTTTTCTCACTTATCAAAATATGATAAAACTTATACCATCCCAAGCATGGAAAAAATCTATACAGGTTGAAAAAAAATGATTTCGATATCTTTTGATATAGTTATGGCGGGAAAACGAAAAGCGCTCCATTTTCTAAATATTTTCAGACCACTTTCACGGAAAAAATCATTAAAAAAAATATTCCTAAAAAAAATACAAAATAAAATCCATCCCAAGATAGAGAACTACATCTAATGTTTCACCAAAGGAAAAAAAAAAGATTTGGTCATTCAAAATGTGGCAAACAGACTACAATCTTATAGGTTTTTTAAAAAAAAAACTAAGTCATATAATTTTAAGTGTTTAATATAGCTAAACTTGTCTGTTTTTAAAAAAAATAGTATTTTAGAAACTAGATTCCGAATGCTACGATTCATATTTATATAAATTTTTCTAATTTAGAGTGCGTGTATAGCTAATAATCCCTATAAGTTGAGATTTCACTATTTTTTGCAATATGACGTCTAAGGATGACCCTATATTTGTCCATCAACTTCATGCACTTACCCTCAAAAAACAACAAACCAAATTCTTCATTTACCAATAAATCAACATAAGGGTCATATTGATGATCTATACTTTCCTCATCAAGAACTGTATCTGGAATCTCTTCTACGAGAGTAGTTCCTTCATGATATGCATCTTCCTCTTATGGATCAGAAATGGCATAGTTATCGTTTATGGGTTTGGTTGTGTAAGGTTCCATGTGATTATGACACATTGGTTCTTCCCTTATAGTTACTTTCATACCATACTGGGTCCTTAGGATCATGTATGACCAGTCTGATGAAACATAACCACCCATATTGGCAGTGAAATCCTGTTATAAGAAAATGGAAAAAAGGGGGGAGATTAATAACAGATATGTCATGCGTGAATGTCAAGCTAGGACATGTATGGATAGTAAGCTCGAGCCCCTTAATGACTCCCATAATTTGGACTGCAGTACCGTCTTGTTTAACAATTCCTCTTGAAATAAGAGTATATGGAATTTTTAGTACATCTGTGACCTGTTTGGGAATTACAAAACTACTAGATCTAGAATCGATCATATAATTGTGTAAAAAATGGTCACCAATAATCAGTGAGTTATAGAATGGTGGTGATTTGTTATACTTAGCATATGTTTTTGTTTTGGGTTGGCATAAGTTGGTTTCCATTACTACTTCTTGACCCAAGGATCTGTTGGTAGTTCCAAAGTTGTTCAAATCCTCCTGTAGCAAGTTCCCCTGAGAAGGAATCGAGAGTGTATCCCACATTGTGACACTCAAATTGGTCTTCTTCATTTTCTCCACAATGCTGAATGAAATTGCTCCCACTTTGCTAATGCCTTTTGGGGCGTTAGGGTCTTCTTTTAGAAAATACCTATTGGGAATTATGATACTTGAAGTCCCATCCTTCTTTGTAGACTGGCCCATAGATAATTCCAGGGATTTATTTCCCATGCCTTTATCATCCGATGTTTGTGTTGGGGGCTGAGAAGTAGATGTTTGATCAGTATTGGAGGATTTTGGATCTATTGCCATTTTCTTGGAACGTGTGTTAGATGCTATAGTGGATGCATTAGTATTCAAGCCACAAAAGTCTTCTTTTTTCCAATTTAGTAGTGTAGTTTCATTAGGAGTAAAATCTTGACTTTCTTGGATGGTTGGTCCAGCCAACGACTTAGGTGAGGTGGATATACTTTAGACCATAAGGGTCTGACTTAAAAATCCATCTTGCTAGAGCTTGTGATTATGGGGCTGAGAACAAGGATAACACCATTCATAGTCTTGGATGAGGTTTTTCTAGACCGGTACTATAGCTCTGGAAGAACTGGCAGCAGAAGGATTTCAAAAGTTCAAAGGTTTTACATTCACAGCTTGGCTTATGCCCTGATTTTGTGACTGACCGTTTCCTTAGAATGGAGGATGGCTCATCTGATATTGTAACATTCCCATTTTAAGAATTTAGAAACACGAGAAAAAAATTGAAACATAATGTTCTATATTCTAAATAAAACATCATTTAAAACACACATTCCATGCCACTCAATCTCATAACAGGTAACCATATACAACTATAATGACTTGGTATGCTACCAATCTCTCATTCCATGACTCGGTTACTAACTGATCTCTCATGTTGACTTAAAGTATAGAATACTTTATGTATACTACATATAATTGGTTTCCTACCCTATTCTAGGTACTGAGTGATCTGTTTAAAGAACCTATCTAAATATTTTTTACCAATATTCATCTGACATCACGTTGTTTTAAACTAGGTGACATAGGACAACACAACCAGCAGCTTGCAATACTTTAGCCAAATATTTTCAACATACTATTCATGTTAATATTCCTTGATGACATACTCGTCATTTTTGAATACATCCTTCACCCCACTCTACTATTATCTATAATGGTCTTTACTAACTACTGTCAATCCACTTGCCCAAGGTTTGACCCTAGCCCAGGTTAGCAACATAATTTGTTATAGGAAGATGCTCACGATGACTTAGGATATATGGGCATACTCGGTTGACCTAAGTCAACCGAATGTGCCAAGGTACCCTAAGTCATAGAAAGCTACTACCTATCTTAAACATGCTACTAACTTGACCTAGAGAGAAACTAAGTTCAAGTCCAAACATGTGTAGATCTAGATGAACAAATACGGAAGGGTGTTGCCACATGTCAAATGGAACACTATATCCTCGAGAAGTCGTAGGACTTCTCGAGGGTACATTCCAGTAGTTGGCATGTGCCAACATCCATTAGAACTAATTCATCAAGATGTACATACTCCCTTAGTGGTCAATAATTCATAATTATTATTGGATTAAGATTCAAATTACAACAACCATGCCTAACCCTAATTCCAACATTCATTAAGTTCTTTATCCATGACTAGCCTGATTAGATATGGAGGACTTCATTAGTTCATGTTTGCATTGTTGTTCATTAAAGTGGCATAACAAGCAGTTATCCCAAAAAAAAGACAGCAAACATTAAACGTTTAATTCTTAATACAACCTAACTGTCCAAATCAAGAGTGTCATCCACCTAGATTCAGCTAGTGTTTATTTCTTATGAACGAAGTACAAATATTAAATATCATAACCACTATTCTTTTTATCTTTCATTCCTTGAGAGAGGAAGAGTCTTCCTCTACATGGTTAGAGGTTAGGATTAACATAACCTTTTATCATTCTTTACTCATATAGTTTAATTGTATGTCCCAAGAATATTTTATTATTAAACTATAGTTGTGTAGTTAGAGAACGACATCTTTTTGAATTTAACAAGTTTCCTTATAATAAGGGGAAATTGTACTATCCCCTTTATCTAACTTATTAATTGATAATAGCAATTGTATACAAATAGATATAAAGAATACCACCAAGATATTACTACTAATTCCTTCATACAAGTACAAAAGAACTCACACCACAAATTGGAGTCCAACTCAAAACCTTTCAATTCATGATGATAAATATACATTTACAAGACTATGCATTTCACAAATTCTACATGGTAATCAGAATTAAGATCTTAAAAGAACATCACTTTTCTTTTCCAATACAACTCAAGAATGAATTGAATATTTCTACATAAGATCCAAAATTAAATAAGCTAATGCATCATAAAATTTTTTTCCTTCTTTTATCCTTACGATGTCCATCTGTAAAAATTTCTAGTATGGGCCAGTTCCATGAACTGAACATGATAAGCACTAAGCATTAAAGTGAAGTGCATTCCACTAATTGTTCCATTAAAACAACTCTGCTTTAATGAAATAATTAATATATCATACAAATAAACATAAGTAATAACAACCAAATAAGAAGTACAATAATGAGTCTTAATTTACTTTTAAGAAAGTAGCATAGTATAATCTGCAACATCTGCATTATATCATAAGGTTTAATTGATCCTATCAATTAATTTAAAACAAACAATAGGTCTTGTCATCCAATTGTTTCATAATTCTATAAGAATAGAAATACACACTTTTCTTTACTAAGTAGCAAAAGAGTTATATACAACATAGCTCATATTAGGATGATTCGTCCTATAACTTAAGCAAAGAAGAAGAATCAATACATATTATTCCCCATACATTAATCATCTAAAACATAGAAATAGGTTTAGGACTCACCCAACTGCTTCAGTTCAAGGATAACAATATAAGGATTCAACATTAATGAGACAAAACCTAACAAGAATTCCAAATCAATCCACAAAGGAATAGAATATCCAAAGATTATACCTGCAAGTCTTAACTAACTACTACATGTTAGAAGATGTCATTCAAAGATTTGAATCAGACGTTCCATAAATCAAAGCTAGACTCAAACCAGGTTACACTCTTCTCGAATCCATCCAAAAAGAGGATTCATGAAAGATAGGGTGCAAAAGAGTAGACCTCCCAATACCGAATCCAAAATAAGTATGACTCAGTCAGGCATGGCATTCGGTCAAAACAAGTTTAAATTCTCTATTCAACAGAACCGACTCAACTATTCTCTTTCTACACCATTATAATAAATGACTTGTATAAAGTACACCAAAAAATCCACAAAGAAATTTCCATCTCAGAAGAGAATCAAAATACTGAGAAGTTCAATCAATGAACTTATCCAAAAAATACTTAAAAGGGATCTCAAATAGAAAAGGCCCAATTAATAATTCATTTCATTTATACTATCAAATGAATTCCCATTTCTATTTCAGCTTAGAAGTTCTTTAACTAGTTCCCAAGAGAGAACAAAAAACCAAACACACATTCAGAAGAAAGCACACTTCTAGTTTCCCTTACAAATCTTTACCAACTAGTTTATCTATTCTCATTCATTAAACACAAGTTCGAATACAATTCTCAGAACAAAGTACACAATATAGTCCCAAAATCAGTATACTATCCCCAAGAGAACATATTCCTTTCTCTTTAAAAGGCCCAGAGATTCATTCACTGAATCCAACAAGGAATAGAAAACGATAAATAATATAAGATAAACAAGTTTAGAAGTTCTCTCGAACTCAAAAGACTGGAATCCCATTACAAGGCTTCAACAGCTCAATACAAAAGAGCAAGTAGTTCGCGATCCAAATAAGAACAATTATACAAAACAATCTTAACCAAGGATAATGTATCCTTCCATACAAAATTAATTACACTAAAGTATTCGACTTATCTTTCTAATAAAACTAGAAATCACCTAAGAAGATCTGAAGAGAGTAAGCAACCCAATAAATTTTTAATTCAAGTAATGACCCAATCTTACCACCAACATGACTAAAACAAAATCACAACAAAGACTCCCAAGTTCCACTTAAAAATATTGTGACAAGGAAGGTATTTGTTTCAAACATAGATCACAAGAAGGAGAATGCATACTGCATTTCCATAAACCTCAAAACTATTAACGATTGTTCCAAATGAACTCTATATCAACCAAACCCACAATAAGATACAGTTCTAGTCTAATAATCTTTAGAAAACTAGTCAAGCTTAGCTCAAGATGTAGGTTTGTTCAGAGAAAAGGAGAGAATATTATCCTCCATATTCGCACGCCTTTACAAGTTTGAATAAGGCAGTATAGTCTACAAAAAAAGAAGTACCACAACCATTCCAAAAAGAAGCTACAAGGAGAAGATCTCAAACGAGATTACCAAATCAAATTCAAACCAAAATTAATCTCTTGAGCCTCTTTTGAGCAGAGAGTCTAAAAATGAGTTCAAAGCATTTCAAATCCTAGAATTCGAGTAAAAACCAAGCTCATAATACAAGTACAAAACTCGAATATCAGTTTAGAACATGCAAGTATTCAATACGAGTACAGTGTCGAACACGAAGCTTTGAATAAAATTTTAGAACTATAGAAGGCTCCAATATAGGATTAGAACAAACAAGAAGCTCCAATACAAACTCATAATTAAACATGAAGCCCCAATACAAGTTCAAACAAAACACAAGGCTCAAATAAAGGTTCAGAACCACACAAAGTAGCGAATGCCAATTCAGAAGAACACCAGCCTCGAATACAAGTTTCAGAATGAAATACAAAGCTTCGAATACAAGTTTCACATGTATGTCACCACTAAACTTTTACAAAGAAGTTTCCAAAAGCTAACATTGCTTTGCAATGGATTTACATCCCAAAAACTATAGAGATTCATAAAAGCATGAAAGTAACTAACCAGACAAATCATGCAAACATATACCTCATGAGAGTAGAATTATTTTAATGAATCACTTAGAAGAAAGAAAGAAATCTTAATGGATAGAGCTTATCATGCCTGATAGTGCCTTTGAAAATTTGAAGGAGACTTCAAGACAAGCTTCCCACTCTTTTTCTTCTCCACGAAAGATCAATAACCAAAAAAAAATTCTTCTAATGCCTCATATACATTCCTTTGATCGAAAATAGACTAGAGAAACCAAAAATAGCCACAAATTAGAAGTCAAACTGCTAGTTCAAAGAACCAGATAGCTCCATGCAGAGAAAACTTTATGAGACATGTAAGACCAAACAACCTCCCACAAATCTACCTACCTTGTTTCCAAGATGGTTTACACACAAAAACTGAGGTCCATTAATGCCATTACTCCCAAATATCCCATTTATCTCTCTTTTCCACTACCTCCCAAAACTGGTGAATGCCATTTCTAATTTAACATGCATTTCCATGTTTAGTGAAGCCTCCACGTATGTCTCCACTAAAGTTAACTAGCCTCTGCCAAAACTTGTTGTACCTCTATACATTTAACCCAATCAAATAAATTAAATGCCATTGGAACCATCACCATAGTGCCATGCGACCCTTAGGTTCCCTTTTTAATAGTTTAGGATGGATTTCCCAAAACTTAGGTTAGTCTAACAATAAATTACCTTAGGTCTAAAAACATTTCCATAAGTAATTTCCACCTTAGGTTGGATAAAATTCACAACCATTAGTATTAGGCATTAGGTTAACTAGCCTAGCATTACTTTAGTAAACTCTCCATTATTCATTTGGCACTAGAGCTTAGGTTAGGACGTCATACCAAAAAAATAGAATAAGAAGCTTAGGTTAGTATAATCCTTTAGTTTTAGGATTATGATCCCCTTGATAGTCATGAAGTAGACTATATTTCATTTACACCATTAATGTCCTACAGAGATCAATCCCAAGACCCAAGCACAAACATACAATGGAATGAAGGTACGCTCACACAAGGCCATAGAATTTATAAAATACAAAAGTTCAGTCCACTATTTCTCTCAAACTAATGAATGTTAATTTATCATTTAGTCTAGTAAGGATATTTTAAAACATTCCTTGGATCACTAAAATTGATCCAAGGATGAGTCAGTTAAAGAGATAAGTTTGCAACTCTCAAAATCAGATTACAACTTATCAATAAGAAGTGAAAATGGATTCTTGCTAGTCATATCATTTCCTTCCAAGAGTAGAATTGATTTATCCATAACAAGCATGACTTTCAAAAATCAAGGGAACACATCTCATTCAAGAAAATCACATACCGATGCTTGTAATGCAAATAGGAATATAACAGTTTTTCCAAGGTGCTACAGATATTGGGGTTGAAAAGGGTGAGAATACTGGGAATGGTGCCTCTTTATTGCTATTAGTTAATTCCTAAAAGTTTGTAACATTGTTTTTACCTCAACCGATCATTTAAGGGATTGGACACATGCATAGCTATCGGACTAGAAGTTTCTAGGACTGGGGAAATAACTGGTTATTTTCCCACAAACTCTGCAAACAAAAGTATGAGAGGTCTTGGAGAAATTTTACCTGCTTGAATCAAGAAATTTTCAACTCTTACGGTGATTTCGTAAGCATCACAAATAACGGTACCCCCCATAGATTGAATCATGATGGCTACATCACTATTCAATGCCCATAAGTAATATAGAAATGCTCTCCATGAAGATGGCCTTATGATTGCTGGGATCCATTTCCAAGTCTTTTCAAAATGAAGGTTAAAATTGCTCATATACTCTTGAGGGGACCACTTGATAGTATGGAATTGTTCTACAAGAAAGAGATGATCACTTTTGTCCTCGAACTACTTACAAAACTTTGTCTAACTTGTTCCAAGTGGTAACAGATCCAACAGTTAAACTCCAAAACCATTGAATTTCTCTACCTTTGAATGAAGTAGCAAGGAGTCGAACTTCCATGTTATCTTTTGTACTAATTTATACCACACAAATGCTAGCTACATCCAGTATGTGCTCCTGAGGTGAAACATTAGTCTCCCCAGTGAAAAATGGTAAAAATTTTAAGGCATTTTTCAGTATGGAGTCTCTTTTTGCTAACAACAAAGGACTGTTGGCATTAAAAATTTGGTTGTGTCTCAGTGGAGGAAAATGTCCCTCAAGAGGATTCAAATTCCCTCTATGAGGTAAAGTGGTGGCTGGTGCTACTGAAAGGATTCTTTCTCTTCTCCTTGGGGGAGACAAGAAAAGTTCTATATGCTTATAATTATCCTTTGTTGAAGAATCTATTGTGTGAATTCTTTGCATAAGTTGATTGTACTAAAATTTGAAATCTAGAGAGATGGAGTCATCAGGTACCTTTAGGTAATGGAATGAGAAGAGAAGTACTTACTCAGTCTAACCGGGCGTGCCAAATCACTGCATCCCCCAAATGGCGTAAAAAACAAATCACGATATTCGGTGTGATTGTTACACATGGAATCACCTCTCAAGCTGTGGGAATTGGGATCGAGGTGAACCTCTGTAGAAGGCCATATTCCTTTTCCTAAACTAAATTCTTTACTACTCTTAGTGTAATAAAATGATCATCTAATCCTAAGCTAACATCTTCATGAGTTTTAAGGAGAGATACTTTGAAGAACTGAAAATATACTAAGGGTGGTGATGCACAAAATTAAGGGTTGTTAAATATCTAGAAGGGTTAATGTGGGAGGGATGCTTGCATCACTTGACCACCTTCACCTATCACCACTTGAAAGGGTACAAAATACCACAAACCAGGAGCATACATAAAGATAGATCAAATTGGATTCAACACACAATTAATTTATCATGAGGAAACCACACATGCATATGTCAAACATCTATTTCTACAACTAGGTATAATGATGACATAACTTAATATAGAAGGAAAATAAGGTTTTCATAACTGACATACAAGATAGTCACATTACTCCTTCACAACATGAAATAGATAACTTGAAATAAAGGTAAGATAATCATTCATGCTAAGGAATTATAAATTCACAAAGTAAATATTGATTAACCATTCAACACAATAAATCAGATTTCTAATAGTAATGTGTAACTCTGAATATAATTAAAATGTTTCTTAGAAATCTCTGAAGCACTCTTCCAAGCGTGAAGAGCGAATCCTACCAAAAATAATCTATATATACTAACTTGAAGCGTTTAACTATTTATAAGTTCCTCGGCTGAGCCGTTACAGATGGAACCTTAACTAAAATTTGACTAAAAATAGACATGTCATTAATTTAAGGGAACATGCTTCTATGAAAATAGAAATAATTTTCTAGGGTTTTGACTCAGTCAACCCTGCAACTTTGATCAATCCGGAGCTTGGATTTGTCCTCTCATCACTACTCAGCTTTGGCCTAGTTCAGCTACACTTTCCCCTCCTACAAGTTTTTGTTGTTCTCCTTCCCATACAGTCATTCAGTGCTTATACTCAATGAAGCACTTGATAACTCCCTGAATTTTTTCATCTCCAACACCATATGCATAGTGATTCACTACATTTGCCATCTCGATCTCCTTTGTGATCCTGGCTGGTAATCTTCGAAGTTTATTTGTAACTTTCTTCAGTCTCCCTATGAAATTTTGGCACAAGACCAATCGGTCAATGGAGTCACTATTGAAATTTTTGGTGACCTTTGTAGACACCAAAATTGGGTAACAATCCCCTTGGTCCCTCATAAAATAGCTAGCTCAAACATATCTAATCATGACCCCTTCCACCCCACATCATTATTAATTTAATTAATTTAATTAAATTAATATATATCCTCACAATATTTATTATCTAATTATATTAATTTCTACCCCACCACCTCACCCTAGACATATTATTGGCATGTTTCCATAACTAACAATAAATAAGTCTTACTTGCCTTAATGGGCCAAGATTTAGTCTAACCCTAAAATCTCACTAACCACATTCCCACCCATTAGAAGGGAAGTTTCCATTCTACTCCACGAGGACAAAACTAACTAAGCTCAAGAAATTAGAAATATCTACCCATTTTAGTAAACCTAGGGAATCCCACCTTAACCGATGCCAGTCTCCCCTAAACCGACACCCATAAACCTAGAACCATCGTCGGTTACCATTTATTCACCTAAGTAACCTTGTTTTTGAGTGGGCACATTCTGTGAGAAAGAAGACAAGAAGAGAGCTACATACAAGTAGAACTAGAGTCTTTTTCATGCACCCAGAAATCCATAGCTGACACAAGGATACATCCAGAAGCATTGTCACTCACGGTAACATCCTAGGAAGCATTACTATTACAAAAATCTCCATTCCATCAACTGATCATCACCACCACCCAACCGTTGGACCTGAAATATTGGTAAGTGCTTTATCATTAATCATTTCCATTCTTATTTTGTTCATAGATTTTTTATCATTTCTGTTACCATTCTCCTATTAACATTCCCATTCCTCCATAACCTTATTTCTGAAAAACCCAAAAATATCCCCCACCCACTTGTTAGATCACCTATCCTGGCCATTCCACCACTCTGAGTATTCTCATTATTCCCACAGGCATTTTCATCCCCTCCTTTAGCTCTATCTAACCTTACACAAACTCTACAACAAGGTTTAATTGAATCACTATCACCCAACTATACCGACACCGGTTACCTATGACCATCATCGGTCTCCCCTAAACCGTCATTGGTTATACCTAACCAACATTGGTCTTCGTGTTTTATACCTTTTTCCAATAACAAAAACACATAACCTACTACCAAGCGACCTAAACAACCCAAAACCTGATCTTGACTAGTTCCAGCAACCTGACACCTACCTATCATTCAGATCTGACTATAACCTAGCCTGTTATATTATATTTTCTTATTGTTCTTTAATAAGATACCTAAATCATATCAACTAAAGTAGGACTTTACTTATTTCTTGCATTAATTTATTTTAAACAGTGGACATCTAGGAAGTAGCACACTTCCTAGAACTAGCATGCACTAGGCAGTTCACTGTCATATATCATTTAACTTCCCTTTCATGGTCTTTTCTTCTATTAAAAGTAGTTCCTCCTAGCCAAAAGGAAGCTATTAAAATCGGCATTGGATTGAGAATTCATCATGCACGCAATAACCATCAACTGACTAGCATAAATAGGTATTCCTCCTTGGCCCTTACCCTCATCTATTTCATCAATCAAAAATGTAAAAAACATGGTGAAACATTTTGGCACGCCCAGTGGGACCCATCAGGGGTTCTATTGCATTTTATTCATTCCTTAGCAAAATTTGTGTGTTTGTTTCCCTTCAAAAATATTACACATTAATCTTCTTCCTTGGTAATTTTCTCTTCTTTCTAAATTGCTCTAAAGGATACATTTTCTTTTGGTGCATTTAAAAAGAACCATTCTTATTTCTTTTTACATCTAGTGAAAGAGCATACCCTCTCCTATTCACCATTTGTGTCATTGAACATAATATTTTGATTTGGGCTTAAAATTGGCTGCATTACATTCTTATTTGCTACATTTAGCTCACATTAAAATGAGGGAAACCTATATGTTGGAAGTCGTGCCCAACTAATGGTTGACACAAAGAATCGTAGAAAGCACATTCTCTGTGTGTGTGTCTTACCAAACTTGCACAAAATTGAAATATACACATCTTTATTAAACAACATCTTAACTGAGAATACTTGTTCGTGATCACACGATCAGATTGGTAGGTACTCTCCAGCTCATTACTTCTATCAATTCATTTTCTTAGAAGACGTCCCACCCCCACCATAACATACCTGAAACCTCTCCTTTTAGATATTCTTCTTCATAGGAATCCTTCCTTACCAAAAACTCTATTATAAAGTTAATGAGTCGGTCCTAAATAGTGTAAGATGAACACACATAAAGAAAAATCACTCTTAGGATCATATTTTTCTTTACGTTCTTCTTGATTTGTGTTTTGAGGTGTGAGGAAACGATTCCACATTTTGTTTTTTCCCTACACACTCCCATCATAGTTGGAGTATTCCGACTTTATCTGAGTGTGTCAGGGCCCCATCTTCTCATTCTCAAATTTTTTAGTTTGTTTCTTCACTTGATTTAAATCACAACCCAATTTTCTTCATTTCTATCTCAATTTCATAGTAACTGGCTTTGGTCCAGTGACCATTGTCGGTTAAACCTAACTAGTGTCAGCTCCTAACTTTCTAGGTACTTTGTCCTAGGATGGTCTTCATTCATCATTCTATTCTAGTTTTTGGCCCTTTGGGAACTAAAATATTTTCCTAATATTCCAATATGCTCTGTTGATATTACCATCATACAAAAAACATTTTCTTGTACTGTCTATCAATCCTATCTCATTTTCTGAAACTAGGGATTTTCCGCAATCACTGGCCCCAGTTTCTGTGATAGAAGTTGGTTATCCAACAACTGTCACCAGTCCAATTGACCATCATTGGTGTCTGTATTTGGTTTTCCAGATCCAAATCTTGACCAAATTCACTCTCCTTGCTTCATGTTTTTTCTATCCTGCTACTTTCTATGTCATCTACAGAATACAGTCTTACCAGGTCAACACTTGTTCACATGGTGCTGACTTGCAACTAGACTAACGCCCTCATATTTCACGCTAGTCTTCAATCACTTACCGCCTAGTCCTTTACCACCCTCTACCCTATCACCCATGGATCCAACCCTACGTACCACCATTTCCACAGGTGATGAGGAATTTACATGACTCCTTGATCAGAATCCTGCGGACTTACCATTCTACCTCTCCCACTCTTCCACCCAGGACTACTTAGGTCAGTTGATATATGGCATGCATGTATCCATCTATTCTACCCTTATTCCTGATTCCACATTAGCCCCTAATAATAAGGTGTTACCTTCACCTACTTCACCTCCAGTGGTTTCACAGCTAGGACCCATACCCATTATGACGGTTGTGTCTATAGTATCAGTTGCACCCATAATATCTGTTGTCTTCTCATCAACCACCTAGATCATAACCCTTTCTACACCCGTTGTCTCACAAATACCCATGTAGAAACTAAAATTAGGTCACACTCCCCTTTGATTCCTCGAAAAAAAAACACCGTTAATCAAATTAACCTAGCCATGGCCCCCTTCACTCCACTAATATTAATTTAATTAATATAATTAAATTAATTCATTATCCTCACCATATTTATTATTTGAATATCTTAATTTAGATAATATCCACCATGCACCTCACCTAGACACATCATCAAGCCAACTCACCCTAAGACCTATTCTTAGTAAGTTGCCATAACTAACTAAGTCTTACCCAAACCCTAAAAATAAATGCCTACATTCCCTCCAACCACATTCTTGGATGCTTACGAGAAGCTTCCAGTCTAATCCGCAGGTTAACGACACAAGATCCCAGAAAATCAAGGGGATCTGCCTAGTTTAGTAAACCTAGGAATTCCCTCCTTGACCGATGCCGGTTATCCATAACTGTCGTCAGTCACCTTTTAATCCCCAAAACAACCTTATTTTGGAGGTTGGAAAACATTGGAACATTCCTGAGAGACATCACATCTTTTGAGAATGAGTTTAAGTGAGAACAAACATGCAAGGAAGGAGATCAAGCATTTCCTCTTACACAGGCATCTAGCAATCATCCAACAACCATCCAGTACTCATCCCAGCAAGGATTTTCTTCGACCAGGCAAAAGAGAATGCACATGCAGCCAATGCAGGAGCTTTCCAAAGTTGATCCTCAACAACATTCAACCCCTTTCCAGCATCTTCATCCCTCACTCAAAAATTTCCAAGACCAGAATCCAAGTAAGTGGAATGTTGTATTCCTCTGGTTCATTTAATTTCCTCATTATATTTTCATTCATTTGTTCTCTTAGCCAACCACAAACCTCAATTAATACTCACCCCTCCATATCCCCATTAAAACCTTTCCAAATCCCACCCAAACCACCTAATACCTCATGCCAACCAAACAAAGTCCTTGGTGCAATCACAAAGGAGACCCAAAACTCATTTTGTGGCATTTTGAGAATTCCACAGTAACCAGCACTAGTTACACCCAATCACCGTTGGTCACCCTTAACTGGGATTAGTCTCTGTATGTGCCCACACAACCCAGAATAGTGACCTATCCACCTAATTCCACATCACCCTTATTCACTTGTGATCTACCTGAGACCTCTATCAGACCTGCAGGGACCCTGAACCAGTTACTTGACCTTCAAATCTTATTTTAACTTAGCCTGTTAGATTATATCTTTCTTATTGTATTTTGGATGAGATACCCAAATCATTTCAACTACGATAGGATTTATTTTATTACCTGCATTAAATTGTTTTAAACAATGGATTGATAGCCATCTAAGAAGTACCACACTTCTCGGATCTAGCACATGCTAAGCAGTTCACTACACATATTGTTTAACTCTTTTTAGTGGTCTTGCTTTCCATTATAGGTAGTTCCTCCTAGCCAAAAGGAAGCTCTCACAATCATCTATGGATTCAGAAGTCATATGCATGCAATAACCCATCAACCAACATTTCAACAGGTATTCTTCCTATGCTCGTTACCCTATCTATTTCATCAATATTTTAAAGAAACGTATAAGAATTAGGTGAAACATTTTGGCATGCTCGGTGGTACCCATTCAGGGTTCCTTGCATTTTATTCATTCCTAGGAAAAGTTGTGTGTTTATCTCCCTTCTGAAAAGCATACACATTATATTTCTTCCTTGGTAACCCTCTTTTTCTTTCTATTTTCTCTAAAATAAACCTTTCTTTTGGTGTACTTAAAAAGAATCATTTCTTCTTGTTTTCTGCATTTTAGTGAAAGAGCATCCCTCTTCCTATTCATCCATTTGTGTCATCAAACTTCACATTTTGATTTGGGCTTAAAATAAGTGCATTGCATTCTGATTTATCGCATTAACTCACATTAATTGAAGCCAACCTATACGCTGGAATTCATTCCCAGATGATGGTTGACAAACAAATCGTAGAAAGCACATCTCTCTCTCTCTCTCCAAATCTTGCCACATTGAAAAAAATTCAAAACAATTACATATTCTTAAACAACATCTTTTCTAGGAACACCTGTAACCAATCGCACTAATATGAGGATTGACAGGTACTCCCCAGATCGCTGCTCTATCAAGTCATACTTTAGAGCGAAGCCCACCCCCACCATAACGTACCTGAAACCTCAAATTTTAGATCTCCTTCTTCGTAGGAAGCCATCCTCACCAAAAATTCTATTCTACGGTTCATGAGTTAGTTCTTAAATAATATAAACTAAACAAACATAATAGAAAAGGCACTCTTAGGGTCACATTTTTTAGTTTTTTTACTTGGCTTACATTTTGAGGTGAGAGGTCACGCTCTTCATTTATTTTTTGTTTTTCCTCACATGCTCCTCATTATAGTTGGTGTATTCCGAATCTTCCCGAGTGTTCCTGAACCCTATTCTCATCATTCTCAGAATTTTGGGTTTGATTCCTTATCAAATTTTAATTCACAACCACTTTTCTTTCATCACTGTTTCAATTCCACAGTGACCAGTGTCGGTCTAGCAACCGTCGTTGGTTACCCTCTGACTGTCGTCAGTTATACCCAACTGGCATCAGTTCGAGGTCCTTTTATTAACCTACCCAAAAGGAAATATATTCATTTTCTTCCACTTTTCATAGTCCCTGTCAGTGCTATCATTCTCATTGACGTTATAAAACTCATCAGGTTTGGCATACTTGTCAAATTTGGCCTTATACCCTTGTTCTTGACTCACTGTCCATTTTCTACAGTGACTGGTAGTGTTTACCTGTGACCGGCGTCGGTTTCCCCTAACCGGCATCAGTTAGCCTGTGTCACTTTCTAGTAAACATTTTGTACCTAATCCACATTTTACCAGTTGTTTCACCTGTCCTTGCGGTTTTTCTATGTCATTTATAGAGAACCGACCCAGCTTGATCAGTACTCATTCACATAGTGCTGACCCAAAGACAAGAAAGCACACTCGTATTCCAAGCCAGCTGTCAACCACTCCCACCTAGTCATTCACCACCTTCCATTTTATCACCTGTCATGGATCCTATCCAACCTATCACTATCGCTACTGGAGATGAGGAGTTCACGTGACTCCTTGACCAAAACCCCACCACCTTGTAGTTTTATCTTTCCCACTCATCCACTCGAGATGCCTCAGGTCAATTGATATATGGCATGCCCATATCTATCTCCTCGACTCTCACTGCCACTCCTACGTCAGCCTCGTCTAGCTCCCCACTACCTGCCTCCACCTTACCCCCAGTCATTTCATAGCTAGGTCATATACCTGCTATGACTGTTGCATTTGTTACCTCCATTACACCTGCCACATCCACCATACCTTCAAAAACTACCAAAAACGTAACCTCATCTGCCCCTAATGTCTTGCATATACCCGTAGCTACATTACTACCTCCAGTGTCAATGACCTCTACCCCTTTTCAGAACGTGGTCCTTTCTATTCCATAGTTGTTAGCCCCCATTACCACTAGGGTTACCATGACCCTTCCACCTCCATATATGTACTGTCAGTAGCCTCCCGTTTCATCTATTATTCACTCTGGGTACATACCCCCTATTTCATTGTCTTCTTCTTAATCAACCTACACAACAACACCATATACTAGAGTGCTACCCCCATTATATGCCCAAAACCAATCCTCTCATGCTACAAGAGGCACCCAATCATCGCAACCTACCAATGACCTAATCATATTAATGATGGAAAAGATGTAGATATTGGAGGCATCAGTTTTTGGCTCCTGCAACACTCTCACCTATAATGAGATTTGCAATGAGCCTATCCACCCATCCATTCCTATTTTTCCATACCATGTGCATTGGGAGATGCCTAAATTCAATCGTTTCAATAGCAAGGAATACCCACAACAACATTTGTGGTCATTCAAACACGGGTGCTACCTAATCGATCACGATGATGCTTTGCTCCTAAGAAGCTTTCCCATGTCTCTGACTGGACCTCCATTAGATTGGTATAGTGGGTAACCTAGACACTCCATATTTTCATTTAATCAGGTAGCCCAAGCCTTCTTGGATCATTTCTCCATCAAAATCATCAAGAAGGTTACAATGACTGACCTATACTCAATGCGTCAGTATGAGGACGAATCTATAGCATATTTTGTCACTCGCTGGCATAGCCTGATTAATCAGCTCACCTTCCAACTACCAAAAATAGAATTCATTGAGCTCTTCATGTGGGATTATGCTAGACATATCTCACTGACCCTACAGGTTTAAACCTTCCAAACATTCGACAAAGCATTCACCATGTAACGAAAGCTAGAGATTCGGGCCATTAAAGAGAAGAAAATTCAATTACACAGTAAAAATTTGGCATTCAAGTCGAATGATACTTCTTCTTCTTCCAAACCATAGAACAATTATTCAAATGCCAAGGGAACCACTAACGCAGTAGTACTCAAAGCCAGTCCAGCTCATCCATCAAATCAGGCTACCCCCTCATCTAATCTCTTACTCATCTAAACTTTTCAATTCAGATGATAACAATGTAAATACACCCCAATTGCAGAGCCCTCACTCTTCTGTCTTAGAAAGGCTCATCAGAGATGGGTCCATCACCCTTCCGCCTATAAAAACACACACTGGTTTTGACCCTACTTACCCCATGCCCACATGGTATAAAGAACACGACTTCTATAACTATCATTGAGCAAAGGGTCATAGTGATGGAAATTGCATCACTTTCAAAAATATTGTCCAAGAAATGCTTGAGAAATGCGAGTTAACTTTGGATAATCCTAATGCACCTACCAACCAAAAGCTACACATCTTCAAGAAACCATTTCCTAATCATGCCCCTTTGTCTGATCAAACCAGTGAGACCTCAACTCATGATACCCATACCCATGAGGTCCATGTTATTTTTAGTGACGTGCCTGTTGCTTCCCATATTCCGTCCATAGAGGAGATTCTAGCCCGTAATCCTCCTTCCACATCAGAACCAACCTGCCCTATTCCTTCACCCACAAAGGAACACCTTTCACCTCCTTCCTCACTGATGGAGGAGTCTTCCACTAACATCGAGACCATTTCACCCGTGGCTTCTCCACTTAGAGAACCGATACCCACAGTGCTTCTTTAGTTCATAGAGGAGATCCCATCATCTCCTCCACCTATCATAGACCCAGTTGAGATACCTTTGCCTCTTGGTGAGGATTATCCATCAGCTACCCAAGATCCCACAGACCTAATTTCGGCTCTCTTACCCACAGAAACTGAAGCTAGCCAATTCCCCATCTCTAAGACACATTTTACGGGAATTTCCATTAGAACCTCATCAATTCCACCTATAGACGTGTCGTTCTCATGTTTGGCTAATTTCTTAGATTATGTGGATATGGCCTTACTTTGGGGACACCTTTTTCTTCCTGTTTTAATGCAGATGTAGATGTCACTTGCTGATACTTCCACTATCTATCCAAAAATAATTTGACCAATCCAAACAAACACAACTACCTCTATCACAACTTATTCCACAAAACCCATCATAGCTCAACATACACCCTTACCCATAACTCAAACTACCCCAAACCCACACCTACATCATATTCCTTGAATAAACCTTTTACCACTTTAGGGTTCACCCCAACCACCAGCCTTATTCATCCACCTATCAAACTAGATTTAGCTACATCCTCCAAAGTCAACACCACACCTACTCTGGAACCCAAAAAAAGGAACCAAACCCATAAAACTCATACCCTTGCTGCGTTATTCACACATCCACCTATCCCATCCATCTTAGGACCTCAGCTTCCCAGCATGGTTAAGAAACTTCCACCCATCAATAAACCAAAAACACAACCATCCACTCCTTCCTCAAAAACCTCTAACCTACTTAAGTGTCCGAAATGACCTACACCTAACCCTGCAACATCTTTACCACCCATACCCCTAATACTCTTTGTAACTCCTGCACTACCCACTACACTTCAGTCTTTGTCTCTCATACCCCCTGCTTGACCTGCATCATCTACCTTCACACCACCTCCATTATCCACATGGGTAACTCACCCTCTTCCCCCATCTACTTTTCCTTCCAGATCTCGTACACCCATATCACCTTTACCCAATAAGGTGCAACATAAAAACAAAAATCTATAACCCTCCAATAAGGTAGTCAAAGCAATTATACACCCTCTTCCCCATTCATCTACCATACCCCTACCCAAACAAACATGACCAACACCCAATACTACTCTAGCACCCAAAACCATGGCTCAACCCACTCCCCCTCTGGAAAGGACCATTCTTCAACAGTCAGTCATACCTTAACCCAAACCCACTTTCACCTCTCATTATGACCCACTAGTGGGGTCCTATGCCAAAATTTTAACCAACCTCCTAGAGACTTTTGTTATCACATTGCCACCACAAAGACCTTATGAACCCCTCAAACCCAAGCAAAAGGGGTTTTATGACACTAAAAATGGTGCCTACCATCTTGTGCTAGGGCATGATGTGGAGAACTGCAAGACCTTGAAAACCGTTCTTATCCAGTTGTGTCCTTCGGAAGCTAACTTTGATGATGATGACCTTCTCGATGAGGACCTTGCCTCATTGACACCCATTCCCACACTGTCCACTCAATAACCACAACCTCTACCCCCACATCTACTAGAACCACCGCCAAGATTTGAAATTAACATGGTTCACATTAGAGAACTTTATACACCATCACCCAAATGTTGTTGCACCCAACTCACCTCACGGGGTTTTTCTCCTCCGGTAGGTTTCTACCCATCATGTCATTATACCACTCATCCTACACCCTCTCCATTTTCCAACTCCCCTCAAATAAACATGAAACACATTACTACCTATGCTCAGAAGGATAAAGGTAAAGAAAAGGCAACTGACCCACCAACCAATCCTATACCCAACATACCATCTACACCCATAACTAAAATCACTATCCACGGTGCTGTCATCACCAATCCAGCACTATGATAATTCTTCACCGGGAACTCCTCGTGCTATGATTATTTACTAATGCATAGCCTTTAGTTTGGTGGATGTAATCTGGAAACAAAACAACAACATAACATAAGAATACCATCGACTATGATAAGACGGAATGATGACAAATCTGAAATATCAAAGTAAATTATAATATTAACATGAAATTGTTACAATCTCACCCATGAGGTACTTCAAGTGTTATTGACTTCACTTTCCTTTCACCAAGACTATGGGAGAAACTTTACAATTACACCTCCTAATGGCTTCTTCAACACACCTTTAAACTGATGGCTTCCTTCACACACTTCCTACAATATTTCTCACTACTTCCTTCTATGCTAAATGAGGGGGGTGGCCTCTCTATTTATAGAACTTACAGGCTTATCCATCTTATCTCTAAGGTAGGATAAGAAATCCACTCTGACGAATCATATTCCATACCTTAACTCTTATCTGTACATGTAAGCTTATCTTTTAAGATAAGATAAACCTTATCATTTCACATGGGTTCCACCTTTTTAGAATTTTTACAAATAAAATACACAAAATATTTATGACATCACTTCTTGTTTTTATTACCAATATAATATTTTTAATTCCTAATCATGTAAACCCTACTTCTCTAATTACCCAAACTTTGACATTTTAACATTACCGGACCACTTACGACAAATATTTACTTTTTACAACATTCTTGTTGTACTTTGACTGTTACCGTACTCCACATTATTGGTAGCACCGTACTGACGGCGTCGTTATCTTCTATCAGACGCTACTACTAATTATACTTAACAACATCCTATTCCTAATACATACATTAATGAAATAGAAATTATGGAGGAAAATTTTAGTGTCGACATCTTCCCCCTTCCTAGCTTCTACTCCGTCATCAGAGTAGACTATTCTGGTGCTTGGAAAATATTCAACTTGTCGTGGTTGACCCATTTCGTAATGGGAGTGTCATCCAATTCCTCCAGTCGGTACGTACTATTTTCATGCACCGCTGCTATTTTGTAGGGCCCCATCCATTTTGGAAGAAATTTTCTCTATCTTCTTTTTTTGTATCTGGAATCATATACTAGAACCAAGTCATTCACATGAAATGGAGACCACCGGATCTTTTGATCAAAGTATTCCTTCTACTTCATTTTCTTCTTATTGCTTGTATCCTTTGATATTTCCCTCATTTCCTCTAGCAAATGAAGATGTACCAACCTTTCTTTTACTGAATCACTTTCATCCATCCTTTCATTTTTCATAACTCTCACAGTGGGAATATCAAACTCAATAGGAAGAACTGGATCAATGCCATAGGCCAACAGAAATGGGGAGTATCATGTTGTTGACTTTGATGTTGCCCTATATGCCCATAATGCTGCATGAATCCTTTTATCCCACTTATGTACCTGCAAGGCTACATATTTTGCTAGAATTTGACACAACACAAAATTTGTTCATTCCACCTGTCCATTTGTGCTTGGCTTGTATGTTGTTGCCTTCCTATGCTTAATAGAAAACTTATTGACTACGGCTTCTACCACCTCATTAATGAAATGGCTTCCTTGATCTGTTACAATTTCTAATGGACAACCAAATCTGGTGACAATACGTTCATATATGAACCTTGCCACCTCATTCATGGAAGTTGTTTTCAATGGCCTAGCTTTAACCCACTTGGTTAAATAATCTGTGGCAACTACAATATACTTATTTTGGCGTGAGGTAGTTGGAAGTGGACCTACAATGCTTATTCCCCACTTTTCAAAGGGACCAAGTGGAAGAATAGGGCATAATGGAGCTGATGAAGTCTTACGGTTACCATGTGTTTGACAAATATCACATGTCTTACAATAATTATAACAATCTTTAAAAAGAGTGGGCCAGTGATAACCTGCATCCAAGATCCTTCTTTCTGTAAGTTGTCCAGAGAAGTGCCCTCCACATGTACCATTGTGGAATTCTTCTAGCAGTTCCTTCCCTTGATCACGTCCAACTGCCCTCTTGTACTGTCCATCAGGTCCTATTCGAAATAATACTCCATGCAGAATAGAATATGGATGACTGGCTTGAGTAATCTTTCTCTTAGTCTTTGCATTGGCACCATCAGGAAACTTGAATTCATTCAGATAATTCCAAATATCTATGTATTCACTAGGGATTGTGTCAAGGGATAACAAGGCTACATCGGGGAAATCATCATCATCACAAGATGATCCTAAACCATCATAGGCTTGAGAGAGTGCATCTGCATTGACATGCTTCTTTCCTGGCCTATCTATAATATCAAATTCAAATTCTTGTAGCAAAATTATCCATCTTGCTATCCTCCCTGATGGGTTAGGCTTATTTACAATATATTTTAGAGCCTAATGATCTGTTACAACTAGAAATTTTTTCCCTAGCAAGTAATTTCTAAACTTCTTTACAGCAAAAATGATAGCTAGAGCCTCTTTTTCAGTTACAGTATAATTTACCTCAGCACTGCTCATTTGTCTGCTCCCAAAGTAAATTGGATGTTCATTCCCATTTTCATCCTTTTGGCTCAAAGTAATTCCTAGTGCTGCATCTGAGGCATCAGTATACATAATGAATGGCTTGCTCCAATCTGGATTCTTCAAAATAAGTGAAGACACTAGGGCTTCCTTCAGTTTTCCAAAAGGTTCATGCACCTTATTTCCTGGTTCATAAGTAACATCCTTCTTCAAGAACTAGGTTAGTGGCTGTGCAATCTTTGAGAAATTCTTGATGAACCTTCTATAGTAACCCACATGGCCTAAAAATGATATCAATTTACTTCTATTCATAGGAAATGGTAAATCTTTGATTTTTGAAACTTTATCAGGATCAGTACCAATACCATCTCTGGATACAACATGCCCTAACAAAACACCTTTAGAACATCCAAAGACACAATTTGTAGGGTTTAGTGAGGCTTGTGCTTCATCTAACCTTTGAAATGTTGTCTCCATCTGGCGCAGGTGGTCCAACTTGCTCCCATAGATGTAAAAATCATCTAGAAATACTCTGATGAAGGCCCCAATGTAGGGTTCGAACACCCTATTCATCAAACGTTGGAATGTTGCTGGAGAATTACACAACAAAAAAGGCATAACTCTATAAGAAAACGTTCCCCAAGGAGTGGTGAACGTGGTCTTCAGCTGATATTTCTCTACTATACGAACTAGGTTGTAGCCACTATATCCATCAGCAAAACTATAGCACTCCTGGCTAGCTACTTCATCCAAGATCTGATCTGAAAATGGAAGAGGGTAATGATCCTTCTTTGTTGCCTTATTGAGCTTCCTGTAATCAACACAAATGCGTAGCTTCCCATTCTTTTTTATTGAGATCATAATGGGAGAAACCCATTCTGAATTCTCCACAGCAAATATGAATCCTGTATTAAGCAACTTATCTATTTCTTCTTTTACAGTCTTGGAAAAATTAGGATTCATTCTATATGGCATTTGCTTTATGGGCTTAGCACCATCTACCAACTCAATAGAATGTTCTACCCAACTTACTTGATGGAGTTCCTTGTAATCAAAAGTGAATAGGTGTATGTACCTTCGAAAGAGCTGGAGGTAGGATTCCTTCTCACTCTCCATCACAACAACACCAATCTTTATTTGTTGGAGACGATCATCAACTTCTTCTTCAGATAATTTTATGGGGTCGTGAGTTGGTGTGACTGGAAGGATATCCATGACTGAAACATCAACCTCACTTTCTTCATCTTCACTGTCCACTTCACTGGTACTAGAGTAATCAGAGGATGTCCAATCATCAGTTTCATCACTTGAATCCACAGCTTCTGCCTTATGATGTTGAGGGATCACTTTTATCTTCACCCTCTCTCTACCACGTCCAAGTGTCATGAAACCTTCATTCCAGTAGTTTATTGTATGAACTCTCCTTAGCCATGGTCTTCCCAGCAGCATTGGGTACGCAACAGTACCATTTTTCATCACCTAAAAGTCTACCACACATACAACACCCATAACAGATATTGCCACATTTGAAACTATACCTTCTGGTTTAGTTTTTCCTTTATTTAATGACCTTAACATAAGTGTTGAAGGGCGATCAATTTTTAAACCCAACATATTCATTACAGACTCGGTCATTACATTAACTGCAGCACCTCCATCAACTAAGACATCATGAATTGAAATACCATTACATAATACCTCAGCTTGTGGAGCATAGGGATCCACCTCTACCTCTAAAACAGGGACCTCAACCTCCTTCGTTCATTAAGCATTGAGTCCACTTCGCAACTCCCGCATCTTCTCAGAAGACATAGCTAAGAGTTGACCATATGTAATATTTGCAAGCCTTTTGGACAAATCTTCCAAGATGGAGTATGGTCCTTGCCCCTGTGAAATTAGAAAATCCTACACACCCAACTTTCTTCTCCTGTTTCTTACTAGTTTCTCCTTTCATCTTCTTAGGATCATTTCCATCTTGATTATCTTTTTCTTTCTTTTTGTTACAAACACATCTACTTCATTATTTCTACTCTTATCTACTACATCAAAAGAATTCACAGGTGCTTTTCCTTTATCATTATCTCCTTTACCAAATGTAGAAGCTCTATCTAGACAATTATACTTATAATGACCCTTTTTATAATAACCATAACATACAACTTCAGAAATATTTCTTTTTGGACCTCTATCTCCTCCCTGAGAACTAAATTATTTTCCTTGAAGAAGATTAATAGTTAACTGACCCATCTTTTTGAGCATATCTTCATACTTAGTAGATGTACTAGGAGAAATATTTGTGCTCACCGGGAGTGGTTGTGGATTCTGGACCAAAGGTGCTGGTGTAGGCTCTACTTTAGCAACAATTTCTTTGGGCTCCTCTTCCATGCTTTCTTCTTGCCTTCTTGCAATCTCCTTTGCTTTTTCAATGGTAGTCGGGTGGTTATACTTCACTCGTTGTCTGATCTCTGGGTTCATCCCAAGAATGAAGTGCTTACAGAGGAGATTATCCACGCCATTCATCAACCCATCCACTAATCCTTCCTTCCAGATCTGGGTATCAAGCTTCCTCCTTAGCTCTAGAACACAAGCATGATAATCCCTTATCTTCTCCTTCTCTCCTTGGGATAGCTTTGTGATCTCGATCATGAGATCTACATATTTCTGTTTTTCACCAAATTCTTCAAGAAAACTTTCAGTTAATAAATCCCATGAATTTTTCACATTATCACCTAGTGTTTCAAACCACCTAAGTGTTGAACCATCCAAAAAGGTAGGAAAAATTCAGTCCATTGTTCCCTTCTTAGAAGGCCATTACAAATACAAGATCGTTTAAACTCTTGAATGAAAGAAGAAGCATCTTCATTAGATTGAGCTGAAAAAACAGGAATCTTTCCCATTTTCAAAAGTAACCACCATGAAATACCAACCCACAAGTACAATCAACAAGACTTATGTGCACAAATAATTGGAATCACTATACTAGAAAGTGACTTTACACCTTTCTACAGTAAAATAGAAATGACCACGGTAAACTATGGTAAAACTTGACTTACTGCGGTAAAAACTGACTTTACTGTGGTAAACTCTATTCATGGTAAAAAGTTAAGTTATTGCAGTAAATACTATTCACGGTAAAAAGTGAATTTACTGCAGTAAATACTATTCCCAGTAAAAATGACTTTACCATGGTAACTACTATTCATGGCAAAAATGACTTTACCATGGTAACTACTATGCACAGTAAAAACAAGGTTACCCTCCAATTGATTTTTGACTAAGTGGGAATATCTCTCTAGAAAATCCACCAACGAGGAATGGTCCTGGCAACGGAACCAAAATGTCATCACCAATCCGGCACTATGATAATTCTTCACTGGGAACTCCTCGTGCTATGATTATTTACTAATGCACAGCCTTTAGTTTGGTGGATGTAATCTGGAAACAAAACAACAACATAACACAAGAATACCATCGACTATGATAAGATGGAATGATGACAAATCTGAAATATCAAAGTAAATTATAATATTAACATGAAATTGTTACAATCTCACCCATGAGGTACTTCAAGTGTTATTGACTTCACTTGCCTTTCACCAAGACTATGGGAGAAACTTTACAATTACACCTCCTAATGGCTTCTTCAACACACCTTTAACTGATGGCTTCCTTCACACACTTCCTACAATATTTCTCACTACTTCCTTCTATGCTAAATGAGGGGGGTGGCCTCTCTATTTATAGAACTTCCAGGCTTATCCATCTTATCTCTAAGATAGGATAAGAAATCCACTCTGACGAATCATATTCCATACCTTAACTCTTATCTGTACATGTAAGCTTATCTTTAAGATAAGATAAACCTTATCATTTTACATGGGTTCCACATTTTTAGACTTTTTACAAATAAAATACACAAAATATTTATGACCTCACTCTTTGTCCTTATTACCAATATAATATTTCTAATTCCTAATCATGTAGACCCTACTTCTCTAATTACCCAAACTTTGACATTTTAACATTACTGGACCACTTACGAAAAATATTTACTTTTTACAACATTCCTATTGTACTTTGACTGTTACCATACTCCACATTATTGGTGGCACCATACTGACGGCGCCATTATCTTCTATCAGACGCTACTACTAATTACTTAACAACATCCTATTCCTAATACATACATTAATGAAATAGAAAT
The DNA here is from genome assembly GCA_019776745.2 of Taxus chinensis. Taxonomy (NCBI): domain Eukaryota; kingdom Viridiplantae; phylum Streptophyta; class Pinopsida; order Cupressales; family Taxaceae; genus Taxus; species Taxus chinensis. The sequence continues at coordinate 41,157,061 of CM034154.1, forward strand.
TATGGAGGAAAATTTTAGTGTCGACAGTGCCACATACCCCATTTCTAATGGAGTTGCACATCACACCATGCTCAAACAATTACACCAATCTTCTCTCAAAATTTCCTTATATGACCTTATCCAAACCTCAGAATCCCATCGTCAATCTCTCATGGAGGTTCTTCAATCTATTGAGGTTTTACCCAATTACCCTACACCTGTAGCCTCCATTATCACACCCCATCATGTAGCATCTCTCACCAAATTACCACCTTTATCCACACCACACTCTACTCACCAAGTATCCTCCATTAGCTTTTAAGAGGAAGAGATTGTACTGCACCAAAATGATGACCCAGACCCAACCCTCTTCATATCTGTCCACATTGATGACATACGGGTGCGACGTGTGATGATTGATGGGGGCACTAACATTAACAGCATTTCATCCCATGCATTCACTAAAATGTGCATACCCGATAATTACATGCATAAACATCCGGTCATGTTGATATCACCTCTACATTAGGCACTGTCATCCTCCAGATTCACATGGGCCCCCGCACTATTCTAGAATTATTTTATGTTTTGGAGGGGGAATTTCAATATAACTTGTTACTTGGTAGACCCTGGATTCATGTCATGGGTTACATTCCTTCAACTTTACATCATTGTGTAAAGTTTGAGCATGAAGTACATACCTACACTATCCCAGCTGATCCATCAACTTTTAAAACATGCAACATGCTTTACTAACCCAATGATGTTCTCATACCTATTAAGCCATCTACCTCCACAACCCCTACCACTTCACCTACACCTCCACTTACCAATACAGTTGTTACCTCAACCGCACATACCTCCTCCATTCCTACCACTGCCACATCCTCCACGGATGAACCATTAGCCTCCTAATCCATTAACTCCACCTCCACATCAACCTCTGACACATCATCCATTCCAACTACCTACATACCAACCACTAATCCCTTAGAAGGTGTTTTTCAATGCCTCACTCTGGGGGAGTACCCCCTATATAGCATCAACACATTTCCTACTCCACAAGAGTATGGGAGTCTTCACCAACATCCTCACTATGATCACCGCATAGGAGAACACCTCCTTTATGGTCCTCCTCACCTTCGTACTAGTCTCACCTATGAAGGACTTGATACTACCACTTACACACCCAAACCACCATCACAAACCCACCCATTTTCCACTAACTTTCAGTCTCTCACGAATTGCCATTTTTCCCATACCTTCCTGCACCGTTGTGCGTCGAAGGGTTTTGGTTTTGGATTTTACAAGAAAGGCAATCATACCGTTATTCCATGCACCACCCGTAAACATAACGACCATTATGGTATCAGCTTTCCTAAACCACCTACCAAATAGGCTCGCATTGAACTCGTCAAGGACATCAAATCTTCTTCGCCTTCTTCACCCACTCCGCCATCATCTTTACTTTTGCTGATAAAGTCGATGGATCCTGAATCTATGCCTCTTAATGTTTTTTTCATAAACACCATTTCCTTGGGGCCTCTGACTTATCAATGTGAGGGTGAGGCCCCTTCCTCTCTTCCCTTCCTGTATCCTAAAATGATCGATGATGATACACCTTCAATTAACGTCATTCAATGTCTGGATGATGAATCCATACTCACCTACCTTGGTGTAGAAGACTCATATATTCATCGTTCGTTACCTTCTGAGACACAAACCATGTTGAATGAATTAACTATCGAGATCAACATTCACACTCAGGATGACCTGCACATCCTAAAGATTGGTCAATCTTTAGATGCTACTGAACAGGAAGCCATCACTTATTTTCTCAAAGATCATAACCACTCTTTCACTTGGTCTTATGCAGACATTCCTGGTATTGACCCCACCATAGTGGTCCACAATATCATAACCATTCCCAATGCCAAACCCATCAAATAAAAGCTAAGGAAAATACACCCTTGCATTGCCCTTCTTATCAAAGAAGAGCTTCAGTAGCTTATTTTTTGTTTCCTTCATATTACCCATTGATTATCCTCATTGGATTTCTAACATTGTCCCTGTCACTAAGGCAATAGGGGTACTCCGCATTTCCACAGACTTCCGTGACCTCAACCTAGCCTACCCAAAAGATGACTTTCCCTTACCCAGTATAAACATCATGTGGACATACTTTTCACCACCTTTGATTGTTACACCCTTCAAACCATCCCACATTCAACCAAAAAATTTGTAGATATCATGGCCTGTTTGGCTTCTCAAATACCCGCTTCGCCTACCAATTCTAAAATATTTGTCACCATACAATGACTCCAATCACCTTCTTATTTACTACGTGAAGTTTACTCTATCAGAACCGCTACCTCGGACCTAAGTGACCTTTAGTACAAATAATACTCTGACTATCATTCTCTCTCCATCTTACCTCCTGATCTCACCCGTAACGGACAACGTGTCTTCCTTAAAAATGTCTCTTGTTACATCATCATGGGGGGCCTCCTCTATAAGCATGGCTTTAATGGTATTCTCTTACAATGCCTCACAAGTTCTAAAATTCCTTATAGCATTAAGGAAGTTCATGATGGAATATGTGGAGGTCACTTCAGTGGCCTTGTTATTACTAAATGTATTCTTTTCCTAGGCTATTACTGGCTGACCCTTAACTATGATTGTTGTGACTACATCAAATATTGTGTAAAATACCAACAACATGCCAATCTTCATCATACACCCAGTCATGCCTTACAGGTCACCTGTGACCTTTGGCCCTTCTCTTAATGGGGTTTACATCTTGTCAGAGAGATCATCCCCCATTCTTCGCAATGACATCAATGGATCATCACCGCTACCAAATATTATACAAAATGGGTTAAATCCATACCACTCATATCCACGAAAGCCAAGAAAATATGTGATTTCATCAATCATCACATCATTTTCCATTTTGGTGTTCCTCATCACCTCATCTTTGATAATGGAAAACAATTGAAAAAAAACATTGCAAAAACTTTGCGACGCCTTCGGCATTCAACTAAGTTTCTCATGACGTTATTACCCATAGACCAACAGCCAAGCTGAATCCACTAACAAAACCTTAAATAAAATTCTCATGAAAGTGGTTAACAATACTGGGAAGGATTGGCATACGCACATTCCTTTTGCCCTATGGGCATACCGCACTAGTATTTGCACTTCCACTGCTGCCACACCATTTTCTCTAGTCTATGGTATAGAGGTTGTTCTACCTCTCGAAGTCTAGATTCCCTCACTTTGTATTTCTCTCCATGACATGCTTAATGATGAAAACTTTCGTCAGGACCATTTAGCACAACTGGAGTTATTAGATGAATGTTGTCTTAACGCTCTTGACCACCTTTAAGTTTACCAAAAATGTATCAAACATGCCTACAACAAACGTGTCAACCTTCCAAGTTGGTAATCTTGTCTTAAAATAAAATCAACATGTAACCAAAGTAGCGAAAAGTAAACGGGGAAAATTTTCTACTTATTGGCTTGGAACATACATTGTGACTCATACTTACGGATTAGGTGATTATCGGTTATCTTCACTTGATGGTAAATCTAAACCTGATCCCCTTAACGCCTTGCATCTCTGACCATTCTATTATTGAATTTTTAGTCCTAGCTCACCTTTTGTCTCTTTACATGCTCATCCCTTGAGTGCTATCCACTTCATACACTTTACCAATGATTAAACAAGAATCATGTGAGTACCCATCACCTTTTATCTTCTCTTGAATATGTGTACCATGGCACTGCACATAGCATGATTCTCATGGATACTTTTCATCTACCTTTACATGAGATCCCATGGTTGTTTCACCCTGCTTTTCGAACAAGAATCTTATTCTTCACCTTGGTCTTGTCCATGACTTCAAAGCCCTCACATAGGACCCAAATCCTTGAGTCAAACTTCTAATATAAAAGATGACCCCCTCAAAAGGAAATCTTCCTCTCGACAACTGCTGCTATAAATAGACTGCTCCCTTGAAGGACAGCTATGTAAAGCCCTTAAAAAAAAGAGGAGAGAATTTGAAGCTTCTCACATCGATCAACTTCACGAAGACCTCAAGGAGTTAAATTCCTCATCCCATATAGACTTCCCACATCGATCAATCTATCTCAAATACAAGTCAACGCAGAAAAAAATTTAGTCATGGACTTGCCCATTGTGACCTTGGATCTCTTACTCAAAGAGCATGGTACCTCATGCCACATAAAAAATTAACCACCTTTCACCATTCCCACTCTCATTTCCTACCGCCTCAAGGGACCTCTTGGAAGCCAAGACATTTGGTGATCATGTGACTACTTTTCACCTTAGAAAAATAAATCACACAATGTCTTTAGGGTCTTACGTTCATCACCTCCTCTAAGGTATGATCTACTCCATATGATCCTAACCAATTAGGTGGATTTATTGCCCCCTCTTATCTTTTAACCATCTTTATTTACGTTTTGATTATATTATATAGGATTTGGTCCTCAACACTTACATTTGGGGTATTCTTATTCTTTTTCCACAATTGACATCACCTATATCAATTTTCCTATAACCCACCCACACCTAATAGACCTAAACCCACAACATACATAACTAGCTCATTTTCATACCTCATCCTATTCTTCCCTAGCTCATGGGAGAACTACATCGGCCTGAGGTCCTTTTTTGTCAGGACTATATAGGTAGCAATCCGAGGGCATGGGGCCCTTATAGGTTAGCTCGGCCACTCTCTACCCTAAACAATTCATCTTTCATCTTTCTCACATTACATCATACCCTACTTAGTTTCCCTTTTATATCCAACTTTGAAAATTAAACCAGATATATAACAAGTTGCTTCATATTTTTATCCTCGTCAGAACATACATTTATTACAACTACCATTTCTCTACCATCATCATGCATGCATTATACCATATCTCACATATGACCCATATATTTATTTCAAAAAATAATGAACCACAACTTAAACTACTTTAAACACAACCATGCCTAAACAAACTTGACACAACCATGCTTAAAAAAACTTGACACAACCATGCCTAAACAAACTTGACTCAACCATGCCTAAACAAACCTAACTCCACCATGCCTAACCAAACTTGACTCATACCATGCCTATGACCTGACTCCACCATGCCTAAAAAAACCTGACTCCACCATGCCTAACCAAACCTGACTCGATCCATGCCTATGACCTAACTCAACCATGCCTATGACCTGATTCAATCCATGCCTACACCAAACCTAACTTCATCATGCCTAACTCACCTAATTTCTATCCATATCAAAACAATAAATCGAAATTCTCATCAAAACATCAACAAATCAAGAATCTCATGTATCTCATCATATAAATAAGTGTGTATCTCAATACAACATACATGTATGTCCCATCATGCCCATCATCTCAAAATAACCAACACGCAGGCTGATACTTAATACAAAATTTCATCGGCACGCAGGCCGATCTCATATACAATAAAATAATGAACCAATACAAAATGTCTTCAACGTGCAGGCCGATATATGCTCAAAATATACAAAACCTCTCATACATCCTCGCTATCTTTAGCACGTAGGATAGTATATATCACAAAAATGACTATCATACATCAAATATCAAAAGTCCCATATCAGTCATCTCGATAGATATCCTCCATATCTATATCGCTTGTACCCTCTACCTCCTCGGCCCTTGTCTAGTGACCTGCTAGCATCTCCCCACCCATCATAGGTGGTGGTTGAGTCCCTGCTAGCACTTCAACTGGAACTCATCTCTGTGTGTTGGTGGCCTCTCCCTGACCTAGCCTCAAAGCTCAATGGCCCCCTGTGCTCTCTATACTATGAGTGTAGGATCTAGTCCTCTCACTCAATGTTTTTTGTACCTGGTACTCTCTATATGATAGTATGTCTATCCCAGCTGCCATCAGTTAGTCCTGGTAGTATCTAGCCTCACCTAGGGTGTCCTGTAACCTAGATATAGGCACGATCTATGGTGATCCCATAGGTCTCGACCCCTGTCCTGTAGGACCCTATACCACTCTTGCCTATGAACTGGGACCCAGTCCCAATGCCTGTGGTGGTGCCCTCAACACCCGTGCCTAAATCTGGGCCTGTAAGGCCTCAATATGTGCCTGGGCTGTGGCCAACTGGCCCTACAAACCTACCACCTGTGCATGTAAGGCTACCACCTGACCATCATCCCCCTCTCCATCTCCATCCCCACCACTAACCATCTAGGTTTGTAGACTAGCCACTTGTACATGTAGCTCTGCTACCTCTACCTCTGAGCTCACCAACTATGTCTGTACCATACCCAATTGGGTAATCAAAGTAGCCACTTGCCCCTGTAAGGCATCTCTCTGCACTGTGATGGTGGCTAGATCTGGCTGCCCCAGTCTGGGTGGTAAGGCTCGTAAATGCACCACCCACCACTATCTATACCTATCTGTGACCCCAACATCATCTATCTACCAGTCCACTGCCTACTTCTACCCTGTGGGCACTGTAGGTTGTGGTAGAGGTAAGGGCCTCTCCATGTCGTCTCTCCTATACTACGGGAAGGGAAAAGGTACATCTTGTAATAGCCCGAACTGCCACCTAACTCTGTCTATTGGGATCATGTCATGCTCCTTAGCACGGCGACCCTGTATCCATCTCAAAAGCTGGAGCTCAGCTAGCTCCTCATGCATATACCTATATGAGAGGAATCCCACATACAACCTCCATATAATGTCCACTCTAGATAACCCCTCCAATAACTGTCAGAAATAGGCCACATCATGTGTGAGCCTATCAGATCTCTGCTCTCCAATAGTAGGCACCCATCACCTATACCCCACCCACAAAAATCTTGGTGGGAATGCATATGCTTAGGGCATCCCTACTAGCCATACACAAACTATGTGCTTATAAGCCCAACAGTGTAGTAAGAAGGTACAACATAGGCTGAACCTGCACAACCACCGATATGCCCATAAGTCTCTATCCAGCTGCACCAGGAATGTTGGCACCCAAGAAAAGTGGGTCTCATCTATCATCATGTCATGGAGTACCCCCATCAATGATTGGGGAAAATGTTCACCCTCTACATCTGGCAGTGCAAAGCGACACATTGCCTCTATCAAAATAACCACTAGCCTCGTCTCCTCCAGAAGGGCTAGGTACATCTCTCCATATCTAATGTTGGCACTATGTAATGTCAGATCGGCCATCCCCTCACCAAACACTATCAACATCAGCTCCTTTAAGGCCTCAGAGGAGATAGATTAGACCTGCATACCCAATATGGGTAGCCATAGAATCCTAAACATGTCCTCCAGTGTGATAGTGATCTCACCTTTCGGCAGGTGGAACATTTTGGTCGTGGAATCCCATCTATCAATGAGCGTGACCATAAAACTAGGCTACCAGACTACATGTCGATAGCGTCGGACTCCACTCAAGTCCACCACTTACACAAGTTGCATCTCCTCAAGGGTCGCTACATTATGCACTTTCACAAATAGGGGCAGAACCCTGTCCTACATACGTAGCTAATCTCTCCCCTACATCCAATACAAAAAATACATTAATATACTTTTATCACACCCATATTTTCTATCTATCATTTCCCAACAACCTACTTTACCCCTACCCATCTTAATCACCCAACCTATGGCACCTTTTACCCCTTATCCCCCAAAACCTGACTAGTGCCAGTTCCCTTTCACTAACCCTGCTCACCCGTTAACTGGTATCGGTCACTTGTTTTGTGATTGATACCAATTACACACTACCGACACTAGTCACACTTGACCGACGCCGGCCATTGTCGCAGAAAAAACCCATGTTCCCCAAACCCACCTTTTTCTTAAAAAGTTCCCCCTTACCCTTTTTACCCACCTAAAATTACCTAAAACTCCCTTGCACCTCATCCCATCCCCTCCTCTCCCATTTATTGCCCCCCCTATTCCTATTTTACCCACTTTTCTCCCCATTCCCAAATTTTATTTTTTCCCCCACCCAAAATAACAACTACAACAACACTCTACCAATCATCTAATCGATCTAACCAAATACAACTAAAGTTGGATGATTACCTCATCATGTAGCCGTCATCTCGGTGGCACATCTAGTCATTGCACCGATGGCCCACCTGATCCCTCTTCAGCCTCTGCCATCAATCAATCTCCACCCACGTCTCTAACCAATCGAATCACACACACTGATCTTGTGGACCAACCTCTCACCAACCAATCACCCACCATTCACACCGCCAACTCAATGCTTCATTTCATTTGGACACTTTTCTCTCTTTTCTCTCTCTTTTTTCATTTTTTTCAATTCCCTAAATGAAAAATGAATAACAAAATACACAGATTTTTTTTGTTTTTATAACTAACCTGACCTAACCGACACCGGTTCAACTTCATCAGCATCGGTCTCGTGCCCTACCTTAATTTGGTCATTTCCCTATACCGACATCAGTTACCCTTGTGTTGGTACCTAGATTTAATCTACTTGAGAAGAATCATGGCTTTTATAAGACACTCAGAGGTAGATAAATGATTTATATGTCGTTTTGTAGCTGGGGAAGCAATTTATCTGACTTGTTAGCACTCAGGCTTTGAAGAGGTGGGTAGCACGTTAAAAGTATTTTGATCTAATCCTCACTATATTAGGTTCTGCCTTTAAACCAAGGTAAGAGAACCTATATTGCAACCTTTATTTTGTGAAGGAGGTGGAGATATCCTTATATTGTGCATATTGTACAGAGATAGCCTTGGGAAAACATGATCAATTTTCCATTATTCAAGCTCAACAGAGCTATCACTAATAATGATGGAAATGCTTTCAAGACAAGGCTGAGGCTGTTAGAGACATGGTATGATCCTGATTTTCTTTGTGCATTTTTGTAAATGGATTGTGTTCTTTTGTTGACACACAATGTAATGTAGGGGTAGTATGGGGTAGGATTAGTTATTCTGAATGAATTTTTGGTGGGAGATTTTAGGCAAGACTAACCAGAATTTTCCAGATACTTTGAGGACCTTTGCAAGAAATTTATAACACCTAAATAATAGAATGCTTTAAAGGGTTAAGGTACTCCTTCAACCAGGATATGTGCACCAAATGGAGGCCCAAATCTACACTCTTCCACACAATATTTGACAACTTATCACAATATCTTAAAGCAGATGAACCAACAAAGTATCCAGAAATCTCTATTTTATCATGACCTAAGGTGCACCTAAAGGTTTACAAAAAATCTCAGAATTCAAGGAAGGTAAAGTGATTTTAAATATGTTTATCTATTTATCAGATGAAATCTCTTCTGAATGTGAGACTGCAGATGCCACTAAACTATCAACAAGAAATGAAACCATGTATGATCAAGAGAGAATTTAAACACAAGACTGTAACAGGAGCAAGAAACACAAATTAAAAACATTCCGAAACATAAGTGCATGCAAATTTTACCAAGAGACAACAAAAAATAATCTAGAATGACCAAATTTATCAGTAGGGGAATGTCATAAGAACAATATCAGAGCTTTTTGATGTCTTTAAAACTGAAACCAAATCAACATGATAAAAATCTGATGCAAAAAGGAATTATAAATGGTTCTTACGCAGTTTCTCAGAGAATGGGCTTCTTCCCAGATTTTGCCATGAAATTCTAAGTTTCTCCAACCTTTTACATGTCTCAAAACATGCATTATATAATTTTTCATTTACATTTGATCCTTCTTTCCCAAGAAAAGAATATGCCCAGCATCAAGTTTGTTACAAAATTCCAACATGATTCACAGATAGGGACATTTAACAAATTTGCAACAAGAGTTGTCATGTGTTTCTTAATTGGAGAATCATTAAAAATACTTCATCATTATCCATTGTGTAGGCAAGATTTTCATTCTCTAAGAATGCAAACCCCTTTCATTTCATCATTTCATCCTTATGATTCCAAAATTTGATCATGCAACTTTATAGTTTCATATTTCACGTTTTACATGGGCCTGAGTAAAAATTTATTTTAAAAACAACTCAAATCTATAAATTATTCCCTAAAACCACTTGCATTAGTCTTTACAGGCACAAAGGACACAAATTCACCAAAAAAATTGATGAAAAATGATGCAAAATTCACATTTCCACACTTCCTGGGAGAAAAAATGCCAGCCAAAAATGAAAATGTACAATTACCCTTGATCTGCTCTTTTTCCTTCAATTTGGGCCATCCACATGTCAAAATATGATTGGGAATGAATTCGGGCTCAATTTTTGACTTTTTAACATTTTTGGAAAAATGGAAATAATTTACCTTTTTCTTCGCCCCTCCACCCTTGAAATTTGGTGATGACATGTGGCATATGGTGGGTCACATTGAAATCGCGGCTCCATTCTACACATTTTGACCTTTTTTGAATTTTTGATATTTTTTACCTTTTGCCCTGTAGGCCCGCACCTCTGCCTTTGCCCTTGACATGTGTCAGCCTCCCTATCGCTAAAATTCCATGGGCTTATTTAATGTTTTAACCCCTTTTCTCGCCAAGGGAAAAATTTCCATTTTTCGTCCATGGGCCCACACCTTCGATTTCTTCCCTACCACGTGTCGGTTACTTGTTCATCATGGAGCCACACCTCAAATTTCCACACTAAGTCATTTTTAAAAAAAGGAAAAATTTCCTCGTTTCCTCTGGTGGCCTGCCGACCCTCTATGCTTGCCATGTGTCTCCCTGTGGCTCATTCACGAGCCTGTGGCTTAATTTTTTGCCTCAACTCATTTTGACCAAAAAAGGAAACAATTTCCCCTTTGCCCCTACCAGCCTGCTCTGTCCCTACCCTGCCACATGTCTATCTCTCTTCCATTGCGGCCCCACAGACCTTTCCACATCTTTTTCCCTTTTCGCCAAAAAGGCAAAAATTCTTCTAAGTCCCCCATCGGCCCAGTTTTCCCTTTTTGATTTTTAGGACACGTGTCCACTTGTGATTGGCTACTGGGTTTCAGGCCAGTTTTGACTTTTTAAAAATTTTAAAAAATAAAAGTCAAAAATCTACAAGGAAATCTGACACCACCGCTTCTCCTCAGCTAAATTAGATGCTACCACATACCCTCTAACTTCTCAGCAATAATTTGATGGCTAAAATATTCCCGTCTGACTATCAAAAACACAGACCCAGAATCTGATTTCTTCACCAAGGATGGAAATTGTTTGAAATAGAATCAGATGAAACATGATTCCGAGCATTTCTCGACCATGGGGATAGATTTTCAAAGGCATATAGGTATAAAACGATCATTTTAAAGCTTCCATGATTGGGAAAATGGAAAAAATGACATAGCCCATAGATTTGAAGAATTTAGGGCAAAAATTAGGGAAAATTTGAGTATTCTTGCAAAATGGGGCATGTCAAATGATTTTCAAATGGATTAAGGCATTGGAATAGAGGAAAAAACTTAATTTTTCCCATTAAAACTATAGAAAATGTTTCAGGAAATGCAGAGTGAAAAGAAAATTAGGGCAAAGGTGGTGTAAGATCAAAATGGACACCAACATTAGCTCTAGCTCGGGGATGGGCACTCCTTATGAGTGCCACAAGAACAATAAGTAGACCAAGTGCCAAAATAATCCATTGGGAAAAGGATTCAAGAGCCAAAATCACTAAAAAACCAGCTAAGAACCCAACAAAAATGGCTGCCACACACTATGGAAAACCACAAACTAACATAACACCAAAAACAGAGCAAAAGCCAAACACTATACACTGTACAAGTTGGTGCATACCTCAAATTTGGGGATTAATCCAAGAAATGATTCAAATTCCTCTCATTAACAGGTTGTTCAAGCAATTCCCCATCTAAATCTTTGAGAAAAAAGGTATTCTCACCAATTTTGATATCAATGGAGTAAGGGCCCATCCATAATGCATCAAATTTTCCATGTTTTCCCTTATCTTCATTTCTGTTGTCCCATAACAAAACCATATCTCCAATATTGAAGGCCCTAGGAGTGAGCTTCTTGTCAAACAATCTTTTCAACTTCTCTCTAAATCTGACATGCCTCTAGTGGGATGTTCTTCTCTCTTCATCTAGCTCCACAATCTGATTAATCCTTGCTTCATATGGACTGACCTCTTGATCCTCAAGGTGTTGAACAAACTGAAATGAAGATAATTATAGATGTAAGGGTAGAAAGGCTTGAGTTCCATACACCAACTCAAATGGGCTCTTACTAGTAGCTCTCTTGGCAGTGACTCTATCATCCCAAAATCAAATGATCTTCAATAAGTTCTTATTTTTGGACTCAACTTGTCCATTCCCTTGGGGGTTATAGTTTGAAGCATAAGTCAGATTGGTTCCATGCTCCTTACACATTGCCATCAAAGGTTTGGCTTTGAAACACATGGCATTATCAGCCACAATTTTGACAAGCACACCAAATCTGCATATGATATTGTTCAACAAGAAGTCCATAACAACTTGGTATGTTACTTTCTTGGTGGGGATTGCCTTTACCCACTTGTTGAAGTAATATGTGGCTACAAGGATCCATTTATGTCCAACACTAGAAGGGTCTAAAATCTCACCAATGAATTCCATCTCCCACTATTTGAAAGGATCTTTAATTGATACAAGCTGCATAACAACTTGGTGTGTTACTTTCTTGGTAGGGATTGCCTCTACCCACTTGCTGAAGTAATATGTGGCTATAAGGACTTGTGAAACCGAGAGAGGAATCTCCAGAGAAGGCTGGTTCCTGCTCCTAAACTACCTGCCACAAGCTATTCCAGTGCAGGTAAGATAATCTAATCCTAATCTAACCATGCCAAGGAGACAGAGAGAGAGAGAGAGAAGGGAAAAACAGCAAAATCCTACACTAAAACGGTGATACACCAGAGAAGGAGAATGTTGGACATCTATCAAAACTGCCATGGGACAAAGAGAGGTGAGCAATGGGAACGATGGACAGATGCATCACAGGCCCAATGATAGATTTCACACAGAAAATGTCCCAAAACTCCATGAACACAGCTCCAGACCTGCAATGAACATTCAAACATGCACAAATACCTGCAATGAAGAGAGGCAAGAAGAAAACAAGCAAAAACGAGAAAGGATGGACAGATGCATCACAAAACACGTTTTGTTGCTCCAGAAGTTTGCACAGAACATAACTCCATTAGTATAAGGCAAAAATGCCATTACAAAGCAAGGGAGGAGGTTTGAACTCCATTTTCAACCCTAGAGAAGAAAAGAAGGGAGGGCAGAGCAGAAAGAATGAACCACCTCTTATATTTTGCCACTCCTTACAATATATAGGAAGAATGAGAGAAGGAAGAAAGAGGAAAGTCAGATCTACTCCAACACCTCTAGGTCATATTTTAAATCATCTCATTATGGTAGAAGTGGCAGATCCTGGCAAAACGGCGGGTTGTCTGCTGCATTAAAGCTAGTTGTTGAAGTGTCACTTCTGCCGTATCACGCGTCAGAGCCATTTCTTGATTTCTTTCTCTAAACTGCACCAAAACTCAAGATCAACCCCAAAATCATGTAGATAATTTCATGAGCTTTCCGTTGATATAAAGAACGTGGAAATCCGAGCTCTGGATCAAAAGATATGATGATCTAAAGATTTAGGGCACGGAACAGACCAAAACGGATTTTAAAAATATTTCCCGCGCTTCGCCACCTGGATGACACGTGGCACGTGCTGATTGGACGAGCAATTCTCTCTCCTCCGTCTTTCTTGGGCTCTCCTTTTGAAATTGCTTGTGGGCCCCTTAAACTTGGACACGTGGCGCCATTTCATTGGTTCGGATCAGTGCTCGAAAACTCGCCCCTTTGACTTTTGGACCTTCCCTTGATGACACGTGGCGTCTTTTGGTTGGCTTTCGGCTCCTTCGCGTACTTCGCGTCCATTTGTCCCTGGATGTCCCATTTGATTTTGGGCCCTTTGTGCTCATTTCGGCCGGTTCGGGCATTTCACGTCCATTTGTCCCAGACGTCCCAAAGGCTTTTGGGCTCTTTGTGCTCATTTCGGCCGGTTCAGGTCTTTTGTCCCAGACGTCCCAAATCGTTTAGTGCGGAAGTTATTCTTTTCGGCTGATCCAAGCTTTCCGCATCCATTTTTCCCACTTGTCCCATTTGATTTTGGGCCGGCTCATTCGGTTCGGCCGGTTCGGGTCTTTTGTCCCAGACGTCCCAAAAGTGCGGAAGTTCTTCTTTTCGGCCGATCCATTTCTGCGTCTGTTTGTCCCACTTGTCCCATTTGATTTTGGGCCCTTTGTGCTCATTTCAGCCGGTTCAGGCATTTCGCGCCTTTTCGTCCCCGATGTCCCAATTGCTCCTAGGACACGGACTTAGCCGATTTTCACAATTTTTCCTGGCCCAAACTTGTTCTCTGTAACTTTCTTGCATTTTCTCAGAGCTTGCTCTTTTCCTCTCAGACAGGGGACTTAGAAAATATTTGAGGGGACTCTAGCAACATGATTTTTGGCCCCGAATCAATCAATTTTCCTGGGACTTGAATATTCTGATGCATGTTATCAAAATTACCCTGGGGGGTGAATTTTGGATAACAGTTTTGGCGGACTCAGTGGGGTCATCTGCCTACTAGATGAATGATCAGTAGCCTGGAGCATCCATTGGGCATGGAGTCATGAGTTTTAACCTACAACTGATCTGAACTTTGAAAACTTCCCTCTGAGCCATTTGGAAACCCGTTGAACCTGGAGTGTCCTCACCAAGATGCCACTGAAATGAACTATGCAAGAGCAGAACCAGCAACACCAAAAACTATGTACAAAACTAAAAATCATACATGCCCCAAATGGAACATGCAGAGTGTGCACAAGCACTTCTTCTACTGAAAGCAAACCTAGCTACTCTACTCTAACTGGAAGCAAAGGCAAGCTAAACAAACCCTGCAACTGGTTGTGAGAAATAGCTTCCTTTCTTCAAAATTGGCAGCCATGCAATTGATTTGGCACTGATCATGGCTATTTGGATGGATGGAAAATCAACAAGAAGCTGGTCTTCTATCCAAATCATCAAGGTATCAACTGAAAAATCCAATACCTCTTTTAGTTGCTCTGCATTTGGATTGGAGAGGTATGGCAGCTGATCCTTGGTACTTTGTAGCTCATCCTCATGCTCAGAAGCAAGCATGACTGGTTGTGGCTTCTCCCTTAGCTCCAATGAAGCCAAATACCTGATTGGGCAAGGTCTGATTTGTTTGATATGCTCATTGCTGTGATTTTCAACTCCAAGAATGGAGTTCTCTTGTAGACCCACCTGAATGGATGATGTGGAAGAAATGATGGAATCCTTTTGTCCTTTCTCTTCCTCCAATGAAGAACATGGAAGATTAAAATCTTCCAATTTTGATCCCAAAGGGCTGCTATAAGATGCAGGCTACTGCAAATGAATGCTTTCCTCCACGACAGCAGGCTCTGGTGTTTGGAATGTGGATGATGAAAGAGAGAATGGTGAAAACTCAACCGGTTCTTCTCCATCAAAACAGTCCTCCAAATCTGACAGGTAAACTGCCTCATTGACTGTCCTGCTGCTCGTTTTCAACTTCCTCCATGGTGTCTTCTTGATCTGCAACTTGACCACCATGGTTTCCTTCACTCTCCAATATTGAGTTTGAGAGATCAAACTCCTTTTCAGTAATAGAACTTGAGAGAGATGAAGTGGA
Organism: Taxus chinensis; assembly: GCA_019776745.2. Classification (NCBI taxonomy): domain Eukaryota; kingdom Viridiplantae; phylum Streptophyta; class Pinopsida; order Cupressales; family Taxaceae; genus Taxus; species Taxus chinensis. Next base: position 41,172,763 of record CM034154.1, read on the forward strand.
AAGAAGAACTGAAGGTTCTCCTGTAGCCTGCTTTGTGCTCAAAGCCCTTGGATCTGCACTTTTCTCCTCTACAGCTAGAATGTGCTCCTCTTTTTTTAGATTTGGAGCAGCTTCTCCTTCCTCTACTACTTGAAGAGAATCTTGCTCTTGATAAAACTCTTCCTCTAGCATGAAGTTTGTCAAGTCAAACTCTTCATTCTGCTGCTCTAGAGGACAAGTTGGGACTGCAAGATCTTCTTCAAAGCTTTCAAAATCAGTCCTCACCACCATTTGTTCAACCTCAGCCTCTTCTATAGGCTTAACCATCAAGGGGATATTTTTCATCCCAAATCTAAGAGCCCAACTCTTCAGACTGTCTATCTCTTCTTTTCTGTTGGGCTCCTCTTCTTGCTGTCCTTGACGACTGATTTTTTCAATTTCTTCTTTCCCACATGGAATTGGGGATGCAAGAGGAGGGATAGGTTGAAACTAAACTGATTTGACAATTTTGTGTGGTGGTGGAGGTGGAACCTCTTGTTTCTTTGGAGGAGGGAGTATTTCTGTTAGCTCTTGTGGAGGGGATGACTGTTTGGAAGGGAAAAGGAAAGAAGAATTGAGATGGGGTGGAAGGCTAGGGGACGGAGGGATGGATTCAACACATGGGACAGCAGATGCAGAGTTTAAATGAGATGTTGCTGCTTGAGTAATGGAAAGAGAAAAACCAGATGATGGTGTAGAACTTACCCATTGACAACAACAACAAGTCTGTAGGCCTCTATCTCTGTTGTCCATTGTGCAAGTTAGGGCAGCATCTTGCAATCATGAAGTCCAGCTTCTCCTGAGGGCTGAAGTGTCTTGGAAAAGGGCCTCCCCATGGACAAGGAGTCCTGTAACCGATTCCGAAAGCTCTCATTTGAGTTTGTTGCTCTGGACTGCACCATCCCCACCTCCATCTTTTGGATTTTCTCCAACAGACCAGCATCTTGGATCTGATTGTCTTCATTGTATGCATACTCTTGCTCTTGGAAAGCTCCATAGCCAAACTGACTTTGGCACTGTTGTTCATATGGGTATGCATACTGATCTTGAATCTGCTCAAAATGCTGATTTGGAGGATTTGTAAAACATGTTGGAGGTGGAATATATTGCTGTTGTTGATGTGAAATCCATGATGGAAATGAAGTCATGATTGCACAACTTCATGGAATGGAAAAGAATGAAAGGGATGGAAAGAAAGATGGATGAAAATGTATGGAAACGGGTCTGCAAGCTCAGAGAAATAAGTTGCTGATCAGATGGAGTCGCCAGATGTGTTTGCAAGTGCCTCCAAAGGCTGAAATCTTCACAGGAACACATCAACCTGTCAAAAGATGAAGTGAAAGACCTCTAAGGTCCCACCGGGTGTGCCAAAATTGTTAGTGCAAAATCACAGCACCTCTGGATGCACATCAGGATTCTAGGTTGATGTTCAGGCATCCAGTGTGATTGCACAACATGGAAACCTCTCTCCAAGCGTGGGACTTGTGAAATATGAGAGAGGAATCTCCAGAGAAGGCTGGTTCCTGCTCCTAAACTACCTGCCACAAGCTATTCCAGTGCAGGCAAGCTAATCTAATCCTAATCTAACCATGCCAAGGAGACAGAGAGAGAGAGAGAAGGGAAAAAGAACAAAAGCCTACACTAAAACGGTGATACACCAGAGAAGGAGAATGTTGGACATCTATCAAAACTGCCATGGAACAAAGAGAGGTGAGCAATGGGAAGGATGGACAGATGCATCGTAGGCCCAAGGATAGATTTCACACAGAAAATGTCCCAAAACTCCATGAACACAGCTCCAGACCTACAATGAACATTCAAACATGCACAAATACCTATAATGAAGAGAGGAAAGAAGAAAACAAGTGAAAAATGAGAAAGGATGGACAGATGCATCACAAAACATGTTTTTTGTTGCTCCAGAAGTTTGCACAGAACATCATTCCATTAGTATAAGGCAAAAAACTCCATTACAAAGCAAGGGAGGAGGTTCGAACTCCATTTTCAACCCTAGAGAAGAAAAGAAGGGAGGGCAGAGCAGAAAGAATGAACCACCTCTTATATTTTGCCACTCCTTACAATATATAGGAAGAATGAGAGAAGGAAGAAAGAGGAAAGTTAGATCTACTCCAACCACCTCTAGACTCATATTTTAAATCATCTCATTATGGTAGAAGTGGTGGATCCTGGCAAAACGGCGGGCTGTCTGCTGCATTAAAGCTGGTTGTTGAAGCGTCACTTCTGCCGTATCACGCGTCAGATAGCAAGTTTCTTGATTTTCTTTCTCCAAACTAGCATGTCGAAACTTGAGATTAACCCCAGAATCATGTAGAGAATTTCATGAGCTTTCCGTTGATATAAAGAACGTGGAAATCCGAGCTCTGGATCAAAAGATATGATGATCTGAAGATTTAGGGCACGGAACAGACCAAAACGGATTTTAAAAATATTTCCCGCGCTTCGCCACCTGGATGACACATGGCACGTGCTGATTGGACGAGAAATTCTCTCTCCTCCATCTTTTGGGCTCTCCTTTTTAAATTACTTGTGGGCCCCTTAAACTTGGACACGTGGCGCCATTTCATTGGTTCGGATCAGTGCTCGAAAACTCGCCCCTTTGACTTTTGGACCTTCCCTTGATGACACGTGGCATCTTTTGGTTGGCCAAGGCTCCTTTTTCGCGTACTTCGCATCCATTTGTTCCTGGATTTCCAGACTCCCATTTGTCTATTTTGGGCCCTTTGTGCTCATTTCGGCCGGTTCGGGCATTTCAGATGCATTCTGTCCCAGACGATCCACTAAGAGCTTTTCCCTTAAGAGCTATTTCGAGTGAAAGAGAATAATTTGATGACTTTTCTTAATTGCATCCAAGTAGTGAAGGATACATCATTGGTTAGGAAGTATAAATAGGGGGAATTGATGTGATATGTTAGGTATGACCAAAATAATGAAATTTTTATTATTTTGAGCATGTTTTCGGCCGTGATAATGAAGGGTGGTTTGATCCCAAAGGTCCCAAGAACATTTGAGTTTATTGGATTTCTTCTTTTAATGCCGGTTTAATTGGATTTTAAATGAGATGTGAAAATTGTCCCACTTGTCCCATTTGATTTTGGGCCCTTTGTGCTCATTTCGGATTTAAGTTAGGTTCGGGCAGTCTTTGAAAAATTTGCGCCTTTTCGTAACCCGATGTCCCAATTGCTCCTTGTGACACGAACTTAGCCAATTTTCACAATTTTTCCTGGCCCAAACTGGTTCTCTGTAACTTTCTTGCATTTTCTCAGAGCTTGCTCTTTTCCTCTCAGACAGGGGACTTAGAAAATATTTGAGGAGACTCTAGCAACATGATTTTTGGCCCCGAATCAATCAATATGGATGGAGACTTGAGTATTAGGAAAGCATGTTATCAGAAACCTTAGGAGAGTTTATGATGAGAAGAAATGTTAAGTTACCTATAGAGATACTTTGAAGAAGAAATAGAGATTGCAATTAAGAGAGGTAATCAGAAAATAATGAAAAGAAAGCTTGAGGGCTAAGTAGAATTTAAAGAGAATCAGGTCATCAAAGAGTGTCTGAATGTAAAAGATTAGAGCAATGTGAATCATTTAGAACTTACCAATTTCCAAGGAACATAGATGCCCTGTAATGCTTCTACTTCAATCACTTCCAGAAACTAGTAAGTGGAGATCAAAGCAAGTGAGCTTGAGATATCAAGTGAACAAGAACCTCTTACCAGAATTAGATAATTTGGGATTTTCCATATCAAACAAAAATATTTTGTTCAAAAATACTACAGTGTGGTACAGGAAAGAGAGGATGGAATGATGAAAGAGGGTGAATAAATATTGGACCAAGAAAGTGGGTACACTATGTTAAGCAAGAAAATTGTGCACTGTGAAGATGACAAGGCCTGAAAACCTTTATTGATTCACCAATTTCAAATGCTTGTTTGTTGGCTGATGATTGTATATTCTAACTCGGTAGGGTGAATTCCTTGAAATTATAGGAATAATGAGTCAACTTCAGTCCTATTTGAGAAGTAAAAGATAGATACAATTAAGGTATGAGTGGAATGCATAAGCATGATGAAGATTTGGATAGGCTTTATGTAAAATGGGGCTTTCAAGATAGATGAACTGTTTGCAAATGCCTCTGTTGGATTCCTTCAAAAAGGGAAGAGTGAAGATACAACTGAGAGAGAAATGATATTTGGGTAACATGCATGTGATCTAGGAATGAGGATAAAGAAATGGTACAGGTACATACCTTATAGTGATCTTGATATGCCTGGTGAATGATTAGAGATGCAAGCATTCAAACGTTCTTGAAGAATAAGGACCTAGCTGATTGCTTCCACTCTAAACAAGGTCAAATGTTGGACAACATGCCTTGCGAAAAAGCAATATAGAGGAGAAGAGCTGTCCTTTTGCAATCATGAAGTGAAGAGTTGCTTTGGATTAAGAGTGATTTTTTTTTTGCAGATACAGTCTGATCAACAGTTTCAAGATGAAGCAAGATGAAGATGGAGCTCAATAAGAAAAGAAGTCAAATTCATCCTGATAAAATACAAGGATAAGTCATAATATATGGAATCCAGGTGGTCATGAGGTAAGAACAGTCCAGTTTCTCTTTGAAAGAAGAGTAATAACTCCAAGCATTTATGAATATTCAATTAGAGATAAAACTTATAAACAAAGTACATTGTTTCTTTTTCTCCACCTTGGAAGTATGATGTAGGAGCATAAAGAAAGAAGCTTTAAATCTGTCTGATTTCCTTGACAATCATGTTTACCTGGATTCAATAGCCAGATGGATAAACATCCATGAGGCTATGAGAACAAGGTTCATATGATGTAATCACTAACTACAACTAGGTTGATTCAATGCTTGGAAAAGGATATTATTGGTCTTTCCCTCCATTTCCATATTCAAATTTCTAAAGTCTACACAAATTCTGATATCTCCATTCTTCTTTTTGACTGGCACAAGGTTTGCAACCCAAGATGAATACCTCGTGGGCTGAATGATCCCTCCCTCCTTCAATTTCTTCAATTCATCTTACATTTTCATGGAGATGAGTGGATTAATTTTCATTTTCTTCTATCTGAATGGTTTGGAATTTTTTTCAAGAGGGATCTCATGCTGAAACAAGTCCTCTCTATATGCTTTCAGCTCTAAATATGACCAAGCAAGGCAGTCTTGATATTGTTTCAACAATTGAAGATAGGACTATTTTTCTTCCTTGTTTAAACTGCTGCCCAACCAAACTTTTCCTGGTTTGTCCTTTATTCCCAAGTCATGCTCTTCCACATCCCTTGAGGCAAATATGCTTCTATTGATGATGTAATCAGCATTGCTAAAATTTTAATGAAGACCAACAAAACCTCTAGGAATGGTGTTACTTTTCAATTGGATAATATCTTTTTCAAACAAAGTCTCTCTTCCTTTAGTCATACATACCATTGATTCCCATTCAATATGCTGATCTACAAACTCACCTTAATTTTGTAAGAACCTTTGCACTTGATCATCATCATTAAACACTTGCCAGTGCTTGATGTTGTTAGGGACAACTGGCCTAGTTAACAATTCAACATTGTACTCACAATAAGTTGAAATGGTGCAATCTCCAAATCTTGACCCCATCAATACCAACTTGTCAGTAGCAGCATTGAAAATTCTGTCATGGTGCACAATATTGAAGGAATCAAACATCTCAATTAGATCCCAAACTGCATGCTTATATTGTTTCATCCGCTGATTTTTTGTAGCATACAATTTTCTTATTTGTTTGACAACTAGCTTTGAATCTCCCTTTGCAATGATTTCCTCAACACCATACTTCCATGAAATTCTCATACCCAACAACAAGGCTTCATACTCAGTAATGTTGTTAGTACATTCAAAATTAAGCTTGAAGGGAAAAACAAATTCTTCTAAGCTAGGATAAATCAAAATTACACCAGCACGATTTCCAAATTTAGAGCAAACTCCATCAAATAGAAAGGTCTAAGGAGAACATACCTATTCAAGGAACTTTGACTGATCCATTTTGTGTTCTTTACCTTCTGAAAAACTAATAAAATTATCAGCACCAACATCAACAAATAATACTTCATAAGAAACATTGTTTGGGTCCTCAATTAGATGCAACATTTTCTTTTCTCCATAGCGCTTGAAAAGGCTTCCCTCAATAGGAATGGTGGAAAAATACATATCCATTTGGACACTCCCACAAACATTTTTAGCCCACTCTCTTGACAAAATCATACCCCATTTGACAGGGCAATCAATAATCACAACATGTAATTTTAAATTCCTTTGAGGATAAGATGCAAGTTACACCACAAGACCCTTCACACAACCAACTATCGACACTTCTCTTGAGTCCATGGCAGTATAATTTCCATAGGTTGTTGTCACTTTGATATGCAAATCATTCATGAATTCTAGAGGCATGACATTGCATGATGCACCGGAATCAGACATACAATAGTGAAGTAGCCTATCCTTTATGATCAAAGTTGTCAATAATGGATCAACATTCAATTGGGAATCAACCAAATATGTCCCCAAATATACCTCAGGTGTCTCTCCAAAAACCTCTACTGTTGGTGGTGTTTCAAGGTCTGTAATGATCTAAGGAGGATTTTTAACATCATTTACATTTGTACTTGGGGTATTCTTCTCTTCTTTGAACCCCAAGTACTCAAATGCTCTCTTCTTATGCTCAAGGATCCTAAGTAACTCAATTATTGGAACAATCACTTTGATTTGGCTCAATACTTGGGCTATGTCATAGGGAACACTCTTTAACAAAGTAACATTGGAAGGGAGACAAGAAAATTCATTTAATGGAAAGAAATTCTTGGTAGCTTGGGCATGAGGAGGACTGTAATTTTTTCTTGGGAGAGTAGAGTTTTTAGCAAGTGTTTCTCTCATATGAGATTCTTTCAGAATGCTTGTGAGAAAGGGTGTTTTAGGTTTGGCTTGATTCCTAACTCCTTTAACAACTTTTCTTCTAGTGTTATAATCTTTCTCTTGAGCTACAAAAACATTCATCAACAATTGGCTATCTTCCTTCAAAGGAATACCGCCGTCATACTTCTTAATCATCAAAGATCTTAAGTATTCAAATTCATTGTTAGGAATTTCAAAAGTTTGCACTACATCAACTTCAAGAGTATGAGGGGGAAGAAATACTTGTACCCATTTGATGCAATCCCAAAAGGTTGCAGCTGTCCTTGCACTTATCACTTCAGTAGATGTTGCTCCTTGTGGACTTGAAGAACAACCCACCATGAAAATATCATCATCAGTACCATTAGCATTATTAGGTTCACATTCTTTCTGGTCCACTTCACATAGAGGATGGGGCCAAAAAAACCTATCACACCAATCAATATCAGCAACTTACTCAACAACAACAACCCTAGCAATTAGGGGATCAGGTAACACTCTTCCTTCACGTGCTTGAGGATGTCCATTTACATACCCCATGGGTTCTTTTCCTTTATCATATACCCTTTGATCACCTCGAGGATGATTAGAAAATATTGTCTTGGTTTTTTGCTCTTGGCTGACCTTGTGAAGTTTTCCCAATTCCCTTCTCAGCTCTTGTTAAATTGTATGATATTTCTTTGATAGCCCCTGTCAAAGTTTTCACAACCTCCTCCAAATCAGCACCCTTACTAGCTTGAGGTTTTTCATGGTTTATCAACTTTACTCCATCTCTCTCGAGAGGTTTCCCAATTGCTTTGATATTGTTTTCAATTTGAAGTGCCATGGTGAAAGCATGTTTAAAGATTGTTATGGTTCTTGTCTATTAGGTAATAGGATGCCTTTTTATCAAATGCATATGCATATTTGATTAAACAAGACTCATCACAAGGCCTCAGACTAACAGGAATCCTTCTCAAAGTGTTGTTAAACCTTGTGTTGAAGTCATGAACTAATTTATTGAGGTTATTCTTGATATTCTCAAACTCAGACAAGATAAATCTATCAGTCTTGTCACCATATTGTAACCTAAATGAATTCTTCATTTTAGTCCAAGAATTAATTGAATTGTCAGGAAGATCCTTGTACCGATCCCTAGCATCCTCTTCTAGTGTATGAATGAACAATTTAATATACACATCTTCAAAATCCATCTCAAAATCTTCCATCCTGTTAACAAAAATTTTGAGATGTTGATCACCAGTTATTGCATTGTTACCTTGGAATTTTGGCAATCTATTTCTGACATCTTGTGGGACAGCATTTGGGTAACCATCCATTCCTCTAAATTCTATAGGACCAAAGGTGTTAACAAAAAATGGAGGTCTAGGCTAAGCCATATTGTTTGGTGGAGGTGATCTTGGGGGTGACACAAGCTTATGAGGAGTGAAAGGTCTATGGTGCTTAAGAATATGATTCACAAGACTGGTATTCTCTAAGTGCTGATTTTATTGGAAAGTTATATTTGAATTAAAACACAGAGGTGCAAATTGGAGAAGGAACTTACCCAGTACAGCAAAAGGACCTTCACTATCTGAGGCAAAAAAAGTTTAAGAGAGGATTTCTTGAATCAAAATCACTTGAAGAAGAGTGATAATCCTCTACCAAAGGTTGATCTCTCTCACTTATGGATATATCTTTTCATAATGTATAATCTTTAACAACCTTCCAAACTCTACTCCCTTCCAACTTTGAGTTTCTCGAATCTGTAAACAACTTCTTAGCACAGTCTCTAATGAAGAGAGATCTTCTTTCTTCTAGTTTTATAGAGATTAGAAACACCAAAGTAAATGACAGAAAGGTTAAGACACTAGTACTTATCAAGATCAGAACAACATGGAGTCATCACTAAGTAATTTCACACTAGTTGTGAAAATGCACTAAAATACTCTGTCAAATATCTATCAACACTGAAAATCTTTCCAAAATTTATAGATCAGACCTTCCTTTCTTTTAATTTATCAATCACAAATGCTAATGAAGTAAAACAACTGCTGGAAACTGGTAAAATTGCAGGCAGAACTTATATCTTCACTTAATCCTTACAAATATGATTATAAAATCATGCTTCAACAACGTATTTGCATGTAGAATTTGTAAGGGACTTTACCAGGGTTTGATATGCATTTAAATATCTCAAATACGTATGCACATGGATCAGATTGAACTAAGAGAATATCAAACTCAAAACTCTGCTCTTCATTCCAATCTTATAAATCTAATCAGAAGATGATACTCAGATTCATAATTACACATAAATCACACAAGAAGTATTACCAGGGATCTAAAATATTGAAAGGTGCCATAATAAATACTAAATAATGTCCCCAAAAATGGTGCCAGAAAGGTTTTGCTGACAGGCTAATTAAATATGGACTAGCAATAAATCAGCAAATCAATCTCAAAAATGCAAATTATTTCTAGGAATTCAAAATAGTCCCTAGAAATGGTGCCATTTGGGTTTTGTTGATGGGCTAAATAGACATGGAATGGAAAATGAATCATCAAATCAATCTGAACAGTGCAAATTATTTCCTAGAAATTAAAAACAAGTCCCCAGCAGCGACGACATTTTTCTTTTGGTACCCAAATTTAATCTCCTTCACAACTTAAGCAGCATCATGGATTTTACAAGACACTCAGAGGCAGATAAATGATTTATATGTCATTTTGTAGCTAGGGAAGCAATTTATCTGACTTGTTAGCACTCAGGATTTGAAGAAGTGGGTAGCACCTTGAAAGGATTTTGATCTAATCCTCACTATTTTAGGTTGTGCCTTTTAACCAAGGTAAGAGAACCTATATTGCAACCTCTATTTTGTGAAGGAGGTGGAGATATCCTTATACTGTGAATATTGTATGGAGATGGCCTTGGGAAAACATGATCAATTTTCCATTATTCAAAATCAATAGAGCTTTCACTACTAAATGATGGAAATGCTTTCAAGACAAGGCTGAGGCTACTAGAGACATAGTATGATCTTGATTTGCTTTGTGCATTTTTGTAAATGGATTGTGTTCTTTTGTTGACACACAATGTAATATAGGGGTAGTATGGGGTAGGATTAGTTATTCTGAATGATTTTTTGCTGGGATATTTTAGACAAGACTAACCGGAATTTTCTAGATTCTTTGAGGACCTTTGTAAGAAATTTGTAACACTTAAACAGTAAAATGCTTCAAAGGGGTTAAAGTACTCCTTCAACCAGGATATGTGTGCCAAATAAAGGCCCAGATCTGTACTGTTCCACACAATCTTTGAAAACCTACCACAAAATCTTTTAGTAGATGAACCAACAAAGTATCTAGAAATCTCTATTTTATCATGACCTAAGGTGCACCCAAAGGTTTACAAAAAATATTAGAATTTAAGGAAGGTAAAGTGATTTTAAATTGTTTTATCTCTTTATCAGATGAAAGCTCTTCTAAATGTGAGACTGTAGATGCCACTAAACTATCAATAAGAAATGAGACCATGTATGATCAAGAGATATGTTAAACACAAGAATGCAACAGGAGCAAGAAACACAAATTGAAAACATTCTGAAACATAAGTGCATGCAAATTTTGCCAAGAGACAACAAAAAATAATCTAGAATGACCAAATTTATCAGTAGGGGAATGTCATAAGAACAATCTTAGAGCTTTTTGATCACTTTACAACTAAAACCAACTCAACATGATACAAATCTAATGCAAAAAGGAATTAGAAATGGTTCTTAGGTGGTTTCTCAGAGAATGGGCTTCTTCCTAGATTTTCCTGTGAAATTCTAAGTTTCTCTGACCTTTTGCATGTCTCAAAAACATGCATTATATAAATTTTCATTTGCATTTGATCCTTCTTTCCCAAGAAAAGAATATGCCCAGCATCAAGTTTGTTACAAAATTCCAACATGATTCACAGATAGGGACATTTAACAAATTTGCGACAAGAGTTGCCAGGTGTTTCTAAAATGGCAAATCATTATAAATCCTTCATCATTATCCATTATGGAGGCATGTTTTTCATTCTCCAAGCATGCATACCTCTTTCATTTCATCATTTCATCCTTATCATTTCAAAATTTGATTCTGTAACTTTATAGTTTAATATTTCAAGTTTTACACGGGCCTGAGTAAAAATTTATTTCAAAAACACCTCAAATCTACAAATTAACCCCTAAAACCACTTGCATTGTTCTTTGTAGGCACAAAGGACACACAGTCACCAAAAATTCGATGAAAAATGATGCAAAATTCACATTTCCACACTTCCTAGAGCAAAAAAGCCAGCCAAAAATGAAAATGTACAGTTACCCTTGATCTTCTTTTTTTCCTTCAATATGGGCCCTCCACATGTCAAAATATGATTGGGAATGAATTCGGGCTCACTTTTTGACTTTTTCACATTTTTGGAAAAATGGAAAAAATTGAACTTTTTCTTCACCCCTCCGCCCTTGAAATTTGGTGATGACACATGGCATATGGTGAGTCACATTGAAATTGTGGCTCCATTCTACACATTTTGACCTTTTTTGAATTTTGAAATTTTTTTACCTTTTTCCCCGCAGGCCCGCACCTCCGCCTTATCCCTTGACATGTGTCAGCCTCTCTATCACTAAAATTCCGCGGGCTTATTTAATGTTTTAACTCCTTTTTTTGCCAAGGGAAAATTTTCCATTTTTCTTCCACGGGCCCATGCCTCTGATTTCTTCCTTGCCATGTGTCAGTCGTTGGTTCATCACAGAGCCATGCCTCAAATTTCCACTTTAAGTCCTTTTGCAAAAAAGGAAAATTTTCCGCGTTTCATCCAGCAGCCCGCCGACCATCTATGCTTGCCATGTGTATCCTCATGGCTCATTCATGGGCCCACAGCTTAATTTTTTGCCTTAACTCATTTTGACCTAAAAAATGGAACAATTTCCCCTTTGTCCCCTCCGACCCGCTCTATCCCCGCCCTGCCACATGTCCATCTCTCTTCCATTGTGGCCCCGTGGACCTTTCCACATATTTTTCCCTTTTCACCAAAAAGGCATAAATTCTTCTAAGTCCCCCATCAGCCCACTTTTCCCTTTTTGATTTTTAGGACACATGTCCACCTATGATTGGTTGTGGGGTTTCAGGCCAGTTTTGACTTTTTAAAATTTTTGTAAAATAAAATTCAAAAATATCTAAGGAAATTTGACTCCCCAGCTTCTCCTCAACTAAATTAGATGTTACCACATACCCTCTGACTTATCAGCAATAATTTGACAGCTAAAATATGCCCGTCTAACCGTAAAAGACACAATTTTTTTCCAGTTGTGCCCAGAATTTGATTTTTTCTCCAAGGATGGAATTTTTTTGAAATAGAATCAGATGAAACATGATTCTGAGCATTTCTCAACCATGGGGATAGATTTTCAAAGGCATATAGGTATAAAACAATCATTTTTAAGCTTCCATGATCAAGAAAATGGAAAAAATGACATAGCCCACATATTTGAAGAATTTAGGGCACAAATTAGGTCAAAATTAAGTATTCTTGCAAAATGGGGCATGAAAAATGTTTTCAAATGGATTAAGGCATGGGAATAGAGGCAACAACTTAATTTTACCCATTACAACTATAGAAAATGTTTCACGAAATGCAGAGTGTAAAGAAAATTAGAGCAAAGGTGGTGTAAGATCAAAATGGACACCAACACCTTGACTGGCATCGATCACCCTATCTTGCACAAAACCCACCATTTTACCCTATTACCCCACCTCTCCCTCCTTTTTTCCACACCTACCCTTTACCCTTCTCATTTACCTCACCTCACCTTTACCCAACCCATTTACCTCACCTTTCTTGATGTCATCATTTACTACCCCCCTTTGTCCTTATTTGGGGACTCTTTATTTTCCTCATTCTTTGGCCTTACCCGTGATGTGACCTAGATTTTTGGCCCTGAACCATCGCTAGTGACCTTTGACCTCATGTGTTCACTATACCTTGCGGTACTATTACCTTAGCAAGCCTATTTCCATGACCGTTTATCCTGACCCTACATTTGGTGTACTAGAATATACCTAACCATTCTTACACCTAACCTACATTGTGTTTCCTGACCATGTCCTATACCTTGGATATCAAAATCACTTTAACTTTGTTTGGATAAACCTATCGATCTTAGACGATGTAGATTTTTACTACTCTTTAACCTAGTAGTGTGCTACAGTTTATACGTGTGCATGCATTTGACTGTTACTACCTTTGACCCTGACCCATAACCTAGATTACCCGAGTAAACCTTTAACCCATTTTCCCCCCTTCCCCACCTTCCTCTTTCTCACATTTACCTTTTATCAAACCACTCACTAATTCTAACTTCTTCCACGTTAGTTCTTGGTTTGAGGGGGATCATCTTCACCCACACATGGGGCAACCACGTCTTATTTTTATTAGCATCGCTTACCAATACAAGCTATGCAACAAAAAGGGACAAAATGTAGACACTAAAATTAGGTCACATTCCCCTTTGGTCCCTTGACAAATAAACACCCTTCATCACATTAACCTAGTCATGCCCCCCTTCACTCCACTAATATTAATTTAATTAATCTAATTAAATTAATTCATTATCCTCACCATAGTTATTATTTAAATATCTTAATTTAGATAATATCCACACATGTACCTCACCTAGACACCTCATAAATCCAACTCACCCTAAGACCTATTATTAGTAAGTTGCCATAACTAAGTCTTACGCAAACCCTAAAAATAAATGCCTACATTCCCTCTAACCACATTCCTGCATGTTTACGAGAAGCTTCCAGTCTAATCCATGAGTTAACAACACAAGCTCCCAGAAAATCAAGGGGATCTACCTATTTTAGTAAACCTATGAAATCCCTCCTTGACCGACACTGGTTACCCGTAACCATCACTAGTTAAGCCGGAACCACCATCGGTCACCTTTTAATCCCCAAAACAACTTTATTTTGGAGGTTGGAAAACATTGGCACATTCCTAAGAGACATCACATATTTTGAGAACAATTTTTAGTGAGAACACACATACAAGGAAGGAGATCAAGCATTTCCTCTTGCATAGGCATCTAGTAATCATCTAGCAGCCATCCAGTACTCACCCCAGCAAGGATTTTCTCCGACCAAGCAAAAGAGAATGCACATGCAGCCCATGCAGGAGCTTTCTAGCATTTGGTGATCCTCAACATCATTTAACCCCTTTCCAGCATCTTCCTCCCTCACTCACAAGCGTCCAAGACCAGAATATAAGTAAGTGGAACGTTATATTCCTCTGGTTCATTTCATTTCATCATTATATTATCATTCGTTTATTCTCTTAGCCACCCACAAACCTCCATTAATACTCACCCCTCCATATGCCCTTTAAAACCTCACCAAATCCCACCCAAACCACCTAATACCTCATTCTGACCAACCAAATTCCTTGGTGCCATCACAAAGGATACCCAAAACTCATTTTATGGCATTCCCAGAATTCCACAGTAACCAACACTGGTTACACCCAACCACCATCAGTCACCCTTAACTAGCATTGGTCTCTCTATGTGCCCATACAACCCAGAATAGTGACCTATCCACCTAATTCCACATCACCCTTATTTTCTTGTGATATGCCTGAGACCTCTGTCAGACCTGCAGGGACCCTGAGCTAGTTACTTGACCTTCAGATCTTATTTTAACTTATCCTGTTAGATTAGATCTTTCTTATTGTATTTTGGATGAGATACCCAAATCATTTCAAATATGATAGGATTTATTTTATTACCCCCATTAAATTGTTTTAAACAGTGGACTAATAGTCATTGAGGAAGTACCACACTTTCCAAATCTAGCACACACTAGGCAGTTCACTGCACATATTGTTTAACTCTTTTTGGTGGTCTTGGTTTCCATTACAGGTAGTTACTCCTAGCCAAAAGGAAGCTCTCACAATTAGTTATGGATTCAAAAGTCATACATGCGCAACAACCCATCAACCAACATTTCAACAAGTATTCTTCCTACATCCGTTACCTTATCTGTTTTGTCAATATTTCAAGCAAACGTCTAAGAATCAGGTGAAACAACCCATTAAAACCCAACTACCTGTGGTGTCAGTGACCCCTACTCCATTATATAATCTTTTCCTCTCCATCCCACAAACACTACCCCCAATCACTACTAGAGTCATTACGACCGTCCCACCTACATACACATACTATCAACCACCCCTATCTCATCTGTCACCCATCCTGGATATGTGCCTTCTATGTTGGTTCCATATTCTCAACCTCCCTATCAGGTTCTATACCAACACCCTTATGCCAGAGGAGGTGTCTCTCCATCACAACCTACCAATGACCTCATCAAGTTGATGATGGAAAATATGCAGACATTGGAAGCATCAGTTTCCAGCTCACGTAATTCCCTCACCTATGATGAAATTTGTAATGAGCATATTCACCCATCCATTCCTATTCGACCATACCCTGTACATAGGGAAATGCCAAAATTCAACCACTTCAATAGCAAAGAGGACCCACAACAACATTTTCGATCCTTTAAACATGGGTGTTACGTGATTGCCCACTATGACACTTTACTCCTACGGACCTTCCCGATGTCCCTAATAGGACCTACATTGGACTGGTACAGTGGGTTACCAAGACACTGCATATATTCTTATAATCAAGTTGCCCAAGCCTTCTTAGATCAATTCTCTAACAACATTGTTAAGAAGGTTATCATGACTGATCTTTATTCCACTCGACAGTACGACGATGATTCTATCACTGACTTTATCGCTCATTAGCGCAACCTAATCAATCATTTCACATTTCAACTACCTCAAACTAAACTCATAGAGTTGTTTACTTAGGCCTGTGTTAGAAACATCTCACCAACCCTGCAGGTGTAGACCTTTCATACTTTTTACTAGGCATTCACCATGGCATGAAAATTGGAAATTCATGCTATCGAAGAGAAGAAAATTCAGCTTTGTAATAAGAACATCGCGTTTAAATTAAATGAGGCTTATTCATCCTCAAAACCACAAAACAACAACACAAAACAAAAAGGATTTTCCAATGTCATAATTCTCAAGGTTGTCCCCCCTCATCAATCAAGCCCATCCAAACCTCCTTCTTATCTCTCTCCCATCCAAGCTTTCTAGTTTAGACAAGAACAACAAAAGTACACTTCGATAGGAGAATCATATTCTTTTGTTTTGGAAAAGCTTGTTAAGGCTAGTGTCATTACCCTCCCACCTATAAAACCACATACTAGTTTTGACCATGAGTGACCCATGCCCTCATGGTATAAGCAACATGAATTTTGTAACTATCATCATGTCAAAGGTCATAGCGATAATAACTACATCACCTTCAAGAATATCGTTAAAGAAATGTTAAACAATAGATATCTAGTCTTGGATAGCCTGAATGCACCCCCTAACCAAAACCTACACATCTTCAAGAATTCATTCCCTAATCATGCCCTATCTTCTAACCAAGCTCATGACACTTCAAATAGTGATAACAATGGTCTGAGGTCCATACTATTTTTGATGACATACTTGTTTCTTCCCAATTGCCACATGTTCCTTCCATAGATAAAATCTTAGCTTGAGCTCCGCTACCTGCACAAGAACCAATTTCATCTACTCCTCCACCCACAGATATACCCCCTTCATTTTCTTCTTCACCTGTGGAAGAGCCTATAATTAGCACGCCACCTTTGACCCCTCAAATTTCTGAGTAATTATCAGTGGCACCTCTCCTACTCATAGATGATGCACGTCCACTTTCTACACCAACATAAGAAGAGTATACTTCATCTAGCCCATCCTCTCCTCTACCCATGGAGTATTCTATAGAAGTACCAGTGTCTTTTGATGACCCTTCACCATCAGACCTTTAAGATCCTGCTGATCTGATTTCGGCTCTCTTACCCATAGTGTTTGAGGCTATCCATTTCCCTGTATCTCAAACACATTTTACGAGGATTGCCACTTGATCCACATTGGCCCCACCTACATCAGTACCATTCTCATGCTTGGTTGATCACTTGGACTATGTCGATACAACCTTACTTTGGGAACTCCTACTTCTTGTTTCAACACAAATCCAATTGTCCCTTGCTGACACCTCCACTATCTATCCAAAAGTGTTTTAGGAAACCGAACCAAACCCAATCACAACTATTTCAACACCTTCCATGTCACCACCCCTAGCCCAACTCACACCTCTACCCAAACACCTACCCTCACCTATATCATCTCCCTTACCTAAACCTATCCCTACCTTACGGGTCATATTGACATCTAGCCTTACTTACCCACCCATAAAATTAGATTTAGCGACATCTTCCAAAACTAACACTAAACATACCTTGGCCCCTAAAAATAATATCCAATCTCCTAGGCCTCATACACCAACCTCACCTACCATGCCATAATCACCTTCACCCCTTCCGTCCATCCTAGGACCTTGCCCCTTGACCTTGGCCAAGCAACCCCCATCCACTAGTAAACCAAGAACCCAACAACTCGTTTCCTCATCACGTCTCTAATATACCCAATCGACCCACACAACTTCCACCCTCACCTGTAACCTTCTTACCACCCATACGACCACTACCATCCATAACTTCTTCACTACCCTTGACATTTTCTTCTCTTTCACTCACACCTCCTACCCAACCTACACTACCTACCTTCATAACACCTTGATTACCCCTTGGGTAACCTATCCTCTTCCACCATCAGATTTCCCCTCCACATATCATACACATGTGTCATCATTTCCCAAAAAGATGTAACCTAAAGCTAGAAATATGCTACCCTCTAATAAGATAGTTAAACCAACCAAACCTTCCATCGCCAGCTCTTCTACCACACCTATACCCAAGAATATGCAACCAAGACTGAAGACCGCTCCACACACCAAACTAGTGAACCAACCCATTCCCTCTCCTGTAAATCCTCTTCCTCCACAATCAGCCATAATTATACCTAAACCCACATTCACCTCCCATTTTGATACAATAGTGGGATCCTATGCCCAAATCTTAACCAATCTCCTTGAAACTTCTGTTATCACATTACCACCTCTTAGACCTTATGATCCAGTCAAACCCAAACCAAAAGGGTTTAACAAAACCAAAATTTGTGCCTAACATCGTGTGCTAAGACATGATGTAGAGAACTATAAGGCTTTAAAAACCACCGTTCTCCAATTATGTCCTTGCGAAGAAAAATTTGATGACGATGATCTTCTTGATGAGGAACCCATTTCACCTTCACCAATTTCCACAGATCTTCTCCTATTACCTACTCAGTGACCAAGATCTCCACCCCCACAACTCTTTGATCCACCCCCAAGATTCAAGATTAACATGGTTCGTATAAGAGAGTTGGACAAACCACCACCAAAATGTCAATGTGCCCTACTCATTTCACAAGGATCATATCCTTCACTAGGGTTTTGTCCCTCATGCCACTATACCTTCCATGACATACCCTCTTCATCCACCTCCCCTAAGATTAACATGATCAACATTATCACCCATTCTCAAAAATGCAAGGCCAAGGAAAAAGCAACTAGCCCATCAACTAACCCTATACCCAACATACCATCCGTACCCTTACCCAAAGTCATTATTTGAGGTCTTACATATCCTATTTCCAATGGGGTCACACATTGCACAATGCTAAAATAACTACACCAATCCCCCCTCAAAATGTCTTTATATGACTTCATCCAAACCTCAGAATCACATCGCCAAGCCCTCATGGAGGTCCTTTAATCTATTGAAGTCTTACCAGATTATCCCACACCCATCACCTCCATCATTACCTCTCACCACGTAGCCTCTCTCACTAGGTATTTTCCTTCCTCTACACCTCCGCATACTCGCCAAGTGGCCACCCTCATATTTTCAGATGAAGATATTTCTCCCTTCTAATCTGACAACCCCAACCCTGATATTTTCATCTCTTTCTTTATTGATAATATACGCATACAACGTGTTATGATCGATGGTGGTGCTAGCATTAATATCATCTCCTCCCATGCATATGACCAAATGCGGATACCTGCTAGTTACATGCATGGTAACCCTGTTATGTTGTGTTCCTTCAATGACATCGTGACCTCTACCCTGGGTACCATTGTTCTCCATGTCCGCGTGGCCCCCCGCACTATTCTAGAACTTTTCTATGTTATAAAAGGAGAGTTCCAATATAATCTACTGTTTGGTTGACCTTGGATCCATGCCATGGGTTGTGTCCCTTTGACTTTACATTGATGCCTTAAATTTGAACACGAGGGACATAATTACACCATCCCTACTGACCCATCACCTTTCAAGACCTGTAACATGCTATATCAGCCCAATGATGTGCTTGTACCAATCAAGGAATCTACAACTGTCACCACTTTACCCTCACCCATGAACCTATCCACCAAAACTACCACTACTTCTGTTGCATCTAACCATGTTATCCCTACTGTAGTTGTAGCCTCTACCGTTGACACACTTATTTCACCAACATCCCATGAGTAATCTATACCTGCTACCCACATACCAACTACCGAACCCTTAGAAGGTTTTTTTCAATGCATCATTATGGGGGAATACCGCCTATACAATATTGATACCTTCCTCACCCCACAAGTGTATTGGAATTTGCATCAACACCTCAGCTACAACATCCACATCAGTGATGTTTTTCCTTATGGCCCTCCTCACCTTCGCACCAACCTAACGTATGGGGGACTTGATATTGCCACCTTTAAACTTGAACCTCCATCCTAAGCCCAACCATTTTCATTTGACCTACACTCCCTCACTAACTACCGCTTTGCACACACTTTCCTCCACCGGTGCACGTGGAAATGATTTGGCTTCAGTTTTTATGAACAAGGTTACCATATGGTCATTTCATGTACCTCTCATAAACACAATGACTGTAGTGGCATTGATTTTGATACTCCACCCTCCAAGAAGGTTTGTGTCGACCTTATCCAGGACAGGAAATCTTCCCCCTCTCATTTACCCACATTACCATCTTCACCCACGGAGTCCATAGATCCCAAATCTATTCCTCCTATTTTTTTTTTTCATGAACACCATTTCCCTGGGACCGCTAACCTATCAACATGATGGTGAGGCTCCCTCTTCTCTCCCATTCCTATATCCTGACATGATCAATGATGATACACCTTCAATTAACGTCATTCAATGTCTAGGATGACGATTCCATCCTCACCTACCTTGGTGTAGAAGACTCTTATATTCATCGATCGTTACCCTCTGAGACACAAACCATGTTGAACAAATTAACCATCGAAATCAACATTAACACTCAAAATGAACCGTACCTTCTCAAGATTGACCAATCCTTGCAGATGACTCTTATATTCATCGATCATTACCCTCTGGTTCACAATATCATAACCATTCTTGAGACACAAACCATGTTGAATAAGCCTTCACCTCTTTCCTCCAGGACCACATCGAAATCAACATTAACACTCAAAATGAACCGTACCTTCTCAAGATTGACCAATCCTTAGACGCTATTAAACAAGAAGCATTCACCTCTTTCCTCCAGGACCATAGCAACGTGTTTTCCTAGTCGTATGCCGATATGCATAGTATTGACCCAAAAATCATGGTTCACAATATCATAACCATTCTTGATGCCAAACCCATCAAACAAAAGCTGTGGAAAATGCATCCTCGCATTTCTCTTTTGGTCAAGGAAGAGCTTCATCACCTTTTCTCAGTTTCCTTCATTCTACCCATTTATTATCCCAATGGATTTCTAACATCATTCCTGTCACAAAGATGACATGGGGACTCCACATTTGTAAAAATTTCCATGACCTCAACCTCTGCTGTCCCAAAGATGATTTCCCCCTACCTAGGATCGACCAATTAGTTGATCTCGCAGCTGGGCATGAAATGTTGTCATTCATGGATGGTTTCTCAGGATACAATCAAATATTACTTACTCTAAAAGATCAACACAATACTTCCTTCATCATTTCTTGGGGGACTTTCTGCTATCAAGTCATTCCTTTTGGCCTAAAACATGTTGGTGCTACATATCAGCGAGCCATGACTTACATCTTCCATGACATCATCCATCGCATACTAGAAGATTATGTGGATGATCTTCTGGCTAAATCTAAAAATCAAACTGAGCACCTACCCATCCTTAAGGTCATATTTGACTATCTTATAAAGTATTATGTGCATCTTCAACCAAAGAAGCGCATCTTTACGGTACTTTTTGGAAAACTCTTAGGTTTCATCATTTCTTTACGTGACATAGAAGTTGATCCTGATAAAGTCAAGGCTATTCTTGAAATTCCACCTCCCACTAATCTCCATCAACTTTGTAGCCTACAAGGAAAGTTTCAATCAATTCTTCATTTTATCTCACAACTTTCCGATTATTGTCAACCATTCCATCATCTTCTGAAAAAAGACATTTCATTCAAATGGGATCATGAATTCCATAAAACCTTTGAAGCCTTAAAACAATACCTTCTTCAACCACCAATTCTCATTCCTCCTAAGGAATACCAGCCCTTCTACCTATATATTTCTACCATTGACCATTCTCTAGGTGCCATGCTCGCTCATTGCAAAAAACAACACCGAGAGCAAGTGGTTTATTACATAAGTCGTACCCTTTTTGACTATGAAACTAGGTATACCCATGATGAAATTTTTTTCATAGCCTTAGTTTTCATCACCACCAAATTCCACCATTACCTACTCAACCACAAAACCTTTGTCATTACTAATAATAACCCATTACATTATATATATGTCAAACCTTATCAAAATCAACAAGCTGCACATTGGCTTATGCTTCTGGCTGACCTTGACCTCAAATTCATCCATCAATAGTCCATCAAGGGCTAGGATATTGCTGACCAATTGGCCGATGCACCTATTTCTAGGAATCAATCCTCTAACTTCAACTTCCCAGACGAGTCTATGGCTACCCTTTCCCTAGATGAACCCACTTACCAAATGACACTCTTCTTCGATGGCTTTAAGTGTAAGTATTGGGGTGGGGCTGGTGTTATCCTTATTCTGCTTGATGGTGAACCTATGCCTTTGTCTTTCAAACTTGATTTTGATTGTACAAATAATATTGCTGAATACAAAGCACTCGTATTGGGTCTCTAGGTTGCGTATGCCTTAGATTTTAAGTCAATCAATATCTTTGGTGATTCTCAGTTGGTAATACACCAAGTCAATGGTATATACCAGTGTTGTAATGAGATACTTCAAAAGTATAAGCATCACATAGACATACTTTTGACCACCTTTCACCGTTATGTACTTCAAACCACCCCATGTTCTACCAATAAATTTATGGATACCATGGCCTGCTTGGCTTCTCAGATACCTTCTTCGACCGCAGACTCTAAAATATTTGTCACCGTACAAAGGCTACAATCACCCTCTTATTTACCCCATGAAGCTTACTCCATCAAAACCATTGCCCCTAACCCATGTGACATGTGGTATAAGTAATATGCAGACTATCTTTCCCTTTCCATTCTACCTATTGATCTCAATCGTAATGGACAACATGTCTTTCTTAAAAGTGTCTCCCATTATGTCATCATGGGTGGTCTTCTTTACAAGTGTGGCTTTGACGGCATTCCCTTACGATACCTTACGAGTTCTGAAATTCCCTACACCATTAAGGAAATCCATGATGGAATTTGTGGAGGTCACTTTAGTTATTTTTCCTTCGTAAAGCACATCATTCACCTAGGCTATTATTTGGAAAACCTTAAACCACAACTGTTTTCATTATGTCAAATGTTGCGTAAAATGCTAACAATATGCTAATCTTCATCACACACCTAGTCACACCTTATAAGTCGCACGATACCTTTGGCCTTTCTATCAATGGGGTTTGGATCTTATCAGTGAGATCAACCCCCATTCTTCATAACGCCACCAATGGATCATAACTGCTACCAAATATTACACCAAATGGGTAGAGGCCATTCCTATAATTTCCACAAAAGGTAAGAAAACAAGTGAATTCATTAACCATCACATCATTTGTCATTTTGGTGTCCCTCACCACATTATCACTAATAACAGAAAACAATTCAAAAACAAAATCCTATGCAAAATATGTGATGTTGTTGGTATCCAACTCAGTTTCTCATCACCATATTACCCACAAACCAATGGTCAAGCTGAATCAACCAATAAAACCCTAAAAAAAATTCTTATGAAGGTAGTCAATGATACTGGGAAAGATTGGCATACACACATCCCCTTCACCTTGTGGGCTTATCGTACTAGTATTTACACTTCGACTACAACCACCCCCTTTTCTCTGGTCTACGATAACAAGGCTATATTACCTCTCGAAGTCCATATTCCATCTCTCTACATCTCACTACAAGACATACTCAACGACAATGAATTTTGCCAGGATTGTTTGGCAAAAATTGAGTTATTAGATGAGCACCGTCTCAATGCTCTTCACCATCTCCAAATCTACCAAAAATGTATCAAACATGCCTATGACAAGCGTTTTCACAAACAAACCTTTCAATTCAGTGACCTCCTCCTGAAGGAAAATCAACATGTAACCAAAGAGGAGAAAAGTAAACGGGGAAAAATTTCTCCTAATTCAGTTGTACCCTGTATCATTACCCATGCCTATGGATTAGGTGCTTATTGTTTATCTTCACTTGAAGGTAAACTTGAACCTAAGCCCTTTAATGCATTGCATCTTTGAACATTCTATTATTGATATCAATTCCTCTATCACTTTCTATCAGTTGATCGGTCGTCCCTTGAGCGTTGTTCACCTTCCATATTACCCATTTTGAGGATCCATGACTAAACAAGAATAATGTGATTCCCTTCACTTTTCAGCCTTATCTTCAATATGGGTACCACGGCTCTACTCATATCATGATTCTCATGGATAATTTTCATCTTCTTCAAGATGGAATCCCATGGTCATTCATCACTCAAAACCACCTCTTCCACAGTTAATATCTATGTGTTACAGTCTTGTCTTCTAAACAACAACCTAATCCTCCTATATATTCTTGTCCATGACTTAAATGTCCAAAAAAAACAAAAAAGGGATACAACTCCTTGAGTTAAACTTCCAGCAAAAGATGACTCCCTCAAAAGGGACATCTCTTCTTTATATATTGCCGCTAGAAAATAGATTGCTCCCTTGAAGGACAAATATTTCAAGTTTTTTCACAAATTCAATACAAATATCCAGAAGCTTCTTGCATCGAACAACTTCACAAATACCTCAAGGAGATAATATACTCATCCCATATAGACTTCCCATATTGATCAGTCTATTAAAAAAAATAAGAAAAAAAAAAGATGAAATTTTTGTCATGGACTTTCCTATTTTCAGATTTTGGGTATTTTGTTCCAAGAAATAGTTGGGAATTAGAGAACAAATATGTGGAAAAAAATCCTCAAATCATAGCAGTAGGAAACTATATAGTAGAAGTATACATGTAAAAATATAACAACATAAATAAATAATACAAAAAAGAAGACAAGATAAGATTTAACGTGGTTCACCCAATGTGGGCTACATCCACCAAGAACTTGCTCATATTTTATCATCAACAAGAGTAAAACAACTTTGAAAGTCTTCTCTCAGTTATGAACTCACAACAAAATTCCAAATATGCTAAACCACATCTAAACCACAATTAACACCCAATTTCTTAACCTTGATCACTCTTGATCACCTCTTGATCACTAAGACTCAAGACCTCATGGACACACAAGATATCTTCAAGATACCCTAGCACCTCTATTTATAGGATTAAAATCCTTTAAGAAGTCCAAAAGATGACCCTAGAAGTTTGAAATTCATGACCTTTCATCTTCCAAATTCAAACTCCACACTTCAATACTAATATTAGAAGACAAAAAAAATAGGCTCCACACCACAACAATCTCCTAGTTGGATACTTTTCCTACTGAACAAAGTTCTCAACCCTTCATTATCAACCATGAAGGCTAATCAAAGTTGAACACAACTTCAACTTATCCCTTATGACCACCTTGGTCATCATATCTGCAGGATTCTGACTTGTATGAATCTTTTCCAACATCAACTTATCTTCTTCCAAAGCTTCCATGATGAAATGATATCTCATCTGAATGTGCTTTATCCTAGAGTTGAAATAGGAGTTCTTCACTAAATGAATAACACTCTGACTATCACTGTGTAGTCTCCCAACTTCCTGCTTATGACCCAACTCATTAAGTAACTGTTGTTGCAAATCAGTAGCACCCCTAGATGCAAATCAAGGTTCGAAGTTGATGTTTAGGGCATCCAGTGTGATTACACAACATTGAGACCTCTCTCCAAGTGTGGGACTTGCAAGATAAGAGAGGAATCTCTAGATTAGAGGCTGGTTCCTCAAACTCCTCCGATTAGACCTATTATTTTCATAACTGTAGAGGTTCAGATCCTAATTTTATCCTAATTTGCAAGGAGACAAGGATAAGAAATGTAAAAAACTAAAACTAAACTGATAAGGGTGATACACCAAAGGAGTGGTGAGCACTTCTTGCTCATGTAAATTGACACAAATCAGAAATTGCAACATAAAACACCATGCATAGGTTGATAAGCTATAGTAAAGGGTTTGAAATGAAGCAAACAACACATACAAAGGACTTAAAGCATTCACAGAGCCTACATTGTGATTTTCAACATCAAAATCCTTGTATTCCAACACCAAAGAGGCAGAAAAACCTGTTACAATCCCTGGAAGGTCTGATACTTTCCAAAATCACTTGTTGAAAGTGAAAATAGAAGCTTGCTCTGTAAAAAAGGTGTTCCACTTTGAAAAATGAGCCAAATCTGGATTTTACAGTGCATGGGTCGAACCCAGGAGAGAGAAAATGTGAAAAAACATGGGAGCCATTCCTCATTGACCAAAATGCATTAAAAATAGCATGGGTGACCTGACAGACCCATCCCCTGACATTTTTGACCATGCTAGAGAAGAATGCGACCCATTTTGCATTAAAATTGGTTGTTGAAACGTCAATTTTGTCCATGGGCGTGTACCAGAAGCATTTTTTGATTTTCTCCCTCCAAACTAAACCAAAATTCAAAATTTACCATGGAATATTGTAGATAATTTCACCAAATTTCCATTGATATAAAGAACGTGAAAATTTGAGCTCTGGATCAAAAGTTATGGACATTTGAAGATTTAGGGCAAAAACAGGCCAAAATCGAATCGGTAGGCAAAAAGTTTGAATTTTTACCCATTTGATCTTTGGAACATTTTTCAAATTTTCCCCGCACTCCACCACTCCAGGTGCCAAATGGCACATTCTGATTGGGTGTGGGCCCTTCCTAACCATTTTTTCCTTCAGGTCGCTTGGTGTTTTTTCGCCCTTAGACATGTGGCAGCTCCTGATTGGTTGCGGGCCTTGCAAGGGAAAAGTTCTCACAAAAATTCCGCCAAGCCATAACTTCAAAAATACATGGAGTTAGGAGGAAAACTTTACCTTTCTAGAAAATTGAGAAATATCTCTATCCAATGGTGTCATTTCCAGAAGGTTTTGAGTGCCTAAAAAGTAAAAATTTATGACTGAGGCACAATAGAAGGAAAGAATGAAAGGGAGTTAGCCACAAAATGAGTAGGGGGCACATTTGGATAACAATTTTGTGACTCAGAGGGGTCATCTGCCTACTGGATGAATGATAAGTATCATAAAGAAATCCATTTGGCATGGAGTCATGAGTAGTAGCTTGAAAAATGATCTGAACTTTGAAAACTTCACTCTGAACCGCTTGAATCCCATTGGACATGGAGTTGTTCCCACCAAAATGCCATCAAAACGAACTGTGCAAGAGTGAAACCAGCAGCACCAAAACTATGTACAAACTAAAAATCATACATGCTCCAAATAGAACATGTAGAGTGTGCATAAACACTTCTTCTACTGAAAGCAAACCTACCCTACTCTACTCTAACTAGAAGCAAAGGTGAGCTAAACGAACCCTGCAACTGGTTGTGAAAAATAGCTTCCTTTCTTCAAAATTGGCAGCCATGCAAATGATTTGGAGCTGAGTATGGCTGATTGGATGAGTGGAAAATCAACAAGAAGTTGGTCTTCTACCCAAATTAGCAAGGTGTCAACTAAAAAAAAATCCAATACCTCTTTTAGTTGCTCTACATTTGGATTGGAGAGGTATGACAGCTGATCCTTGGAACTTTGCAGCTCATCCTCATGCTTAGAAGCAAGCATGACTAGTTGTGGCTTCTCCTTTGGCTCCAATGAAGCCAAATACTTGATTGGGCAAGGTCTGATCCGTTGAGTATGCCCATAATTCTTATTTTCAACTCCAAGAATGGAGTTCTCTTGTAGACCTTGAATGGATGGTGTGGAAGCAATGGTAGAACCCTTCTACCCTTTCTCTTCCTCCAATGAAGGACATGAAAGATTAAAATCTTCCAATATTGGTTCCAAAGAGCTTCTATAAGATGCAGGCTGCTGCAAATGAATACTCTCTTCCATGACAGTAGGCTCTTGTGTTTGGAAGATGGATGATGAAAGAGAGAATGGTGGAAACTCAACCGGTTCTTCTTCATCAAAACAGTCCTCCAAATCGGACAGGTAAACTGCCTCATTGCTGTCCTACTACAAATGTTCAATCTCTCCCATGGCATTCTCTTGATCTACAACTTGATCACCATGGTGTCTTTCATCTCCAGCATTGAGTTTGAGGGATCAAACTCTTCTTTAGTACTAGAACTTGAGAGAGATGAAGTTGAGAGAAGAACTGAAGGTTCTTCTATAACCTACTTTGTGCTCAAAGCCTTTGGATCTGCACTTTTCTCCCCCACAACTGGAATGTGCTCCTCTTCTTTTGGATTTGGAGCAGCTTTTCCTTCCTCTTGATGTCCCTCATGACTGATTTTTTTAATTTGAATTGGATCAGCATTTCCTTCAAATAGGGTGCCAACATGGACACTATATTCTACAACTCCTTTTTGCTCTTCTTCTGCTGCAAAAAAATCAGTCCTAACCACCATTTGTTCTTTAACTCCAACCTCTTCTGAAGGTTTCATCAGCAAAGGCATCTTCTTCATCCCAAATTTAAGCACCCAACTCTTCAAAATTTTAATTTCTTGATCCTTGTTTGGCTTCTCTTTTTACTGTCCTTCATGACTGATTTTTGTAATTTTTTGTGGTGGTGGAGGAGGTAAAACCTCTTATTTCTTTGGAGGAGATGGTGTTTCATTTAACTCTTATGGAGGGGATGACTGTTTGGAAGGGAAAAGGATAGAAGAATTGAGATGAGGTGGAAGACTAGGGGGTGGAGAAATGGATTCAACACTTGGGACAGCAGATGGAGAGTTTAAAACCTGACACTACTTAGATAAAACAGATTGGGAAAGAGGAAAAGAAAAGGCATGAGATGGTGTGCTTACCCATTGACAAGGTTGCTGAATACTCCTCTCATACACCTCTATTCCTTCAATCCACTTTGCAAGCAATGGCAGTGTTGCAATCATGAAGTCAAGCTTCTCTTGAGGGCTGTAATGCCTTGGGAAAGGTCCCACCCATGGATAGGGTGCTCCACAACCGATTCCAAATACTTTCATTTGTGCTTGAGCCCTAGATTGCACCATGTTTACCTCCATCTTTTAGATTTTCTCCAACAGACCAGCATCTTGCATCTGATTGTCTTCATTGTATGCACACCCTTGCTCTTGGAAAGCTCCATAGCCAAACTGATTTTGGCATTGCTGCTCATATGGGTATGTATGCTGATTTTGAATTTGTTCAAAATGTTGATTTGGAGGATTTAAAAAACATGTTGGAGGTGGGAAACATTGCTGCTATTGTAAATGTGATTTCCATGATGGAAATGAAGTCATGATTGCACAACTTCATGGAATGGAAAATAATGAAAGATATGGAAAGAATAATGGATGGAAATGGATGAAAAACAGGGTCTGCAACTTCAGAAATGGGTTGCTGATCAGATGGAGTTGCCAGATGTGTTTGTAAGTGCCTCAAAAGGCTGAAATCTTCACAGGAACACACCAACCTGCAAAAGATGAAGTGGAAGACCTCTAAGGTCCCACCGGGTGTGCCAAAACTATTGTTGCAAATCAGCAGCACCCCTGGATGCAAATCAAGGTTCTAAGTTGATGTTTAGGGCATCCAGTGTGATTACACAACATTGAAACCTCTCTCCAAGTGTGGGACTTACAAGATGAGAGAGGAATCTATAGATTAGAGGCTGGTTCCTCAAAATCCTCTGATTAGATCTATTATTTTCACAACTGCAGAGGTTTAGATCCTAATTTTATCCTAATTTGCAAGGAGACAGGGATAAGAAATGCAAAAATTAAAACTAAACTGATAAGGGTGATACACCAAAGGAGTGGTGAGCACTTCTTGCTCATGAAAATTGACACAAATCAAAAATTGCAACATAAAACATCATGCACATGTTGATAAGTTGTAATCAAGGGTTTGAAATGAAGCAAACAACACATACAAAGGACTGAAAGCATTCACAGAGCCTGCATTGTGATTTTCAACATCAAAATCCTTGTATTCCAACACCAAAGAGGTAGAAAAACCTGTTACAATCCCTGGAAGGTCTGATACTTTCCAAAATCACTTTTTGAAAGTGAAAACAAAAGCTTGTTGTGCAAAAAGGTGTTCCACTTTGAAAAATGAGCCAAATTTGGCTTTTACAGTGCATGGGTTGAACCCAGGAGAGAGAAAACATGAAAAAACGTGGGAGCCATTCCTCATTGACAAAAAATACATTAAAAACAGCATGGGTGACCTAATAGACCCATCCCCCAACATTTTTGACCATGCTAGAGAAGAATGCGACCCATTTTGCATTAAAATTGGTTGTTGAAACGTCAGTTTTGTCCTATGGGCATGTACCAGAAGTGTTTTTTTGATTTTCTCCCTCCAAACTAAACCAAAATTCAAAATTGACCATGGAATCTTGTAGAGAATTTCACCATATTTCTATTGATATAAAGAATGCAAAAATATGAGCTTTGGATCAAAATTTATGGCCATTTGAAGATTTAGGGCAAAAACAGGCCAAAATCGGATCGGCGGGCAAAAAGTTTGAATTTTTACCTGTTTGGTCTTTGGAACATTTTTCAAATTTTCCCCATGCTCCGCCACTCCAGGTGCCACATGGCACATTCTGATTGGGTGTGGGCCCTTCCTAACCATTTTTTCCTTGGGGTCGCTTTGTTTTTTTTTGCCCTTGGACACGTGGCAACTCTTAATTGGCTGCGGGCCTTGCAAGGGAAAATTTCCCATAAAAACTCTGCCAAGTCATAACTTGAAAAATACATGGAATTAGGAGGAAAAATTTACCTTTCTGGGAATTTGAGAAATATCTCTATCCAATGGTGTCATTTCCAGAAGGTTTTGAGTGCCTAAAAAGTAAAAATTTATGACTAAGGCACAATAGAAGGAAAGAATGAAAGGGAGTTAGCCACAAAATGAGCAGGGGGCACATTTGGATAATAGTAACTGTTGTAGCCAAATCATCTCCTTGCTTACATCTATGGTAGAAACATACTCATCCTCTGTGGTTGACAAAGATGCAACCTTTTATAACTGTGAAATCCAACTCACCATTGTATCACCAACTATAAATACATAAACTATCATGCTCCTCTTGCTGTCTAAATCTCCTGCCATGTCTGAATCCACATAACCACACAATGTAGTGTCTGATCCACTGAAACACAATGTTGCTCTCATGGTCCATCTCAAATACTGAAGGATCCACTTCATTGCCTAATAGTGCTCTCTACGTGGATCACTCATAAACCAGCTCATTGCTCCCAATACATGAGAAATGTCAAGCCTAGTGCATACCATAGCATATATCAAGCTACTAACCACTAATGAGTACGGTACCCTAGACATCTAGATTTTATCCTCCTTAGTCTTGGGACTCTTCTCCTTTGATAATTTAAAGTGACCTATCAAAGGATTACTAACTGGTTTAGCATCCTACATACTAAACCTCTCCAAGACCATATTTATGTACTCTTCTTGAGATAATACCAGATTCCTCTCCTTCCTGTTTCATGTTATTCTCATACCAATGATTTTTTTTCTGCCCCAAAATCCTTCATAGCAAAGGAGTCACCTATCTGCTTCTTGAGTACCTTTATTTCCTACATGTTCTTCCCTGCAACAAGCATATCATCCACATATAGGCACAAAATAATATAACTACCATCAAGAAACTTCTTGATGTACATACAATGGTCTGAGTGATACATGGAGTAACCCTGCTCCTACATAAAACTATCAAACTTATTTTACCATTGTCGTGGAGCTTGTTTTACGCCAAACAAGCTCTTCTTCAATTTTCACACTAACCTCTCCTTCCCTTTGACCTCATAACCCTATGGCTTCTACATATACAATTCCTCCTCCAACTCACCATGAAGGAATGCAGTCTTCACATCCAACTTCTCTAAGTGTAGGTCTTCTACTACTACTAAACCAAGAACAATTCTAATTAAAGTCATTTTAACAATAAGAGAAAAAAATTCATCAAAGTCTATACCTTTCTTCTGTGAAAATCCCTTGACCACCAATCGGGCTTTGTATCTTTTCATGCCTCCATCTTCCTCTTCTATTCTATACACCCACTTTTTCTACAATTCTCTCTTGTCCTCAGGTAGCTCCACTAGATCCCAAGTCTAGTTTTCCATAAGATATCTATGCTCTTCATCCATGGCCTTCTCCCACTTCTTCCTAGCATCCACCTACACTGCTTCCTCAAAGCACTCTAGCTCTCCACTGTTAGTGAGCAATAAATAATTCAAATATGGAGTAAATCGTTTAGGTTCCCTTCTTACCCTAGAAGACCTTCTCACCTTAGGAGTTTGGGATTACTGATGAGTAGGTTCCTGAACTGGTTTTGTAAGAAGATGTTGCACCTGAACTAGCCCCTTAGACACCTTGCTATCCACAATGTCCTCTAACACTGTGTATTCTTTCTTTTATTCCTCTTTCTATTCCTGTAATAGATATTTATACATGAATTTTTCATTAAATACAATATATCTAGACCGAAATATTTTCTTTTCCTTAAAGACTCCAAACACAGAAACCAAATTCATCCTCACCATATCAAACAAAGGTACATTTCTCAGAATTAGCCTCGAATTTGGTCTTATCATCTTTATTAATGTGAAGAAATACCTTAGATCCAAATACTCTAAGAAATGAGTAATCAATTTTCTTACCAAACCAAGCCTCCTCAGGTATACCTCCATCCAAAGCCATAGAGGGTCCTCTATTAATCAGATAAAAAATTATGCTCACCGCTTCCACCTAAAACATGAGTGGCAGCCCCACGTGTAACCTTGTTCACCTAGCATGCTCCATGATTGTCCTATTCATTCTCTCTGACACTCCATTTTCATGTGGAGTATTTGGAACCATTCTTTTCCTATGGATCCCATTTACCGAACAGTAATCAACAAATTCATTGCTACAATACTACCCTCCATTATCTATCTTGAGACATTTCAACTTGAGACCTGTTTCATTCTCAACCAAGGATTTCCATATTTTAAAGGTTTTAAAAACATCATATTTCATTCTAATGAAATATACCCAAACTTTTATAGTCACATCATCAATGAAAATGACATAATAACATGAACCACCAATAGAGTTTACCTTAGATGGCCCCCATACATCTGTATGCACTAAATCTAACTTACCCACCTTCCTGGTAGGTCC
The DNA here is from genome assembly GCA_019776745.2 of Taxus chinensis. Classification (NCBI taxonomy): domain Eukaryota; kingdom Viridiplantae; phylum Streptophyta; class Pinopsida; order Cupressales; family Taxaceae; genus Taxus; species Taxus chinensis. Next base: position 41,205,595 of record CM034154.1, read on the forward strand.
AACCTTGAGGAATTTCACCTACTTCTATTTTCTATAAACACAGACCTCATATAAGTCTAAATTTAACTCCTTTAATCCAGGAAACCTGTCCTTTATAATCTGCATGCCCTTTTGACTCATATGAACGAGTCTCTGGTGCCACAAACTTACATCTCCATCTGTAGCAACTAAATGACAATAATTAGCACCACTGGTTAAATACAAAGTACCAATTTTCTTACCTCTTACAACTAAAACATATCCCTTGGTAACCTTCCAAGAATCTGCTATAAAATTGACCATACAACCATCACTACCCAACTGACCCACTGATATCAAGTTCCACCTCAACTTTGGAACATGCCTGACACCTTTAAGTAGTCATGTGTTCCCATTCTACATTTTCACCTAAACACAACCTTTCCCTACTATTCTACATGGTTAATCATCACCAAGATATACATGTCCAAAATCTCCTTGAAAAAAATCAGTAAAGTAATGTCTATGTGGGGTGGCATGGAAAGAAGCTTCTGAATCTTACACCTAAGACTTAGTAATATTGTCTAAATAAAGAATTAAGGCATCTTGAAAAACATCACCTACTGCCACATTTACCTCTTTATTTTCCTCCGTGTTCTTCTTATCCTGAAGAGGCCATCAATTTTTCTTAGCATGACTAACCTTCCCACAATGCCAACATTCTAAATTACTCTTGGACTTTAACCTTTCATTATCATTCGACTTCCCACTGTTACCTTTACCTCTGTTCTTTTGTCTCCCTCTACTCTCCAGCATCAAAGCCTTTCCAAAAGTAGAATAATCTTTGGTTCCCTTTCTTTGCATTTCCTTGCTTAGGATCACACCTAATACATCCTCAAACTTTATCTTTGAATTATTAGAGACTGAATTACTTACATCCATAACCAAGTTGTCCCAGCTATCTGGTAAGGAACACAAAATCAACAAATCCTTGACCTCATCATCAAAGTCAATTTTTATCAAGTTTAACATACTAACAATCATATTAAATTCATTCAAATGAACAACAATAGAACCATTCTTAGACATCTTCATATTAAATAAATTTTTCATCAAAAAATATTTTATTAGAGGTAGAGGGTTTTTCATATAAATTACGTAACGCACTCATGAGACTTTCCATGGTCTTATCCTACGATATGTTAAAAGCAACCGAAGATGCAAGGCATAACCAAATTGCCTCGAGTGCCTTTCTATCTAAAAAATCCCAATCCTCATCTGACATGGCTGTAGTTTTCTTTGCTTTCCCAACCAAAGGAACATGGAGGTCATTTTGATATAAGTAATCCTCCATTTGCATCTTCCACAAACCAAAGTTCTACCCATTGAACTTCTCAACCCTTGATCTGACCTCATCCGCCATAGCTCCCACACAAGATAAACTTTCCCTATGATTTACCACTTTAAAAAAAAACCACCAAAGCTCTAATACCAATTGTTAGGAATTAGAGAACAAATATGTGGAAACAATTCCTCAAATCACAGTAGTAGGAAACTATATAGCAAAAGTATACATGTAGAAATATAACAACATAAATAAATAATACACAAAAGAAGAAACAAAAAGATTTAATGTGGTTCACCCAATGTGGGCTACATCTACCAAGAAATTTCTTAGATTTTATTATCAACAAGATCAACACAAGGATTTATTGCATTAGCTCACATTAATTGAGGGCAACCTATATGCTAGAAGTCATGACCAGCTAATGGTTGAAAAACAAATCATAGAAAAGAACTTCTATCCTTTTCTCTTTCTCTGAGTCTTACCAAACCACACAAAAATTCAAAATACATACATTCTTAAACAACATCCTACCTGGAAGAAGTTGTAGGTGATCACATAATCACGGCACAGTGGGCACCTAAGCTCGCTGCTCTATCGAGTCATACTTCAGAGCGAAGTCACGCCCCCATATTTCATACCTGAAACCTCACGACTGAAAAAATAGTCCTGATATGTAACAATCCATCCTCAACAGAACTCTATTAATTAGCAATTCATGTATCAGTCAACTACACAGCATACGCTAAACAAACATAATAGACTAAAGGAATGCTCCTAGGGTCACAATCTCTTAAACTTAACTTGCATTTCGAGCTGAGAGATCATGTTCAACACTTGATTCAAGAAGACTAAAAATAGGTTCCACACCCTCAACATAGCTGGTGTATTCTGGCTTCACCCGTGTGTTCCTAGGCCATATCATCATCATTCTCAGAATTTTGGGTCTGATTCTACATCAGATTTTATATTCACAACCACTTTTCTTTTATCACTATTTCAATTTCACAGTAACCATCGTCAGGTTACCTCTGACTGCCATCGGTTATACCTAACCGACGTCGGTTCCAGGTCCTTTTGCTAAGCTACTCAAAAGGACATTTTTATTTCACTTTCTGTCAACTTTTCATAGTCCCTGTCACTTCCATCATTCCCATTGAATTTTTAAACATCATCAGATTTGGCATACCTATCAGATTTCACCTTCTGCCTTATTTTTTTACTTACTATCCATTTTCTACAGTGACCGGCAATGGTTACCCTCTGACCAGCATCGATTTACCCTAACTATCATCAGTTAGCCTATTTCACATTCCAACCACCGTTTGGTACCTAATCCAAATTTTACTACCATATTCACCTGTTCCTGTTGTTCTCTATGTCATTTACAGAGAAGCAGCCCTACCTGATCAGTACTGGTTCACATGGTGCTGACCTGGAGACAAGCAAGTGCGCCCTCGTATTTCATGCCAATTGTCAACAAATCCCACCTATTCCTTCACCACCTTCCATTTTATCACCAGCCATGGATCCCATCCAACCTATTACTATCGCTATCAAAGATGAGGAGTTCGCATGAATCCTTGACCAAAAACCCTGTCACCTTGCAGTTTTACGTTTCCCACTCGTCCACTCGAAGATACCTTGGGTCAGTTGATATATTAACATGCCCGTATCTATCCCCCTAACTCTCACACCCACTCTTGCATCGGCCCCATCTAGCTCCGTGCTACCCACATCTACCTTACCCCCAATTTTTTCGTAGCTAGGTCTCTATACCCGCTATGACTACTGTCATGTCCTGCTACCTCTATGGCACCCGCTACATCCACCATACCTACGATAATTACCCCAAACACAACCTCATCTACCCCTGATGTCTCACACATACCTATAGCTACATTACCACCTCTAGTTTCAGTGACCCTTACACCATTTCAGAACGTGGTCCTTTCCATTCCACGATCATTAGCCCATATTACCACTAGGGTTACCACGACCCTTCCACACCCATATACATACTACCAACAACCTCTTGTTTCATCCATTATACACACTAGATACGTACCCCCTATTTCATTACCTTCTTCTCAATAAACCTACATGGAAGCCCCATACACTAGAGTACCACGCTTGTTATATGCCCAAAACCAACACTCTCACACTACATGAGGCACCCAATCATCACAACCCACCAAGGACCTAATTAAATTGATGTTGGACAAGATGCAGACATTGGAGGCATCAGTTTCTGGCTCCCACAACACTCTCACCTATGATGAGATTTGCAACGAGCCCATTCACCCATCCATTCCTATCTACTCATACCCTGTGCATTTGGAAATTCCTAAATTCAATTATTTCAATAGAAAAGAAGACCCGCAATAACATTTGTGGTCGTTTCAAACATGGGTGTTATCTAATTGCTCATGATGATGCCTTGCTCTTGAGAACCTTTCCCATGTCCCTCACTGGACTTGCATTAGATTGGTATAATGGGTTACCTAGACACTCTATATTCTCATTCAATAAGGTAGCCCAAGCCTTCTTAGATCATTTCTCTATCAATATAGTCAAGAAGGTTACCATGACCAATCTATACTCCACACGTCAGTATGAGGATGAATTTATCACAAATTTTGTCACTTACTGGCGTAACCTGATCAACCAACTTACATTCTAACTACCACAAAGAGAACTCATCGAGATCTTCACATGAGATTGTGCTAGACATATCTCACCGACCTTGCAGGTCCAAACCTTCTGAACATTCGATGAAGCATTTACTATGGCACAAAAGTTAGAGATTCGGGCCATCGAAGAGAAGAAAATCCAATTACACAATAAGAATTCGTCATTCAAGTCAAATGATACCTCTTCTTCTTCCAAACCACAAACCAATTATTCAAAAGCTAAGGGCATCGCTAACGCAGTGGTACTCAAGGCCGACCCAGCATATCCATCAAATCAGGCTACCCCTTAATTTAATCTCTCACTTGTCAAGAATTTTCAATTCAGATGAGAGCAGCGGAAATATACCCTGATTGGGGAACCTTACTCTTCTGTCTTAGAAAATCTTATCAAAGCCAGAGCCATCACTCTTCCACCCATAAAACCACACACTGGTTTTGACCCTGCTCAACCCATGCCCACATGGTATAAATAACATGACTTATGTAACTATCATCGAGTAAAGGGTCATAATGATAGCAACTGCATCAATTTCAAAAATATTGTCCAAGAAATGCTCAAAAAATATGATTTAACCATGGATAATCCTAATGCACCTTCCAACCAAATCCTACACATCTTTAAGAAACCATTTCCCAACCATTCCCCTTCATCTGATCAAATTGGTAAGACCTCAACTCATGATACCCATACCCACGAGATTCACGCTATCTTTAATGACATACTTGTCACCTCCCAATTACCTCATATTCCTTCCATTGAGGAGATCCTAGCCTGAAATTCTCCTTCCGCATCGGAACCAACCTCCCATGTTCCTTCACCAATAGAGGAACACCTTTCATCTCCTTCATCACCTATGGAGGAGTCTTCCACTAACATTGAGACCATCTCACCCCTGTCTTCACCACTTAGAGAACCTTTACCAACAATACCTCCTCAACCCATAGAGGAGCACCCATGACCTCCTCCACCCACAGAGGATCACCTATCCATTCCTCCACTTATAGAGGAGCTCCCATTATCTCCTCCACCCATCATAGACCCAGTTGTGATACCTTTACCTCTTGGTGAGCACTCTCCGTCAGCTACCCAAAATCCTATAGACCTACTTTCGGCTCTCTTACCCACGGAAGCTGAAGCTAGCCAATTCTCCATCTCTAAGACACATTTTACGGGGATTTACATTAGGTCCTCATCAACTCCAACTATAGATCTTTTGTTCTCACATTTGGCTAATCACTTAGATTATGTGGATAGAGCCTTACCATGGGGGCATCTTTTACTTCCTATCTCAACACAGATGTAGATATCCCTCGTTGATACCTCCACTATCTACCCAAACACATTTTTACCCATCAAACCAAATACAACCACTGCTATCACAAACCCTTTCATGATACCCATTAGCACTCACACCACACCCTTACCCATAAACCGACCTACATCTAAACCCAAACCTATACCCAAAACATTTGCCTCCACTAAACCTATTACCACTTTAGGGGTCACCCTGACCAACAACCTTACTCATCCACCTATTAAACTAGATTTAGCTACATCCTCCAATGTCAATACCACACCTACTCCGAAACCCAAACCAAAGAAACAAACTCATCGACCTCATACCCCGACCACACCAATCACACCCGCACTTGTCCTGTCTGCCTTAAGACCTTAGTTTCCTAACATGGTCAAGCACCCTACAACCATCCATAAACCAATAACACAATAACCCATTCCTTCCTCATAAACCTCTAATCTACCTAGGCACACAACATGACTTATACCCACACCTGCAATCTCTTTACCACCAATACCTCTAATACCTTCAGCTATTGCTTCACTACCCACTACACTTCAGTCATTGTCCCTCACACCCCAAGTACAACCCGCATCATCTACCTTCATAGCACCCCTATTATCCCTGTGGGTAACTCACCCTCTTCCTCCATCTACTTTTCCTTCTAGACCTCGTACACCCACATCACCTTTACTTAAGAAAGTGCAACCCAAAAACAAAACCCCACTACCCCACAACAAGGTAGTCAAAACAACCGCACACCCTCCTACCCATCCATCTATTGTACCCCTACCCAAATGAACCCGACCGATACCTCAAACCACATCAGCACCTAAACCAATAGGTCGACCCGTTACTACTCTTCCAAAAATAGTTCCTTGACAATAAACCACACCTACATGCAAACCCACATTCACTTCCCATTGTGATCCACTAATAAGGTCCTATGTAAAAATTTTAACCAACCTACTCAAACTTTTGTTATCACATTACCACCACTCTTACCTTACGATCCCCTAAAACCCAAGCCAAAAGGGTTTGATGATAATAAAATTTGTGAATACCATTGTATGCTAGGGCATGATGTGGAGAACGGAAAGGCCTTGAAAACCATCCTTATCCAATTGTGTCCACCAGAAACCAACTTTGACGATGATGACCTTCTTGACGAGAATCCTATTTACTTGACACACATTCCCACACTGCCAACTCAACAACCACAACATCCACCCTCACCACTCCTATAGCTACCCTCAAGATTTGAAATTAACATGGTTCGCATTAGAGAACTTGCCACACCACCACCCAAATGTCATTGCGCCTAGCTAACCTCATAGGGTTTTTCTCCTCCGATAGGTTTTTTCCCATCGTGTCATTGTACCAGTCACCATACACCTTATCCATTTTCCAACTTCCCTCAAATCAGCATGATACACGTCACTACATGTGCACAGAAGGGAAAAGAAAAGGCAACTGACCCACCAACCAATCCTATACCCAACATACCATCTACACCCATACCTAAAATCACTATCTGCAGCCCCACATACCCCATTTCTAATGGCATCACACATCACACCATACTCAAAACAACTACACCTATCTCCCCTCAAAATTTCCTTATCTGACCTCATCTAAACCTCAAAATCCCATCGTCAAGCCCCTCATGGAGGTTCTTCAATCTATTGAGGTTTTACCCAATGACCCTACACCTGTGGCCTCCATTATCATACCCCATCATGTAGCCTCACTCACCAAATTACCACCTTCATCCTCACCTCACCTTGTTCACCAAGTGGCCTCCCTTAGCTTCTCAAAGGAATAGATCACGCCACATGAAAATGATGACCTGGACCTATCCCTCTTCATCTCTGTCCACATTGATGACATATGGGTACATCATGTGATGATTGATGAAGGCACTAGCATTAACATCATTTCATCCCATACATTTTTCTCAAATGCACATACCTAAAAATTACATGCATAAGCATCCAGTTAGGCTGCGTTCATTCAATGACACTATCACCTCCACACTAGGCACTGTCATCCTTCACATTCGTGTAGGCCCCCACACTATTCTAGAATTGTTTTATATTTAGGAGGGGGAATTCCAATATAACTTGTTGCTTGGTAGACCTTAGATCCATGTCATGTGTTGTGTTCCTTCCACTTTGCATCATTGTGTAAAGTTTGAACACAAAGGACACACTTTTACCATTCCAACTGACCCGTCACCTTTCAAAACATGCAACATGCTTTATTGACCCAATGATGTGCTCATACCTGTCAAGCCTTCTACCTCCACAACCAATACCGCTTTACCTACACCTCTACCTACCAGTATAGTCACTAACTTAGCCACACATGCCTCCTCTATTCCTACTGCTGCTATAACCTCCACAACTAACCTATCAGCTTCCCAATCCGTTAACTCAACCTCTGCATTGACCCCCGACACATTATCCATACTAGCTACCTACATACCAACCATTGATCCCTTGGAAGGAATTTTTCAATGCCTCACTCTGGGGGAGTACCACCTATATAGTGTCAACACATTCCTTACTCCACAAGAGTAAAGAAGCCTTCACCAACACCCATGTTATGATCACCATATAGGAGAACGTCTCCTTTATGGTCCTCCTTACCTTCGTACTAGTCTCACCTATGGGGGACTTGATACTACCACTTACACACCTGAACCACCATCATAACCCCACCCATTTTTTATTGACTTCCAATCACTTACCAATTGTTGTTTCACCCACACCTTCCTACACCGCTGTGCATGGAAGGGTTTTGGTTTTGGATTTTACGAGCAAGACTGTCATACCATTTTTCCATGTACCACCCATAAACATAATGAGTGTAGTGGTATCGATTTCCCTAAACCTTCTACCAAACATGCCTACATTAAACTCATTAAGGACCCTAGCCATTCTCCACCTTCATCTTCATCACTACCTTCACCTGCTCTACCTTCATCACCACCCTCATCGACAGAGTCGATAGATCTTGAATCTATCCCCCCTTAAAAAAATTCTTCATAAACACCATTTTATTAGGGCCTTTGACTTATCAACATGAAGGTGAGGCCCCTTCCAGTCTTCCATTCCTGTATCTTGAGATGATCAATGACGACTAACCTACAATTAATGTCATTCAATGTCAGGATGATGAATCCATACTCACCTACCTTGGTGCAAAAGAATCATATATTCATTGGTCATTACCATCTGAGATGTAAACCATGTTAAATGAATTGACTATCGAGATCAACATTCATACTCAAGATGACCCACACATCCTGAAGATCAAACAATCTTTAGATGCTGCTGAGTAGGGAGCCATCACTTCTTTTCTCCGAGATCATAACCACACTTTCGGTTGGTCTTACGTAGACATGCCTAGTATTGACCCCACCATAGTGGTCCACAATATCATAAGAGGTTCCAGATGCCAAACCCATCAAACAAAAGCTAAGGAAAATACACCCTCACATTTCTCTTCTTGTCAAAGAAGAACTTCAGCACCTTCTTTCCATTTCCTTCATCTTACCTATTGATTATCCTCATTGGATTTATAACATTGTCCCTATTACTAAAGCAATAGGGGGATTCTACATTTATATGGACTTTCGTTACCTCAACCTCACCTAACTGAAAGATGACTTTCCCTTGCCTGGTATTGATCAATTGGTTTACCTCATCGCTGGTCACGAGATGCTCTCACTCATGGATGGCTTCTTGAGTTATAATCAAATTTTCCTTTCCCCAAAAGATTAGCACAAGACCACATTCATTACCCCTTGGGGAACCTTTTTCTATCGAGTCATGCCTTTTGGCCTTAAAAACACTGGTGCTATATATCAGTGTGCTATGACTTACATCTTCCATGGTATCATACATCGCATATTGGAAGATTACGTGGATGATCTCTTGGCCAAATCTAAATTTCACGCCCAGCACCTCATCATCCTCGAAACCAACTTTGACTGCCTCATTAAATATTGCATCCATCTTCAACCTAAAAAGTGAATTTTTGCGGTTCTCTCAAGAAATCTCCTGGGATTTATTGTTTCCCTCCACGGTATATAAGTTGACCCTGATAAGGTCAAGGCTATTCTATAAATGCCTCCGCCCACTAACCTTAAACAACTCCTTCATGTGCAAGGTAAATTACAATCCATTTTCCATTTCATTTCACAATTATCTGATCGGTGTCAACCATTTCATCATCTGCTTAGGAAGGATGTCTCCTTTAAATGGGATGATGACTATCACAAAGCTTTTGAGGCCCTAAAACAATACCTTCTCCAACCACCCGTACTCATTCCACCTAAAGATGATCAACCTTTTTACCTATACATATCAGCTACCAATCATTCCTTAGGAGCCATGCTTGCTCATCGTGATGAACAACACAGTGAGAAGGTGGTTTATTCCATAAGCGATACTCTTTTGGAATATGAAACCCGATACAACCATCTAGAAATTATTTTCTTAGCCTTAGTTTTCATTGCCACCAAACTCTACCATTACCTACTCAACCACAAAACCTATGTCGTGACCAACACTAATCCCTTACTCTTCATGTATGCCAAACCTTATCAAAATCAGTGTGCCACGCGATGGCATATGCTTTTAGCTGATCTTGACCTCGAATTCATTCACAAAAATTTCATCAAGGGCCAAGCTATCACTAACCAACTAGCTGACGCACCTATTTTTGGGGATCAACCCTCCAATTTTGACTTTCCTGATGAGTCAATTACTACTCTTTCCCTAGACGAACCCCCTTACCAAATGACACTTTTCTTCGACGGTTTCAAGTGTCAACGTGGGGGCAGGGCTGGTATTATCCTCATTCCTCTGGATGGAGAACCCATGCCTTTGTATTTCAAACTAGACTTTGAATGCACCAACAATATTACCGAATACGAAGCACTCGTACTAGGTCTCCAAGCCGCATATGCCGTAGATGTCAAATTTTTCCACATCTTTGGTGATTCACAATTGGTCATAAACCAAGTCAATGGTATGTACCAATGTCATAATGAGATACTTCAAAATTATAAACATCATGTAGACATACTTTTGACCACCTTTGATCGTTAGACCGTTCAAAACATCCCATGTTTAACCAACAAATTTACAGATACCATGGGTTGTTTAGCTTCCAAATACCTATTTCCCCTGCCGATTGCAAAATATTTATCACCGTACAACACCTCCATTCACCTTCTTGTTTACCTCATGATGTTTACTCAATCAGAACCAACACCCCTGACCCGAGTGACCTTTGGTATAAACAATAATCCAGCTACCTTTCTCTCTCCATCTGACCTCCTGATCTCACCCGTAACGCAAAACATGCCTTCCTTAAAAATGTCTCTCGTTTCATCATTCTGGGGGGTTTCCTCTATAAGCGCATCTTTGATGGTATTCTCTTGTGATGCCTCACAAGTTCTGAAATTCCTTATACCATTAAGGAGGTTCATGATGGCATCTGTGGAGGTCACTTTAGCGGCCTTGCTATTGCTAAGTGTATTCTTCATCTGGGCTATTACTCGCTGACCCTTAACCATGATTGTTGTGACTATGTCAAATGTTATGTGAAATTCCAACAACATTCCAACCTTCATCATACACCCAGTCATGACTTACAGGTCACTCGTGACCTATGGCCCTTCTCTCAATGGGGTTTGGTTCTTGTCAGACAAATCAATCCTCATTCTTCCCTATGCCATCAATGGATCATAACTGCTACTGAATACTACAAAAAATGGGTGGAAGCCATACCACTCATATCCATGAAAGATGAGAAGATATGTGAGTTCATTAACCATCACATCATTAGTCGCTTTGGTGTTCCTCATCGCCTCATCACTGACAATAGAAAACAATTCAAAAACAAAACACTGCAAAAAGTTTGCAGTGCCTTTTGCATTCAGCTTAGTTTCTCATCACCTTATTACCCACAAACCAATGGCCAATCTGAATCCACTAAAAAAACCTTAACAAAATTCTCATTAAAGTGGTTGAAGATACTGGGAAGGATTGGCATATGTACATTCATTTTTCCCTATGGGAAAACCGCACTAGTATTCAGACTTCCATTACAGCCACACCCTTTTTACTGGTCTACGATATAGAGGTTGTTCTTCCTCTTGAAGTCCATATCCCCTCACTCTACATTTCTCTCCATGACATGCTTACTGATGATGAATTTCGTTAGGACCACTTAGCACAACTAGAGTTATTAGACGAATGTCATCTTAATGCTCTGGATCACCTTCAATTTTACCAACAACGTATCAAATGTGCTTATGAAAATGTGTTCATGAACGAACCTTCCAAGTCGGTGACCTTGTCTTGAAAAAAAATCAACATGTAACCAAAGAAAAAAAATTAAACGAGGAAAATTCACTCCTAATTGGCTGGGACCATACATCGTAACTCATACCTATGGATCAGGTGTCTATTGTTTATCCTCGCTTGAGGGTAAACTTGAACCTAAACCCCTTAATGTAGTGCATCTTCAACCATTTTATTGTTGAATTTTTGTCCTACCTCACCCTTTGTCTCTTTACAGGTTCATCCCTTGAACGCTATTCACTCCATACACCTCCCTAATGATTAAACAAGAATCATGTGAGTACCCATCACTTGTTATCTTCTCTTGAATATGTGTACCATGACACTACACATAAAATGATTCTCATGGATTCTTTTTGTCTACTTTTAGATGATATCCCATGGTCGTTCCACCTTTCTTTTTGAATAAGAGTCCTATCCTCCACCTTATTCTTGTCCATGATTTCAAAGACCTAACATGGGACAAAACTCCTTGAGTCAAAATTCTAATAAATAGATGACTCCCTCAAAAGGACATCTTCCTCTTGACAAAATTGCTACTATAAATAGACTTCTCCCTCGAAGGACAGCTATGTGAAGCTAAAAAAAATAAAAAAATGAGAGAAACTAAAGCTTCCCTCATCGATTAGCTTCACGAAGACCTCAAGGAGTAGCATATTATTTATCCCATATAGACTTCTCGCATCTATCAGTCTATCACAACAAAAAAAAAAATTAGTCATGGACTTGCCCATTGTGACCTCGAACCTCTTGCCCAAAAGACCTATCACATAAAACATATACAATTAACTACCCTTCACCAACCTTACCATTTCCACTCTCATTTCCTCAATCTCCTCAAGGGACATCTTGGAATTTTGACATTTGGTGATCCTGTGACTACCTTCATCGTAGAAAAGTTAATTGTCCAATGCCTTTTGGGTCTTGTGTTCATCACCCCCTCCAAGGTATGATTTACTCAGTATGATCCTACCCAATCAGGTGGCTTTATTGCCCCCCTCTTATCTTTTAACCATCTTTGTTTACATTTTGATTACCTAATACAAGGATTGGTACTCGACGCTTACCTTTGAGGTACTCCTCCCCTCTTTCCATAATCACCTTCACCTGCATCCTTTTACCTATAATATACCCACACCTATTAAACCTAAACCCATAACATGCCCACAAAACTACTAACTCATTTCATCTTCTTCCCTAGCTCATGGGAGAACTACATCGGCCTAAGGTCCCTTTTTGCCAAGACTATATAGGTAGCACTCTGACGGCATGGGGCCCTTGGAGGTTAGCTTGGCCATTCTCTACCCTACGCTAATTCATCAACCATGCCTAACTCACCATTTATGTCACATTTCAATTAGTTCCTCTTTTATAACAAAATTGGAAATTAAGCCACATACATAACAAGTTTTTTACTACAACATACATTTATTACACCTACCATATCTCTATCATCACTATGCATAGATTATACAACATTTCACATATGACCCATAGTATCATTAATTGCCAAAATAATGAATCATAACTAAACCTACTTTCAACTCAACCATGCCTACCAAATCTGACTCGATCCATGCCTATAATCTAACTCAACCATGCCTATAACCTGACACAATCCATGCCTATAACCTGCCTCGATCCATGCCTATAACCTGACTCGATCCATTCCTATAACCTAACTCAACCATTCCTATAACCTGACACAATCCATGCCTATAACCTGCCTCAATCCATGCCTATAACCTGCCTCAATCCATGCCTATAACCTAAATCCACCATGGCTATAACCTGACATAATCCATGCCTATAACCTACCTCAATCCATGCCTATAACCTGACTCAATCCATGCATATAACCTAACTCCACCATACCTATAACCTAACTCGATCCATGCCTATAACCTGACTCGATCCATGCGTAAATCAACCTAACTCCATCATGCCTAACTCACTTAATTTCAAACCACATTAAAGTAACCAATCCATGTCTCCTCTAACACAAGCCATACATCTAATATCTCCTAAACATATTAACACATCACAAAATACCATGAATCTCATCATATAAATCAATACATGTGTATCTCAAAATACATGCCTATCTCATCATGTCAATCATCTCAAAAATGTCGGCACGTAGGCTAGTCTCATATGTAAAAAAAGAATGAATGAATCCATACAAAAAATATTCAACACCTAGGCTGGTATATGCTCACAATATATAAAACTCACTCATACATCCTCACTATCTTTGGCATACAGGCTGGTATGTGATAAAAAATACAACTATCTTCAGCACATAGGCTAGCATATATATTAATAATAATCACTCGTATACATCAAAAAATTGGGTGGCTGCATATCAGACATCTCACCGAATGTCCTCCATCTTTGTGTCACCTGTACCCTCAACCTCCTGTGTCCCTACTAGCACATCACCTAGCTCTAGTTGCTATGCACTTGTGGCCTCTCCCTAATCAGGCCTTGGAGCTCGCTGGCCTCGTGTGCTCTCCACACTATATGTGTGGGATCTCTTCCTCTCACTAGATGTCTGTTGTGCCCTGTACTCTCTGTATGAGAGGAATTCTATCCCAATTGCCATGAGCTGGTCCTGATAATATCTCACCTCACCTAGGGCATCCCGTAACCTAGATATAGGCACGGTCTATGGTGGTTCCATAGGTCTCGACCCTTGTACCTGCCCTCTGCTAGCCTATGAACTGGGACTAGCTCCTTGTTCCTGTGGTGGCCCCCCTATCCCTGTGCTTGTGGTGGTGCCCCCTATCCCTGTGCCTATATTTGGGCCTATAAGGTCCCAATCTGTGCCTAGGCTATGGCCACCTAGCCCTGTAAACCTACCACATGAGCCAGTAAGGTTGCCACCTGACCATCTCTGTCTTCATCTCCTCCATCACCTCCACCCTCTCCCTCCACCATTTGGGCCTGCAGACTAGCCACATGTACTCATAAATTTGTTACCTCTACCTCTAACCCCTCCAGCTATGTCTGCAGTATACCTATCTACATGATCAACGTCACTACCTGCCCCTGTAGGGTGTCTCTCTGTACTGTAATAGTAGTTAAGTCAGGCTACCCCGGTCTCGGTGGTATGGCTTGTAATTGAGCCACCCACCACTACCTATACCTATTTGTGTATCTGGCATCATAAATCAGCCAATCCACTAGCTGCTCCTCCTCTCCTGTAGGAACTATACGCTATGGTAGAGGTAGAGGCCTCTCCACGTCATCTCTCTGATATTGTGGGAAGGATGGAGGGATATCTTGTACAATCCCGAACTGCCGTCGGACCCTATCTACTGGGATCATCTCATCCTCCTTGGCACGGTGACCTTGTATCCACCTCTCTAGTTGGAGCTAAGATAGCTCCTCATGCATGTGCCTATATGAGGGGAATCCCACATATGGCCTCCAGACAATGTCCACTCCGGACAACCCCTCCAACCCCTGCCAAAAGTGGGCCACATCATATGTTGGCCTATTCGACCTCTGCTCTCTTGCAACTAGAACCCATCTCTTATATCCCAACCATACAAATCTCGCTAGGAATGCATCTACTCATGGCATCCCTATAGGTTGAACACAGACTATGTGCTCGTAGGCCCAATAGTGTAGTATAAATGTACAACACAAGATAAACCTGCACAACCACCCATACGCCCACAACTCTTTGTATAACTACACCAAGAATGTTGGTGCCCAGGAAAAGAATGTCTTATGCACCATCATATTGTGTTGAAGCCCCATAAGTGATCAAGGAAAGTGTCCACCCTCTGCATCAGGCAGTGCATAACAACACACTTCCTCCATCAATAAATTCACTAGCCTTGTCTCATCCAGACAGGCTAGATACATCTCGCCATAGCTCAAACTGGCACTATGGAATATCATCTCTACTGCCCCTTGCCAAAAACTATCCTAATCAGTTCCTCAGAGGCCTCAAAGGAGATAGAGTACACCTGGGCCCCCAATATCGGTAACCATAAAATCCAGAACATGTCCTTTAGGGTGATAGTCATCTCACCTGTCGGAAGGTGGAACGTGTTGGTCACAGAGTCCCATCTATCGATGAGCACGACCATCAAATTGGGATGCCAAACAACATGTCGATAGTGCCGAATACCACTCAAGCCCACTGCCTCCACATGGTGTAGCTCCAAAGTGGTCGCTAAGCTACACAATGTCACCAATAGCAGCGGAACCATGTCCCACATATATAACTGTGATCTCCCCTGCATCTAATCCAAGCACAACATTAATCTACATTTATCATGAACATATTTAATAATTATCAATACCCTTCACCCTATTTTTACTTTACCCATCTCAACTACCTAGCCCACATCCCTCTTGGACCCTTACGTCTAAAATCCTGACCAGTGTTGGTTCATCCTAGCAGACTCTGGTCACCCTTAAACTAGCATTGGTCACCTGTTTGGTGACCAATACCAGTTCATCTTTACTAATCATGGTTCTTACCCACCGAAACTGACCAAGATTGATCGATTCCGGTCAATGTCATAAAAAAATCCGTAACTTCCCAAACCCCCCTTTTTTTAAAATCCTCCCACATGTCCCTTTTACCCCATCTATAATGACCTAAACTCCCCTTAGATACCTACCCACCCCACCTATAAAATTTATTAACCTCCACCCCCCTCCTTTTGGCCCATTATTCCTCCCATACCTGATTTAACTTTTGCCCACCCACAACACCCTACAAATGACAACTATCACAACTTCTACTCTATCTAGTTAACACTATAGAGTTAGGCACTTACCTCGTCACGCTGCCACCGTCTCGATGGCACGTCTAGCCATTTTACCAGTGGTCCACCTGATCCCTCTCCATCCTCTACCATCCCTGAATATCTACCCCTAACCTCCGACCAATTAACTCTCTTGCCTTGATCCTGTGGACCCACTATTCACCAACCGAACCCTCGTCAAATCACACTGTCAGCTCAGCTTCACATTTTATCCAGACACTTTTCCCTCTTTTCTCTCTTTTTTATCATTTCTTCCTTTTGTGAATAACAAATGAATAATAAAAATGTGGATTTTTTGTTTTTATACAAAACCTGACCTAACCGGCATCAGTTCCCCTTGATCGGTATCAGTCTCGTGCCCTACCTCACCGTCGTCGGTTATCCATGACCACCATCAATCAACCTAACCTACAAATTGCCCCTACTTTTCCATTTCACCCCAGCCGTTACCCAACCCATTACCTTACCTTTCCTAACCTCATTATTTAGTACCTCTATTTGTCCTCCTTTTGTAGACTCATTATTTTACCCCTACTTTGGCCTTACCTGTGCCGCAACCTAGATATTTGGACCTAGACCATCACTTGTGACCTTTGATCTCATGTGTTTGCTATACCTTACGGCATTGTTACCTGTGTTGATTGACCTAATGACCTTACCTAGCCTATTTCCGTGACCGTTTATCCTGACCCTACCTTTGGTGCACCGAAACATACCTACAACATTCCTTCACCTAACCTACATTGTGTTTCCTAACCATATCCTATACCTTGGATACCGGATTCACTTCAAACCTTGTTTGGATAAACCAATTGACCTTAGACAATGTAGAGTTTTCCTACTCTTCAACCTGGTAGCATGCTACAGTTTATACGTGTGCGTGCATTTGACTGTTACTACCTGTGACCCTGACCCATTACCAAGATTTCTTGTGTAGACCTTTCACCCTTTTTCCCTATACCCACTTGCCTTTTCCTCAGCTTTACCTTTTATCAAACCACTCATCGCTTTAGCCTGCTACCTCGTCAGTTCCTGGTTTGAGAGGGATCACCTTCACCCACACATGGGGCAACCACATCTTATTTTTGTTAGCATCACTTACCAATACAAGCTACACAACAAAAAGGGGTAAAATTTAGACACTAAAATTAGGTCACACTCCCCTTTAGTCCCTCGACATATAAGCACCCTTTATTACATTCACCTAGCTATGGCCCCCTTCACCCCACTAATATTAATTTAATTAAAATAATTCATTATCCTCACTATATTTATTATTTAAATATCTTAATTTAAATAATATCCACATACACTTCACTTAGACACCTCATCAAGCTAACTCAACCTAAAACCTATTCTTAGTAAGTTGTCATAACTAACTAAGACTTACCCAAACCCTAAAAATCAATGCCTACATTCCCTCTAACCACATTCCTACATGCTTACAAGAAGCTCCCAGTCTAATCCGTGGGATAATGACATGAGATTAAAGGAAATCAGGAGGATCTCCCTAGTTTAGTAAACCTACGAAATCCCACCTTGACTGACGTCGATTACCCCTAACCATCACCGGTTAATCCAGACCACCGTTGGTTACCCTTTTAATCCCTAAACTACCTTATTCTCAAGGTTGGAAAACATTGGGAGAAATTTGACAAGCAAGAACACGTCTGAGAGAGATAACGCATTATTACAGAGACAATTCCAGTGAAAACTCACATTCGAGGAGGGAGATTGAGCATCTTCTATTACACATCCATCCCAACCATGATCTGATCTATCCAAGCAAAGAGGAGTGTACATACAACCCATGCAGAAGATTTTCTTCAGTTGGTGATCACTTACAACCTTTAAACCCATCATTAGCACCTCTATCCCTCACACATAGACATTTAAGAACGAAATCCAAGTAAGTACAACATCATATTTTCCTGGTTATTTCATTTCATCATCATTTTATCATCCAATGTTTATCTTTCTCCCTATTTAGCTTCTCCACATTTTCACCTTCGTATACCCAGTGAAACCTCACAAAATCCTACTTCAGTCACCCAATACCTCGTCCCGACCAACCAAAGTCCTTTGTGAAATCACAAAGGAGACCCTAGCTTATTTTGTGACATTTCCAGATCTGACAGTAACTGGCATCGGTTACGCCTAACTGCCAGTGGTCACCCCTGACCGACACCTATCTCTACGTTTTCCCACATAGCCTAAATAGAGACCTCCCCACCTAATTTTATCTCACCCTCATTCACCTGTGATCTACTTGAGACCTTTATCTAGACCTGCAGAGACCCAAAACCAATCATTTGACCTTTGGATTCTATTATAGCTTAGCCTATTAGATTAGATCTATTTCTTATTGTGTTTTTAAGTGAGATACCTAAATCATTTTAAAATAACAATAGGATTTACTTTGTTTACAACATTGAATTATTTAAAACAGTGAACTGACAGCCATCTAGGAAGTATTATACTTCCCAGATCTAGCTTATGATAGGCAGTTCACTACCTATATTATTTAATTCCTTCTGGTGGTCTTGTTTTCATTACAAGTAGTTCCTCCTAGCCAAAAGTAATATCTCACGATTAATTTTGGATTTAGAATTCATACGCATGCAATAAGCCATCAACCGACATTTGAACAGGTATTCCTCCTACGCCCATTACCCTATCTGTTTCGTCAACACTTCAAAGAAACAATCTAAGAAAAAGGTGAAACACCCATAGCCTCCATTATCACACCCCATCATATAGCCTCTCTCACCAAATTTCCACCTTTATCCACACCTCACCCTACTCACCAAGTATCCTCCCTTAGCTTCTCAGAGGAAGAGATCACACCGCACCAAACCGATGACCCAGACCCAACTCTTTTCATCTTTGTCCACATCGATGATATACATGTATGACATGTAATGATAGATGGGGGCACTAGCATTAACATCATTTCATCCCACACATTCACTCAAATGTGCATACTTGATAATTGCATGCATAAACATCTAGTCATGTTGCATTCATTCAATGACGCTATCACCTCTACACTAGGCACTGTGATCCTCCACATTCGTGTGGGCCCCCGCATAGTTTCATACTTATTTTATGTCTTGGAGGGGGAATTTCAATATAACCTGTTGCTTGGAAGACCCTAGATTCATGTCATGGGTTGTGTTACTTCCACTTTGCATCACTGTGTAAAGTTTGAGCATGAAGGACACATCTATACTATTCTGACTGATCCATCACCTTTTAAAACTTGTAACATGCTTTACTAACCCAATGACGTGCTTATACCCATTAAGGCATTTACCTCCATGACCACTTCTGCTTCACCTACACCTCCGCTTATTAGTATAGCCACTACATCAACCACACATGCGTCCTCCATTCCTACTACTTCCATAACCTCCACAGCCGAACCATCAGTCTCCCAATCCGTTAACTCCACCTCTGAGCTGATCTCTAAAACATCATCTATTCCAGCTACCCACATACTAACCACTGATCCCTTGGAAGGTATTTTTCAACGCCTCACTCTAGGGGAGTATCACTTGTATAGTGTCAACACAATCCTTACTCCACAAGAGTACGGAAGCCTTCACCAACACCCTTGCTATGATCACTGTATAGGAGAATGCCTCCTTTATGGTCCTCCTCACCTTCGTACCAATCTCACCTATGGGATACTTGATACTACCACTTACACACCTAAACCACCATCACAAACCTACCCATTTTCCGTTGACTTCCAATCACTTACCAATCACCACTTCGCCCACACCTTTCTGCACCAATGTGCATGGAAAGGTTTTGGTTTTGGCTTGTACGAGTAGGTCTATCAAACTATTATTCCACGTACCACCCACAAACATAATGACCATAGTGGTATCAGCTCTGTGGAACCACCTACTAAGCAGGCCCACATTGAACTCATCAAGTACATCAGCCCTTCTCCACCCTCTTCACCTACTCCGCCTTCATCACTACCTTCACCGACGAAGTTGATGGATCCAGAATCCATCCCTCCTAAAAAAAATTTCATAAACACCATTTCCTTGGGGCCTCTGACTTATCAACATGAGGGCGAGGCTCCTTCCTCTCATCCCTTCCTGTATCCTGAAATGATTGATAACGATACACCTTCAATTAGCATCGTTCAATGTCAAGATGATGAATCTATACTCACCTACCTCAGTACAGAAGACTCATATATTCATCAGTCATTACCCTCTGAGATGCAAACCATGTTGAATGAATCAACTATCGAGATCAACATTCATACTAAGGATGACCCGCACATCCTAAAGATCGGTCAATCTTTAGATGCTGCTGAACAGGAAGCCATCACTTCTTTTATCAAAGATCATAACCACCCTTTCACTTGGTCTTACGTAGACATTCCCGGTATTTACCCCATCATAGTGGTCCATAATATCGTAACTGTTCCTGATGCCAAACCCGTCAAACAAAAACTGAGGAAAATGCACCCTCGCATTATCCTTATCATCAAAGAAGAACTTTAGCACCTTATTTTTGTTTCCTTCATATTACCCATTGATTATCCTCATTGGATTTCTAACATTGTCCCTATCACTAAGGCAACAGGGGGACTTTGCATTTGCACATATTTCTATGACCTCAATCTAGCTTGCCCAAAAGATGACTTTCCTCTACCTGGTATTGACCAGCTAGTTGACCTTACCACTGGTCATGAGATGCTATCACTCATGGATGGCTTCTCGGGTTATAACCAAATCTTTCTTGCCATAGAGGATCAACACAAAACTATGTCCATCACCCCTTGGGGGACCTTCTACTACCGAGTCATGCCATTTGGCCTTTAAAATGTTGGTTTCACATATCAGTGAGCTATGACTTATATTTTCCATGACATCATTCATCGTATATTAGAAGATTACATGGAAAATATCCTAGCCAAATCTAAATTCCACTCTAAGCACCTCGCCATCCTCAAAACTATTTTTGACTGCCTCATTAAATATTACGTTCACCTTCAGCCTAAGAAGTGCATCTTCATAGTCCTCTTGAGAAATCTCCTGGGATTTATCATTTCCCTACATGGTATAGAATTTGACCTTGCTAAAGTCAAGGCCATTCTAGAAATGCCTCTGCCCACTAGCCTTAGACAACTCTGTAGCCTGCAAGGTAAGTTTCAATCTATTCACCATTTCATTTCACAATTATCTAATCAGTGTCAACCATTTCATCATCTACTCAAGAAGGATGTCTCCTTTAAATGGGATGATGACTGCCATAAAGCTTTTGAGGCCTTAAAACAATACCTTCTCCAACCACCCATACTTATCCCACCTAAAGACGATCAACCCTTCTACCTATACATCTCTGCTACCGATCACTCTTTGGGGGCCATGCTTGCTCATCACGATGAACAACACAGGGAACAGACAGTTTATTACATAAGACATACTCTTTTAGACTAAGAAACTTGATACACCCATCCCAAAAAACTTTTCTTAGCCTTATTTTTCATTGCCACAAAACTTTTCCATTACCTACTCAACCACAAAACCTATGTTGTGACCAACACCGACCCCTTACACTTCATGTATGCCAAACCTTATCAAAATCAGCATGTTGCACATTGGCTTATGATTTTAGCTAACCTCAACCTTGAATTCATTCATCAAAATTCCATCAAGGGCCAAGCTATCACTGACCAATTGGCTAACGCACCTATTTCTGGGGATCAACCCTCTAATTTTGACTTTCCAGATGAGTCAATTGCTACCCTTTCCCTGGACGAACCCACTTACCAAATGACACTCTTTTTGATGGTTCCAAGTGTCAACGTGGGGGTGGGGCTGGTGTTATCCTCATTCTTCTTGATGGTGAACTCATGCCTTTGTCTTTCAAACTTGATTTTGATTGTACAAACAATATTGCCAAATACGAAGTGCTCATATTAGGTCTCCAAGCCACCTACGCCCTAGATGTCAAATCAATCAACATCTTTGGTGATTCTCAATTGGTTATAAACCAATTCAATGGTATATACCAATGTCATAATGAGATACTTCAAAAGTATAAACATCATGTAGACATACTTTTGACCACCTTCAACCGTTACGCCCTTCAAACCATCCCCTGTTCAACCAACAAATTTACAGATACCATGGCCTGCTTGGCTTCTCAAATACCCACTTCACCCACCGATTCTAAAATATTTGTCACCATATAATGACTCCAATCACCCTCTTATTTACCTTGCGACATTTACTCCATCAGAACCATTACCCCCGACCCGAGTGACCTTTGGTATAAACAATACTCTGACTATCTTTCTCTCTCCATCTTACCTCCTGATCTCACCTGTAATGGACAACGGGCCTTCCTTAAAAAGGTCTCTCATTACGTCATCATGGGGGGCCTCCTCTATAAGTACAACTTTGATGGTATTCTCTTACGATGCCTCACAAGTTCTGAAATTCCTTATACCATTAAGGAAGTTCATGATGGCATATGTGGAGGTCACTTCAGTGGCCTTGCTGTTGCTAAGCGTATTCTTCGCCTAGGATATTACTGGCCAACCCTTAACCATGATTGTTG
Organism: Taxus chinensis; assembly: GCA_019776745.2. Lineage (NCBI taxonomy): Eukaryota > Viridiplantae > Streptophyta > Pinopsida > Cupressales > Taxaceae > Taxus > Taxus chinensis. Next base: position 41,228,653 of record CM034154.1, read on the forward strand.
TGACTATGTCAAACATTGTGTAAAATGCCAACAACATGCCAACCTTCATCATACACCCAGTCATTCCTTACAGGTCACCCGTGACCTTTGGCCCTTCTCTCAATGGGGTTTGGATCTTATCAGAGAGATCAACCCCCATTCTTCCAATGCCATCAATGGATCATCACCACTACCGAATACTACACAAAATGGGTTAAAGCCATACCACTCATCTCCATGAAAGCTAAGAAAATATGTGAGTTCATCAATCATCACATCATTTTTCACTTTGGTGTTCCTCATCACCTCATCACTGATAATGGAAAACAATTCAAAAACAAAACATTAAAAAAACTTTGAGATGCCTTTGGCATTCAGCTAAGTTTCTCATCACCTTATTACCCACAAACCAATGGCCAAGCCAAATCCACTAATAAAACCTTGAACAAAATTCTCATGAAAGTGGTTAACGATACTAGGAAGGACTGGCATATGCACATTCCTTTTTCTCTGTGGGCATACCACACTAGTATTTGTACTTCCACTACTGCTACACCATTTTCTCTATTGGTCTACAGTACAGAGGTTGTTCTACCTCTCGAAAGTCCAGATTCCCTCACTTTTTATTTCTCTCCATGACATGCTCAATGATGATGACTTTTGTCAGGACCGTTTAGCACAACTTGAGTTATTAGATGAACATCATCTTAATGCTCTTGACCACCTTCAAGTTTACCAAAAATGTATCAAACGTGCCTATGAAAAATGTGTTCATGAACAAACCTTCCAAGTTGGTGACCTTGTCCTGAAAGAAAATCAACATGTAACCAAAGTAGAAAAAAGTAAACGGGGAAAATTTTCTCCTAATTGGCTTGGACCATACATTGTGACCCATACTTATGGATCAGGTTCTTATCATTTATCTTCACTCGATGGTAAACCCGAACGTAAGCCCCTTAATGCCTTACATCTTTGACCATTCTACTATTGACTTTTAGTCCTACCTCACCTTTTTCCTCTTTTCATGCTCATCCCTTGAGTGCTATCCACTTCTTACACCTCACCAATGATTAAACAAGAATCATGTGCATATCCATCACTTTTTATCTTCTCTTAAATATGTGTACCATGGCGCTGCACATAACATGATTCTCATGGATACTTTTTGTCTACCTTTAGATGAGATCCCATGGTCATTTCATGCTACTTTTTGAACAAGAATCATGTTCTTCACCTTGGTATGGTCCATGACATCAAAATCCCTCACATGGGATCCAACTCCTTGAGTCAAACTTCTAATAAAAATATGACTCCCTCAAAAGGACATCTTCGTCTCAGTAATCGCTACTATAAATAGACTTCTCCCTCGAAGGACAACTATGTAAAGTTCTTTTAAAAAAATTGAGAGAATCTGAAGCTTCCCGCATCGATCAGCTTCACGAAGACCTCAAGGAGTTAATTTCCTCATCCCATATAGACTTCCCGCATCGATCAGTCTATCTCAAATATCAGTCAACACAAAAAGCCTTTTAGTCATGGAATTTCCCATTGTGACCTTGGATCTCTTGCCCAAAGAGCATGCTACCTCATACCATATCGAAATTAACCACCTTTCACCCCTCTCACCATTCACACTCCCATTTCCTACCGCCTCAAGGGACCTCTTGGAAACCATGCCATTTGGTGATCATGTGACTACTTTTCACCCTTAGATCAATCAATCATGCAATGTCTTTAGGGTCTCACATTCATCACCTCCTCCAAGGTATGACCTACTCGGTATGATCCTAACCAATCAGGTGGCTTTCTTTCCCCCTCTTATCTTTTAACCTTCTTTATTACGTATTGATTACCTTATACAGGACTTGGTCCTCGACGCTTACCTTTGGGGTAATCTTCTTCTTCTACCACACTAAAATCACCTATACCAAGTTTCCCACAACTCACCCACACCTAACAGACCTAAACCCAAATCATGCCTAAAACCTACCAACTCATTTTCATACCTCCTCATATTCTTCCCTAGCTTATGGGAGAACTACATCGGCCTGAGGTCCCTTTTCACCGGGACTATGTAGGCAGCACTCCGAGGGCATGGGGCCCTTGGAGGTTAGCTCAGCCACTCTCTACCCTAACCAATTCATCTTTCATCTTCCTAAATTACATTCTACCCCACTTAGTTTCCTTTTTATGTCAAAAATTGGAAATTAAACCAAACAAACAACAAGTTTCTTAACATTTTTATCATCATCACAACATACATTTATTATGACTACCATTCCTCTACCATCATCATGCATGTATTATAAAGCATCTTAAACATGACCCATCTCATCATTCATTACACAAATTAATGAATCACAACTTCAACCAATTTAAACTCAACCATACCTATGACCTAACTAAACCATACCTGTGACCTAATCAACCATCTAGAACCTAGTTGCCATGCCTATGACCTGACTTGATCCATGCCTAAGACCTAACTCAAGCCATGCCTATGACCTAACTGATCCATGCCTAAACCTAACTCGATCCATGCCTAAACCAACCTGACTTGATCCATGCCTAAGACCTAACTTGATCCATTCCTGAACCAACTTGACTCAATCCATGCCTAAGACCTGACTTGATCCATGCCTAAACCAACCTGACTCCATCATGCCTCACTCACCTAAGTTTTCATCCATATCATGACAAAAATTAAAATTCTCATAAAACACCAACAAATCATCAGAATCTCATCCATCTCATCATATAAACAAATATGTGTGTCTCTATACAATATACATGGATATCCAATCATGTACATCTCTCAAAATTGTTGGCACGCAGGCTGATACTCAATACAAAATGTCATCGGCACGCAGGCTGGTATCATATACAATAAAACAATAAAACAATACAAAATCTCTTCAGCACATAGGCTGGTATATGCTCAATAATACAAAACTCTTGTACATCCTCAGGCCGCAAGCTATATGTGATCAAAAATAACAAAACTATGTCAAAAATCAGGAGCCATATATCAAATCATCTCAGCAGATATCCTGGCATCAATTAGGCAGCCATATATTAGACATCCTCCATATCTGTATCGCCTGTCCCCTCTACCTCCTCGGCCCCTGTCTGGTGACCTGCTAACATCTCCCCACCCATCATAGGTGGTGGTTGGGTCCCTGCTGGTGCATCAACTAGAACTGGCCTCTAGGAACTGGTGGCCTCACCCTGACCATGTCTTGGGGCTCGATGGCCCCCTATGCTCTCCACGCTATGGGTGCATGATCTGGTCCTCTTGCTAGAGGCTTGTTGTGCCCTGTACTCAACATATGATAAACAATCTATCCCTGCCACTATCAGCTGGTCCTGATAGTACCTGGCCTCCTCTCTCGCCTCCCACAACCTAGATATGGGCACTATCTGTGGTGGCCCCATCGGCCTCTGACCCTATACCTGTCTTGTGGGACCCTGTCCCACCCCTTCCTATGAACTGGGACCCTATCCTGGTGCCTGTGGTGGTGCCATCGGCCCCTACCCTTGTGCCTGTATCTAGGCCTGTAAAGCCCCAATCTGTGCCTGTGTCATGGCCAACTGGCCCTGTAACCCTGTCACCTGTGCCTGTAGGGCAGCCACCCTGACCATCATCCCCATCTCCATCTCCATCCCCACCCTGGGCCATCTAGGCCTGAAGACTGGCCACCTGTACATGTAACTTGGCCACCTCCCCCTCTGAACTGGCTAGCTATCCCTGCACCATACCCAACTGGGTAATCAGGGTCACCACCTGCCCCTGTAGGGTGTCCCTCTACACCATGATGGTGGCTAAATCTGGCTGCCCTAGCCTGGGTGGTACTGCTCGTAAATGAGCCACCCACCACTATTTGTATCTATCTATAACCCCGACATCATCAATCTACCAGTCTACCACCTACTCCTCCTACCCTGTGGGCACTGTCGGCTGTGGTAGAGGCAATGGCCTCTCCATGTCATCTCTCCTATACTGCAGGAAGGGTGGAGGTATGTCCTGTGGCAGTCCAAACTACCGTCTAACCCTGTCCACTGGGATCATCTCGTGCTCCCCGACACAACGCCCCTCTATCCATCTCAACAACTGAAGCCCATCTAACTCATCATGTATCTGTTGGTATGAGGGATAACCCACATACGATCTCAATATAATGTCCACTCCAGACAACCCCTCCAATAAAATCCTGTAATAGGCTACATCATGTGTAGCCCTGTCTGATCGCTACTCTCCAATCACAGGTACCCATCCTATACCCCACCCGCACCAATCTCAGATGGAAATGCATCTTCTCAGGGCATACCTACTGGCCGCACACAAACTATGTGCTCATAGGCCCAGCAGTGTAGTAAAAATGTGCAACACAGGCTGAACCTGCGCAGATGCCCATACGCCCACAACTCTCTGTATAGCTACACCAGGAATGTTGGCACCTAGGAAAAGTGGGTCTGATCCATCACCATGTCATGTAGTACCCCCATCAATGAGCAGGGAAATCTCCCTCCCTCTACATCTGGTAGTGCGAAACAACACACTGCCTCCATCAATAAAACAATGAGCCTCGTCTCCTCTAGATAGGTTGTATACATCCCTCCATAACTCAGACTGACACTATGGAATGCCATGTCTACCAGTTCCTCTCCAAACACTATCAGAATCAACTCCTCTGAGGCCTCATAGGAGATTGAGTACACTTGCATCCCCAGTATCAGTAGCCGCAAGATCCTAAACACGTCCTCTAGGGTGACTGTCATCTCACCCGTCGATAGGTGGAATGTGTTGGTCACTGAATCCCATCTATCGATGAGAGCGACCATCAGACTCAGCTTCTAGACCACATGCCGATAGCACCGGACCCCACTCAGGCCCACCTCCTCCACATGCTGCCACTCCTTAGCTGTCACCATGCCTCACACTCTCAAGAGTAGGGGTGGCACCCTATCTCTCATCCACAGCTGATCTCTCCCCTGCATCCAATACAAACATCAAATTAATCCACCTTCATCATACCCATACTCACCCACTATCATTTCACCCATACCCATTTTCAACCCCCCATTTCCCCATACCCATTTTACTACTAGGTTTTTCACCAACGCACCCTATTCTACCCTTCCCTATCTCACCCACTCGACCTAGTGGCCCTTTTGGCCCCTTTTTCTCCAAAACCTGACCTGATGCCGGTTATCTCTAACCAACCCCAGTCTCCCCTAAACTGGCATCGGTCACCTGTTTTTGTGACCGATACTGGTTTACCCTACTGACGCCGGCTGAAGCCCGACTGATGCCGGTCACTATCGCAGAAAATACCGTGACACCCAAACCCTCCATTCTCTAAAAAAATCCCCCTTTCCCTCTCTTCTACCCACCCATCCTCACCTAAACCTCCCCTCAACTCCCTCCACCCCTCCTTCACCCACTAACCTCTCTCCCCATTCCTATTCTACACAATTTACCCTACCACATTTCAAATTTCATTTTTCCCCCCCACCCAAAACAAAAAACCCAATTTTTCAAACCCTGACTTATCACCTAATCTATCTACTAAAACACAACATGAGGTTGATTCTTACCTCATCATGCTGCCGTCACCATGGTGGCACATCTGGCCGCGGCACGGTGGCCCACCCGATCCCTCTCTGGCCTCTGCCATCACCAATCACTAACTGCACCTCTAACCAATCAAATCACACAATCTGATCCCATGGACCCACCTCTCAACTACCAATCACCCAAATTTTGGCTCGCCAACTCAACTCTCTTTTCCATCTAGACACTTTCCCCCTTTCTCTCTCTCTCTTGTGTCATTTTCCCAATTCACAAGAAGACAAATGATTTGCAAAAAATGTGGATTTTTCATTTTTATAACATCCCCGACCTAACTGATGCTGGTTTTACCTTCACTGACATCAATCATGTGCCCTAATTTACCATGGTCGGTTACCCTATACCATGGTCGGTTACCCTTGACCGGCATCGGTCACCCTCTCTTCCACATTGCCCCCAATTTCACCCTATTACCCTGCCCATCACTCTTTTTTCCCTCACCCAATGTTCACCCTGACCATTCACCTCACCCTCCTGACCTCATCATTTACTACCTACCCTCATCCTCATTTGGGGACTCATTATTTTACCCATACCTCAGCCCTACCCATGTCGTGACCTAGATTCTTGGACCTGGAACATCGCTAGTGACCTTTGACCTCATGTGTTCACTATACCTTGTGGCACTGTTACCTGTGTTGATTGACCTAATGACCTTACCTTGCCTCTTACTGTGACGTTTATCCTAACCCTACCTTTGGTGTACTGGAACACACCTAAATGTTCCTGCACCTGACCTGCATCATGTTTCCTGACCATATCCTATACCTTGGATACCGGAATCACTTCAACCTTGTTTGGATAAACCTATCAACCTTAGACAATGTAGAGTTTTCCTGCTCTTCAAGCCTGGTACCATGCTACAGTTTATGTGTGTGTGTGTGTTTGACTGTTCATACCTTTGACCATGACCCATTACCTAGATTACCCGAGTATACCTATTTCCTTTTTCCCCCATTGTCCACCTTCCTCTTCATCACATTCACCTTTTATCAAACCACTCATCGATTCTTCCTTCTACCTCATCAGTTCCTAGTTTGAGGGGGATCACCTTCACCCACACATGGGGCAACCACATCTTATTTTTGTCAGCATCGCTTACCAATACAAGCAATGCAACAAAAAGGGAAAAAATGTAGACACTAAAATTAGGTCACACTCCCCTTTGGTCCCTAGTCAAATAAATACCTTGAACACATCCACCTAGCCATGGCCCCCTTCAGCCCACTATAATATTAATTTAATTAAATTAATTCATTATCCTCACAATATTTATTATTTAAATATTCTAATTGGGATAATGCCCACATATCCACCTCACCTAGACACCTCATCTAGCCACCTCATCCTAAGACCTATTCTTAGTAAGTTGCCATAACTAACTAAGACCTACCCAAACCCTAAAAATCAATGCCTACATTCCCTCTAACCACATTCCCGCATGTTAGAAGGAAGCTTCCAGTCTGATCCACAGAGTAAACCAAACTAGATCCCAAAAAATCAAGGGGATCTACCTAGTTTAGTAAACCTAGGAAATCCCTCCCTAACCGACGTCGGTTACCCTTAACCACCACCGGTTAAGCCGGAACCATCATCGGTTACCATTTAACTCCCAAAAAAACCTTATTTCAGGGTTTGCACTTTGTTTTTTAGAGGTTGGAACATTTTTGAGAGAGAGGGACATCTTCTGAGAACAAGTGACGAAACTAGAGCTACATGCAAGCAGAACTAGCTTCTGTACCAACATCAGAACACCCATAGCCAGTACCCGAAGCAATCACACAGCCACCTGCCTTCATGGGAGCATTCAGGGAAGTGCCAGCACTACACCAAGTTCATTTGATCACCCACCATTACCAACTTGGCATCAAACTCATACAAAAAGTAAGTTTGTTAACCTGCATTGGTTCCTTGTCATTTGAGCAAATCCTTTTACATTTGTTATTGGTTTCTACTTTCATTTCCATTCCCCACCATTTTACCTCCATGAAAACTTGACCATCCTTTTTTCCACACCCTTACACTACCCATACCTAGACCTCTATCATTCCTGTGCATATTCAGGATCCATACAAATCTCTCCATTGCCCTTCCACCTTCATCTAATCCTGGATCTATCACCCAGCCAAGTTTTATTGAGTTTCCTATACCCTGACCATACTGACACCGGTCACCCATAACCATCACTGGTTAACCTAAACCAACGTCAGTCTCTATGTCTTTTACCAGAAACCCAAATCAGAGCCTAAAACCACCACCAAATACCCTAAACTGACCAGAATCTGACCCTGACCAATAACAGTATCCTGACAGTGACCTTGACCTTCAGATTCAATCATAGCTTAGCCTGTTGTGAATGAATTTTCTTATTGTAGATGAATGAGATACCTAAATCATTTTAACTACAGTAGGATTTACTTTATTACTAGCATTAAGTTGTTTTAAACAGTGGATTGACAGCCGTCTAGGAAGTATCACACTTCCCAGATCTAGCACACGCTAGGCAGTCCACTGCATATATTGTTTAACTTTTATTTGGTGGTCTTGTGTTCCATTTCAGGTAGTTCCTCCAAGAAAAAAGGAAGCTCTCATGATCAGCTATGGATTTAGAAGTCATACGCGTGTAACAACCTATCAACCAACATCTCAATAGGTATTCCTCCTATGCCCATTACCCTCATTTGTTTCATCATTTTCTTAGAAATGCTCCAGAATTAGGTGAAACAATAGTATAATTTTACTAATTTTTTGTATAAATTGTTAGAGCTCAAATATGCACATGTGCCCGAATCATAGACAATTTGGGATTTTAGTCAACATGGGAATGTCTCAAATTTTTGGGACTCGAACTGATAAATACATCTAGAGAAGGTAAGCTTCCTATAAATACTCCTAATGCTAAACTACTCCTAGGAATTGAAACACAACTATCTAGCTCTATTATAACATTCCAAGGGACCAAGATGAGAAGGAGATGCATAAAACATAAACCTAAACAAGAGAATGAGATATCACCAAAATAAAGGGGATGAATACTCAGGAAAGAGAGAAAATGGGAGATCACAATGATGTGGAGGGCCAAAACGAAAGCCACATATCAAAATCATGTCCCGAGTTCCACCTTCACAATGCACAATAGACATAGATCTCTGAATCAATGCATACAACACACCTATGAATGATTGAGAGGCAAGAGAGTGCAATAAAACAATAGCTAAGGCTGAAGCAAGCCATAAAACCAAATATTTTATTGTTGAAAGATCATGCACAAATCATCACGATACAAAGGAAGATGAAAAAAAAATTAGAGACATAGAAAAATGCATGTGACTCTTAGAACACTTGTGCAGCATAGAATGATTCCCTTGCATTCCCAAAGTTCCCAAAATTAATATCGGGCATCACTTTACAATATATCAAAAAATGAATGAAGGAGGAGATAAGGAGGAGAGAAGAAAGAGAGGGCAATTTATCTTTCCACCATCTGACCAACTTCATTTAATTTCTCTACATTCTATGAAGAAGGGACAGAATGCCTCTATAAATCCAATTCCATATGCCACACCCTGTAGGAGAAGGAGTGAGCACTCATAATGCATTCAATTTCTATATTTGAGTCATTTGAAATAGCCTCTTTATGTGTTGGAGACATTTTTCTTCACTTTTGCCACCTACTAATATTTAATCCATGAAATCTAATTTTCTTTGTATGGAGAAGGATAATATTCCTTCAAATAATATTAGATTTACAATGATAAAATCATATTCATGTTCATTTAGAAATCCACAAAAAACTATTGTTCTCCTTTGGTGTGGTGGATTTTAGCTTCCACAGTTCTCCTTTTGTGTCGCAGTATTGTATTTTTCATTCCATGGATTTTCTGCCTTTCCTACTTACTATGAGGCTTATTTATGTGACATGGCCTCATGTTGACTTCTGCGGATGAGCTATTATTTACCCCATGACTTTTGTATTTTCTTTGTTCAGAGGTCTTAAACCTTTGCGGTTCCTCAATTTTTATCCCTCAATCCATGGCATTCACTCATTAGTCATGCAATTATCTTTCAATCTATGGCATCCCTAAACACTACCATGGAAAATAAATTCAAGTTTGGGGAAAACTAGGTTGCTCTATTTTGTAAAGGGTGCAAAAATAGACAACATAAATCACTGTAAAAATACATTGATATGGTTAAGAAAGTAACTTTAATTGTTCCTCTCCACCAAGGCCTTCTCAAGTCCATGATCAAAATAGGCATCCCCATAATCAACAAAAGTGTAAAATTTGAAGCCTATACTGTAAACCCTAGGTTAGAAGATGAAGGGAAATCAATGGAAAAAACAAAAAGGTCCAAAACCACCAGGGATAATCCCAGAAATAAAATAAGAAGGGAAGATGAACAAGATAAATAGGATAATATAGAGGTGAGCTCTGGATCTGGGGAAATGTATGTGGGTGACTTGGAAAAGGGTGGCAGTGACAGAGAGGTTTAAATGGAGTTTAGGGAGACTTCTAGTAAAAGATAAGAGATGCAGACTGATAATCCTCCCAAAGTGGATGATAAGGATGAGATCTTGAAGAGTCCCACCCAAAATATAGATGATGTCATAGAAATCCTACAGGCCCTAAAGGCTACTTAGAAAGACTTGTTCTCTTCCAAAAAAATAGGGATTAAGGCTAGTGAGTTCCTAAATGACTTTGAAAATTGCATATCAGACACAAACATTAATAGACATAAAATTAGTATGATGGCCATTGATCTCAGGGAGCTTCAAGAGAAGGTGGAAAAACACACTGCCATTTTGGTGAATGATAACTTGAAATTTTTTAATGAAAGGTGTATTACCATGGAGAAGGAAATACTTAAAATGAAAGAAGCGTTGATGCATATGAGAGAAATTCACCTACTAAATATGAAGATTACTATCCAATACATTAATATGTTAGGAGATTTATTCAAGGCCATGCAGAGAGCCAAGCAGCCAGAGAAAGATGGATTCATGCCTAAAAGGGAGATGATTGAGCCTAACTACGAGGAATGGAAGACCACCATAGCTGGCCTAGTCAAGGAATGGAATGAATGCATTCCATCTGTGAAAGAATTGATCCAGGATTTATTTTGTTTTTGTTGCCCTTTGGTCATTTTTGGGACTATTTACTTTTTTATGTTATTAGTATGGATTCTACTATTTCTAATGTTGTTATTATGGTTATGGATTATTGTTCAATCATCTATGCTTTTGTTGTAGTTGGCTTCAATGTGTATACCCTTAGCCATGTTTATTGTAATTTTGACAAGATTACTTTGTACGGGGTAGTGTCCCCTCAACCCTTCTTTACCACTGATAAAAAATAATAATAAAACATTAATAAAGTACATCAGGCTTATTTTTCCTTTCTTAAATCATGCAAATCAGTTCATTAAATTTTTATATTACAAGTACATTTATTATATTCTCAAAAATAAAAATCAATCAACAAAAATACATTCATGATATTTCACAACTTGGAGTAACATCAACAAATATGTCATGTCTAACCTTTTATTCTTTTCACATTGCTTTTAATCCTACAATCTGAAAATGTTGAAGTACAAATTATACATGGTCAGTTCCAGCCAAACTGGCATGAATGATCATTCTCTTCATGCTTTTTTTTTAATTCTATATAAAGATTATATGTAAACCACTCAACAAATTCCATCATCATGCTTAACAAAAGTTTAGCTTTAGTTTGACTAATGTAGTATCCAAAAACATAATCAATACTAAGTATAAATGTAAACATGTTCCTTACTATTAACAATACTTGAGATAATAAATTCCAACGTACCCACATCAATATCTAATAATAGATATTTTCATGTTCTTGTAAACAAGATAATGGCTAACTTACCCTTATCATGATTTTCCTGAACATTTTGAAACAAAAATAATATTTAATCATAACCACATTAGAAACAAGTAATTATTGTCATATTCCCTTCCAAAAGGTAATGATTTCCATAATTTTATCAAATTAAAGAAATGATTTATTTTACACATTTATAAGGGAGTTATGATTCACTATACTCATATACACATGAGCAGTAACTTAGCATAATATTTCAAAAATAAATCACCACAGTCATATCAAAAGATATATTTTCCTTAATTTCATCAAATAAATGATGGTTTTGCATACCCGTATCAACTGAACTACCAATCAACCTTAATATAAATTGCAACATAATGAAATACTTTAATATTTTCAAATATGGCAACTATGGATCATGACAATCATATGGAATTAAAGCAAGTATGTATCTCAGTCCCTTCACAAGTAATTAATGATTCAATGAATTCATGAAAATAGAAACAAGAATGCAAACCAAGACTTATTAATCAAGATAAATCCATATGAAGATGTGACTATGAATTCCTTGTGAGGTAATTAGTTTTCTAACCAAAGAGAAACAATCAAAACAACCCTAATTTCAGTGAGAACCTTTAATTTAACAACCCGTTGTCAAATTTGAAACCCCATTTTTTATTTGGGGAAGTTTAATTAAGGAATTCTCAACCCATAAAAACCCAATTCATCTATAAAAAAAATGTTGATAAACATTTCAGATTACAAAAAGACTTTCCAAATCATATAGTAACCATAAAACAAAAATCACCATTACCTCATAAAATGGGTTTTAGCCCTCAACCATTGAATTTTTTCTAGGTTACAATATATAATTTGTTTCTCATCAGGAATTATACCTAAGTTGATCCAATATCCACATTTTAATTGAAATCCCTAGTATAAAACACACCCCAGTTTTTTATCTAAATAGGTCATCTTCTACCATTAATATTAACAAGATAAGGATCAAAACCCAGATTTTTTAATACTAAACAAAATATTCTACCAACTATTCAAAACATATAATTTCAATCACAATTAGGTCGAGAAGACCCCTAGAGCTGGGAATTCTACTATTTTTATCACAACATAGTCGGTTTATACTATACCCGAAATGGGTTACCTTAGCTTTCCAAAATTCTGCATAAGAGTATTCCAAAAAAATTCAAGATCAAAGTTATCAATAGTCTATGGTCGCACACATTCAATGACCCATCTCATGAACCCATGACAATAAGTACATTCCCTTAACTGAATCTATCTTTTTTTTGTAATATTTTAGTTTCACAAGTCACCTAAAAACCATCATCTTGTAGAGATATTTCCATATTATAATTATAAAAAACATATACCAAAGGAAAGAGAAAAATAATTCATGCTTTTTTGTTTGCAAGCTTCCAACATGAAGAACCAGTAAATGTTTACAACATTTTCTCCACAAGATTATCCATAAATCGACCAATAATAATCAAATATTCTAGTCATCAAACCTTCATAGTTATCTCTAGTTTATAGATTTAAAAAACTCCCTTCAGTCCAAATATAAGCACATAAATATAGAAAAGGAACACCAAAAAATAGAAATTCTGCAACTGGGAAACCTCCATGCATAAATCAGTAGAGCATGCAACTTTTGGCAATAAGGAAAATCAAAAGGGACCATAAGCAGATGGACAAATCTTGCAAAAGAAGAGCCTCCAAGAAACTAAAACCAGAATATAACCAAACCCATAAATGTAAGAATTTGGCTTTCTTAGGAAGCTTCACCACTTACAAAAAACTACCCCCCCATGCATTCAATGCTATTAATTTTTTCCTACCATGAAGTGACTAATCAAACTTACCCACCGCCATCCACATTATTTGCCAAACATGGCAGGGAGGTAAAATAAGCAACAATGGTTTACCCATTGCATGGTCAATGGGCCAATGATATAATTAAGTGAAGTTCCCCCTACTTGAATGGCAAGTGTAGCCACCTAAATTAAGTTTTTGCAATCTTATTGCCAAAACACATGTAAATCACTCCTATTCTTCCGATTTAGTTATAATTATCAATCTTTACTAATTAACTAATGTTTCTTACTATTTTTCTTAGTTAACAAAAACTTCGTTGATCACCAAACCCATTTTACATTCAGGATGCCACTTTACAGCGAATTATAAGTGAAAATCCTCTTTAAAAGAGACAATTAGCTATTATAGGCTAATTAAGGCTATTTTCCCCTTGTTTTGTTCAATAAACCCTAGTATTTTCTCAAAACCCTCTTCCTACCACTCAAAATCACCAAATTCACCTCTACAATGTCTCAGCAAGCTTCAAAAGCTTATCCTAGCCTCCTAGTTGACCCTAAGTGGTTGATTAGGGAATTGCACCTCTTAATCACTTGGTAATTCACTAATTGTGATTAGTAAGGCCTAATCATGATTAGTAATTATTAGAGTAGATATTTACCTTAGCTCATGTTCACCTAGGTACTTTATTTACCTTTATTGTATTTATCCTCACCTACTTATGTGTGTGGATATTTCTTTTATTGTATTTAGATATTAGGAGATATTATCTAGTTGTTAAGTATAGTTCTTTCCTTGATCTATAGTATTGACTAGTTCTCTCCTAAATCTATGGTCTTGACTAGTTATTTGATGACTAGTTATTTCCTTGATTTATGGATTGATCTATGACCTTAACTAGTTCTTAGATTGTTATTCCTTTCCTATATAAGCAAGGCCCATTCTCATTGTATTTCATTGAGTTCCATAATAATATATGATATTGTTGCTCATTCATTTGCAAAGGTTTTATGTAAAGCTATTCTAGCGAATTGCTTTCAGCTTATTGATTGTGGTGTTTGATTAACATCTGTGTTCTTGGCTTGTTACGAACTAGTTATCATTCCTTTCAGTAATTCTAATCTAATTTTGGGATTTTAGTCCTGCATGCACCAAAATACAAGTTTCTCTGAAAAAGAAAACTATAAAAAAGGGTACACCTAATTCCTTTCTATTACACACCATGCTTTGATTTGCATCTCATATAATAAATATGATATATAGCCAAGTTCAATCCTTGCTTAAAACCTTAAATGGGGTTAGTAGATGGATATCCAAAATTACCAAGTAGTCATTTGGAGAGGCCCTTTCACCTTTTTTGGAGTAACAACCATAACCATTTGATTGCCCTCTTAGGTATATTTAGGCCCATGTTAGATAATTCAAGCATATTAGTAGGCATGTTTAGTTAGATTTTACATTGTTTTCATACTAGTTAAGCATTCTTTTAAGCTTCTATCTTAATGTTACATTCCTAGACTTAGAACCTTGGCTGTATGGATGTCAATGGTGTTAGCTTTCCTTGTTTATTTATGCAATTTGCTTTGTAAAGTTTAGGGTGATTTCATAAACGGTTGTAAGATACTTCTCCCTCTGTGGCAAAGTAGTGGTTGTGATCCAATGTGTGGCATGCTGACAAGATGTTATAACATTAATTGGGCGTGGAGTGTGCCTCCTAGATTAGTATCGATTTTCGTAGATTAATTTGAAGTTTTCATAAGTTTAAATTTGATGAAGTGTAGAGTACTTGTCAGATGGATGTCTAGATTATTTGGCATGCAAAGAAGTTAAGGAGTAAGAGCGTTGACAGTGTCAGTGTAATATGCAAGGTTTTATGGCACAATATTGTATAGATTAGTTGTCAAGTTTACTATGATCGAAGTGTGCAATTTTTCTAGTTTACTTTCAAGCTTTCTAGAGTACTGTGAAGCTTTTTAGATTAGTTATCTGAAGCATGGTATAGACAAAATACATAGATGTTGTGCAGGTGATGAAAGAGAATTCAAAGTTTGCAACCTAGCTTATATTACCATTTTTACACATTTTTATAGAAATAAGATTAGTGTTTGGAGTAGTGTTTCCTGAACTTTTTGAAGCCTTACACATGACATTTTTTGCTTTATGTAGGAATTACCAAATATGATAGTGAAATATTTGTAAGAATGCCTGAAGAAGGCCTTGTCGAATCTCAGATGTTTAAAGGACACTTCAATGGTTCAAAGGGGTGCCTCAAAGAAGTTGATACCAGGAGCACAAGACCTTGTGCAAAACTATGATCACAAGCATCATTTTATGTACCGCTAGGTGTACCATGTATGGACTTGCACATGTCAATCTGTAGGTCACTTATAAAATCTCATATGACATATCTCTCTCACCTAGGGCAGCACATGCAATGTTAAGATATGTCTGTATGATTCAATGTCACCAGATCTGATTTTCGTTGGCATCAAAGGATTACCTTGCAAACGTCAAAGCTGTGTCATATCTAATGATAACTCCATGTAAGTGATTACCTATAAGGGGAGCACAGGCATTGTCCCAATCAGACACAGGATTGGACAAACTGTGAGTGATATACGTTACAAATAGGATTTTTACGAAGAAGGAATCTTGTATTTTTTTAACTCTATCTGGTTTCTTAAAGAGGGAAGGCTCACATATATTTTCATAGTGTCAGAGTTGAGCATGGAAGGAGAGAGCACAGTTGCTTCAAGAAAATTCCTGCAAGCTTGTACACGTATAGGTTAGGATAACTTATTCCTAATGCATCCCTTTGAGGATTTTTACAAAGTGGAGCTTTCACGTTGGCAAGGGAGCATTGTAATCAAGACAATGAGCGCACTTGTGTCTAAAGGGGCATAGTTTCATTTGTTTGTTTGATATAAATATTTTCCTGTAAACTCAAAGTTATGCTATGTGTAGATCTCCCTTTTTACTAGATTTCTATTACTTTGTCAAAGGTCTTTAGAGGCCTATTTTGGTCTAAGATAGTCCTTTATTTAGAGTAACCCTCTTATCCACAAATCAATTAGGGTTAGTAGGAATTAAGCAATATTTCCAGTGCTTTTGTAGTGAGTTTGGATTACAGGTAGTGTATACTCTTCCATATTTGCAGTACGTGTGATCTAGAGAAGTCAGGGTAGGACACTATTATAACACTAATATTGTTAGGTAGATGGCGTAGGTTCCACAATGCTTGTTACTGCTAGTGGGTTTGAGGAAATATATGTGGGTCATAGACTGGAATTATGTATATGGGATCAAAGTTCCCTGGACCACCCAAAGTGGCTGAACTGGAAGAATCTTATTAGATGAATGTATGTGAGAGGCTACAAGTGATGGAAATGACTCAAAGAAGAAGAGTTGGTGAATGAACCTTGATTTTGTGCATGATTTGGTAGCAGTTAGTTGATTAATGAAGAAAATTTCATGGTTGATTGAACCTATGAGATTGTGATATCTATTTTTGAAATCTATTTCAACCATATTGTGAGGGACCTAACGCTAGTGAATGAAAGACAGTAACTTAAGAATTATTCTAACTACAGTTCAGTGTGACTCATGTAAACTGCTTATAGGATTGGATCACCCAAATCGAATAATTAATTTTGACTAAGATCAATTAAATACACCACAATCATCACATTTGTTTTTCTTAGGTTTTTGTTGAAGGGAGATTAATATTCATGGTGGGATCAACTAGTTACAATAACCCATTTAGCATAAACGATAAGGGTACAAAGACCAGACTAAGGTCATAGGAAAAGTAATGGTCTTAACACAAGATTGGGGCAACCATGTGATTGAAATAGGATATTACTCCACAATGAATGCAATTAACAAGTATGCACTAGCCTGAGATTAGAGTTAATAGATATGTGTAACAAAGTGACTACAATGAAGATTTATATCACATGAAACTATTCAAGTTGGTGCTTATGGATACTAAAGGGGGTAGCAGTAAAGTCGAGATACTCCCAAATTAGTCAATGCGAATGTTTACGGGTAAATTAAGCTTGCTTCAAGATGAGTCTTGTGACATGGTAGAGAGTTGAATTCACCTAGAGGAATCTTTATAGCTGTGGTGCCATTGTTTTTGTGGAAGATAAATTATACCCGAAGAACTCTCACAAAGTGACAAGTGTGAGGGAAATTCATACTGTTAGTGTGGTAGAAGAGGAGATAATCTCTTACAATTGATAATTGTGTGACATAGCACACACGTAAATCTAGTGAGATGAGTCACTGTTGCATAGTTCAAGAACATGTCATAGAGACAAGGCAAGATATTCCTTTACCGAGGAAGAGGATACCAAGTGGATGTGGGAGAGGATGTTAGGAATACACCCTTAATTCATCATTTTTATGTAACATAAATTTCAGTTAGTATATGAAACAACATTTACAAGATTATTTAGGGGTTGTCTATGTTTAGGTTTATAAATACAATGTGGTCTATTGTGCGTGACCTAGGTTGTTATGCTAGAGGGTAAGTGTTACGTATAAGTATGTTTAATAAATACGTACTCATGATCTAATAGTTCCCCTTGTCTTTAGTTGAAACCCATTATCTTGAGATTTGATCTAACATTATGGTATCAGAGTAATTTGATCTTTGAACTTGAGGTGGAATAAAGGTTTAAGGGAAGTCTAGCGAGAAATAAGTAGAGATCCATAGAAGAGATATACTTACAGGTGGATCCCCATTGTCAAATTAGGCCTAAATCACTATATTATCCTTTTTCATTGTTAACCACGCTGTCCCCATTCCTATAGTTATAATTGCATACATATTTTTTAAAAATCCTAACATTTTCTTGATTTCCATGAGTTTTTAGGATATTTTCTTAGCATTTCTAAAAACTATTTAGGTTTTGATAATAAATCAACAAATTTCTTTGCTAAGAGAGCTTGGTGCACTTATCCAAATAGTCTCATTACATTGCTCACCTTGATAGGAACCTGCTCTACATTACTAGACTTGGCCCCTTCTTAGTGATAAGGAAATTGCTCCATCAATATTTTTTCTTGCGATATATTGAATCAACATTTCTCCCATCGTTTAGGCAATTTCTCTTTCAAACTCAACCTAATTGGTGATGTTGTGTTGTGACTAATTAGATATCAAACTATTATTATGGGTCTCCCTTCCTACTCTTGGCTTCTGACCTTCTATGCAAACTATTAACTCGACATTCACTTGGCATGATTCACCTAGATTTTGTGTTAAAATATCTAATTCATTGTTTTTGAGTTGCACTCCTCCCTTTGATATTGGATCATACAAAGGATATGGTGACTAGCCTCAATGACCAGTCATAATCTTAAGCATGAAGAGATCAACCTCCAATTCATTAAGGTCTTTTTAAAAATATTTTTCTCAATTGACTTAACATTTCTAACTAATTAACTTTCTTCATATCCCATTAAGAAAGTATATCATTCCCCTACCGTAGTTAGCATTGCATTATAAGTGCCTTAAGATGGGTTGAGACATAGGAGTTTAAATCCTTGGATGTCACATAACTAGTAAATTCTTTCAGATTTGCAATTCAATCAAGTATTTAAATAGGAGTTGACTCCTATATACTTTCATGGATTGGGCTAGGTAACCCAAATTCAACTTTCAATTTACGTTCATAAAACTCAGAGAGATGGAAGTTCTTAGACCATTGACCCGCACCCCCCTCTAAATACTTGTCATTTTTGACCTCATCATCCTTTTTGTATTTAGGATTTGTTTCGATCACAGTGAAAAATAAAAAGTAAGCCAAAACTTTCTTTAAAATCCCATCATTTTTTTCTAAAAGAGAGCCACCTCTAAGTATCCCAACAATGTGACTATCCATCAAAAGTTGCATCATTGTCAACATGGTATTTTCATCTATACATGGGGCAAATGACTCATGAATCTCACTCATCTAATGTTCTTGGAACACCTCCAGGATTTTCTTCAGCTCGATTCAAATCTGATCTAGCCTACATCCTTGTATTCCTTTAACTTCAAACATAAACGGATTCAAATGGTAGTACCCCATCAACTCTTCAATATTGATTGATGATGTGTTACCACTTCACGCGGGTTGATCATAGTTTTTCTGGTATCAATGATTTTCAAGGAAAATTTGACCGTCACTTGTCTTGAGATTGGGATTCTATTTAGCCACTTATCTTATCCTATTTATTGGGGTCTTAGTAGTTGATGATTATAGCTTATTAAAAACCAAAATGGTTAGTTGATCAGACTTAGATCATTGTATTGTAAGATACTTCAAAGCTCACAACAATTTGAACAATCTGACAAGTTCATAATCAAATGACCCAACATAGTCTAAAAATGGTCATGGGTGCACCCATCAAGTATGGCATAAAGTGGATGAAACCTATGGATATGGACCTAAATGGAATGCATGGCCTAAGGATCCATGTTTCATGAAAGAAATAAAATCATTTGTAATGAGTATAAGTTCCACCAAGCTCATTGAGATTGGGGATAATATGAATGGGGAGAAGAAAAGACGGATAGTCTATCCTTATCGAAGGAAATTTAACTAACATTATTGTTGGATCTTATCATGCAAAAGGCTTACATTTTCGGGCCATGATCCCTTGGAGAGATAATATTCAACATTTCTCAATTAATGAGAGCTAACTCCAATCAGATTAGATGTGAAACAGAGTACACATTGTAAAAAGGCCTAAAGCATACAAATGGGAAGAGAGACTCTATGTCTTTTGCTCAGAGGGGGCAGTGAAATCAGAAAAACACTTTATTATACCATTTGCAATCCCTTATAATGACATTCATTTGAGATATGCATTTAATTTACACACACATTGTGATCAGTTATCTCTAAAGTATATGCTTGACAGTGAGGATTTGATCACCTTGGTAAAATGGGGGACGATGGACCTCATCAGAGATCCAATCAGAATCAAGATCATAAATAATAATTATTGCAAAGAAATTTTGGTTATATATTTTTACACTAGCCAATGTCATCATTGTATTCACTTCTGCCTCCTTCCATTAAGCCATTAGTGGTTCTTAACCCCTTTTCAAACAAGAGAGCTGAAATAAGTTTTTAGAAAGTAAAAGAATCAATCAAATAAAAAAGCAAAAGCTAAGAGTAAAATTAATTTTATATATAACTCTCTCTTGGGATATTTCCAATAATCTCTACCGGGGTTATAGAAGTTTGACTAGTAGTAGAACAATGTTGTGATTATAATAAAATGCATATCCATCAGGGCTATGGACATCTGGATGGTAGTAGAGAAATGCACGACTCACTTTCCGTAATCCATTCATAAAAAATCAACTTTGAAAAATGAATCATTCCTACATATTGGCTAGGGTATCTTCATTTGTTGTCTATCAAATCTTCCCTCTAAGAGGTAATAAATTTCCACATGCACACACTAGATCTTAATGAGAAAATAGGATTAGTATGTTACCAAGTGTCTTTTTTTGGACCTTATTCAAACTCTTACTCTAATCTGTATCTTGTCTCAAGATTCATACCTTTGGCTAGCCGCTTCTTCATCGTGATGCTTCTAAGCTACATTCACAACATTCACGTTATCCTTCTCCTTCGTTAAAAACATCCATGTGTATAATATTTCCCTTTTGGCATGTTTACGGGCACCTTTTTACCCTTTTTCTCAAAACAAACTTTCACTTCTTTCTATCATGTGCTTCTTGACAAGCTAACACTAGGGGCATCCTTGCTCCTTCTTAGCACATCATTCGATTACATTCATCATCATGATTGAACCTATCTATATTGGTCCTAATCCAACTTCTTTGCATGAAGAATTTTCCTTTGAATATTCCAATCTAGCATTGGGGGCAATTTCACATCTTCACTTTCTTGCAAATACGTGTGGCATTTTTCCCTTATACATCTCATCTGTCACTGGGGGCATCCACATTTCTTCATTTCCTCTAGACAGCTTCAGAAAACTATCAAAATCATAAAAAAAATTCAAATATGTTTAATAAAAACCCAAAACAAATTAGTAAATCAATCAAAATTCTATAAAAATTTTGATTAAAAACATGCATACAGTTGTAGCCTATATCACTTGCATTATCCTCAAACATTGAAATTTGTCCTGGAAAAATATCTTTCTAAGGTTCATGTTTGTTCTAGTCTCAAACAACTTACAAATCATCGTGATCTACATCCATTACCAAAATCTAGGCTACATGTTATGTCGGTCCTCCTGTGCAATAGTGAGTTTCTAGGGACTTTCATAGTGCACAAAATATTTTCCATGGGACTACTTGTGTCCTCCATTTTTCCCTTACACATGTTATTGCTTGGGGAATAATTTTTAACCCTTGTCATTACAATACAAAAATTAAGGAACTGCAGCTTGATAACAAAAAACATTGGTGCAACTATCTTAAACATTATTTGTTTGAGTACATGTGATTGTACTATTTTATCTGTTAGGTTAGTTGGTTTACTTTATCATATTGCATTGCATTTTGTATGTTGTATGAAGATAAATGTCATTTTAATTTCTCGTATTGCATTACATAATTTATGTTGCATGGAGTTACGTATTTTTAGCAAAAAACAATTGTTAGTAATTTATATTTTCATGTTATCTTACTCTTTTGTTTATTTTAAATAAAGGCCAATAATGTAGACCTAGGGGAAAAATGATATAACAGGGTTTCTTATTGAAAGGTTGGATGCAAAGATTGGGCTTGTCCTATATTCTCCATTAATCATTACTTCTCCATCATCACACCTAATTTTTCTTCTAAATCACCTAGGGCAATAAATAACCATGTTTATCCCTATTTTTCTCCCTCCTAAATAACCAAGGGTTTTGTGACCATTCTAACCTATTTTCTTCTATCCATTTTGATCATCGATTGACTTCTTCTATCACCCACTCAACACTCAAGGGGGCATCCTTCATCCTGCTAATTTTTCTTCAAAATTTTACCTATTTTACGATTGTCTACTATGTTTGAAGTGAAGTCACTAACTTCACCTCAAATAGGGGCAAATGTAGACACCTAAAATAAGCTTTTGTAATCTTATTACCAAAATGCATGTAAATCACTCCTATTCTTCCCAGTTCAGTTATAATTAGTAATATTTACTAATTAACTAACGTTTCTTGCCACTTTGGTTGGTTAACAAGCACTTCATTGATCACCAAACCCATTTTACATTCAAGATTCCACTTTCTGATGAATCGTAACACAAAATATTCTTCAAAATAAATAATTAGTGATTATAGGCTAATTCAGACTATTTTTCCCTTGTTTTCTTCAATATACCCTAGTATTGTCTCAAACCCCTCTTCTAACCACTCAAAATCACCACATTCACCTCTACAACATCTTAGCAAGCTTCAAAATCTTATCCTAGCCTCCTAGTTCACCCTAAGCAGTTGATTAGGGATTCACACCTCTTAATCACTTGGTAAGTCACTAATTATGATTAACAAGGCCTAATCATGATTAGCAATTCTAATCTAATTTGGGGCTTTTAGTCCCACGACACCAAAATACAAGTTTCTCCTAAAAGGAAAACTATAAAAAGGGTGCACCTCATTCCTTTATATTACACATCATGCTTTGATTTCCATCTCATATAATAAATATGATATGTAGGCAAGTTCAATCCTTGCTTAAAGCCTTCAATGGGGTTAGTAGATGGATATCCAAAATGACCAAGTAGTCATTATGAGAGGCCATTTCACCTTTTTTGGAGTAGTAAACATAACCATTTGATTTCCCTCTTAGGTATCATTAGACCCGTGTTAGGTAATTCAAGCATATTAATAGGCATGTTTAGTTAGATTTTGTATTGTTTTCATACTAATTAAGAATTCTTTTAAGCTTTTATCTTAATGTTACATTCCTAGACTTAGAACCCTTGGCTAGATGGATGGAAATTGTGTTAGCTTCCCTTGTTTATTCATCCAATTTTCTTTGTAGAGTTTAGGGTGTCATCAGTAAGATAAATTCAAAGTAATCAAGTTCCCATTGAGTATGGTTGAGTACCATATCAACTATATCCAACAATAAGTCCCTCTAGTATTTGCATGAATTTTCCATTATAGCTCATGCCAATGGTATGGTCAACATCCCTTTTGTTTTCAAACAAAACATTAATAATCATCATCCATCAAAAGGGAAACCACATATGACCTTATCAATAAAATATAATGTAATATGAATTCTTATTCATAACAGTCAAATGTCACCCCATTTTCCTTAGTTTCCAAAGAAAATCATAAAAATCAAGTTCCCAGTTCTATGTTTTAATGGATGTCAAGAAACCATACCTCATGTCTAACATTTGTTCAATGTCCTTTAGAATATCCAGAGTTTCAAAAAACCACCTTATTATTTTCCTATAGAAGAAGGAATTGCAACAAGTGTGAGGATAAAAATATCACTTAAACCTTTGTTAAACTTTTACCTCTCCCTTTTTTGGAACCATTACTATGCTTCATGGTCTTCGACCATCATGAAAACAAAAAGAGGTTAGAATTATTTATTCAAATTTTCCTCTGAGCTGAAATTATACTTTTATAACCATGTAAATATTCTTCAGATTATACAATCTTTATTGAATAATATATTGCAACATATATTGTAGAAATGTATAAATTCAATCTTGTACAGGTCATTATTTCCTGCAAGTTAGAAAAAATAATAGTATCAATGATAGGTACAATGTCATGCAAGCATCAAATTTCCTTGATCATATTCAACAATGTGAGTATCACATTCTAGAAAAGTGTACAATCAGCATAGCAACATAGCCATCCAATATGGTTATAGAATCCATCATTAGCAGAAAATAAGGTAATGCAGAATCATGACCACAAGTACGTAAAACAAATTACAACATTAATAATTTTGTGACTGCATGACAACAGGAGTCGTTGTGATGTCTCACATAAAATTATGCACAATTATGCATACCCTTTAGGATATTCATACATATGTATAGCGGTATATGGGACAATGTAGCGGTACCGGCTTCCGCGTTACTCCCAAATTTTTTAATGCTAAAATTTATTTTACAACAACATAGAATGAAAATTTGAGGGATGTGACATAATTCCACCCTCAATGAATATTCTCGATTATTTTCACTCATTTACACAATTATAATATTCAAACAAAGAATTATATTTGGCAGTAAAGGAGAACAGTCAATATTTTTATCAAAAACTTACAATTTTTCAAGTCTAAATTCAATTTTATTGGCTGTAATAGCCTTTAAACGACCAAAATTTGTCACACAATAAAAAACATGACATAATATTTTTCATTACATCCATTCATCACATGTAATCTTATTTAATATACATATCACAATGTCAAAAACAAGTTATTTATCGTAGAAACAAACAAGGAAAACATCATTTTTAACCTCACCATGTCTTCCAAAAGCATATTGTTTCATTCCTATACTTGTCTTTCTAGGATTTTCCTTTTGCGATTCCCAATTTTCTTTGAAATACACCCAATATTTTTCCTTCCTCTTCCTTTTTGGCTTGTTTATTTCTGCATACCCTTGAGGTATTTGTTCTTTTTTTGTATCAAGAAACCATTAAACTACATAATTTCAATCATTATCATTAACTATGTCTCGATTCCTTTAATGAACTCACTTTCAACCTCCAAGCTTCGTGATGAGGTTTTAAACAATTATCATCTCATATTGGGACAATCTCCAGCAGGTTGTGCTATCTTGTATCTAGATCCTACGAAGTGAAGATATTTTCTAGTCCCAATTAGTTGTTTCCCATTTTTTGAGAAACTTTCCAAGTAGAAATTACCTCATGTATTACTAGTCATTCACTATGAAATAAAGTTCCATGTTGTGAGGATCATATTCATCTTCATGCTCTTCAAATTTCTACTTTGAGAGTAGTATCCACATTATTTTACAGAAGTCTTCCACCCAACCCCCTTCCTAAGGATTTTAGTTACCTTGGCGGAGTTCCTATTAGGATCCAGAACTTTTAGTAAAAGTATTGTTTTCTAGTTTATTATAAGAATAAGAAATGAAATTTATAACTTACCAATTTCATAACAACTTTCCATACCACAGTTATTTTGACAACATTGTATCCTTGAATGAGTATATTTGATCATTTCAACCTCATATAAGTATTTTATCCATACCTACTTCAAACAGTAAAAATTTTATTCAATTTTAAATCAATTATCACATATATATCATGAGGTGATCCTTACCTTCAAACAAATGTATTCATTTATCCTATTACAACTAAGTATGCCTTAATTAGTAACATCTCGTGAAGGATTTATTCATACAAAAAACAAATCATTTCCTATTGAATTTCGAAGGATCAAACATCCTTAATATATTGAAATCAATATAGTTCTAAAATTATTTTTTTACAATGATCCCATATAAATATCTTCAACAATAATTTATTACCCAAGCCAAGCATTACTTGATAACACCGTTCAAATCCTAGGGGATTTTATATTCATTAACTCAACTTCCTCCTATTAGGTGGTCCTATTTGTCTTCAATTTCTTAATGGTACTTTAATTAATATAAAATTCATTTTTATATGGATAGCATTCATGGTTTTATTACAAATTAGATGTTGATCATAATACTTAAGCATGCTAACATCATCAACCACTTTATCAAAATGATCACCAACTAGATGATCAGAAATGCACTCATCATTCAACAGTGACTTTTCAATATCCAGTACTCCCAAAAAATCCAAATTCTTACATATTAGATTTACGTACCTGAGTATGGTTCTTTGAATCACCCTTGGTTAGGAAAACATTCAAGAGATATACAAGAACATCAATGGAACGAAAAAAATTTATCTTCACAAACTCATACCAAAGATTTCTTAACTAGTTCTTTTTGAGTCCAAACATGTATACAAATGTTCTCTCATCTAATTTATATTTTCCCCATGGAAAATAGAACAGCTCATATCTTTCCTAAGAAGACACAAGTAATTGTAGAAAAGAGATCCTTTGCTTCTACTAAGGTAAGAATGTTGGAACATCCTAACCCTTCCTAATAAGAACAACTTTCACTAGGTAAATCTCAAATGATTTATACATGCCTATTATCCCCAACTGAAATCGTAAGGTGATACACAGTGGTGTGAATCTCCAACCATGTCTACTATTTAAGGAGTTAAATACTTTAGATGCAAGGATCTAGTAATTAACTCATGGTCCTAATCATTTTAACTAAGTTTTATCAACCAAAATACATTACCCCTTGACTTTTCAATCCTCTATTAACCTTATGTAATAATAATGCTAATGTTACGCTTCTGTAACTTGATATATATTCAAGAAATGATCATTAATAATGATTTATATACTATTACCAGATTGAAAAACATATACAAGTCTTACTATATTAACAATTTCCTCAATTCTTTAAGATAATGATCACTATATACTATTCCTTAACTAAAGAAAAGGTAATTGTACTTACCGTTGAACTAATTCAGATACACAATGAGTTATTATATCCTCACACAATTGATCTTGTTATTAACAACCTTAGTTCATAAACTTATAGGATTAATTCCTAGATCTTATCAATAAAATTTGTGTCATATAAGGCTCTCAAACAATAGATCACAAACATAATTTCAATCATGATTTAGAACCCCAATAAGCACATATATATATATATATATATATATATATATATATATATATATATATGAGACCATGTATGTATGTATGTATCTATATCTATCTATCTATCTATGTATATGTATATGTATATATGTATATATATATACTTTGTACATATATACATATATATACATACATACATACATACATACATAGTCTCATTTACCTAGAACAGATTATCAACCATAATCTTCAAGCATTCCACGTAGTATATTATTAATATCCATATACTTTCTTTTATTGGGTATTCGAAGCACCTGTCTAAAACCTAGAAATATTTACACCCCAGTTCTAAAATGCACCCATTATGGGTTTTTAACAAATAAAAAAGGGAAGGTATACATGCATATGTAGTCCTTGATAATCACCTCATTAATTAAGTATTCACAGTCCCAAAATATAAACACGTGTATCCATTAGACTCGGTTTAAACCATTTGGCACTCGAGAAAGAATTAAGAACAATAAACATGGATATATAGACAGTTTTTATATATGTAAGTATATTCTTTGCTTAAAGTATTAAAAAAGTATAATGAAGGCCTAGATACATTTAAAAAATATATTTATATTGTACCCGTAATGGGTTTTTATCCTATCAATCAAAGGTGAATATACAAGTTCATGTAGACAAAATATATTTTCAAATCATATACTTATTTGCAGATCTGATAAGGCAGCCATGACTATATTTCAACTAACTTATTCAAACTAGACAGAAGATTTTTTATTATTTAACCCATAATAAATAATGATTACACGGTCATTAGGTTGATCCTTAAATACTCAAATATGACTTGCAATAAAAGCTCATTCAGGATTTTAAAATCATTGGCAAAATCAGTCTTACGTTTCGAAGAGAAAGTTCCTTTCAATTCCACGTATGATTTTTGTTTTCACCATTCCTCCTAGGCATTTATTTGGTTTTCAAAAAAATATCCCAATGATTAAATTTTGAACAATCAACATTATCTATTATATCATATATTATTTAAAGAAACCCACCTTTAACTCTAAGTTCCATGTTGAAGTTTAAACAATGTCATTCTTGTATTACTAGACATAGGTCTGAAGTTTTGATCCAATTTCTTTATACAAGTAATTCAGTTATGTTAATATGAAATTTTAAAACAACAATAGGAAGTTCTACTTAACTTTACCTGATATCTTGTTAGGAACTTGTTCATTCTTTTTAGCTTATTAGCCACCACAACGTTGTTCTGCTCATTTCTAGAAATTGTAGCAAGTTATTATTATTTTCATCCTAGAATTCCACATTTTATTCCATAACATTTCCACCACTTTTTTTCCAAATTTTCAGGTGAAAAAGAGTTAATACTCTTGTTATATTCTCGTATTACAAGTTAGAATTTGACTACAAATTATATTCTAGCCTTTTGGATTTTCTAAACACTGCTTCTAAAGTAGATAATCCATGTTTTCTAATTCATCTACCCATTTTGTGTTTAGTTTCTAATCAGATTTAACATTCAAAAATATGTAATCAAGACAGTTCAACAATCGAGAAAATCCCTTGTTAATTATTATTAATCAGTTCAAGTTATTTACCTTGGCTGATCATTTTCACGCTCAACAGCTTCTCCAAGTAACTTTTTATTTTTGTGTGTCATGAAGGACTTGTTATATTTTTATCTAACTTATTTACCGCAAAACCTATAGCATGATCTTATCTATTTCGTTCACCATGGTTTATCCTTCACATATCCATTGTATTTGATTAACAAATTAAGACATTCAGCTAGTGTATGGACCCAATGAGTCCAAGAGCTGTAACTTTCAGCTCTGATACCAAAATGTAACACCTCTTTTAACTTCATTAGAATTAGGGAATTTTTTTAACTTATTCATTACATTTTATGCCTGCAATGAATCTAATACATAGAAAGTTATCTTATGTGTAAATGAATAACATTATTTACAAGAATCACTGAATTATTCTAGCATTATTAATTATCTTTATGCCTTCAATGATTAATTATTGCCCACAAATTAATCCAAAATTGATTAATTTTTAGAATCCTTCCGACAACATCATAACCATGTGCAGGTGTATGGGTCAACTAGATCTCCCCAATCCCCCATAACTCACTCTCCACAAGTGTGTATACAAAGTATATAATTGGTTAACCTTTGTTAGGTATAGATGATAAAGTGTAGTTCTTAAGTGTCCATGTGGAATTTAATCAACCAAATCCCATCCATAATATCACACTTCTTAATTTCTACCTGAAATCCATTCAATCGAATCCCATCCAGCATCTCACACCTTATTTTAGAACTTGGTTAATTTGATAGTGTAATCAACAGCTTACACTACTTAAGCAAATGTTTTAGACACATGTTTTCCATGCTTAGTTTCATGACAGAACATTCATCATCAGAAAATTGTCTTTTCACCATGCCTCTTTATTCATTTATCAAGATTCCTTTCCACTCTTAAGTTATTAAGTTCATTGTTTAACAACTTAAACATTCATTAATGTCCATCTTTAGTTACTAGGTTAACTCAGTTTACTAAGACAGATAATTTCATCTCAACCCTTAAGCATAATTAAATTATTATATGTCATTAGTTAATTACCAATGCACATTAGCGAGATATCATTATTTATGATTATCTCTTTCACGTCTATTGGTGCTCAAATTTGTCTCGCTCCATTTGTCGTTGAAATTCCTCAGTTTGCGGCCTCTGTCATGTTTTCTATCTCCTCGTGTTGGTGCTTGAAGACTCTATCCTCCATTTGGTTGCCATCATCAGTCCCTTCCTTGGTCGAGGATCACTTAAAGGTATAGAATTTGCTTTTTGTTTCTCTGTCCATCTAAAGGAGTCTATAAATTGGGTGTAAAACTCGGGTTGTTCCTTTCCCTTCATTTTCCGTAGTCACGTTGTTGTTGTCCCTGTAATTTTTTTCCCAAATACCTATGGAAACATGATTGAATGTAGTTCATAGGATCATATTTGAGCCTTATAACATTACTAAATTCTTTGTCTTTGAAGAAAGATTCATTTCCAGGCTCAAATGGTAATTTTCCTGCATTTTACAGTTTGATGGGTGTATTTTTCCCAATCAAATTTACATCTCAACATCAGTGGAAACATGGCCCTTTTTGGTTGGATGCGGCTCAATGGGGCACTTTCAAAACTCTAAGGCTTACTTCAACCCAAAAAATTTCCATGTGGAGGAACGACACTCATTTGAAAATTCACCATTTGGTTTGGCCTTAAAGTTGTGGCAGGGAGACACGTGGAGGTTTCCGCTGCTCTATCCATACTTAGACTGTTTAAATTGACTTTCTAAGGCCTGGGATATGTGGAGGGATGGCACATGTTTGGGAACTAGCCCCTAAGTTTTATTTTGAAGAAGCACCAGGAGGACACTTTGAGGCTTCCGCTCACTCTGCCCTTTGCTTTAAATTTTCAATGGCCTAAGGAAACTGTCTCAGACCCTAGACACATGGCGCCTTCTACTGAACCTTCAACGTTTTTAACAAAATCTGTCACACTGAGACAGGTGTTGAGCCTGCACTTGATTGGGGTCTCTTCTTTTGGGGACCATCTCAAAATGCACCATTAACACATGTGGAAGCTTCTGTTGGATCCTTTTTACATCGAGACATTTCGAAGGCCAAAAGGAATTTTTTTTGGGCCCAAGGTACGTGGAAGGCTTGCACTTGTTTGTCACTTACCTCTGTTCTTATCCTTTGCAGTTACTCCAAGGAAACATGTGGAAAGATGTAATTTAAAGTCAAAAGGGGGAAAAATCAATGGTTGTTGTGCATTTGACTTGTTTTTCTGCCATTTCTACTCCAAGAATCCTGGAGACACGAATATGCACTATTTTTCATCTTTCTTTGATGAAATGTTTTGTCATATCTATCTATAAGGTGCCATTAAATGGATTTGAAACTTTAAT
This sequence comes from Taxus chinensis, assembly GCA_019776745.2. Taxonomy (NCBI): domain Eukaryota; kingdom Viridiplantae; phylum Streptophyta; class Pinopsida; order Cupressales; family Taxaceae; genus Taxus; species Taxus chinensis. The sequence continues at coordinate 41,259,639 of CM034154.1, forward strand.
TGTGAGTCTAATGATTGTTAAGGTCGATATTTTGAAGTTGGATTTGCTCGGGCACTTGTGAAAATGGGAATTACCAGAGGAAATGGATGACTTGTCAAGTTCAGCTATGCAAAGGCTCTGAAAAATGATTAAAAAAGGGGATTTCTCACGTGATAGAATTATAATTATTAAAAGGACTCCTGAAAAGTTATGACATGGCATCCTAGTCATTTGTCGAGGGCCTAAGAAATGTGATCAATTCACAATTGGTCCACCTGGCAGATTTCAGATCTGAATTTGTTAAACATTTTTGTATGAAAAAAATTGGTAGTAAGAAAAGGTCCCTAGAATATTCTTCTCTTTTGGGGGGGAAATTGAGTGAGAAAAAGGTATAAATGCAATGATATTACTTTTACAAATGGTTAGAGTTTGAATTCATAAGAGAAATTTTGAGAAATCCTTATTCTGAGAAGCCCGTCTAAGATACCTAGTTAATTTATTTTGTGTTAGATTTTCTATCATGTCAAGTTGGTTATAGATGTATATCCATTGACAAGCACTGAGATTGCATTGGAAGCTTTCCCCTACTGATGAATTTAAGCAATTTTGAAATTAATTTGTGTCCAATCTCTAGAAATTTATGTCTACTTTGTTTCAGAATGTTTGTAAATATTTTCTTTCGTTCCTATTGCAATCTTACATTGAAATCTATTTGTAATCACACAGGATCTCATCCTTGTGATAGTTTAATGATATTTGCAATTTCATTTCAAGAAGAGCCTTTATCTTCGATGAGATAAAAAAAATTAAAATTAATTCACTGTCATTTGTTGATAAAGATTTTATGTAATTCTTTGGGTGTACCTTAGGCATGATTGATCAGAGACTTTGGTGTTTAATTGATTCTTTCAATTCCATCCTTTGAGTTAGAGTCTTAATGATTATGTGAAAATGTGTTGATCTAGGCCTCCACTGATGCACACCTTCTGGTTGAAGGAACGTCTTAACTATTATGAAGTATTCTATTGTTGAGTTATTCATTATAGTGAATTCCCTTCAAATATTTGGTATAATAAACTTTATCCTATTTCATCTCCCACCAAAATCATTCAAATACCATGAATCCACCCTGAACCACCCCTATTTTCCTTGTGTATCAACAAAGGAAAAAATCTATTTGCAAAAATATGTAGAACAATTAGGATTCCATAATGTCTTTAGTAACCTCAACCTTGTGTTGAAAATATCTCCATCTTCTATAAGTGACAACTCGTGAGAGTCAAATTTGATGTGTTGTTCATATTTTCCCAAGGTTTTCTTTATACAATTTTTGCAAAAGAAAGGTATTTGTGTCTCCTTCAATAACAGAGTTTACAAAATAGGTTCTCTTACCTTAGTTGAAAGGCACAACCTAAAATAGTTAGGATAATATCAAATCCTTTTAAGGTGCTACCCACTTCTTCAAGGCCCGAGTGCTAAAAAGTCAGATAAATTACTTCCCTGGCTAGAAAATGACATACATAATCATTTATCTACTTTTGAGTGTCCTGTCAAATCCATGATGTTGCTTAGTTTGTGAAGAAGAGTAAATCTCGGTACCAACACACTTCTAGAGCCGTTGCCGGGGAGATGATTTGTGTTGCCAAGAATGATTTGTTGATTTTTTTCTAGTTCATATCCATTTCACCCATCAACAACACTCTAGCACCATTTCCGAGGATTTGATTTGCGTTACCGGGAACTGATTAGCATTGCCAATGATGATTTATTGATTTTTTGTCAGTTCATATCCATTTGGCCCATCAACAACACAATCGTGGCATCGTTTCCAGGGACTCTTTAAAGTATTTTAAAAATACAGTACATACAAACTTTGGTAATACTTCTTACACATGTTGTGTGCTAATACATTTATTGAAACATCATTATCTGTTTAGATATGTAAGAATTGTTCAAAGTTGTAAGTTCTGAGTGCAATATTTCCAGCTTATACAGTTATTGCACTAAAGTTTGTATCATCATTGATAAATTTGGGTAGAAGAAGATCAGATCTTGTAAGATTTGCATGAGTTTGATATTGACAAAAATTTGATAGGTCTTTTATAGTGAATTTGCACAAACTAAGGTGAAAATCCTTAATGGAAAATTTGTGTTGTTTAAATTCTTAATAAATATCAGTGTCTTAACATATATTAAGTAAGATTTGTCATTAATCTCTGCAAAGCTAGAAGGAAGAAGATATTTATTCGCCAAGGACCCTAGTAGAAGGTTGTTTCCAGATTTTGGAAAGTCTAATTCAGAAAGAGGAAGAATTTGTAAGGTTGTTAGAGATCAAGCATTAAGAAAAGAGATATCCATTGGTGAAACTAATCAGCACATGATTGAAGATTGCAATACTTCCTCAACTACTTCTAAATTAGGTAGTCTCTTTATAAATCTGAATTCTCCATCTAGATAGGGGCCATCATCTTTATTTGAAACATTTGATTCTCAATTTGCCCCTATATTTTCAAAATCTAATAGAGTTTTCCAAGAGACAGAGCCTTTAGAGGGCAGTCATTCTGAAAATTGTATCCATGTACCACATATACCCCTCACTCCTCATAATTTTGTTTCTCCTGTAAGATCACCTCCTCAGAATAATATGGCTCAGCCTCCACCTAAACCTCCATTTGTCGTTAATTCTTTTGGTCCCATCAATTTTAGAGGTATGGTTGGCTATCCAAATGTTGTGCCACAAGATGTAAGAAACAAATTTCCTAAGTTTCAAGGAAATAATGCAATAACTTGTGATCAGCACCTGAAACTCTTTGTCAATATGATGGAGGATTTTGAAATAGAGTTTGAGGATGTATACATTAAATTCTTTATTCATACTCTAGAAGAAGATGCAAGGGACTTGTATAAATTTATGCTAGATAATTCCATTGACTACTGGATAGAGATGAAAAATGCTTTTAGAATGTAGTATGGTGATAAGAAAGACCCTAGGCTTCTTTTATCAGAGTTTGAAAATATAAAAAAAAATCCTAATGAATCAATGCATGATTTAAATACTAGATTTAATAAAACATTGAGAATATTGCCTATTAATTTGAGGCCATGTGATGAATCATGTCTGATAAAGTATTTATATGCATTTGATAAGGAATCTACTTACTATTTGAGGGATAAGAACCCTGGAACTTTGAGGCAGGATTTTATCATGCTCTACAAATTGAGAACAACATTAAATCAGTTGGAAAACCTTCCTGTTGGTACCCAAATCTTTTCTCCTTCTCAACCTGTGTAACATTAGAGATATGACATGAATCTTGAAGTCAGATAGATCATGATGTATGTCATTTTGTAGTTGGGGATGTGATCTAACTGGCACTTAGATTTGTGGAGAGATGGATAGCACTCAAATAGGACTTGATCTTGTCCTAACTATTTTAGGTTGTGCCTTTTAACCAAGGTAAGAGAACCTACTTTGTAACCCTCAAATTGTGAAGGAGATGGAGATATCCCTCAATTTTTGCAAATAGTATGGAAAGGGCCTAGGGAAAGTATTATCAACACTCCAAATTTGACTTTCACAAGTTTTCACTCCCAGATTATGGAGATATTGTCAAAGCAAGGCAAGGGTTACTGAAGACATTGTATGATCCTGATTTGCTTTGTGCATTTTTGTAGATGGATTATAATCATTTTGTTGACACACAATGCAATGCAGGGGTAGTATGGGGTAGGATTAGTTATTTTGAATGATTTTTTTTGGTGGGAGATTTTTAGACAAGAAAAACAAGAATTTATCAAATTCTTTGAGGACCTTTACAAGAAATTTGTAAGACCTAAACAGATAGAATGCTTCAAAGGGGTTAAGGTACTCCTTCAACCATGATAGATGTACATAAATGGAAGCCCAGATCTTTCACTCTTCCACACAATCTTTGACAATCTGACCACAAAATCTTGAAGCATATGAACCAACAAAGCATCCAAAAATCTCTATTTTATCATGACCTAAGGTGCACCCAAAGGTTTACAAACAATCTCTGAATTCAAGGAAGGTAAAGTGATTTTAAATTTTTTATCTCTTTATCAAATGAAATATCTTCTAAATGTGAGATTACAAATTCCACTAAACTATCAACAAGAAATGAGACCATGTATGATTAAGAGATATTTCAGACACAAGACTGCAACGGGAGCAAGAAACACAAATTGAAAATATTCTGAAACATATGTGCATACAAATTTTACCAAGAGACAACAGAAAATAATCCAGAATGACCAAATTTATTAGTAGGGGAATGTTATAAGAACAATCTCATAGCTTGTTGATGGCTTTATAACTGAAACCAACTCAACATGATACAAATTTGACGCAGAAAGGAATTAGAAATGGTTCTCAGGTGATTTCTCATAAGAATGGGATTTGCTTCCCAAATTTTCCCATGAAATTATAAGTTTCTCTGACCTTTTGCATGTCTCAAAACATGCATTATATAACATTCTATTACATTTGATCCTTCTTTCCCAAGAAAATAATATGCCCAGCATCAAGTTTGTTACAAAATTCCAACATGATTCGCAGATAGGGACATTTAACAAATTTGCAACAAAAGTTGCTAGGTGTTTCAAAAAATGTTAATCATTACAAATCCTTCATCGTTATCCATTGTGGAGGCATGTTTTTCAATCTCTAAGCATGCAGACGCCTTTCATTTCATTATTTCATCCTTATCCCTTTTAAATTTTTACTCTGCAACTTTGGATTTGATATTTCACATGTTTTCTGAACCTGAGTAAAAATTCATTTCAAAAACATCCCAAGTGGATCTACAAATTGAGTCATTTCAAATCGATCCCATTGATCCTTAAAGGCAAAAACTACATGAATTTGCCAAAAAAATTGATGAAAAATGATGCAAAATTTGCATCTCCAAGCTTCCTGGAGCAAAAATGGGCCAAAAATGAAAATGTACAACTACCATTGATTTTCCCTTTTTTCCTTCAATCTGGGCCCTCCACATGTCAAAATGCAATTGGGAATGGATTTGGGATCACTTTTTGAACTTTTAACATTTTGGAAAAATGTAAAATTTTGACTTTTTTCTCCACCCCTCCGCCCTTGAAATTTGGTGCTGACACGTGGCATATGGTGGGTCCCATTGAAATCGCGCTTCAATTCTGCACATTTCCACCCTTTTTGGAATTTTGGAAAAATTTCACTTTTTTCCCTACGGGCCCGCACCTCCAATTTTGTCCTTGACACGTGTCCACCTCTCTATCAATAAGAATCCGTGGGCTTATTTCATGTTTTACACCCTTTTTTCACCAAAGGAAAATTTCCAACTTTGCCTCTGCGGGCCCATGCCTTTGATTCCCTCCTTGCCACGTGTTGGTCGCTAGTTCATCATGGAGCCATGCCTCAAATTTCCATACTAAGTCCTTTTACAAAAAGGGAAAAAATTCCCCATTTCCTTCGGTGGCCCGCACCTCCTTCTATGCCCACCACGTGTCTCCCTCTGCTTCATTCGGACCCACGGCTTAATTTTTTTCTCTAAGTCCTTTTTCCTTTTTGTACCAAAAAGGGAAAAATTTCACTTTTTCCCCCGCCAGCCCACCACACCTGCACTCTCCTCTATCCCTGCCATGTGTCCATCCCTTAAATTCCATTGCAGGACCCACATGCCCCTTCTTCAACATTTCTCCCTTTTCACCAAAAAGGAAAAAAATTCCTAAGTTCCCTACCCACCTTCCACTCCACCTTCGGATGAGAATGTGACACATGTCCTACTGCAGAGTTGCGGGGGAAATTTTGAATTTTTTCCCAAAGCCAAAAAATGTTAATTTTTTCAAACAAACCCACCAATCCTTGTCCAACCAGAAGCAGCCATGTATGAGGGGAGGCTTGAGCTTAATTTTGATAGCAAATGACACCCATATAACCATCAAAAACACATAATTTTTCTACGACTTCCAAAATCAATTTTTTCTTCGTGGATGAAGGATTTTTTGGTCAAAAAACATATGGGAAGTGATTTTAAGAAATTTTCGACCATGGGGAAGGATTTTTGAGGGAAAATAAGTATAAAACGAGTAAATTTGAGCTCCAAATGTCAGGAAAGAAGGAAAAAATGATAGAGGCCCATGGATTTGGAAATTTAGGGCACAAAACAGATCATGCATGTATTTTTCTTTTTAAATGGGAAAAAATAATAAGTTTGTGAGCCTTTGAAAGCATTCAATCTAGAGAACAAAGTTTGGAGACCACCAAATTCAAAGAATTTTTTTTTGAGCTCGTAGAACACAAGGGAAATATGGGAAAATAACAGAGGATTAAAATGGGCACCAACATCAGCTCCTGCTCAGGGATGGGCACTCCCATTGAGTACCACAAGAACAACATAGACCAAGTGTTAAAATAATCCATTGGGAAAAGGATTCATCAGCCAAACCATAAAAAACTACCTAAGAAACCAACAAAAAAGGCTGCCACACACCAAGGAAAACCACAAACTGAAAAAACACTAAAAACAGAGCAAAAACCAAACACTATACACCGTACAATTTGGTGCATACCTCAACTTCGGGGATTAATCCAAGAAATGCTTTAGATGGCTGCCATTAACAGGAAGTTTAAGAAATTCCCCATTTAAGTCCTCTAGAAAAAAGGTTTTCTCACCAATTCTAATATCAAGGGAGTAAGAGCTCATCTATAATGCATCAAGTTTTCCATGTTTGGCCTTATTTTCATTTCTATTGTCCCATAACAAAACTAGATCTCCAATATTAAAGGCCCTAGGAGTGACCTTCTTGTCGAACAATCTTTTCAACTTCTCTCTAAATTTGGCATGCCTCTGGTGAGATGCTCTTCTCTTTTCATCTAGCTGTACAATCTGATTAATCCTTGCTTCATATGGGCTGACCTCCTGATCTTCAAGTTGTTGAACAAACTGAAATGAAGATAATTGCATATGTAAGGGCAGTAGAGCTTGAGTTCCATACACCAATTCAAATAGGATCTTACCAGTAGCTCTCTTGGCAGTGATTCTATCAGCCCAAACTATAAATTTTAGTTGTTCAACCCATTTTCTCTTGTTCGCTTCCAAGGTCCTCCTAATGATCTTCAATAAGTTCTTATTGTTGGACTTAGCTTGTCCATTCCCTTGGGGGTTATAGTTTGAAGAATAAGTCAGATTGGTTCCATACTACTTACACATTGCCATCAAATGTTTAGCTCTAAAACACAAGGCATTATCAGCCATAATCTTGACTAGCACACCAAATCTGCATATGATATTATTCAACAAGAAATCCATAACAACTTGGTGTGTTTCTTTCTTGGTGGGGATTTCTTCTACCCACTTAGTGATGTAATCTATGGCTACAAGGATCCACTTATGTCCAACACTAGAAGGGTCTGATATCTCACCAATGAAGTCCATCTTCCATTATTTGAAAGGAGCTTTAATTGATACAGATTGCAAAGGAAGGGGGCCTAAAGCTTTCATTCTTCCAAAGAAATGCTAGTAGCTTTCACATTTTCTAATCAACATGGTTGCATCTTTGAAGAAAGTGGGCCACCAATAACCAACTCTCAAAACTTTGTGTGTTGTAACCCTTCCAACAAAGTGTCCTCCACAAACTCCCCCATGGAAATCAGCAATTACTTTGGGAGCTTCATCTTCAGTTATACATTTCAAGAGGACACCTTCATGGTTCTTCCAAGCCAGCCCAAATTCAGTGATGATGTATTTTTGAGAAGCCAGCTTGAGGGATCTTTTCTAATTTTTATTTAAATGATCAGGACATCATAAGTGTCTAAGGTAAAAGATTATATCCTTGTACCACTCAGAACTTACCAATTTCTCAAGAACATTTTCCCTTTCTTCCTCTATCTCATTCAACTCCACAGTCTGCAAGTTTCTCTCAACCATGAGCTTAGCAAGACCCAAACCTCTTACTACCTTTGTGGTTTGGATGTCTATAGGCATTAAAATTAGGTCACACTCCCATTTGGTCCCTCGACAAATAAACACCCTTCATCACATTCACCTAGCCATGACCCCATTCACCCCACTAATAATAATTTAATTACATTAATTAATTATCCTTACTATATCTATTATTTAAATATCTTATTTTAAATAATATCCACACATACAGTTCACTTAGACACCTCACCAAGCCAACTCACCCTAAAACTTGTTTTTAGTAAGTTGCCATAACTAACTAAGACTTACCTAAACCCTAAAAATCAATGCCTACATTCCCTCTAACCACATTCCCGCTTGATCACAATAAGCTCCTAGTCTAATCCACGGGTTAACGACATGAGATCTAAGGAAATCAAGAGGATCTCCCTAGTTTAGTAAACCTTGGAAATCCTACCTTGACCAATTTCGGTTACCCCTAACCGTCACTGGTTAAGCCAAAACCATTGTCGGTTACCCTTTTAACCCCAAATCAACCTTATTCTCAAGGTTAGAGGTTGGAAGTTGGAAGCAAGAAGAAGAATGCTGGCGAGCATTATCACATCTCAGAGAGTAAACACATCTTCAGAGAGTGAATTCCAGTAAGACCACGCATACAAGGAAGGAGATCAAGCATCATTTCTTGTACAACCATCCCAGCCAAGATCTGATCTAACCAAGCAAAGAGGAATGTACATGCAATCCATGTAGAATATTTCCTTCAATTGGTGATCACTTTCAGCCTTCAAGCCTCTCGTCAGCACTTCCATCCTTCACACATAGGCATCCAGGACTAGAATCCAAGTAAATATAACGTCATACTTCTCTGATTTATTTCATTTCATCATTATTTTATCATCTATTGCTTACCTAGCCACCTATTTACTTTTTCATACTCTCCCACCTCCATATTCCCATTAAAAACCTCACCAAAGTCTACCCCAGTCACCCAATACCTCATCCCGACCAACCAAAGTCCTTTATGCAATCACAAAGGAGACCTAAAGCTTGTTCTGTGACATTTCCAGATTTTAAAGTAATCGACACCGGTCACACTTGACCACCGTTGGTTACCCCTAACCGACATCAGTCTCTATATTTTCCCACACAGCCCAGAATAGAGACCTACCCACCAAATTTCATCTCACCCTCATTTACCTGTGATCTACCCGAGACCTCTGTCAAACCTGCAGAGACCTAGAACCAATCATTTGACCTTTGGATTCTATTCTAGCTTAGCCTGTTAGATAAGATCTATTTCTTATTTTATTTTAAGTGAGATACCTAAATCATTTCAAATTACAATAGGATTTACTTTGTTTACACCATTAAATTTTTAAAAATAGTGGACTGACAGACATCTAGGAAGTATCACAGTTCCCAGATCTAGCATACGCTAGGTAGTTCACTACCCATATTGTTTAATTCCTTCTGGTGGTCTTGATTTTCATTATAGGTAGTTCCTCCTAGCCAAAAGGAAGCTCTCATGATCAGCCGTGGATTTGGAAGTCATACACGTGCAACAACCCATCAACCAACATTTGAATAGGTATTCCTCCTACACCTGTTACCCTATTTGTTTTGTCAACACTTTAAAGAAATGATTTAAGAATCAGGTGAAATATTTGGGCACGCCAGGTGGGATCCATCCGGGGTTCCTCACATTTCATTCATTCCCAGGAAAACTTGTGTTTTTATTTCCCTTCTGAAAAATGTACACACTAATTTTCTTCCTTGGTAACCCACCTCTTCTTTCTATTTTCTCTAAAGGAAACTTTTATTTTGGTGTAATTAAAAAGAAACATTTCTTCATGTTTTCTGCATTGTAGTGAAAGAGCATCCCTCTTCCTCTTCATCTTATTGTGTCATCCAATTTCACATTTTAATTTGGGATTAAAAATAAAGTGCATTCCATTCTAATTTATTACATTAGCTCACATTAATTGAGGGCAACCTATACGCTGGAAGTCATGCCTAGCTGATGGTTGACAAATGAATCATAGAAAAGCACTTCTTTCCTTTTCTCTTTCTCTGAGTCTTACCAAACCTCACAAAAATTTAAAATACATACATTCTTAAACATAATCCTACCTGGAAGAAGTTATAGGTGATCACACAATCACGGCACAATGGGCACCAAGCTCACTGCTCTGTCGAGTCATACTTCAGAGTGAAGCCCACCCCCACCATAATATACCTAAAACCTCACCTTGTAGATCTCCTTCTTTGTAGGAAGCCATCCTCACCAAAAACTCTATTTCACAATTCATGTGTCAGTCCCTAAATAGCATAAGCTAAACAAACATAATAGAAAAGGCACTCCTAGGATCACATTTTCTTAGTGTTTCTGCTTGGCTTGCATTTTGAGGTGAGAGATCACGTTCTTCACTTTTTTATTCATCCTTGCATGCTCCTCATCACAGCTGGTGTATTCCAGCTTCACCTGAGTGTGCCTGGGCCATATCATCATCATTCTTAGAATTATGGGTCTGATTCTACATCAGATTTTAATTCACAACCACTTTTCTTTCATCACTATTTCAATTTCACAGTAATTGTTGTCAGTTATCTCTTACCGTCATCAGTTGTACCCAACCAACGTCGATTCTAGGTCCTTTTGCTAACCTACTCAAAAGGACATTTTTATTCATTTTCTTTCACTTTTCATAGTCCCTGTCACTGTCATCATTCCCATTGGCATTGTAAACATCATCAGATTTGGCATACCTGTCAGATTTTACCTTCTACCTTGTTGTTCACTCACTGTCCATTTTCTACAGTAACCGGCAGTGGTTACCCCTGACCGGCGTCAGTTTTCCCTAACTGGCATCGGTTAGCCTGTTTCACATTCCAGCCACCATTTGGTACTTAATCTACTTTTTGTCACCAGATTCACCTGTTCTTGTTGTTCTCTGTGTCATTTACAAAGAAGCAGCCCTACCTGATCAGTACTGGTTCACATGGTGCTGACCCGAAGACAAGCAAGCGCACTCATATTTCACACCAGTTGTCAACCACTCCCACCTAGTCCTTCACCACCTTCCATTTTATCACCAGCCATGGATCCCATCCAGCCTATTACTATCACTACCAGAGATGAGGAGTTCACATGACTCCTTGACCAAAACCCTACCACCTTGTAGTTTTACCTTTCCCACTCATCCACTCGAGATGCCTTGGGTCAGTTGATATATGGCATGCCCATATCTATCCCCCTGACTCTCACACCCACTCCCGCATCGGCCCCATCTAGCTTCATGTTGCCCACATCTACCTTAACCCCAGTCGTTTCATAGTTAGGTCATATACCTGCTATGACTACCACATCTGTTACCTCCGTGGCACCCGTTACATCCACCGTACCCTTGATAACTACCCCAAACACAATCTCATCCACCCCTAATGTCTCACACATACCCATAGCTACATTACCACCTCTAATGTTGGTGACCCCTACCCCATTTCAAAACGTGGTCCTTTCCATTCCACAATCATTAGCCCCTATTACCACTAGGGTTACCATGACCCTTCCAACCCCATATACATACTATCAACAACCTCACGTTTCATCCATTATACATTCCGGGTACATACCCCCTGTTTCACTACCTTCTTCTCAATCAACCTACACGGCAGCCCCATACACTAGAGTGTCACCCCTGTTATATGCACAAAACCAACCCTCTCATGCTATAGGTGGCGCCTTATCATTGCAACCCACCAACGACCTAATTAAATTGATGTTAGATAAGATGCAGACATTAGATGCATCGGTTTCTAGCCCCTGCAACACTCTCACCTATGACAATATTTTCAACGAGCCCATCCATCCATCCATTCCTATCCGCTCATACCCCATGCATTGGGAAATGCCTAAATTCAATCGTTTCAATAGCAAAGAAGACCCGCAGCAACATTTGTGGTTGTTCAAACAAGGGTGTTATCTGATCACTCATGATGATGCCTTGCTCTTGAGAACCTTTCCCATGTCCCTCACTGGACCTACATTAGATTGGTATAGTGGGTTACCTAAACACTCTATATTCTCATTCAATCAGGTAGCCCAAGCCTTCTTGGATCATTTCTCTATCAATATCATCAAGAAGGTTACCATGACTGATCTATATTCCACATGTCAGTATGAGGATGAATCTATCGTAAATTTTGTCACTCACTGGTGTAGCCTGATCAACCAACTTACCTTCCAACTACCACAAACTGAACTCATCGAGCTCTTCACACGGGCTTGTGATAAGCATATTTCACCAACCTTGCTGATCCAAACCTTCTAAAAATTCAATGAGGCATTCACTATGGCATGAAAGCTAGAGATTCGGGCCATTGAAGAGAAGAAAATCTAATTACGCAATAAGAATTTGGCATTCAAGTTGAATGATACCTCTTCTTCTTCCAAACCATAGACCAATTATTCAAAAGCTAAGGGCACTGCTAACGCAGTGGTACTTAAGGCTGGCCCAGCACATCCATCGAAATCAGGCTACCCCTTCATCTAATCTCTCACCTGTCTAAAATTTTCAATTCAGACAAGAGTAGTGGAAATATACCCCAATCAAGGAGCCTTAATCTTCTACTTAGAAAATCTTATCAAAGCTGGAGCCATCAACATTCCACCTATAAAACCACACACTGGTTTTGACCCTACTCGTACCATGCCCGCATGGTATAAAGAACATGATTTCTGTAACTATCATCGAGTAAAGGGTCATAGTGATGGCAACTACATCACTTTAAAAAATATTGTCCAAGAAATGCTCGAGAAAGGTGAGTTAACCATGGATAATCCTAATGCACCTGCCAACCAAAACCTACATATTTTCAAGAAACCATTTCCCAACCATGCCCCTTCATCTAATCAAACCGGTGAGACCTCAACTCATGATACCCATACCCGTGAGGTTCACACTATCTTTAATGATGTACCTGTCGCCTCCCAATTATCCCATATTCCTTCCATAGAGGATATCCTAGCCTGAAATCCTCCTTCCACATTGGAACCAACCTCCCTTGATCCTTCACCAATAGAGGAACACCTTTCATCTCCTTCTTCACCTACGGAGGAGTCTTCCACTAACATTGAGACCATCTCACCCCTGGCTTCACCACTTAGAGAACCTTTACCCGCAGTACCTCCTCCACCCATAGAGGAGCACCTATTACCTCCTCCATCCATGGAGGACTACCCATTACCTCCTCCACCCAAAGATGAGCACCTATCCATTCCTCCACTCATAGCAGAGCTCCCATCATCTTCTCCACCCATTATAGGCCCAGTTGAGATACCTTTTCCTCTTGGCGAGAATTCTCCTTCAGCCACCCAAAATCCTACAGACCTACTTTTGGCTCTCTTACCCATGGAAGCTGAAGCTAGCCAATTCCCTGTCTCTAAGACACATTTATGGGAATCTCCATTAGGTCCTCACCAACTCCACCTACAGACTTTCCGTTCTCACGTTTGGTTGATCACTTAGATTATGTGGATAGGGCTCTACTATGGGGGCACCTTTTACTTCCCGTCTTAACACAGATGTAGAGATCCCTTGCTGATACCTCCACTATCTACCCAAAAATATTTCAACCAATCAAACCAAACCCAACCACCTCTATCACAACCCCTTCCACGATACTTGTTATAGCTCAAACCACACCCTTACCCATAACTCAACCTACACCTAAACCCAAACCCATACCTACAATGTTTACCTCAACTAAACCCATTACCACTTTAGGGGTCACCTCGACCACCAGCCCTACTCATCCACCTATCAAACTAGATTTAGCTACATCCTCCAAATTCAACACCATACCTACTATGACACCCAAAAAGAAGCACAAAACCCATAGAACTCATACCCCAGCTGTGCCAATCACACCTGCACTTGTCCCATCCATCTTAGGATCTCAGCTTCCCCACATGGTCAAGAAACCTCCACCCATCAATAAACCAAAAACACAACAGCCCATTTCTTATTTACAAACCTCTGACCTACCTAGATGCCCAACCTGACTTACACCTACACCTGCATCCTCTTTATCACCCATACCTCCAATACCCTCAGCTATTGCTTCACTACCCACTACACTTCAGTCGTTGTCTTGCACACCTCAAGCACAACTCGTGTCATCTACCTTCACAGCACCCCCATTATCCCCATGGGTAACTCACCCTCTTCCTCCATTTTCTTTTCCTTCTAGACCTCATACACCCACATCACCTTTACCCAAGAAGGTGTAACCCAAAAAAAAAACTCCACTACCCCACAATAAGGTAGTAAAAATGACCACACACCCTCCTACCCATCCATCTACTATACCCATACCTAAACAAACATGACTGACACCTAAAACCACACCAGCACCCAAACCAATGGCTCGACCCCCTCATCTTATAAAGACCATTCCTCAACAATCACCTACACCTACACCCAAACCCTCGTTTACTTCCCATTGTGATCCACAAGTAGGATCTTATGCCAAAATTTTAACCAACCTCCTTGAGACCTATGTCATCACATTATCACCACTCAGACCTTACGACCCCCTAAAACCCAAGCCAAAAGGGTTTGATGATACTAAAATTTACACATACCATTGTGTGCTAGGACACGATGTGGAAAAATGTAAGGCCTTGAAAACCATCCTTATCCAATTGTGTCCACCAGAAACCAACTTTGACAAAGACAACCTTCTCAATGAGGATCCTGCTTCACCAACACCCATTCCCACACTTCCTACTCAACAACCACAACCTCCACCCTCACCGCTCCTAGAGCCACCCCCAATATTTTAAATTAGCATGGTTTGCATCAAATAACTTGCCACGCCACCACCCAAATGTCGTTGCGCCCAACTGACCTCACAGGATTTTTCTCCTCTGGTAGGTTTTTTCCCATCATGTTGTTATACCACTCATCCTAAACCTTATCCATTTTCCAACTCCCCTCAAATCAACATGATACACATCACTACACGTGCTCAAAAGGATAAGGTAAAAAGAAAAGGCAACTGATCCACCAACCAATCCTATGCCCAACATACCATATGCACCCATACCTAAAATAACTATCTGCAGCCCCACATACCCCATTTCTAATGGCATCACACATCACACCATGCTCAATAAATTACACCAATCACCCCTCAAAATTTCCTTATATGACCTCATCCAAACCTCAAAATCCCATCGTCAAGCTCTCATGGAGGTTCTTCAATCGATTGAGGTTTTACCTAATGACCCTACACCCATAGCCTCCATTATCACACCCCATCATGTAGCCTCTCTCACCAAATTACCACCTTCATCTTCACCCCACCTTGTTCTCCAAGTGGCATCCATTAGCTTCTCAGAGGAAGAGATCGCGCCACACCAAAACAATGACCCAGACCCAACCTTCTTCATCTTTGTCCACATCAACAACATATGGGTACACCATGTGATGATTGATGGGGGCACTAGCATTAACATCGTTTCATCCCATGCATTCACTCAAATGCACATACCTGACAATTTTATTCATAAACACTCAGTCATGTTGCATTATTTCAATGACGTTATCACCTCTACACTAGGCACCATCATCCTCCACATTCGCGTGGGCCCCCACACTATTCCTAAATTGTTTTACATTTTCGAGGGGGAATTCCAATATAACTTGTTGCTTGGTAGACCCTGGATCTATGTCATGGGTTATGTTCCTTCCACTTTGCATCATTGTGTAAAGTTTGAACATGAAGGACACACCTATACCATTCTAGCTGACCCATCACCTTTTAAAACATGCAACATGCTTTACCAACCTAATGATGTGCTCATACCTATCAAGCCATCTACCTTCACGACCACTACCACTTTACCTACACCTCCACCTACCAGTACAACCGTTGCTTCTGCCACACATACCTCCTCCGTTTCTATCACTACCATAACCTCCACAGCTGCCCTATTAGCTTCCCAATCCATTAACTCCACCTCTGCATCGACCTCCAACACATTATACATACCAACCACTGATCCCTTGGAAGGTGTTTTTCAATGCCTCACTCTAGGGGAGTACTGCCTATATAATGTCAACACATTCATTAATCCGTAGGAGTATGGACGTCTTCACCAACACCGTCATTATGATCACCACATAGGAGAACACCTCCTTTATGGTCCTCCTCATCTTCATACTAGTCTCACCTATGGGGGACTTAATACTACCACTTACACACCTGAACCACCACCACAAACCTACCCATTTTCTACTTAATTCCAATCACTTACCAATCACCATTTCATCCACACATTCCTACACTACTGTGCGTGGAAGGGTTTTGGTTTTGGATTTTACAAGCAAGGCCGCCATACCATTATTCCATGTACCACCCATAAACATAATGACCATACTGGTATCATCTTCCCCAAACCACCTACCAAACAGGCCCACATTGAACTCATTAAGGACACTATCCCTTCTCCACCTTCATCACCACCTTCACTAACGGAGTCGATTGATCCTGAATCTATCCCTCATAAAAAAAAATCATAAACACCATTTCCTTAAGGCCTCTAACTTCTCAATGTGAGGGCAAGGCCCCTTCTACTCTTCCCTTCCTGTATCCTGAGATGATCGATGACAACACACCTTCAATCAACATCATTCAATGTTAGGATGATGAATCCATGCTCACCTATCTTGGTGTAAAATACTCATATATTCATCAGTTATTACCCTCTGAGATGTAAACCATGTTGAATGAATCGATTATCGAGATCAACATTCATACTCAGGATGACCCACACATCCTAAAGATTGGACAATCTTTAGATTTTGTTGAATACGAAGTGTTGGAAATATTGTCATTGATGTCAAAAGAGGTGTTGAACTAGTAAACGGAAATCTGTCAGAAAGTAATGGAATTATTGACGGAAATGGTAGAAAGTAATGGAAATAAACGGCAGTATAGAAGGGTAGAAAATGAAAGTTTAAATACATGAAAAGAAGCATTTTTTCATGAGGATTATCATGGTATAAGTGAGATATACACAACTATACATAAGAGAGAGATATCCACATTTTAAGGTGTTCATATGTAATTTTTTATGGTGAAAAAGAAGATTTAATGATGGCTGGCAGGGATTTAATGATAACAGTGATTTGTCTAAGGAGGGGCAACACTCCTATCAAGTGGTTAATTACATTGATTAAAGTGCATTTAATAATTATGGGCTACATTAATTATTCCTTGGTTTTAGCCAACTAATGCACTTAATTAAGTTGTGTTATTGGAAACGTTGTGTCAGTTGGAATGATGTGTCTTTTCGAAAAGGTACAAAAGGTTATATAAGAAGATTCATATGAGACTTATTAAGCATGGATTCAAGTTGAATATCTTAAGGAAAAAGAAGAAGAAGAGGAAGTGTAAGGGCAGAATTTTAGAATAGTGAATCTGAAAGTAAGAAGAAGAATTTTCCATTATTTGTTGAGGAAGAAACAAGTTCAAAAGTGAAAAGAAAATTTTGTAAGGAAGGTTGGTGCCTTCATATTTGAAGAGATCAGTGTCTCTTGCTGAGTTGGTGCTTAGAAAAAGGGGTGGGTGCTCCTATAGGTTGGTGCCTACAAAACTGTAATTTGGGGATTGGTGTCTCCAGTAGGTTGGTGCCTACAAATTTTTGAGAAATATATATAAAGAAAAAAGTTTCTCCGTGGTCTTCTCCCGAAAGGGTTTCCATGTATATCTATGTCTACTTACATTAAGTTGTGTGTTCTTTGATTGATTTGATATATTCACATTGCTTGTGATTATAGATCTAATTTCAAGTATTAAAGTTTGAAATAATTTCATAATATTGATTCACCCCCCCTCTCAGTATTATCTTGTGCTCAACAATTGGTATCAGAGCAAGTTCCTTCAAGAACAATCTAACAGTTGGAAGGTAGATCTCGGGAGCACATATGGCTAGTCAAGTACAAGAAGGTTTTTCCTCGAACAAGGCTCCATTGTTAACGAAACAAATTATGCATTTTGGAGCATAAGAATGAGAACCTATCTGATGGCACTAGGGTTTGATATTTGGCAATCAGTAGTGGTCGGATATATCATTCCATCAACTCTGCCAATAGACCAAGCCAGTAAGAAGGCTTTTGAAAACAATGCCAAGGCAATGAATGCAATCTTGTGTGGTCTGTCAAAGTCTGAATTTTTCAAGGTAATGCAATATGACATGGCAAAGGAAATATAGGATAAACTTCAAACAATGTATGAAGGTGATGATAAGGTCAGAAAAGATAAGCTTCAAACCCATACGATAAAATTTTAGAGCCTCAAAATGAAGGATGAGGAAGATGTTGCAACTTATCTTCTGTGGGTGGATGAAGTTATCAACGCCATAAGAGGGATTGGAGAAAAGATTGAGGAACTTGTGATCATCCAGAAGGTCTTAAGATCTTTACCATTAAGATTTGATGCTAAGGTGTCTGCCATCGAAGAAATGAAGGATCTTGACAAGCTAAGCATGAACAAACTACATGGAATACTGATGGCTTATCAAATGAGGACTGAGTCTAATAAACCAGCAAAGAAGGAAGCCACATTTAAATTCTCGAAGAAAAAGGCAATCAAGGAATCTGAAGTGAATGATGAATCAAATAACGAAGAAGATGAAAAGGAAGCTTTATTCATTTGAAAGCTAAAGAAAGGATCCGGGAGATACAAAGGTAAGTTACCATTTAAATGTTTTAACTGTGGTAAAATTGGTCATTTTGCAGCTAAATGCCCAGAGAAGGAAGATAGCGAAGATGAAGAAAGCAAGCCTAAGTTCAAAAGAGAATTCAAGAAAAGTAGAGGAAAGAAAAGATTTGAAAAGTAAAAGAAGAGTCTATATTCAAAAAGAGGTAGCAGCTCATTCGAAGAAAGTGGAATAAGTTACTCAGACAGTGAGTATGAAGAAACATTGTTTATGGCTATAGAAGAAGGTTCATTAACTAGCAAAGTTGATTTGGAAGGAATCAAGGACATACAAGAAGAAGGTAAGGTAAACCTCAAAGAAGAACTCATTTGTGCGTTGGGTGAAATAAAATCACTCAAAAAGAGGAATTAGAAGCAAAGACTTCAGCTCCAGAAATATGAAGAACAAAATCAATCTTTCGAAGCTAAGTTAGCATAGAGTCTTGAAGAATCAAAGAATCTAATCATTGACCTGAAGACCCAAATTGAAGAAGCAAAAAGAATTGAGGAAGGGTTGAGAATTCATCTCAAGGTGAAACAAGAAGAATGTGAAAAGCATGAGTCAGAGATTGTTGCGATGAGAAAAGACGTAGAAAAGGTAAATACCAAACTCATGAACAACTTGAAATTTGAAAAAAGTACTAAGGTTCTAGATGAGATTCTAGAAAATCAAAGATCACCATCCAACAAATCAGGACTCAGATATGAAGAAAAACTAGAGAAAGCTTTAAATTCCATTGAGATTCCGGAGAAGAAAGGTTTAGAAAAGGAAAAAAGTTATGCAGAAATTCTAAATGCACCTATGAAGAATAAAAACAAAAAGGAAGAGGAAACTACAAAGACCAATTCCATCCATGAGGAAGGTGTTAAAGAGAACAACATAAAAATACCATTTACTCCACGACATAGGAATATGAATAGGTTCAAAAGTTCCTTTTATGGTTATTTTTTTTATTGTAATATATATGGGAATAAAAAGATAGAGTGTAGAAAGTGAATGAGAGATAATGAAGCCTGGAACAAACCAAAATCTGCTCATAGAGTGTTGAATATGAACTATAATTCATTTGATCCACTATCCTATTATAACGAGGAAGCCATTATTTGCTACAAGTGCAATAATTATGGACATATAACACGCTTTTGTAGAAGTGTGTTTGACTTGAGATAAGATCCAAAGACAAATCCTTTAGATACAAAGAAAGGGGAGGCTGCAAAATCCTAGACAAGGAAGCAGGAGAAAGATGGGCTAGATAAAGAAAAATCCATGCTCGTTCAAATTGATTTTCATGCTCGAGATGAAGGACAACAATGGTACATTGATAGTGGATGTTCAAGGCATATAACTGGTGATAAAAGTAAGTTTCTCTCCTTAAAGAAAGTAAATGAAGGTACAGTAAAATTTGGTGATAATGCTACAGTGAAGATCGTTGGCAAAGGTACACTAAGTCTGGATAATAGAAAAAAAAATAGAGAGTGTTTTGTATGTTGAAGGATTAAAACATAACCTCTTGAATGTGAGTCAAATGTGTGATCCAGGACACACTCTTAAGTTCTATGCCGAAGGATGTGAAATAAGGAAAGTAGATATAGGAGAACTAATTGCATATTGCCACCGAACTACAAATAATCTATATATGCTCAGAGAAATAAAAGAAGAAAAATGCTGCCTAAGTCAAGTTGAGGAGAGTTGGCTATGGCATAGAAGGATGGGACATATAAATTTTGATAATCTTGTGAAGATAAGCAATAAGCAGGTTGTACGGGACATGCCTAAAATAACAAAGCCTTTGTGTACTCTATGCAGGCAGTGCCAGCTTGGGAAGCAGACCAGAACAAGATTCTAAATAAAGGAGTATTCATCCACCAAACCATTGGAGCTAATTCACAGGGATTTGTGTGGACCTACCAGAATGAAAAGTATTCAAGGTGAGAGTTATTTTATGTTACTCATTGATGAATACAATAGAATGACATGGGTAACATTTCTGAAATAAAAATATGAAGCATTTGGAAAGTTCAAAGCTTTCGAGGCATTAGTAGAAAATGAAATGGGGCTGAAGATAAAATGTCTAATGTCAGATCATGGAGGTGAATTCATTTCAAATGAATTTATTGAATATTGTGAAGACCAAGGAATTAAAAGACAATACTCAGCTACAAGAACTCCACAACAAAAGGGAGTAGTAGAAAGGAAGAACAGAACCATTCAAGAGATGGGAAAAATGTTGAATGAATCTAAGTTATCAGATAGATTCTAGAAAGAAGCGGAAGACCAGCCTCGGTCAAAACTTTTAAGGTATTTGGGAGCAGATGTTTCATTAAAAGAACTGAAGAGGACTTAGGCAAATTTGATTCAAGATCCAATGAAGGGATTTTTCTTGGGTACTCCACTAAAAGTAAAGCCTTTAGATGTTATAAAAAGAGGTTGTGGACTATCATAGAAAGTGCAAGTGTCAACGTGGATGAGGGTTTGGATCTAAAGACAAAAGAAAATTTAGAAGAGTCTTTAGAAATACTAAGTCTTGTGAAAGAAGAACAAGAGGAAGAAGAAGATATTGAAGAATGGAGTAAATCAGAAAGGCAGGATACCAAGACACCATCTCACTTCATTCAAAAAAATCATGATGAAAGTCAGATTATTAGAGAACTTGATACCGGGGTTCAAACCAGAAGAAGAATTAAAAATTCTTCTGAGTAAGGGTATTTTTCTTTGCTATCTAAGGTAGAACCTAAGAAATTTTTAGAAGCAAGACATGATAAACATTGGTTGAAGGCGATGGAAGAAGAATTAGATCAAATTGAGAAAAATGAAACTTGGGAACTGGTTCCCAGACCAAAGAGTTAGAATGTGATTGGCACTAAGTGTGTATTTTGGAACAAAATAAATGAAGATGGTCAAGTCACTCGAAATAAGGCAAGATTGGTATGCAAAGGGTATGCTCAAGTGGAAGGTATTAATTTTGAAGAGACTTTTGCTCCAGTTGCAAGACTAGAAGCAATCAGAATGTTCCTTGCTTTCGCAGTGTTTAATAATTTCAAAGTCTACCAAATGGATGTCAAATCAACCTTTTTAAATGGGAATTTAGAAGAGGAGGTTTACATAGAATATCCTGAAGGGTTCCTATTATCAGAAAATGAAGATTATGTGTGTAGGTTGAAAAAGGCATTGTATGGATTAAAACAAGTCCCCAGAGCATGGTACTCAAGGATTGATCAACATCTACAGAACCAAGGATTCAAGAGAGGGCATGCTGATAGTAATATTTACATCAAAACTGAAGATGAACACCAGTTAATTGTGGTTGTATATGTGGATGACATAATCTTTGGAGTAGACAATGAAGAAATGTCTAGAAAATTTACAGAAGACATGCAAAAGGAATTTGAAATGTCTATGTAGGGTGAGTTATCCTTTTTCCTTGGATTACAAATTTCTCAATCTAATAAAGGAATATTTATATCCCAAACCAAGTATGTGAAGGAAATGTTGAAAAATTTTGGTATGGAGGAGTGTGCACCTGTCAACACACCGATGATCACCGGAACCAAGTTAAGCAAAGATGACGAATCTCCAGATGCTGATCAATATCTCTATAGATCAATGATTGGGAGTTTATTATATGTGACAGCATCTAGACCAGATATCATGCAAGCAATGGGTATGGTGGCATGTTTTCAAGTAGGGCCGAAAGAAACACATGTGTAAGTTGTAAAACGCATATTCAGATATCTAAAGGGAACTATGGAATATGGGTTGTGGTATCCAAAAGGAAAAGATTTCACATTGACAGCTTATACAGATTCAGATTGGGCAGGATGTGTAGTTAACAAAAAAAGTACAAGTGGAGGAGCATTTTTTCTTGGAAACAGCCTGGTATCTTAGATAAGTAAGAAGCAAAATTATGTATCCCTATCCATAGCAGAAGCAGAGTATATAGCAACGGTACTATGTTGCACATAAATTTTATGGATGAAGCAGACCTTGAAGGATATCAAAGTAGAGTATGATCATCCCATCTCCATATTATGTGATAATACCAGTGTAATAAGTATTTCAAAGAATCTAGTTATGCATTCCAGAACAAAGCACATTCCCATAAGATATCACTTCTTAAGAGAGCATGTGGCAAAGAAATAGGTAAAGTTGGAGTATGTCACTACATCCAAACAGATAGAAGATATTTTCAATAAGCCACTTCCAAAGGAGACATTTGAATATCTACGGCATAAGCTGGGAGTAATTTATTTTACATCTTTACATTGAAGAGTCAAGGGTAGCACTGGTTAAGGGGGAGCTAAAACTTTGCAAATTTTTCAGCTCCTAGGATGACCCTTTACCAGTGATGTCAAAGGGGGAGAATGGTAGTAAGGGGGAGCTATGGCAAGAGGAAGCTGTAGAAGAGGAGATTATTTTTTGGGGTTGCCATCAATGACAAAGGGGGAGATTGTTGGAAATATTGTCATTGATGTCAAAAGAGGTGTTGAACTGGTAAACGGAAATCTGTTAGAAAGTAACAGAAATAACCAGCAGTATAGAAGGGTAGAAAACGAAAGTTTAAATACATGAAAAGAAGTGTTTTTCCATGAGGATCATCATGGTATAAGCGAGATATACACAACTATACGAAAGAGAGAGATATCCACATTTTAAGGTGTTCATATGCAATGTTTTATGGTGAAAAAGAATATTTAATGATCGCTGGCAGAGATTTAATGATAACAGTGATTTTTCTAAGGAGGGGAAGTGCTCCTATCAAGTGGTTAATTGCATTGATTAATGTGCATTTAATAATTATGGGCTGCATTAATTATTCCTTGGTTTTAGCCAACTAATGCTCTTAATTAAGTTGTGTTAATGGAAAGGTTGTGTCGGTTGGAACGATGTGTCTTTTTGAAAAGGTATGAAATGCTATATAAGAAGATTCATATGAGACTTATTAAACATGAATTCAAGTTGAATATCTTAAGGAAAAAGAAGAAGAAGAGTAAGCGTAAGGGTAGAATTTTAGAACAGCGAATCTGAAAGTAAGAAGAAGAATTTTCCATTATTTGTTGAGGAAGCAACAAGTTCAAAAGTGGAAAGCAAATTTTGTAAGGAAGGTTGGTGCCTTCATATTTGAAGAGATCGGTGTCACTTGCTGAGTTGGTGCTTAACAAAAGGGGTGGGTGCTCCTGTAGGTTGGTGCCTACAAAACTGTAATTTGGGGATTGGTGTCTCCAGTAGGTTGGTGCCTACAAATTTTTGAGAAATATATATAAAGAAATAAGTTTCTCTGTTTTTTTCTCCCAAAAGGGTTTCCACGTATATCTATGTCTACTTGCATTAAGTTTTATGTTCTTTGATTGATTTGATATATTCACATTTCTCGTGATTATAGATCTAATTTCAAGTATTAAAGTTTGAAATAATTTCATAATACTAATTCACCCCCCCTCTCAGTATTATCTTGTGCTCAACACGAAGCCATCACTTCTTTTCTCAGAGATCATAACCGTGCTTTATCTTGGTCTTACGCATACGTGCCCAGTATTGACCCCACCATAGTGGTCCATAATATTGTAACTATTCCTGATGCCAAACCCATCTAACAAAAGCTGAGAAAAATGCACCGTCGTATTGTTCTTCTCATCAAAGAAGAACTTCAATGCCTTCTTTCCATTTCCTTCATCTTACCCATTGATTATCCTCGTTGGATTTCTAACATTTTCCCTATTACTAAAGCAACAAGGGAACTCCTCATTTTCATAGACTTCTATGACCTCAACCTAGCCTACCTGAAAGATGACTTTCCCTTACCCGGTATTGATCAGCTGGTTGACCTCACTGCTAGTCATGAGATGCTATCACTCATGGATGGATTCTCGGGTTATAACCAAATTTTGTTTTCCCTAGAAGATCAACACAAGACCTCATTCATCACCCCTTGGGGGACCTTATGCTATTGATTCATGCCTTTTGGCCTTAAAAATGCTGGTGCCACCTATCAATGGGCTATGACTTACATCTTCCATGACATCATGCATCACATATTGGAAGATTATGTGGACGATATCTTTGCCAAATATATATGTCACTTTGAGCACCTTGCCATCCTCAAAACCATCTTTGACCCCCTCATTAAATATTGTGTCCACCTTCAGCCTAAGAAGTGCGTCTTCACAGTTCTTTTAGGAAAGCTCCTGGGATTTATCGTTTCCCTCTGTGGTATAGAATTTGACCCTAATAAAGTCAAGGCCATTCTCAAAATGCCTCCACCTACTAATCTTCGACAATTTCGTATCCTGCAAGGTAAATTGCAGTCCATTCACCGTTTCATTTCACAATTATTTGATCGGTGTTAACCATTTCATCATCTACTCAAGAAGGATGTCTCCTTTAAATGAGATGATGACTGTCATAAAGATTTTGAGGCCATAAAACAATACCTTCTCCAACCACCCATACTCATCCCACCTAAAGACGATCAACCTTTTTACCTATATATATCCACTACTAATCATTCCTAGGGAGCCATGCTCACTCATCATGATGAGCAGTAGAGGGAGCAGGAATTTTATTACATAAGCCGCACTCTTTTGGACTATGAAACCTGATACAACCATCCTGAAAAACTTTTCTTATCCTTAATTTCCGTTTCCACAAAACTCCTCCATTACCTACTCAACTAGAAAACCTATGTTGTGACCAAAATCGACCCCTTACACTTCATGTATGCCAAAACTTATCAAAATCAGCGTGCCGCATGATGGCTTAAGCTTTTAGCTAATCTTGACCTCAAATTCATTCATCAAAATTCCATCAAGGGCCAAGCTATCGCTGACCAATTGGCCAACACACCTATTTCCAGGGATCAACCTTCTAATTTTGACTTTCCAGATGAGTCAATTGCTACCCTTTCCCTGGATGAACCCCCTTACCAAATGACACTCTTCTTTGACGGTTCCAAGTGTCAGCATGGGGGCGGGGCTGGTATTATCCTCATTCCTCTTAATAGATAACCAAGCCTTTGTCTTTTAAATTATATTTTGAATGTACCAATAATATTTCTGAATACGAAGCACTCGTACTAGGTATCCAAGCTGCCTACGCCCTAGATGTCAAATCAATCAACATCTCTGGTGATTCTCAATTGGTCATAAACAAAGTCAATGGTATGTACTAATGTCATAACAATATACTTCAAAATTATAAACATCATGTAGACATAATTTTGACCACCTTTGATCGTTACACCCTTCAAACCATCCCATGTTCAAACAAAAAATTTGCAGATACCATGGCCTACTTAACTTCCCAAATACCCACTTCACCCACCGATTCTAAAATCTTTGTCATCATACAAGATTACATTCACCTTATTATTTACCTCACAATGTTTACTTGATCAGAACCAATACTCTGACTACCTTTCTTTCTCCATCTTATCTCCTCATCTCACCCATAACGGACAATGTGCCTTCCTTAAAAATGTCTCTCATTACATCATCCTAGGAGGAATCCTCTATAAGCACAACTTTGATGGTATTCTCTTATGATTCCTCACAAGTTCTGAAATTCCTTATACCATTAAGGAGGCTCATGATGGCATATGTGGAGGTCACTTTAGTGGCCTTGCTGTTGCTAAGCATATTCTTCACCTAGGCTATTACTGGCTGACCCTTAACAATGATTGTTACGACTATGTCAAATGTTGTGTAAAATGCCAACAACATTCCAACCTTCATCATACACCCAGTCATGCCTTACAGGTCACTCGTGACATTTAGCCCTTCTCTCAATGGGGTTTGGATCTTGTCGGAGAAATCAATCCTCATTCTTCCCAACACCATCAATGCATCATCATTGCTACCGAATACTACAAAAAATGGGTAGAAGCCATACCACTCATTTCCAAAAAAAGCTGAGAAAATATGTGAGTTCATTAACCACCACATCATTTGTCGCTTTATTATTCCTCATCGCCTCATCACTGACAATGGAAAACAATTCAAAAAAAAAACATTGCAAAAACTTTGCATCACCTTTGGCATTCATCTTAGTTTCTCATCACCCTACTACCCACAAACTAATGGCCAAGCCAAATCCACTAACAAAACCCTCAAAAAAATTCTCATGAAAGTGGTTGACGATACTGGGAAGGATTGGCATAAGCAATTTGCTTTTTCCCTGTGGGCATACCGCACTAGTATTCACACTTGCACTACGGCCACACCCTTTTCTCTAGTCTACGGTACTTGAAGTCCAAATCCCCTCACTCCACATTTCTATCCAATAAATGCTCACTGATGATGAATTTCATCAGGACCACTTAACACAGCTAGAGTTATTAGATGAACACCATCTTAATGCTCTGGATGACCTTCAAGTTTAAAAACAACATATCAAACATGCCTATGAAAAATGTGTTCATAAACGAACCTTCTAAGTTGGTAGCCTTGTCCTGAAAGAAAATAAACACATAACCAAAGTAGAAAAAAGTAAACGGGGAAAATTTTCTCCTAATTGGCTTGGACCATACATTGTGACTCATACCTATGGATCAGGTGCTTATCGTTTATCTTCTCTCGATGGTAAACCCAAGCCTAAGCCCGTAAATTCCTTACATCTTCGACCATTCTATTATTGACTCGTTGTCCTACCTCACCCTTTGTCTCTCTCTAGGCTCGTCCCTTGAGCACTACCCACTCCATACACCTCCCTAATGATTAAACTAGAATCATGTGAGTACCCATCACTTGTTATCTTCCCTTGAATATGTGTACCCCGACGCTACACATAGCATGATTCTCATGGATAGTTTTTTTCTACCTTTAGATGAGATCCCATGGTTGTTTCACCTTTCCTTTTGAACAAGATTCCTATCCTCCACCTTGGTCTTATCCATGACTTCAAAGACCTCACATGGGACCAAACTTCATTAGTCAAACTTCTCATAAAAAAGATGACTCCCTCAAAAGGACATCTTCCTCTCAACAAATTACTGCTATAAATATATTTTTCCCCCGAAGGATAGCTATGTGAAGCTCTAAATAAAAAATAAAAAAATGAGAGCAACCGAAGCTTCCCTCATCGATCAACTTCACGAAGACCTCAAGGAGTTCCATATTATTTATCTCATATAGACTTCCTGCATCGATCGGTCTATAAAAAAAACATTTTTAGTCATGGACTTGCCCATTGTGACCTAGGACCTCTTTCCCGAAGGGCCTGCTACCTCATACCATATTATAATTAACTACCTTTCACCCTTCTTACCATTCCCACTCATCATTTCCTCATTGCCTCAAGGGACATCTTAGAATTTAGACATTTGGTGATCCTGTGACTACTTTTCATCGTAGAACATGTCAATCATGCAATGTCTTTAGGGTCTTATGTTCATCACCTCCTCCAAGGTATGATCTACTCGATATGATCCTACCCAATCAGGTGGCTTTATTGCCCCCTCTTATCTTTTAACCATCTTTGTTTACATTTTGATTACCTTATATAGGACTTGGTCCTCGACGCTTACCTTTGGGGTAATCCTCCTCTTTTGCCACAATCTCTTTCACCTATATCATTTTACTTACAATATACCCACACCTATCAAACCTAAAACCACAACATGCCCAAAAACCTACCATCTCATTTTCATATTATTCCCTAGCTCAGGGGAGAACTACATCAGCCTGAGGTCCCTTTTCATTGGGACTATATACGCAACACTCCTAGGGCATGGGCCCCTTGGAGGTTAGCTTGGCCATTCTCTACCCTAAACAATTCATCAACCATGCCTAACTCACCATTTACATCACATTTCACTTAGTTCCCCTTTTATATACAAAATTGGAAATCAAGCCACATATATAAAAATTTACTACATATTTTATACATTTATTACGCTTACCATTTCTCTATCATCACTATGCAAAGATTATACCACCTCTCACACATGACCCATAGTATCATTCATTGCAAAAAATAATGAATCACAACTTCACCTACTTTCAATATATCCATGCCTAATCAACCTGACTCAACCATGCCTAACCAACCTAACTTGATCCATGTCTATAACCTGACTCAACCATGCCTAACCAAACTTGACTCAACCATGCCTAACCAACCTAATTCATACATGCCTAACCAACCTAAACTCGATCCATGCCTAAACCGACCTAACTCCATAATGCCTAACTCACCTAATTTCCATCCACATCAAAGTAATAAATCCATATCTCATCTAACACAAGCCATAAACCAATATCTCATAAACACATCAACAAATCAAAAAATACCATGTATCATATCATATAAATCAATCAATATGTATCTCAATATACATGCCCATCTCATCATGTCGATCATCTAAAAAATGTCGACACGCAGGCTGATATACAATACAAAATGTCATCGGCACGCAGGTTGGTCTCATTATACAAAAAAGAATGAATCAAGACAAAATCTCTTCGACACTCAGGTCGTTATATGCTCAAAATATACAAATCACTCATACATCCTCACTATCTTCAACATGCAGGCTGATTTGTGATAAAAAAATATAACTATCTTCGGCATGCAGACGGGCATTTATATAAAAAAATAACTAATATACATTAAAAACTAGGTGATCGCATATCAAGCATCTTGCCGGATGTCCTCCATCTCTGTCTCACTTGTACCCTCTGCCTCATGTGTCCCTACTAGCACCTCACCTAGCGCTAGTCGCCACTCGATGGTGGCCTCTCCCTGATCAGGCCTCGGAGGTCACTAACCTCCTTTGCACTCTACACTATGAGTGCGGGATCTCGTCCTCTCACTGGATGCTTGTTGTGCCCTATACTCGGCATAGGATATGAAATCTATCCTGGCCACCATAAGCTGGTCCTGATAATATCTCACCTCACCTAGGGCATCCTGTAACCTAGATATAAGAACAATCTGTGGTGGTCCCATAGATCTCGGCCCCTATACCTACCCTGTAACAACCTACCCTGCTCCTTCCTATGAACTGGGACCTACTCCTGGTGCTTACGGTGGTGCCCACTACCCCTATGCCTATATCTAGGCCTGTAAGGTGCCAATCTGTGCCTGGGCTATGGTCAACTGGCCCTATAAACTTGCCACCTGATCCTATAAGGCTGCCACCTGAATATCCCCCCTAACCATCTCTATCTCCTCCATCTACCATCTAAGACTACATCCTAGCTACCTGTACATGTAGCTCTGCTACCTCTACCTCTGAGCCCTCCAGCTATGTCTACAGTATACCTAACTGGGTAGTCAGTGTCACTACCTAACCCTGTAGGGCATCCCTCTACACCCTTAATGGTAGCTAGGTCTGGCTACCTCGTTTTGTGTGGTATGGCTAGTAACTGATCCACCCACCACTGCCTATACCTATCTATACATCCAGCATCATATATCTACCGATCCACTGGCTGCTCCTTCTCCCCTATCAGCACGGTAGGTTGTGCTAGAGGTAAGGGCCTCTCCACGTTATCTCTCTAATACTATGGGAAGGGTGGAGGAATGTCCTATAAGAGCCTGAACTACTGTTGGACTCTGTCTACAGAGATCATCTCATCCTCCCCGACAAGGCGACCCTATATCCACCTCTTTAGTTGGATCTTAGCTAGCTCCTCATGCATATGTCTATATGAGGGGAATCCCACATATGGACTCTAGATAATTTCCACTCTGGACAACCCCTCTAGTAACTGCCAAAAATGGACCACATCATGTGACGGCCTATCCGATCTCTGCTCTCCTATCACCGGCACCCATCTCTTGTATCCCACCCACACAAATCTAGGTGGAAATGCATCTTCTTGGGGCATCCCTATAGGTCACATGCACACTATGTGCTTGTATGCCTAGTAGTGTAGTATAAATGTACAACACAGGCTAAACCTGTGCAACTACCCATATGCCCACAACTCTCTATATAGCTACACCAAGAATGTTGGTGGCCTAGGAAAAGCATGTCTCATGAACCATCATATCGTGAAGTACCCCCATCAATGATTAGGGAAAGCATCCACCCTCTACATCTAGAAATTCATAGCAGCACACTGCCTCCATCAACAAAACCACTAGCCTCATCTCATCTAGATGGGCTAGGTACATCTCTCCATAGCTCAAACTGGCAATATGGAATCTCATATCAGCTGCCCCCTCACCAAAAACTATCCCAATCAACTCCTCTGAGGTCTCAGAGGAGATAGAATACATCTGGGTACCCAATATGGGTAGCCAAAAAATTTGGAACACATCCTCCAGGGTGATAGTCATCTCACCCGTCAGAAGGTGGAACATGTTGGTCACGGGATCCCATCTATCAATGAGCATGATAATCAAGCTGGGTTACCAAAAAACATGTCGGTAGTGATGAATCCCACTCAAGCCCACTACCTCCGCATGCTACAACTCCAAAGGAGTCACTATGTTGCACAATGTCACCAGTAGAGGCGGAACCATGTCCCACATATGGAACTGTGCTCTCCCCTACATCCAATCTAAGCACAACATTAATCTACATTTACCATGACCATATTCACCAATTATCATTATCCTCTACCCTATTTTCACCCTACCCATATCAACTACCTATCCCACATCACTTTTGGACCCTTGTGCCTCAAATCTCGACTGATGCCGGTTCATCCTAACCGACTCCAGTCACCCTTAAACCGGCATTAGTCACCTGTTTGGTGACCGATACCGGTTCACCTTTACTGACCATGGTTACCATGTAACTAGCATTGGTCACCTATTTGGTGACCAATACCAGTTCTACCCAACTGACACCGGCCAAACGTGACTGACGTTGGTCATTGTCATAGAAAATCCCGCGACTTCCCAAAACCCCCATTTTCTAAAAATCACCCCCTTCCCCTTTTACCCCACCTACAATGAACTAAACTACCCCTAGACCTCTACCCACCCCACCTATACCATTTACTACCCTTCCCCTCCCTCTTTTTTCCTGTTATTCCCCCCATACCCAAATTTTATTTTTACCCACCCACAAACAACAAAAACCCACAAAAACCTAAAATAACAATTATGTAAACCTTTAATCTATCCAATTAACAATGTAGAGTTGGACACTTACCTCATCACGCTACCACCATCTCGGTGGCACATCTAGCCGCTATTCCGATGGCCCACCAAATCCCTCTCTGGCATCTTCCATCACTGAATAACTACTCGTAACCTCCACCCAATCAAATCTCTTGCCCTGATCCCATGGACCCGCTGCTCACCAACCCAACCCTCATCCAATCACACTGCCAACTCATTGTCCCATTTCCTCTGGACACTTTTCTCTCTTTTCTCTCCTTTTTGTCATTTTCTCACTTCACAAATAGAAAATGAATAATAAAAACATATATTTTTTATTTTTATAACCAACCCAACCTAACCAATGTCGGTTACCTTTGACCAGCATCATTCGGGTGCCCTACCTCACTGTCGTTAGTTTTCCTATACCAACGTCAGTTATCCATGACCACCATCGGTCATCCTCTCCTACACATTACCCTTAATTAAGCCCCTTTTACCCCACAAGTTACCTTGATCCTTTACCCCACCCTTTACCTTGATCCTTTACCCCACCCCTCACCCTGATCCTTTACCCAACCCATTTACCTTACCTTTCCTGACCTCCTCATTTACTACCTCCCTTTTTCCTCCTTTGGGGACTCATTATTTTACCCCTACCTTGGCCTTACCCATGCTGGGACCTAGATATTTAGACCTGGACCATCGCTAGTGATCTTTGACCTCATGTGTTCAATATACCTTGTGGTAATGTTACCTATGTTGATTGACCTAATGACCTTACCTAGCCTATTGCCATGACCGTTTATCCTGACCCTACCTTTGGTGTACCGAAACATACCTAAACATTCCTACACCTAACCTACGTTGTGTTTCCTGACCATATCATATACCTTGGATACTAGATTCACTTCAACCTTGTTTAGATAAACCTATCGACCTTAGACGATGTAGAGTTTTCCTTCTCTTCAACCCAGTAGTGTGCTGCAGTTTATTCATGTGCGTGAGTTTGACTATTACTACCTTTGACCCAGACCCATTACCTAGATTTCCCGCGTAGACCTTTAACCCTTTCTCCCCTGTGCCCACCTGCCTTTTCCTCACATTTACCTTTTATCAAACCACTCACTGATTCTCCCTTCTACCTCATCAATTCCTAGTTTGAGGGGGATCACCTTCACCCACACATGGGGCAACCACATCTTATTTTTGTTAGCATCACTTACCAATACAAGCTACGTAACAAAAAGGGGCAAAATGTAGACACTAAAATTAGGTCACACTCCCCTTTGGTCCCTCGACGAATAAACACCCTTCATCACATTCACCTAGCCATGACCCCCTTCACCCCACTAATATTAATTTAATTAATTAAATTAAATTAATTAATTATCCTCACTATATCTATTATTTAAATATCTTATTTTAAATAATATCCACACATACAGTTCACTTAGACACCTCACCAAGCCAACTCACCCTAAGACTTGTTCTTAGTAAGTTTCCATAACTAAATAAGACTTACCCAAACCCTAAAAATCAATGCCTACATTCCCTCTAACCACATTCCCACATGATCACAAGAAGCTCCTAGTCTAATCCATGGGTTAATGACATGAGATCTAAGGAAATCAAGAGGATCTCCCTAGTTTAGTAAACCTAGGAAATTCCGCCTTGATCTATGCCAGTTACCCCTAACTGTCACCGGTTAAGCTAGAACCACCATTGGTTACCCTTTTAACCCCAAAAGAATCTTATTCTCAAGGTTAGATGTTTGAAGTTGAAAGCAAGAAGCAGAAGGTTGGTGAGAATTATCATATCTCAGAGAGAAAACACATCTTCAGAGAGGGAATTCTAGCGAGACCACACATACAAGGAAGGAAATCAAGCATCTTTTCCTGTACATCCATCCCAGCCAAGATCTGATCTAACCAAGCAAAGAGGAATGTACATGTAGTCCATGCAAAAGCTTTCCTTTAGTTGGTGATCACTTACAGCCTTCAAGCCTCTCATCAGCATCTCCATCCTTCACACATAGGCATCTAGGACCAGAATCCAAGTAAGTATAACGTCACACTTCTCTGGTTTATTTCATTTCATCAGTATTTTATCATTTATTGCTTACCTAGCCACCAATTGACCTTCTCCAATGCATCTACCTCCATATTCCCATTAAAAACCTCGCCAAAGTCTACCCCAATCACCCAATATCTCATCCTGACCAACCAAATTCCTTTGTGCAATCACAAAGGAGACCTAATGCTTATTCTATGACATTTCTAGAATTCACAGTAATCAGCACCAGTCACACCTAACCACCGTCGGTTACCCCTGATCGACATCGGTCTCTGTATTTTCCCACACATCCTAGAATAGAGACCTACCCACCAAATTTCATCTCACCCTCATTCACCTGTGATCTACCCGAGACCTATGTCAAACCTGCATAGACCCAGATCCAATCATTTGACCTTTGGATTCTATTCTAGCTTAACCTGTTAGATTATATCTATTTCTTTTTTTTTTTTAAGTGAGATGCCTAAATCATTTAAA
Organism: Taxus chinensis; assembly: GCA_019776745.2. Taxonomy (NCBI): domain Eukaryota; kingdom Viridiplantae; phylum Streptophyta; class Pinopsida; order Cupressales; family Taxaceae; genus Taxus; species Taxus chinensis. Next base: position 41,293,914 of record CM034154.1, read on the forward strand.
ATTACAATAGGATTTACTTTGTTTACAACATTAAATTGTTTAAAGTAGTGGAACAATAGCCATCTAGGAAGTATCACACTTCCCAGATCTAGCATACGCTAGGTAGTTCACTACCCATATTGTTTAATTCCTTCTAGTGGTCTTGCTTTGCATTACAGGTAGTTCCTCCTAGCCAAAAGGAAGCTCTCATGATCAGCTGTGGATTTGGAAGTCATATGCATGCAACAACCCATCAACCAGCATTTGAACAGGTATTCCTCCTATGCCTGTTACCCTATCTGTTTCATCAACACTTCAAAGAAATAATCTAAGAATCAGGTGAAACAATGTCCATGTCATACTCCTACAGTTTGTTCACCCATCTACATCTTTTACTTGAAATATCCATCTCTTATAAGATTTCTTTTACCATAGTGTGGGGAACATAAGCAAAAACTTTTGAACTTAAGATATAAGGCCTAAAAACCATTGTTGCTTTCACTAAGGCAAATGCTTATTTTTCCAATATTATATACTTCAACTCAGTAGCTTGTAAAGCCTTTCTGAAGAAGGAAATAGGCCTCTCAACCCCATCTTCATCCTTTTGGAGTAGAACAGATGTAATAGTATTTTCAGAAGCAAAGGAGAAGATTTGGAAAGGCTTATTGTAATTCAGGGCTGCCAAGACAGGTGCATGTTTAAGTGCTTCTTTGATTCCTTCAAAATCTTGAATAGTAGCCTCCTCCCACTTGATAACTTGATCCTTCTTTAACATGCATGTGATAGGAAGAGTCAACTCAGCAAAATTGGACACAAACCTTCTAATGAAATTGATCTACCCAAAGAAAGATTGGATACCCTTCTTTTTTTTTGGAATCAAAACCTTGGTGATTGCTTCTACTCTCTCAAGGTCAATCATGACACCGGCCTTTGAAACAATATGACCAAGCATCTTGGCCTTTTGCACCCCAAAGTGACACTTCTTTGGATTGAGAGATATTCCAAATTATCTACATCTGATCAACATCTTTTCCAAATGCTGCAAGTGATCTTTTCTACTCCTTGAAAACACATTCACATAATCCTTATAAACTACAATGAAGTCATTTATATAACCAGAAAAAGAAACATCCATTTCCCTCTGGAAAGTAGGTCCAGCATTCATGAGACCAAAAGGCATTCTCACATAAACATATGTTCCCTAAGGAGTGGTAAAGGTAGTTTTAAATCTTTCTAACTCCTTTACAACAACTTGATTATAGCTAGAGAAACCATCCAAGGTAGACAACAATTCAAATCCAGTTACCAACTGCAACATGTTTTCCATGTTTGGAAAAGGATAATTTTCTTTCAATGAATCTCAATTCAAATTTCTGAATTCTACACAAAGTCTGATATCTCCATTCTTCTTTCTGACTGGCACAAGGTTTGCAACCCAAGACGAATACCTTATGGGCTGAATGATCCCTCCCTCCTTCATCTTCTTCAATTCATCTTGCATTTTCATGGAGAGGATTGGATCGATTGGCCTTTTCTTTTGTCTAAATGGTTTGGCATTTTTCTCAAGAGGGATCTCATGTTGGAATAAGTCTTCTTTATATGCTTTCAGATCTAAATATGACCAGGCAAGGAAGTCTTGATATTGTTTCAACAATTAGAGGTAGGACTATTTTTCTTCCTTGTTTAAACTGTTGCCCAACCAAACTCTCCTTGGTTTCTCATTAGTTCCCAAGTTATGCTCCTCTATGTACCTTGAGGTAGATATGTTTCTACTGATGATACAATCAGTTTTTCTAAAATTTGACTCAAGAGCAACAAGACCTCTAGGAATGGTGTTAGTTTTCAATTGGATAATATCTTTTCCAAAAAAAGTCTCTCTTCCTTCAGTCATACATACCGTTGGTTCCCAATAAATATTCTGATCTACAAAATCACCTTGATTTTGTAAGAACATTTGCACTTGAGCATCATCATTAAACACTTGCCAATGTTTGATGTTGTCGGGGACAGCTGGCCTAGTTAACACTTCAACATTGTACTCACAATAAGGTGAAATGGTGCAATCTCCAAATATTGAACCCAACACTACCAACTTGTTAGTAGTAGCATTCAAACTTCTATCATGATGCACAATATTGAAAAAATCAAACATCTCAATTAGATCCCAAACTACATGCTTATATTGTTTCATCCGCTGACTTTTTGTACCATACAGTTTTCTTATTTTTTGACAAAAAGCTCTAAATATCCTTTTATAATGATGTCCTTAATACCATACTTCCATGCAATTCTCAGATCCAACAACAAGGATTCATACTCAGCAATTTTGTTAATACATTCAAAATTAAGCTTGAAGGAAAAAACAAATTCTTCCAAGCTAGGAGAAATCAGAATTATACCAGCACCATTTCCAAATTTGGAGCAAGCTCCATCAAATAGCAAGGTCCAAGGAGAACCTACCTAATCAAGGCACTTTGACTAACCCATCTTGTGTTGCTTTCCATCAACAAACCCAATAAAATTATCAGCATCAACACTAGCAAAAAACACCTCATAGGAAGCATTGTTTGGATCCTCAATTAGATGCAACATTTTCTTCTCTCCATATAATTTGACAAGGCTTCCCTTAATGGGAATGGTGGTGAAAGACATATCCATTTGGACACTCCCTCCAACACTCATAGCCCACTTTCTTGACAATAACATACCCCATTTAGCAGGGCAATCAACAATCACAACATCCAATTTTAAATTCCTCCCGAGATAAGATGCAAGCTGCACCACCAAACCCTTCACATAGCTAACTACAGGAACTTCTCTTGAGTCCATGGTAGTACACTTTCCATAGGCTATTGTCATTTTGATATCTAACTCATTCATGAATTCTAGAGGTATGACATTACATGATGCACTAGAATCAAACATACAATTGTGAAGTAGCCTATCCTTTATGATCAGAGTTTTGAAGAATGGATCAACATTAAATTGGGAATCAACCAAGGATGTCCCCAAATATACCTCAGGTGTTTCTCCAAGATCCTCTACCGCTGGTGGTGTTTCAAGGTCTGCAATGATCTAAGGAGGAGTTTCAACAACATTTAAATTTCTTTCTAGAGTAGTCTTCTCCCCCTTCAATCCTAAGTACTCAAATGATCTCTTCTTATGGTCAGGAATTCTAAGCAACTCAATGACTAGAAAACTCACTTTGATTTGGCTCAATACTTGGTCTATGTCATATGCAACACTCTTTGGCAAAGCAACATTAGAAAGGAGACAAGAAGATTCATTAGATGGGAAGGGATTCTTGGCAGCTTGGGTATGAGGAGGACTGTAATTTTTCCTTAGTACATCAAAGCCTTTGGCAGGTGTTTCTCTTGTAGGAGATTCTTAGGGAATGTTTGTGAGCAAGGGTGTTATAGGTTTGGCTTGAGGCCCAGCTCCCTTAACAACTTTACTTCTAGTGTTATAGTCCTTCTCTTGAGCTACAACAACATTCATCAACAATTGTCTATCTTCCTTCAAAGGAATACCACCGTCATACTTCTTAATCATCAAAGATCTTAAGTATTCAAAGTCATTGTTAGGAATTTCAAAAGTGTGCACTACATCAACTTCAAGAGTATGAGGGGGAAGAACTACTTGTACCCATTTGATGCAATCCCAAAAGGTCGCAGCTGTCCTTGTACTTATCACTTCAATAGATGTTGCTCCTCCTTGTGAGCTTAAAGAATAGCCCATCATGTAGATATCATCATCAATACCATCATCATTATTATCTTCACCATCTTGTTGGTTATAATTCTTAATCATCAAATCTCTTAAGTATTCAAAGTCATTGTTAAGAATTTCAAAAGCTTTCACTACATCAACTTCAAGAGTATGAGGGGGAAGAAAGACTTATACCTGTTTGATGCAATCCCAAAAATTAGTAGTTGTCCTTACACTTATCACTTCAATAGATGTTGCTCCTCCTTGTGACCTTAAAGAATAGCCCATCATGTAGACATCATCATCAGTACCATCATCATTATTATCTTCACCATCTTGTTGGTCCACTTCACATGGAGGATGGGGTAGAAAACAACTATCACACCAATCAATATCAACAACTTCCTCAACAACAACAACCTTGACAGTTAGGGGATCAGGTAACACTCTTCCTTCACATGCTTGAGGATGTCTATTTGTTCCATAAGTCCCTTCCCTCTATCATCTACCCTTTGATCACCTTTAGGATGATTGGAAAATATGTCATGGTTTTGTGCTCTTAGCTGACCTTGTGAATTCTACTCAATTACTTTCTCAGCTCTTGCCAACTTGTATGATATTTCTTTGACATCCCCTGCCAAAGTTTTCACAACCTCCTCCAAATCAGCACCCTTGCTAGCTTGTGTTTTTCAGGGTTTATCAACTTTACACCATCTCTCTTGAAATTTTTCCCAATTGCTTTGATATTGTTTTAAATTTGAAGTACCATGGTGAAAACTTTCCTTAGATTGGTAGGGTTCTTGTCTCTTAAGTAGTAGGCTACCTTGTTATCAAATTCATCTACATATTTGATTAGACAAGATTCATCACAAGGCCTCAAACTAATAGGCAGCATTCTCAAAGTTTTGTCAAACCTTGTCTTGAAGTCATGAACTGATTCATTGGGGTTCTTCTTGATATTTTCAAATTCAGACAAGACAAATCTAGGATCACTCTTTTCACCATACTGTAACCTAAATGCATTCTTCATTTCAGTCCATGAATCAATAAAATTATTAGGCAGAGCCTTGTACCAATCCCTAGCATCCTCTTCTAGTGTATGAATGAACAATTTAATATAAACATCTTTAAACTCTATCTCAAAATCCTCCATCATGTTAACAAAAAGTTTGAGATGCTGATCACCAGTTATGGCATTGTTACCTTGGAACTTTGGCAACCTATTTTTGGCATCTTGTGGGACAACATTTAGGTAACCATCCATTCCTCTAAAGTCTATAGGACTAAAGGTGTTCACAATAAATGGAGATCTAGGCTGAGCCATTATTTTTGGTGGAGGTGATCTTGGGGGTGACACAAGTTGATGGGGAGTGCAAGGTCTCTGGGGCTCAAGAATGTGATTCACAAGACTGGTATTCTCTAAGTGCTGATTTTCTTGGAAAGTTTTATTTGAATTGAAATAGAGAGGTGTAGATTCAAGAACTAACTTACCAGATACAGCAGAGGGACCTTCACTAGTTGAGGTAAACAAGTTTATGAGAGGATTTCTTCAATTATAATCACTTGAAGAAGAGTGATAATCCTCTACCAAAGGTTGATCTCTCTCACTTATAGATATATATTTGCCTGATGTCTGACCTTTAGCAAATTTCCAAACTCTTCTCCCTTCTAACTCTGAGTTCCTTAAATTTGAGAAAAACTTCTTAGCAGAGTACCTAATGAAGAGAGATCTTCTTTCTTCTAGTTTTACAAATATTAGCAACACAAAAATAAATAACAGGAAGCTTAAGACACTGGTATTTATCAAGATCAAATCAGCATGGAGTCACCACTAAGGATTTTAACCCTAGTTGTGTCGATGCACTAAAATAATCTGTCAAATATCTATCAGCACTAAAAACATTACCAAAATTTATAGATCAGACCTTCTTTTTCTTGAATTTATCAACCACAAATGCAAATGAAGTGCAACTACTGCTATAAACTGATAAAATTTACAGGTAGAACTTATATCTTCACTATATCCTTACAAATCTTATTATAAAATGATGCTTCAACAATGTATTTGCATGCAGAATTTGCAAGGGACATTACCAGGGTTTGATATGCATTCAAATATCTCAAATATGTATGCACATGGAACATATTAAACTAAGAAAATATCAAACACAGAACTCTACCCTTCATTCTAGCCTTATAAATCTGATGAGAAGATGATACTCAGATTTGTAATTACACCAAAATGACATAACAAGTATTACCAGGGATCTGAAATACTAAAATACTAAATAATCTCCCCAGCCGTGACACCAAGAAAGTGTTGTTGATGGGCTAAATAGACATGGAATGGCAAATGAATCAACAAATCAATCTCAATAATGCAAATTATTTCCTAGGAATTCAAAACAGTCCCCAATAACAGTGCCAAGAAAGTATTGGTACCCAAATCTATTCTCCTTCTCAACCTGAGTAGCATCAGAGATATGGCATGAAGCTTGAAGTCAGATAGATCAATATGTTTGTTATTTTGTAGCCGGGGATGTGATCTAACTGGCACTCAAATTTGTGGAGAGATGGATAGCACTCAAATAGGACTTGATCTTGTCCTAACTATTTTAGGTTATGCCTTTCAACCAAGGTAATAGAACCTACTTTGTAACCCTCAAATGGTGAAGGATATGGAGATATCCCTCAATTTGTGTAAATAGTATGGAAAGTTCCTTGGGAAAATATGATCAACACTCCAAATTTGACTTTCACAAGTTGTCACTCCCAGATTATGGAAATATTTTCAAAGCAAGGAAAGGGTTACTGAAGACATTGCATGATCCTGATTTTCTTTGTGCATTTTTGTAGATGGATTATATTTTTTTGTTGACACACAATGCAATACAAGGGTAGTATGGGGTAGGATTAGTTATTTTGAATGAATTTTGATGGGAGATTTTTAGACAAGATTAACCAGAAATTGCCAAATTCTTTGAGGACCTTTGCAAGAAATTTGTAAGACCTAAACAGCAGAATGCTTCAAAGGGATTAAGGTACTCCTTCAACCAGGATATGTGCAATAAATGGAAGCTCATATCTACACTCTTCCACACAATATTTTACAACCTTCCACAAAATATTGAAGCGGATGAACCAAGAAAGCATCCAGAAATCTCTATTTTATCATGACCTAAGGTGCACCCAAAGGTTTACAAACAGTCTCTAAATTCAAGGAATGTAAAGTGATTTTAAATATGTTTATCTCTTTATCAGATGAAATCTCTTCTGAATGTGAGATTTCAAATGCCACTAAAATATCAACAAGAAATGAGACCATGTATGATCAAGAGAGATATCAGACACAAGACTGTAACAGGAGCAAAAAACAAAAATTGAAAAAATTCTAAAACATAAGTGCATGTAAATTTTTCCAAGAGACAACATAAAATAATCCAGAATGACCAAATTTATCAGTAGGGGAATGTTATAAGAACAATCTCAGAGCTTGTCGATGGATTTATAACTAAAATCAACTCAACATGATACAAATGTGATGAAGAAAGGAATTAGAAATGGTTCTCAGGTGGTTTCTCAGAAGATGGGATTTTTCCCAGATTTTCCCATGAAATTCTAAGTTTCTCCGACCTTTTGCATGTCTCAAAACATGCATTATATAACATTCTATTACATTTGATCCTTCTTTCCCAAGAAAATAATATGCCTAGCATCAAGTTTGTTACAAAATTCCAACATGATTCAGAGATTGGGACGTTTAACAAATTTGCAAAATAAGTTGACAGGTGTTTCAAAAAGGTGAATCATTATAAATCCTTCATCATTATCCATTGTGGAGGCACGTTTTTCATTCTCCAAGCATACAGACCCCTTTCATTTCATTATTTCATCCTTATCCCTTTCAAATTTTTACTCTGTAACTTTGGAATTGATCTTTCACGTGTTTTTTCGAACCCGAGTAAAAATTCGTTTAAAAAATGCCCTAGATCTGTAAATTAAAATTTCTAATTGATCCCATTGATCCTTGAAGGAAACAATGACATGAATATGCCAAAAAATTGATGAAAAATGATGCAAAATTTGCATCTCCAAGCTTCTTGGAGCAAAAATGGTGGCCAAAAATGAAAATGTATAGCTACCGTTGATTTTCCCTTTTTTACATCAATCTCGGCCCTCCACGTGTCAAAATACAATTCAGAATGGATTTGGGATCACTTTTTTACGTTTTAACATTTTGAAAAAATATAAAATTTTGACTTTTTTCTCCACCCCTCCGCCCTTGAAATTTGGTACTGACACGTGGCATATGGTGGGTCCCATTGAAATCGCGCTTCAATTCTACACATTTCCACCCTTTTTGGAATTTTGGAAAAATTTCACTTTTTCCACGTGGGCCTGCACCTCTGATTTTTTCCTTGACACGTTTCCACCTCTCTATCACTAAGAATCTGTGGGCTTATTTCAGGTTTTACCCCCTTTTTTCACCAAAGGAAAATTTCCAACTTTTCCTCTGCGGGCCCACGCCTCTAGTTCCTTCCTTACCACGTGTTGGTCGTTGGTTCATCGTGGAGCCACACCTCAAATTTCCACACTAAGTTCTTTTACAAAAAGGGAAAAATTTCCCCGTTTCCTCCGGTGGCCCGCACCTCCTTCTATGCCTGCCACATGTCTTCCTCTACTTCATTCGGACCCGCGGCTTAATTTTTTTCTCTAAGTCCTTTTTGTAGAAAAAGGGAGCCATTTCACTTTTGCCCCCGCTGGCCCGCTGACCCGCACTTGCCTCTGCACCTGCCACGTGTCCACCCCTTTCTCCATTGCGGCTTTGTGGCCCCTTCTTCAACATTTCTCCCTTTTCATCAAAAAGGCAAAAATGCCTATGTTCCTCGCCTGCCTTCCACTCTGTCTTCGTATGAGAATGTGACACATGTCCTCCTGTCGAGTTGCGGGGCAAATTTCAAATTTTTTCCCAACGCCAAAAAATGCTAAGTTTTTCAAATAGATCCGTCGATCCTTGTCTAACCAAAAGTGGCCACGTATGAGGGGATGCCTGAGCTTAATTTTGACGGGAAAATTACACCTGTATAACCATAAAAAAACACAGAATTTGCTTGCAACCTCCAAAATCAATTTTTTCTTCGTGTATGAAATAATTTTTGGTCAAAAAACATATGGGAAGTGATTTTAAGCAATTTTCAACCATGGGGAAGGATTTTTGAGGGAAAATAAGTACAAAATGAGCAAATTTGAGTTCCAAAGGCCGAGAAAGAAGGAAAAAATGACAGAGGCCCATGGGGTTCAAAATTTAGGGCACAAAACAGAGCATGCATGTATTTTTCTTTTAAAATGAGGGAAAATAATAAGTTTGTGAGCCTTTGAAAGCATTCAATCTGGAGAACAAAGTTTGTAGACCACCAAATTCAAAGAAAAACATTTTTTGAGCACGTAGAAAATAGGGGAAAAATGGGAAAATAACAGAGGATCAAAATGGGAACCAACACCTCCTAAGAGGGAGGGTGTTAAACTCATCAACACAAAGAATCCTCAATAAAGTAAGGTTTTGGATCTTGAGGAAGTTGTAAAGACTTTGGTTGGAGCTTTCAAAGAAATCTCTTATAAGCTAGCTAGGTAGAGAAAGGAATTAGACAAGGTTCTCAAGGTCAACATAGGCAACAAGGGAAAGACAAATTTGTAAATCATCTGAGAAATGATCAAAGATCTGATGACAGAGGTAAAGGACCCATGGGACCTAGACAACCCTAGGCTAGGAAAAATAGAGTAGTGCCTGATCCTCTAAATGCCAGAGTTGTTATTGGTGAGGCTCATGAAATTGAGTGGTGTGATAACTATTTCTTACCACATTCTCCATGTGAAGTAGATAGAAAGTTGAAGAAGTTGATGATGATGAGAACATTCATGATGATGCATGCATGATGGTTTCATCTACGAGTTCATAGCAGGGAGAAACCTCAATTGAGTTGATGATTACTAGAACTGTTAAAGATTTATGGGATTACATTCACCAAGTATTACATCTTCCTCCCACTCATACTTCTGAAATTGATATGGTGAAAGCTTTTGAACTTCCTAATAATTATTTTGAGTACCTAAGAGCTCTAATTATTGAGAATTATGATGGAGGGATCCCTTCTAAGGAGGATAGGTAGTTGTTAATGAATGTTGTGATTGGCCATGAAAAATAGTAAAATACCAGGAGTAAGGTTGCCAAAGGGGTAGGGCCTTTAGCCAAACCAAAAATTCCAATGCTTACCATTATCCCAAAAGAAACTCTAAGTAAAGATGCATCTAGCAAAGACCTCATTGTCTCAAGTATAATTTGTGTCCTTTCCCATGCTCAGACTATAAAATATCCTATGCCATTAGATTAATTTGTAAACCTTCCTCCTAACACTACATTACCCAAATATGTTCCTTGTGACATAGCCCAAATCTTGAGTCAGATCAAGATTTATGTTCCTATTGTTGAATTTATTAGAATCCATTAGCATAGGAGTAGAGCATTCAAATATCTAGGGTTTAGAGAAGAAAAGGTCACCCAAGGTAGAAATGTTGAGACTCCTACCATTTCAAAGTTTAAAAAAACCCCAAGTATTGGAGGAACTAGGTGAACCACCTAAAGTTTACTTGGGAACATCTTTGGTTGAGTCTCAATTAAATGTTGATCCATTTTTTACAACGCTGATTATTAAGGACACACTGCTGCATAATTATATGTTTGATTCTAGAGCATCATGTAATGTTATGCCTCTGGAGGTTATGAATGAATTGAACATTAAAGTGATGACAACTAATGGCAAGTGAACTACAATGGATTCTAGAGAGGTGCCAATTGTAGGATGTGTAAAAGGTTTGGTGGTACAACTTGTAGCTTATTCGGGTAAAAACTTGAAACTTGATGTTTTTTTTGTTGATTGCCCTGCCAAATAGGGCATGTTGTTATCAAGAAAGTGGGCTGCAAGTGTTGGTGGAAATTCTCATATGGACATGTATTATGCCACCATACCAATTGAGGGCAGCCTTATGAAGTTACCTAGTGAAAAGAAAATGTTATATCTTATTGAGGACCCCAACAATACTTCTTATGAAGTATTGCATGCAAATATTGATATTAATAACTATGTGAGCTATGTTGCTTTCAAGGAATATGCAATTGATTAATGCATGTATCGTGAGCAGGATGATTTTCATAAGAATTTTATGTTTGATGCAGCCTTGAAGGATGTTAAAAAACTTGGCCCAAACACGAGGTGTAAACATGAAAAAATGTGGTCAGATAGCGACTTGGATGGAAAAGAGAGAATAATATGACCAGTTGTTAAAGACATATCAGGACTGCTTAGCATGGTCATATCGAGAATGGAAGACACTTGAAAATTTTCCTTGATTGTTTTCTTTTAATCAGGTTACTCACCATTGTATAGTTTATAGTTCTTTGTTCTCATCTACTTTTGCGTTTTTGTTCATTCTGGTCCTTAGTGATCTGGTTTTGCCAGTTTCTCAGTTCATTTTTTGGAGGGTGGTTATGGTTTCTTTTCTCTGCAAGCTTATTCTTTGAATCCATTGCCTAATGGTCTATTTTTGGCACTTGGTCTGCTATTTGTTCTTATGACACTCACAGAGAGTGACCATCCCCGAGTCATCCGATGTTGGTGCTCAAATTAGTCTCACCCCATTTGTCATTGAAATTCCTCCATTTGCAACCTCTATCATGTTTTCTATCTCCTCGTGTTGGTGCTTGAAGACTTTTTCCTTCACTTGGTTGCCATGGTCAATCCCTTCCTTGGTCGAGGATCACTTAAAGGTCTATAACTTGTTTTTCATTTCTCTGTCCATCTGAAGGAGTGTGTAAATTGGGCATACAACCCAGGTTGTTCCTTTCCTTCTATTTTCTGTAGTCACGTTGTTGTTGTCCCCATTATTTTTGTCCCAAATACCTATGGAAACATGATTGGATGTAGCTCATAGGATCATATTTGAGCCATATAATGGTGCCAAATTCTCTATCCTTGAATAAAGATTCATTTCCAAGTTCAAATGGCAATTTTCTTACATTTTACGGTTTGACGGGTGTATTTTTCCTGGTCAAATTTACATCTTAGCATCGGTGGAAACATGGTCCTTTTTGTTTGGATGTGGCTTAGTGGAGAACTTTAAAAACTATAAGACTCACTTCAACCCAAAACTTGTCCACGTGGAGGAGCGGCACTCATTTGAAAATTCACCTTTTGGTTTGGGCTTGGAGTTATGCCAGGGAGACACATGGATCTTTCCACGACTCTATCCATACTTAGACTTTTTAAATAAAATTTCTAAGGCCTGAGACATGTGGACGGACTGTGCATGTTTGGGGACTAACCCCTAAGTTTTATTTTGAAGAAGCATCAGGAGGACACTTGGAAGCTTCCACTCACTCTACCCTTTTTTTGGACTTTTCAATGGCCTAAGGAAACTATCTCGGACCCTAGACACATGGTGTCTTCCACTGAACCTTCAAATTTTTTAATAGACTCTACCAGACTAAGACACATGTTGAGCACGCACTTGTTTGGGGTCTCTACTTTTGGGGACCATCTCAAAATGTGCCATTTACAAATGTGGAGGCTTCTGCTGGCTCCTTTTTACACTGAGACTTTTTAAATCCCAAAAGGTGTTTTTCTTGGGCCTAGGGTACATGGAAGGCTCGCACTTGTTTGGTACTTACCTCTATTCTTCTCCTTTGCACTTAAACCTAGGAAACACATGGATGGTTGTGATATAAAGTGAAAAAGGAGTAGAATCAACGATTGTTGTGCATTTCACCTATTTTTCTACCATTTCTACTCCAAGACTCCTAGAGACATGAATACACACTATTTTTCATCGTTCTTTGATGAAATTATTTGTTGCCTCTATCTGTAAGGTGTCATTGAATGGATTTGAAACTTGAATGTGAGTCCAAGGATTGTTAAGGTCGATATTTTGAAGTTGGAGTTGCTCAGGCACTTGCGAAAATGGGAATTACTAGAGGAAACATATGCAGGGTAGAATTACAGAGGAAAGAGAGGGAAAAGGGATGAAATGATGAAAGTGCAGGCACAAAAGATGAAAAAGGCATTGCCTCGAGAGAAAAAAGGGATGACCTATCAAGTCTAGCTATGTAGAGGCTCTAAAAAATGATTAAAAGGGGGATTTCTCACATGAAATAACCATAATGATTAAAAGGACTCCTGAAAAGTTGTGGCATGGCATCCTGGGTAAGTGCACCAAGTTGGGGGACAATTAAGTGGACATCAAATCCTGAATTTTACATTAAAAACAACAAAACATCAAATTTAGTCTTCCGCGGACTTGAACCATGCCAAAAAGTAAAAACTATGTCATAAAAAATGGTACCATTGCATAGGGGAGACTATTAGCTTTGTAGAAATACTGATTTTAAAGTGAATAGAAGAGGATAAATATCATTTTATAATTTTTTACTAATAGTAGGTCTTTAAGACACTTTTTCCTGTGAATGTTTATGTCTACGTTTAAGACTGCAAATTTTGTTTCACTAGTCAGAATGTGATAAAACTTATACCATCCCAACCATGGTGAAATTATATACATGTTCAAAAAAAAAAATTGATTTCAATATTTTTTGATGAAGTTATGGCGGGCAAATGGAAAGTGCTCTGTTTTCTTTATGTTTTCATACCACTTTCACAGAAAAAATCATAAAAAAATAAAATACTACTCAAAAAAATACAAAATAAAATCCATCCCAAGATAGATAGTCATTAATCAAGGAAAAAAATATATATCAATTTTTGGCCCAAGAAATGTAAAAAAAAAAACCAAGTCATTGAATTTTGAGTGTTTAATATAGTTAATCTTGTCCATTTTTTACAAAAATTAGTATTTTAGAAACTAGATTTTGGATGCTATGATTCATATTAATATAATTTTGTCTAATTTGGAGTGTATGTATTGCTGATAATCCCTACAAGTTGATATTATGTGGTTATTTGCAATATGATTCCACGGATGACCCTATATTTTCCATCAACTTCCTGCACTTACCCTCCTAGTCATTAATCAAGGGCCCAAGAAATGTGATTAGTTCACAATTGGTCCACCTGGTAGATTTCAGATCTGAATTTGTTAAACATTGTTGTCTGAAACACATTGGTAACAAGAAAAGGTCCCTCAAATATTCTTCTCTTTTGGGGAGGAAATTGAGTGAGAAAAAGGTATAAATGCAATGACATTACTCTTGCAAATGGTTGAAGTTTGAATTCCTAAGAGAAATTTTGAGAAATCCTTATTCTGAGAAGCCTGTCTGAGATACCTGGTTAATTTCATTTTTGTTATATTTTATATCATGTCAAGTTGGTTACAAATGTATAGCCATTGACGAGCACTGAGATTTCCCTGGAAGGTTTCCCTTGCTAATGAATTTAAGCAATATTGAAATTAATTTATGTCCAATCTCTAGCAATTTATGTCTTCTTTATTTTAGAATGTCTGCAAATAGCTTCTTTCCTTATTGCAATCTTACATTGAAATCTTTTTGAAATCACACAGGATCTCGTCCCTATGATAGTTTAATGGTATTTTCAATTTCATTTCAAGAAGACCCTTCATCTTGGATGAGATAAACAAATTTAAAATCAATTCATTGTCATTTATTGATAAAGATTATATGTAAGTCTTCCGATGTACCTTAGGTGTGATTGATCAAAGAATTTGGTGTTTAATTGAGTCTTTCAATTCGAGCCTTCATGTTAGAATCTCAAAGATTATGTGAAAACATGTTGATTTGGGCCTCCACCAAAGCGCACCTTCTAGTTGAAGGAACGTCTGAAGTATTCTATGTTTGATTTGTTCATTGTTGTGAAGTCCCTTTGAAGGTCTGGTATAATCAACTTTATCCTACTTCATCTCCCACCAAAATCATTCAAAGACCATGAATCCACCCTGAACCACCCTTGTTTTCCCTGTGTATCAATAAAGGAACAAAATCTACTTGCAAAAATATGAAGAACAATCAGGATTCCATAATGTCTTTAGCAACCTTAGCCTTGTGTTGAAAATATCTCCATCTTCTGGAAGTGATAACTCGTTAGAGTCAAATTTGGTGTGTTGTTCATATTTTCCCAAGGTTTTCTTTATAAAATTTGTGAAAAAGAAAAGTATCTATGTCTCCTTCAATAACAGAGGTTACAAAATAGGTTCTCTTACCTTGTTTAAAGGCACACCCTAAAATAGTTAGAATAAAATCAAATCCTTTTATGGTGCTACCCGCTTCTTCAAGGCCTAAGTGCTAAAAATTTAGATAAATTACTTCCCCAGCTACCAAAAAACATAGATAATCATTTATCTAATTTTGAGTGTCCTGCTAAATCCATGATGCTTGTCGGTTTATGGAGAAGAGTAAATCTGGGTACCAACAATGTCATCACAACATTAGGTTTATGATATCCTTAAGATGATTAATCATTAACACATGTTAATCAAAGTTCATAAATATTTTAATGTATTTTGAAATATGTTGTTATTATAAGTAATTAGAAAATGCATCATATCCATATTAATATGGTTGTTATAATTATTATTCTTCATCTTAGCATATGACAATAATCAATCATAATGATAACAATAATCATCAAATGTCGATAAATGCATTAATATGCTACCGAGAATTTGGCATTATAACACTTACTAGAAACATAGGGATGCTGAAAAAAACTGACATATCTTTATTTCACAGAGGTTAAAAACCTCTTTAAAATTACATATGATAATACAACATCAATAAAGTACCACAGGCTTAGTTTACCTTTCTTAAGTCACGCGAACCAATTCATTCAATTTTTATAATACAAGAACATTTACGATATTCTTAACAATTAAAGTCAATCAGGAAAAATACATTCATGATATTTAAGAACTCAGAGTAACATCAACAAATATTTCATATATTTATATCAGATCTACCCTTTTATTCTTTTCACGTTTCTTTTAGTCCTGCAAATCTTAAAATGTTGAAGTACAAATTATACATGGTCAGTTCCAACTGAACTGGCATGAATGCTCATTTTATTCACCCTTGTTGTTTAATTCTATATAATGATTATATGTAAACAACTCAACAAATTCCATCATCATGCTTAACAAAATTTCAACTTTATTTTGACTAATGTAGTATCAAAAAACATCAAAAATACTAAGTATAAAAGCAAGTATGTTCCTTACTATTGAAAGTACTTGAGATAATAAATTCCAACCTACCCAAGTCAATATCTAATAATAGATATTTTCATGTTATTGTAAACAATATAGTGGATAACGTATCCTTATCATGATTTTCCTTAACCTTTCAAATAAAAATTATATTTAATCATAACCATATCATGCACAAGTAATTTTTTTCATATTCCCTTCCAAAAGGTAATGATTTCCACAATCTTATCAAATAAAATAAATGATTTACTTAATACCTTTCAACGGGAGTTATGATTCACTATACTCACATCAACATGAGTAGTAAGTTACCCTAATATTTCAAAAATAAATCACTAGATTCATATCAAAAGGTATATTTTCCTTAACTCATCAAAGAAATGATGATTCTTCATACTTGTATCAACTGAAGTACCAATCAACCTTAATCAAAACTATAAGATAATGAAATACATTAATCTTTTCAAATATGGAAACTATGGATCACAAAAATCATATCGAATAAAATCAAATATCTATCTCAGTCCCTTCACAAAGAATTAACGATTCACTGAAGTTGTGACAATAGAAAAAAGAATGGAAACCAAGACTTATTGACCAAGATAAATCCATACAAAGATGTGACTGTGATTTCCATGTGAGGTAATTAGTTTTCTGGCCAAGGAGAAATAATCAAAAGATCCATAATTTCAGTCAAAACCTTCAATTTAACAACCCATTGTCAAATTTGAAACCCCATTTTTTAGTTTGGTGTAGTTCACATAAGGAATACTCAACCCAAAAAAAAACCAATTCATCTATCAACAAAAAAAATTATTCATATAGATCAACAATTCATCTTACAAAGATCCTTTTCAATTCATATAGTAACCATAAAAATAAAATTGCCATAACCACCTAAAATGGGTTTTAGCCCTCAACCCTTGAATTCATTGTAGGTTATAATATAAAAACCATTTCTCATAATGACCTATACCCAGGTTGATCTAATATTCACTTTTCTATAGTAACCCCCCAAAAAATATGTTGGTTCTAGTTTCAAACTTTGCCCTTGTCATTTAAAAACGTTCCTCCAAAAATCTTCAAGCCATGTTTATGGGAATGATATTCATAATAAATTTGTTAAAGTAGACGTATCAATCCTTGCATAATTATCCTAATGTGTTGTTGTTTCTTAATCCTTGTGCAAACTACATTTTGTCTCTGAAAATTCAAAATCAAGTGGTGTATATTGGTTTTCTTCGCTATATCAAAGTTATGTCTATAGAGGTAATGTAAATGTGCATGACACAAGATAGTTCCCAAAATTCCGATAAATAATTCCAAGGAGCATTCATGTAAAATATGATATAAAGTGTGGAGACATGCCACTTCCCCAAAAGGAAAATGTGTGTAAAGGAATTATTAGAGTGGGGAGATGGGACTTTATCTACCTAGGAACCTCACAGCTGATAAAGTACAAGATGAAGTTGTAATTCCAAAACTCGAAGGAATACATATGCTATCTCACTGGTAAAACTCAACAAGTAACAAGAAAGTAATAAACAAAGAGAAAAGTCAAAAAGCTGGGAAAAAGGAGAACACTATCTCATGATTCTTTGGGGTGTGCAGTTGATCAAAACAAAACCAAATTCTAAGCTACTTGAGAACATGAACCAAGTATGTAGTATACATGACAGTCGAGAAGGAAATTCATCTCTCATATTACAGTAATAGCATGCAGATCATTTTGGAAAAATCTCCCAAAGCTTGTTAGTGGATAAAAAGAACCAGCTCATTAATACACTATCCATACAGGAATAAGGCCCATTAATGTGAAGGATTCATGTAAGATAGATATGTGAATGATATGACATGAAAATATTGCAATGGTTGAAAATATTAAAAATATGAGAACTATGAAAACTCCCCACAAACACAATCTTTAGCATTAATGCATAAATATGTGATCTGTTAATAAGGTAACTTGTTTTAAAACTATCTACAGATATTCCCAAAGTTTGATATTCTAAAGAGACAGTATTGAAGGATATTGGAAGAAAGAGGGGGCGATTACCAAATATTCAACACAATAGTACTGGAATTCTCATTCTAAAAAATGGAAAAACAATTATGAACGATCATTCGTTGAATAATCCTTGAACTTCTACCCCTAGAATGAAAATGAAATTTAATAGGGCTGAATTTATTGAGGAAGTTGGGGATGTGATTACATTTTTTAATAGAGTAATGGGTATTGAATATACTACCTTTTTTTGAAACTGATGTTCCAATTCATTCAAGTGATACTTGCTAATAAACAACCGCTCCCTTGGGCTGAGATCATAAGTACCCGTATTCCTGAGCAAATGATGGGATTTTCCCAGATAGCAAGAGGAGAAAGACTTGGAACGGGTTAATTTTTCATGACCTCTTACCTTTTTTATGATATTGCTTTTCATAGAAATTTTCTTGAATTAATAATGGATGGGGACCTCAATAGTTCCAAGGTATATGATGTTTTCTATTAGTTGAAGTTGGAAAGCTATGACATGCACTACATAAATATTGTCAATCACTTCTTTATACCTAATTTTTTTTATATCACCCAAATTGGTAGATGGAAAGGTTTTCCCTTGATTCTAAGAGATTCATTACTCAGTATGGGTGTTATTTCATTCACTTTAGAACTTATTCATATATCAGGGTTTGTGGTTTTGATGGAAAATCCTACATGTTACACAGATGTGTTAATGAAAAAGGGCATTAATGGAATTAGTCAGAAAGTTTTTGTCGGTACATCAATTATTTTCCTAGAATCATGTAACATCCCCAATAAAATTTCCCATAGTCAAAGGTAATTATACAAGTCTCCATATCCAGAAGACAAAAATCTTGGAAGGAGAGATTAACGGATGCATGATAGATAAATTTGAGGAAAAAAAATAGTATGATATAAAGCATATCTTACACATTGTTGTGCCCACTCATGTAGATCACAAACCTAATTATGAAGATTTCTAGTTGAACTATGAAGATGAAAGAAAAGTCAGACAAAGAGAATATTCAAGAATGACTCTATCTCATATGATTGATTTTGGGGTCATCCAAGCTTCTAAAGGGTTAGAGGATGATGATAATATAATTAGTGAAGAATACATCCAAAACAACATTTACTCTCAACCTTTGCCACCAATTAATTATAACCTCAATGAGAAGAAATATAACCAAGAGAAGACTGCACATCCCATCTGACTCTCCATAAGGAGTTTATTTTCAAAAGGAGTGAATATAAGTTACCACTAGATCCCATTGTTAAGAGAATATAGGAGTAACCAACTCATTAATGATGTTCTTCCCACATTTTTTAGGGTTTATGCCACTAGAGAGGTGTCATGGAGACATAAGATTAAGAGGTTGGATTTATTTCCAACAACATGTGATGTAGGTGCTTAGGATAGTAGATTCAAAAATCCCCTTCTTTAAGTAGAAATAAAAACTAGAGAGATGCTTCAGGAAGGTATGTTTGAAATTCCTATTGTTCATGCTACTCCCTTACATATTGTTCCATCATCTACTTCAAGAGCGAAAGGAAAAGAGAAAGTGATAGAAACCACTTTGAAGAGGCCTAAAGAGGAAAAATTGATTGAGACTCCCCATACTAGTCTGTAGGGATTAGAGGAGGAGGAGAAAGTATATCTTTGAAGGATTAAATGGACTAAAACTATTGAATGGGTTAATTTAAAGGGGGAAGAGATCCCTAAACATGTAATGAATCTCGATGTTCCTGTTGTCTTATTTTTTATCACCTAGTCTCCAAAAAACTTTACCCATTGAGAAACCTATACCTATGATGGTAACCCTTGTCATTATGATAACTACGGTTACTTCACTTACCAAGGAAAAACCCCTCATGAATGTTCTTGTACTTGATTCTTCAAATACTCTAAAAAAATTTTGATACTACTCTAGAAATAACTCTAAGTACACAACCCCATGCTGAAGAGATTACAATGCAGGCCTCACGGGAAGAAAATTTAGATGTCACACTTGTATTAGTACCTCATGACACTGAAGTGAGTGTAGGGATTATTGAATCTCACATTCCCAAAACTGAATCCATTTCCTAGGGATTCTTTGGAACAATCTCTACTCATGGTCAGAGAGTGGGCAAAGACTTAGTACAAGAATAAAAGAGAGTTAATGACCAACATACCTTAGAAGCTAAGAAAATAAGGGGTTGGTCTGAACCTATGGAAGGAACTGAAAGTTAGAGTAGACCTATTGGATAGAGTATCCATGAAGAATGAGTGTTTGCAATTTAAAAAGGTATGTTAATACCTTCATCTTCCTCCAGGGCCCTTACAGTTGTACCCAAGACCCCAGTTCTACAATCACTTGATGAACATGATTCTCCCATAAGAAAATGGATCAGAATTACTCTCTGAAATAAAAATAAGGTATTAATACAACTGAATGATGATTATTTATAAATTTTGGCTCTCCTCACTCCAACAAGATTACCTAAAAATACAAAATTCATCTCTAGAGAAGCCCTGAGAAAGAAAGGAGAACAATTTTTATATATTGTAACCCCCAAAGCTAATGTGCCCCAAGTGGAAGCATCCACATCTGATTTCTAGGTCTCCAAGATCTCATTAGGTAGGTCTTATACTGAATAAATGAAGTATGATATTTCTATAGAATTAGAATGATTATTTTAAAGGATTGATGAGTTCAAAGAAACAAAAAAGGATTTAAAGGCCAAGAATGAAGAACTATCTAACATGGTCAGGGAAATTGACTTGAACTCATTAGGAAGGATGAATTGAATTTCAATAAATCACTAGTGAATACATCAGGAGGGTAAGTGACTTAAGTGGAAGAGGAGAGGCTACTATCAATGGGAAAATTATTTGGTTGTCAGAGGTGAACCAATAATCATAAAATTTGTAAGACGGTAGTCTAGTAATTTTGAGAAGGTCAAAGAAACCAAGGCATTAATGGATAAATGTAAGGCTAAGAATTTAATGTGGATTGATATGTTACCTAAAATGGAAGCTATAAAAAACTTAGATGATGACCTGGTTGTTGAAGAAGGTATTATATCCCCTAATTATGTGGGTAGTCAACATGAATATTATAACATGGCAAAAGTAAGAGTGGAAATATTAGCAAATTCTCTTAAAATTCTTGACAAATTGAGACATAAAATAATATATTATATCAATTTCCTTTGTTCTTTGATAAACAAAATGATTGGGATAGATAGTGGAGAAATTATTAGAATGGAGGAAACTGACAATTTGATCTAAATTTTTAGAGAATATATTATGGGTAAACCAGGAGAGCCTAGAATTTTTAATGTAGCTCTCATGCATAACTAGGAAAATATTAAATTAACAATCAATAAATTGATAAGAATAATAAAGAAAGAAATACCAATCTTTAATGAGATTGATGAAATAAGCATGAAATGTGAAGTAATCTTCAACTATCACTTAGGACCTGATGAAGAAGTTGTAACACAAATGTTTAAAAGGAATGATGCCTACAAGAACAAGGTAGGGGAGAGCTCAATCCAATTCATTAGAACATGCCATAAAAAGTAAAGAGAAGAATGACAGAGTTAGTTATAAGTAAAATAATATCCTCTCTACCTGTTCTAGGTGTCATCACATGTTTTTTCACTCGGCCTAATCAGAAGAAAAAGGGAATATTTTTAGTTAATAGATATTTCCTCTAAAAATTTTGAATTATGAGGAGCAAGGATTCAAGTGATTTTTTAAAATGTTTTTGAGGGAAATCATATAGAATAGTAGTATAAGTATGAGGGGTTTTTCCTCATACTAGGAGGCATTTTTCTGAATCTTTTGCAATAGAAAAGAATTTATAAATTTTACTTTGACACTGCTTATTTGTTTCCTAGAAATACACTTTAAGTTTTCTACTCTTTCAAATTTATGTGTTAAGATGATTACAATATATATTCATTAACAAGCATTAAGATCAGTCGTTGTATTGTTCCACTATCAAGAATTTGGTGGATTTTAAATGGAATTTGTCTAACTATGGGTTTGGTTTTTTATGTTTTGGATTTTGAGTATCGAACACCTAGTTGATCAATTGCATTTTCTATTGCAATTATGTGCTTCTTACTTCTCTGAAGTACACTAGTTCTATCTTTAGTGATTAATCTTTGGTTATTTTTTTAAAAAAAATTTGTGACCTTTTACTTTATAATATTGAATGCAATTATAAAATCCTTATTGAAATCATATTGTTGATGGATCTTTGTAATATTTTGAGTGTATCTTAAGCGTATGAGATTAGGAGCAAGAAATGCTTCATTGAAATATTTACATAAGCATTTGTGCTAAATATTTTGAGGATTGTGTGAAATATTTTTCTTAATTGAGTATCAATGAATGAAAATATTTCTTTAAGTGGAAATTGTTATGAATTGATGAATTGTTCTTTATTGTCTGGAATGTCATATGTGTTTGAACACACACTATGAGTAGTGTTATATGAAGATTTATCATTTTTTTGATCTGTTGTCCTTATAAAACAAAATATTAGTCTCATCACACTATACAAATGTTCTACCATTCATCCGATTATATCATTTGTAAGAACTATTGAAAGGAAGCCTTGATTTCACTTCATCCTTTCATAATTATGCAGGAGAAAACAAAACTTTCCATTGTCTAGAGTAGTATGAGTCCTTCTCGAGTGAAATTTTCACTGCTTAGTGTGACAACTTGTAGGAGTTAAATAGTGAATATATTGACCATGTTCACTTAGGACTGATACTTAATTTTTGAAGAATAAGATAAGAAACAATGAATGCATCTATCATTTTTACAAATACAGTTTAAAAAATGGGTTCTCTCACCATGTTCGAAGGTAAGACCTAAAGTAGTAGGTAATTTCATCCCCTTTACACGTGTCACTCGATCCATCTAAGGTCAAGTCCAATCAAGTTTGTCAAACTTCTTTCCTAGCTATAAATGAAATACATTTCCAGTCTGTCATCCTCAAAGTTCATCAACTCACCTGTTGAAAATTTCCTAGCCCCAAGTGGGTGTAATTCTGGGCACCAACAAAATACACCCCTATTTTATTCTCAATAAGTCATCTTCTACCATTAATATTAACAAGTTAAAGTTCAAAACCCATATTGTTTAATACTAAAAAAAATATTCTCCTAGCTATTCAAAACATATAATATCATTCACAGTCAAGTCGAGAATAACCCTATAGGTGGGAATTTTACTAGTTTATCACAACACAGTCGGTTTATACTATACCCTAAATGGGTTACCTTAGCTTCAAAAAGTCTGCATAAGAGTATTCCAAAAAAAAGAAAGATCAAATTTATCAACATTTGATGGTCACACACATTTAGGGACCCATCTCATAAACTCATGGTAATAATAATATTACCTTAACTGAATCTATATTTTGTTCTTAATATTTTAGTTTCACAAATCAACTAAAAACCATATTCTTATAGAGATATTTATATATTATCATTATAACAAAAAAAAAACACAAAAGGAAAGAGAAAAAAATTCATGCCTTTATATTTGCAAGCTTCCAACATGAAGCACCAGTAAATGTTAATAACATTTTCTCCATGATATGATCCAGAAATCGACCCATAATAATCAAATATTTGATTCATCAAACCTTCAGAGTTATCCCCAATTTATAGATTTCAAAACTTCCCTTCAATCAAAATATAAGTACATAAATATCACAAACGAACACCCAAAAATAGTTTTTCCATGACTAGGAAATCTCGATGCACAAGTCAGTGGAACATGAAATTTCTGCCAATAAGGAAAATAAAAATGGACCCCAAACTCATGCACAAAGCTCACAAAATAAGAGCCTCCAAGAAACTAAAACCAAACAATAACCAAACCCAAAAATGTATAAAGTTAACTTCCTTAAGAATCTTCACCACTTACAAGAAACCACCGCCCATGCATTTTATGCCTTTATTTCTTTTTTGCCATGAAGTGGCTAATAAAACTTACCCACCACCATTCACATTGTCTTCCAAACTTGGAAACGAGGTAAAATAAGAAACAATGGTTTACCCAGTACATGGTCAATGGGCCAATGATATAATTAAGTCAAGTTCCCCCTACTTTCAGGGTATGTTAGGTCCAAATTAATCAAGTTCCCATCGAGTATGGTTGAGGACCATTTCATCTATATCCAAAAATAAGTCCCTCTAGTATTTACATGAATTTTTCCATTATAGATCATGTTAAGGGTATGGTCAACATCCCTTTTGTTTTCCAACAAAACATTAATAATTATCATTCATCAAAATGGAAACCACATATGACCTTAACAATAAAATATAATGTAATATGACTTTTCATTCATAACAGTCAAATGTCACCCCTTTTTTCTTAGTTTCTAAAGAAGAGCATAAAAATAGAATTCCCAGTTCCATGTTTTAATGGAAGTCAAAATAACACAATAGACCATTCCTCCTTTCTAATATTTGGCCAATGGCCTTAAGAATAGCCAAAGATTCAATAAACCACATTATTATTTTCCTGTGGAAGAAGGAATTGCAATGATTCTGAGGCTAACAATATCACTTAAACCTTTTTTAAACTTTTACTTGTCCCTTTCTGGGAACCATTACTCGGTTTCACAGTCTTCGAATTTCATGAAAAAAAAAGAGGTTAGAATTATTTAGTCAGTTATGCCTCTATGCTGAAATATGCTTTTACAACTATGTAAAGATTCTTCAAATTATACAATCTTTAGTTAATAATGTATTGCAGCAATGTATAAATTCAGTCCTTTGCAAGTCATTATTTCCCACAAGTTAAGAAAAATAATAGTATTAATGATAGGTACAATTTCATGTGAGCATTAAATTTCCTCGATCACATTAAACAAGGTGAGTATCACATTATAAAAGAGATTACAATCAACATATCCCTTTAATATGGTTAAAGAAACCATCATTAACATAAAACAAGGTAATGTAGAATCATGACCACAAGTACACAAAAAAATTTACAAAATTAATCATGTTATGAATATGTGACAACATGAGCCATTACGATGTCCCTTATATAATTGTGCACAAGTATGCATACCCTTTCAACTATGTGTACATGTGCACAATGGTACATGGGATAGCATCATAGTACCGGCTTCCTTGTTACTCGTAAATTATTTAATGCTACAATTTATTTTATGACAACACAGAATGAAAAATTGTGGGATGTGATAGGATCAAGAAAACAACTTGATCAACTCCATTGTGGGAGAGAGAAAGAATTTTTTTTTATAATCCCTTGCCATTTAGTAATGAAATTTGTAACATACTTTTCCTCAAATTTCTTAATGACATAGAGATCAATGGTGGACATCTTACGAGAAATGTTTATTGAGAAGTGTTATAGAAACAATTGTGCATGTTTTATGAATGAGAAGATATAATGTTGTGGGATGTTATTATACCAGTCAATGGCCATATTAGCTAAGGACATAAGAAATGTTCTCAACATAAGGTATTTCTCATGGGCAATAAGATAACATGCATGAAAAAAGGCTCTGATATGTTGTTGTGGGTCCTCTTTACTATAAAACTTAATGAATTTTGAGAGTTCCTAGTGTGGAGGATGGGCCTTGAAAGTCATAGATGGATGGATATGATCATTGCAATTTTTTTCATATGAGAGGTTATTCTTGGGTCCCATGGTGGAAGCTTTAAGGCTCATTATTCTTCTTAATAACACATGCATGGGATCGTTCTGAGGTTTTCATTTATTTAAAGAATAAGGGAAGGCTTGATTATAAGGATGGGCGTTTAATTGATGATATAAATTGTATGATAATGGGATATTATGATGAAGATGGGTACTTGTTGGAATAATATAGGTATACTGAGATACTAATGGTTGTGAAGGTTAGATGTATTGATAAGGAAGAGGAATGTAAGTGTTAACAAGAGGTTGGTACGGATGTGTTATATATTGAGAAGAGATGGTGCTATATTATGAGATATGGGAATTAGATGCTTGTTATGAAAAGGGGTGATCACTAGGAATAGAACTCGTATTTATAGAAGGTATAGATTTGGGGATAGATAGAACTACGTTTTGTATTGAAGACAGAGGTTGTTAGGGTATAATGAATTGAGATGTGATAGGAGGGATTGTACTTAAAGGAACACCAAGTGAGCTTATGGGAGGTGGAAGAAGATCAATTGATGTTGTGGTATTTGGCGTCAATGGGGAGGTTTTAGTGTGGGTTAGTGTGACTAACAAGCTTTATAAAGGATTTGATGACATAGGAAGTTATTGGTTTTACATGTCTTGTGATGATATAGTGTTAAGATCAAAACCAGTGACAAGAGGATATGAATTGGTTGTTTATATCCCTACATAACTAATGGAGGGGTAAGGGGATATTTTCCCAATAACGGGTTGATAATCGAGATCATAGAGTTTGGAGTACTTGTAAGTGGTGACTTTAGAAGCTAGATAATATTTTGGATGGGGGGAATAAGTAATATGTATACCCTTGGAAGAAAGGTAGCTAGAAAATGAAATTGGATTTTTTTGTAAGAGTTTTGTAAAGATTGGATCATCTCTCTTGAAGAACTATGAAGGATCAAGATAATGCACTTTTGATGTCATGGATTGACTATTAGGAGAATGAGAAGGATCTACGTCTATTTCTAAAGGTGGATTTGTCATTCTTGGGATATTTTAAATATAATAATGAAGTGAATCTTCTATTTTTTTAATATTTTTTTTAGTCTAGTTATAACAATGAAATAAGAAAACAAACAATAAAAAATGAAAGATGGTTATTTTTAGAAAAGAAAAGACTACACAATCAGAAGAAAATTTTGATTATCTTGATTAACTTAGAAAATTTTGAAATGAAAAATGGATAGAAGGGAACTAAGAAAAGATTAACTAATGTTGGTTTCAAGTGCATTAATGCTAGAGTCCTTGATATACCTAAAGGTATGTGAGGCCCGAATCAGTGTTGGTGTTTGTATGAGGAATGGTCTCGGGGTCTAACCCCTCACGTCATGGTATCGCATAGATAAGGGTGTCGAGTGCTTAGCCGATATACTTCCCATGAGTTATTTATATTCAACCAGAACACCAAGTTCAATTTTCCCCTTGGTGATGAAATCCAAGTAGGTTTTCCTTGAAGGAAATTTTTTAGATGTAAATTTGATTTGATATGTGATTTAGTTGTGTGTGAAGGGATTTTTGTGAATGCACTTCATTTATCCACTAATTAGACTACGTAAATGATATCAGGCTAAGGCATGCTGGTGATGTGCTAATGCCTTCACACACCAACACTGATTCGGGCCTCACATACCTTCACACACAGCCATAAGGTGTGTGATATCCATAATGTTGGTGATGTGCTGAGGCATGCTAGCACATCACCCAGCCTAAGCAGAGTGCTCACCCAAAGCACATAAAGGTATCAGGCCCCTCTTTAGGTTTTCTTATACATGATACAAACATGATGAAGATGTAATGTATTCATATCCAAAAACAACATAAATATCCCACAGAGAATATTACAGATCTAGATCTACTAGAATAATGAATTAAGTGATAGATATAACAAATTCAAC
Source organism: Taxus chinensis (assembly GCA_019776745.2). Classification (NCBI taxonomy): domain Eukaryota; kingdom Viridiplantae; phylum Streptophyta; class Pinopsida; order Cupressales; family Taxaceae; genus Taxus; species Taxus chinensis. The sequence goes on from CM034154.1 coordinate 41,321,461, forward strand.
CATGTAAGAACTAGTTTTAGTCATGTTTAACACCATTATTCACCCAACACACTCCATTATATTAAAACACAATAAACACAAAAGCTTCTTACAATAAGTAGTATCATAAGTTTATGCGCGCATCAAATATGGCATTATAACTCCACAATAGCTCATAGATAACACCTTTTTTTAATCTACACAAATTAATACATATTTATAAGGGTGGGAAATTACCCTTCACTACTTACGCACTGACAAAAATAGGTTACATAATGAAAATAATCATGCACCTTTACAAAAACATGCACACATGCAAGTGCACTAATAATATATCTCGTATAGCTAACTATCAGTAGTAATTATATTATTAATTCAAACTCATGCATGACACTTTAGTAGATTCTCTTCCCAAAATAACATTTGTGTGTCGCGTAAGTCTCCATCCCATTGTGTGATCCATACGCTATCTCTAAAAATATCTCATAACAATGTAAATGGCTAAGTCTCGATTCAATCTGTCTTTCATGCATGATTTCTTCCCTATCCTTCCATGCCTTCAAATCTTCCTTACTACCGCACACAAATCTTTTGTGTGCCTTTTACTTAGTGTCATACTTTTTCTATTCAACATTACCCCACACTAAACCAAAATTTCACCCCAGAAATGGTTTCCTCTTGATTCCTTAAAGAATAATAATGGAATAATATAAATAATGAATTTTTGTACAAAGAATATATTTTACTCTCCATAACTCTCCTCTTCCACCAGGAGAATCAACTCTGGATATTCTTCCTTAATTTCAGCTTCCAAAGCTTGTCACTCATCCAGCACATTCTGGGTCTTCTCTGGGACATCTACAGTGATGACCTCCAAATCATCCTAGGTCATCTCTCCCTTCTCATTATGAAACACTATGACAACATTATCCATATTAGACATTCGACCCTCAAGAAGATCCATCTTTTGTGCTATGAGCTTTCCAAGCTCATCCAACCTTTCCTTATGCGGTTGTGTTGTTGTAAGGTCTTCATGCTTTTGCTTCACTAACACCAATCTCTTTGTGCATCCTAAAGTCTCATCCTTCATTACTTTCAAAACTTAATTTTCCTCCATTATATTTCTTATCTAGATTATTGATTCTGGAGATGCACAAATGTTCAATGCCTAGTCTACTTTCTTCAACTCTTTCTGTAAATTCTAGATCAAGGCTTTGTAAGATAAAATCTTCCTAACTAATAAGGCCCTTGCTCCCTCTACTTCCTATTCAAGGTCCTTTGACACTGGCATGTGAATCAATCCATCCACAAGCACCAAATATACTAGGGTACGCACATAATGCATAGCTAAAGGAAACCTTTTAGGTACCTTAGATTCCAAGTGTGGTCATGCTTTTAGGACATGGTCGCCACTTTCTTCCACCATACTGATGAAGGCCTCATTATTTTTCTGCTCCAATTCCTTCTCCTTATAGGAATGTTATTTCTATAGCTTTGGCCTTCTTATCTTCTCGTAGTGCTCTAATAGTGGAAACCTTATCTATGTTCCTCCATGCCACTTTTGTAGATACCTTAACTAAGGAATTTATTACCTGCTCATCGGACATGAGAGTGGAATTTATAGTCATGTTCTTGTTCTGTGGTTCCTTATTCATTCTTCAGGCACACATGACTCCTCATATACATCAAAATCAGACTCATCCATGTGATTTTTCACAAACCAAGAAATTTGTTTCCTCTCATGCATAGTGGCCATGTCTTTTTCCATCAACTCAATCCAATACAACCCCTTAAGGTCCATCATACTCTAAAAATGGGCGAGGACAATTTTACTTGTGTCCTCAGCATAGCCCATACTTGGCACAACATATTCCCCAATTTTTCTCTTTATTCATGGCCCTTTAGGAATTTGAGCACCAAGATTTGGAGTCAGATCTTTGATGTTTTGAGAAATATCATGTTTTGTTTCTTATACCACCCTTACTCCCTCTTCTTCATCCTTCATATCTTCATCCTTGGGTTCCTCCACATCTTCTGGTTGTACAGGGGTGTTAAGTGTGATTTCTACAAACTCCTTTGACTCCTCATTTAGCTTTAGCTTTCTCTTTTTCTTCTCAACTACCTCTTTCTGAGGAAAGAGTCATGGTAATATCCTCACAGGCTATGTGGTTCCCGTGCTTTGGGTCCTTATTCTTTTGAATAACCTTTTAAATGAGCACTCTCCGTGGACTACTTCTACATATAATTCTTCCTATGTTTGTGGTGGAGTTCTCACGTGCTCAGTCTCCACTCTATCTTTTGGCTGCCTCTAGCCTTTATGATCTAAACCACCACTATCTTCATCTTCCTCCTCATCATCTACCTATAAAATTTTCTATGGGATTTAGGGCTGACATGTTCTCCACTATATTCTTTCCCTTAGGTGGCCCTGGGAATGAAAACTCTTTCTCTACATACTTGTTATTCTCTATCTTGGGATTAAGCTAAAGGTATACAAGAATTTATATAATGTCCCCAAATTCCAAGATTACAGGCTTCATGTTTATAACATCTGAAATGAGCCTCTCAACATAGGCAGTCTGGCCTGGATATACATATGTCTTCCTTAGAGTCTGGTAGTCATAGTCTACCTTGTCTGCAATAAAACTCAGGAGGCATGCATCAGTAAAGCAATGGACTGATGCCTGATAGTAGTGTGCTATGAAGGCATACATAAGTTTTCACCATGGGCTCCATGTCCCATCCCTCATAGAAAATTACGTGATGTAAAAGTGTTGGTACACCGTAAACCATATTGTCTTACCAACTACTGAAGGTAGCTCCTTCAATATGTGCCACTCCTCTTCAAATTCCACGTGGAGTTGATTGTACCACATCTTTGCCCTTTGTTTAAATGGCCCACTCATTGATCCTTCACATAAATACTTATCAAAACTTTCTATAAGGGACTTTTTTTCCATGGGATATTCCCAAATCTTGTTCTTTGGCCTATTGGGCACTCTAATTTCCATAAATACTAAAGAAAGTAAGATAACGCTAGAATTGATCCTATCACCTATGCATGCTTCCTTGATAATGGTTTCTACAATGTAGCCTACTATGTTGTAGACTACTCCTTGAGACATTTTCCTTGCGATATGAAGCCACATGGTATTTTTTTGCGACCATATCTCTTGATCATTTAACTCGGTCACCAAATGTGTAGCTTCCTGTACCACTGGATATTTCTTCAATTTATCAATGGACATTCCGTGCGGACCCTTCGTATATCCTAATTCTTTCTTTGTCTCTAATATTTTTTCTTTATCAATCATGTCACTGGTTAGGTCTATCCATGTGCATTTTAATCCTCTCAGTGTCAAAATCAGGGTTACTGTGATTCTAAACCTTCATCTGGAAAAATAGGAAAAGTCAGCATGGACTATCCTCATCACCCAATTGCATAAAGGTTCATAATTTCCAAAATACAGGAGCTTGTATAACTGATAGACTCCTATGTTTTTCAATAGTTTCTTTCCAGCATCATCATACATTGGCATATCCTCCATCGTGCACTTGTTGGTCTTTGTACTCAACAATGCATCCAACTCTTTCTTGTTGTCAGATATGTGGTGGTTATAGTCACTTATCTTGCACTTGTAGATGTGGGAATCCCATCCTTGTCTAATTATTGCACCCTCTTTATACTACATTTCTGATAAATTACTCTTGGGATAAATTTCAACTTCTGTTTCCACTTTCTTCTTTCCTTTGGTACCTATAGGAGGTGCTTTCTTTTGTGCCATCACAAAAAACCACCCTTTCACTATCTATAATGAGCAAACTCAAACCCTAGCTTGAATATGTGTGCCCTAGCTCCTCCTCAACATGTTTTATTATCTCAAACCCTTCACTAATGGTGATGCAAGCCTCTTCACACAAGAATTTTCTCTCCACACCTGGTTTCACAACTCTCTACACCTTAACACGACTCGCTCATCTCATTTGCATTTATCTCACTCAAATAATTATGATCACAAAGGTAAAAATGAGACTGCATCACGTTATTACATAGATTTTCAAAAAGTTAGTGCATTTATTGCTCCTCCACCTACCAATAGTCCTCTCATTAATTGACCATTTACACAATTTCCATGCAGTACATCTTCACACCCTAGCTATAACCTTCTAACGTTCCTTCCTACCTTCTAGCTACAGACTTCTCTTTAGCAAACTTCCATGCGCCCGAGTACCTCATCACTATGCATTCCCCTGGTAATCTCTACGGCCACTGCTTAACTCACCTTATATTTTTCCCTCATCTATCTCCATCTACGGTCATATTTTTAAAGTAATCTCCTTTCTAGCCACTCCTCTACAAACTTGAATAGCATTTGTAGCTTTTTATTCCTTTATGTGTACCCATTTGTAAATAGCCACCCCACACCAATGGTATGTGTAGTCCTCTACACATAAAATTTCTTCAAATGGTAATTAGCTTCCAAAGTGCAAACACTCTTATTACACTAAACACCAACTTAATTGACAAAGCATAGTGACCAAAAAGGAAATACATAAATGAAACCTAGTCTAAATGGCAACACTACCTTATTACAAACACCAAGAAGACTTGTTTATAGTATGGATTCAGCCTATTCTTGTTAAAGTAATCGGGTAACTTTATTCCATCAATTTACTCTAATTAAAAAACACTTGATTCAAGTATATGAGTGATGATATACAGTCCCAACCAATGTACTTTAGGCTTTCCTAGATGGCACATAAACTTAGAGTCATAAAGAAGTACCATCTATCTTATCTAAAAGTTTTTTTCCCTAATGTTTTTGTCATGTAATGCCTTCTTCCTAGACTTTTCCTACTCCTAGCTCCAACATGTTATGGTGCACCTCTCATCCAACCGTACCAATTGATCAATTCTTTCTTATAAATATTTCTCATCAACTACACCTCTAGTGTGCACAATATGCAAAGAAGGTAACATGAATTCCATTAGAAGAACTACTTCTATGCCAAACACAAACTAAAAGGGTGTGGCCTTGTTCAACCACTTGTAGGTTGTTTTATATGTCCAAAGCATGGAATAAAATTTGTCATCCCAATCTTTCCTTCCAATATCACATTTTTTTGTCAATGTCTAGCTCAAAATCTTGTTGAAAGCTTTAGCAGTCTCATTTTCTTGAGGATGATATGGAATGCATCTTTGAACACTACATAATCTACACAATTTTAATCAGGGTCAAACTTCATGTACCAAATGTGTGTGTGTCCCTACAATGTAGTTACAAATTGACTTTCCTTACACTCAGAAGCCATGATCCCTTTTGCACACCCCAGTATCTCACACATGTGCACGTGTTCTGCAACATCTTTTATTCCCCTATACTCTGAAAGATGAAGAGACATCTCTATGTAAATATTTTAGGGTTGGTGCAGACCCTTCCCACTTGATCTAGAACCCCTTATGTTTCCTCTACCTCCAGAACCATAAAATTCACTAGAACTAGAGCCACCTACACCCCCTTATCCTCCACCTATAGTTGGAAGTGGACCAGAATATGTACTTTCATGTGTCCCAACAGTAGTACTATATTGAACTCCTAAAGTCTACATGGTGGTACTACTCCCAGAAGTGAGCCCAAAATTCTACGTGCTTGAATTTTGTGTAGATGATACACCTAAAAAGGTATCTCCAAACAACAATGAAGACATTTTCCATGCCATTGATGTACTTACTATGTGACTTACTCTTGTTTCCCTACTACCTAAATTAGTTTACTGACTATTGGATGTACTATGTACTAGAAAACCAAGTGCAAGGGCTAGGTTTCCAAGTAGATTCAGATGCATGCCTACGACCCAGGTCGTCTCTACTAGCATGCTCCCATGTGAGGCCGAGGAGGGTTCCCTTTCATGCTTTCCTAAATTGGGGAGTTCCCGATGCTCTGGCTCTATGCCTTCTATGTGAACTCTAAATCCTTTGTGATCAATCTCTCTCTCAATGATCTACTTTGTAATGTTACATTTCTTCTATATCTCCCTCTCGCACACCTCACTATACTTCAGATATCTTTCTTCTCTCTATGTCTCTACCCCTAGGTCTGCCATCTTTCAACAAACTTGTTCCTACCCCCCCGCATGGTGGGGTTTAGCTGGCCATTGGACTTTTCTCTAAATTCAGGGTTACCATCAAGATCTTAATCGCCAATGGAATGCCTTGCAAGTAAGTTCCCCTTAGATACAATAAAAATTGGAACTCAGCTACCTCTAGGCAAGAATAAGTGGAAATAGAGAATTCCATGATATAGTTGTTCAAAAACACCATGGAACCAAGTATCCACAGCGCATGTCCAAATCAGATCAGCATCATATAAGGCCTGAAATTCTCCCTGTGTCTAGACAAGTGTACGATACCTCCAATTTCACTTAGACATATAAGGAACTAGTCACTCATATAGTTATAATAGGAAAAATAGCAAATAAGCTCTCATACTCACAGTCATACATGTTCTTTTCCACCCACGCACGTGTGTCAAACTCAAATCCAATGTTGAATCTCCTTGTGTACTCTTCTTCTATATATTTTATTCGCTCCTCAACACTTTCTAGGGTCAACCGGTATGACTTCATTGCGAACTATCCTAAAAACAACTAAAAAAGAGGTCTCGACAATGGAACCAATGATCTAGTCTAGAATTTACCACAAAAAACCTAGGTGCACTAGCACATCACCCAGCCTGAGTTGAGCGCTCATCCGAAGTGTGCAAAGATACTAGGCCCCTCCTTAGGGTTGTTTGTATACGATGTGAACATGATGAATATGTAATGTATTCATATCCACAAATAGCATAAATATTCCATAGAGAATATTTCAAATCTAGATCTACTAGAATAATGAATTAAGCAATAGATATAATGAATTCAACCATGTAAGAACTATTTTTAGTCATGTTTAACACCATTATTCATCCAACACACTCCATTATATTAAAACACAATAAACACATAAGCTTCTTACAATAAGTAGTATCATAATTTTATGTGTGCATGAGATCTGGCAACATATCTCCATAATAGCTCATACACAACAACGTTTTTTAATCTACACAAATTACTACATATTTATAAGGGTTGGGACTTTCCCTTCACCACTTACGCACTTACAAAAATATGTCGCATGCTGAAAATAGTCATGCACCTTTGCAATAACATGCATATATGGAGACAAGGAGACCCTATCTCCCCCTTACTATTCATTCTCTTGGCTAACAGCCTCAGTAGAACAATTGGTAAAGCGGTGAATGACGGGCCTTTAAGTGGCTCTAAGCCCACCTCCATCAGTCAAGCTGTCTCCCATCAGCAATTTGCAGATGATACTATCCTTCTTCTTCTGGCATCTATCATTGAAGCCAAGGCTACCAAGGCCTTGCTCTGGCTCTACGAATCTGCTTCTGGGTAGGAGATCAATTATGACAAAAGCACCATCTTCTTCTTCAACACTCCTGACGAAAGACAACTTAAAATAGCTAAAATTTTGGGCTGTAAAATAAGTGAGCTTCCAGCCACTTACCTGGGGCTTCCTATCGGCACTAGGAAAGTCTCTTGCAAGGTGTGGGATGATTTATTGGGGAGATTCCAAAAACAAATGGCTGGTTGGAAAGGAGTAATTCTATCTCGTGCTGGTAAGTGCCTGCTCATCAAAAGTTCTCTCCAAAATCTACCAATTTATATCATGTCACTCTACAAGATCCCCTCTTCTTTCAGGGATAAGATTGAAAGGATCCAAAAAAAAAATTTATGGCAAGGCATGGATGAGAAATTTTAATCTCACTTAGTGGCTTGGGATAAGGTTTGCACCCCGAAGTTTATGGGAGGTCTGGGTATAAAAGATATTGAGAAAATGAATGAGGCCCTCATTGCTAAAATGGGCTGGAGAATGCTGACTAAGAAACAACCTTGGATAGATTTAATTAAAGCTAAATATCTTAAACATCAATCTATGTACTCCTTTCTACAAGATGAAAAACTCCCCAATGGTTCCATTTTTTGGAACAATTTGGTTAAAAGCAGAAATTTCATCAGGCAGGGCAGTAAATGGAAAGTGGGGGATGGTAGGGACATAAACTTCTAGGAGGATAATTGGTTTAATGGAAACCTCATTGAGAGTTTTGGGATGGCCAAGGACATTCTTATAAACAAGTATGGCATCAAAATCAAGGGATATATTGAGGAAAATGGTACCAAAAAGAAGTGGAAAAAACTTACTGTGGAGAGAAATGATCTGAAACAAATTACTTCCTCCCTTCAAGATCTTATTCAATTAAGTCATATGGATTCCAAGGATGAGCTGGTATGGAATAACTCCAATGATGGGAATTACTCTGTCAAAACTGGATACAATAACTTCTTTCATAGTAATCAAACAGAGTTCAATTGGAACAGGATTTGGATGTCTGATTTAACTCCCAAAATAAATTTTTTCCTTTGGCTGGCTATCAGAGGTAGGATTCTTACCAATGACAATCTGATGAGAAGAGGATTAATGATCCCTAATAGGTGCCATATTTGTAAGAAAGATTCTAAGGATATCAGCCACTTGTTCATACATTGTGAGTATGCCACTAGAATATGGATTTTTGCCCTTTCTAAATTTGAAGCTCTTTGGGTGCTGCCAAAGGATCTCAATCAGCTTTGGACTCAATGGAACCCACCCTTTAGGCATTGTATTGTTAAAAGGATCTACAAGCTGGTTATCCCTCATTTAATCTGGAGAATATGGAAGGATAGAAATGATATTATCTTCAGAAATAAAAAGAAAAACTACAAGATTAGTATTGGTAAAATTTCTAATGGTATCAAAAATAAATGTCAATTTTGATGAAAACAGATCAGACAAGAATGCAATGTTGAAAGAGAAATGAAATGAAAATAATTTTGCATGTGATTAATATTCCTTTTTTATTTTAATTCTCCAAGTTAGAGCATCAAGGATTTTATTGCAGAGTCCATAAGTATTAGTCATACTTTCAATAACATCAGGATCATGCATACCTATAGGGAGGGTAATAAATTGGTGGATGTGCTGGCAAATTATGGCATTAATGTTAACCTTACAGTTTGGGACAATAATAGCATCCCTAAACAGCTTCAAAATAGCATTCAGGTGGATCTCCATACGCAAGCAATATCTAGAAATGAGTTATGATTTTTGGGTGTGGATAAACTTCAAAAATACTCCTACACGTGTTGATTTAAAGTATTGGTTTATGAAAATCACATCTAATAATCAAGATAGTGTGAATCATATGGGGAATTTCAAGTGGAGATACACAGTTTTGAAAATCGTGCATACGGGCTGCATTGAGACTGTTAAAAGGTGGATTCAAACCTCCACAGAAACCGAAGGTGGCAATAAAGTGATTGATGACAGGGAGTGAGCTATTCTCACACGTGTTTTTCAGCAGGCTCAGATCAGCAGACATGCAGCCGATCGTGGGAAAAGCAACGGCTCTCATTTCCAATATTGTGCGGATTACTATAGCAAAAAGTGGACTGGCTTTAGAGATCAGTTAGGAATTTTTTGCAATCATTTTAGAGCAGAGAAGATGGGGGGTCCTCCTTGTCAAATCAAGCCTAGTGTGGACCCAAACTAGAAAGATAATATTGAGCTGTGGAACATTCTTAGCAAGGGTGGCATAACAAACTTCATGGAAAAGGTTCAGGGGCATGATCAGAGCATCTCTGTGTGTTTTGCAAAGGATTGGAAGGAGAAGATAGTGGAATATGGGGGGAAGAAGGTCTTAATCAATGAAAAACTTATTGCTGAAGCGACCGGCCTTGGCTTGGAGGGCTTTTGATTCTTCAACAAAAGGGTCGATAAAGATGTTGAAGAGAGGAGATTTGTAGAGGGAGAGGAGAAGCTGACCTACATAATAGCGGGCCTTCTTGTTAGCTCGATCCCTCTGCCATATGATGAAGTAACCCGCATGATGATACGGTTCATCTCCTTGGAAGGAAGGTTTGTCACAGTTCCTGTGAAACACCTTATTTTTCTTAATCACTTTCGTAGGGATTGTTTGGTTTGTTTCCCCCATTACTTGCTGAACTCTCTTGAATGCTCCATTCTAGAGTTTCAAAATCATTCCCGGGTGGTTCCCTTGCACCAGGGGTTCATTTTGTTGCTACACAAATTTTTTCTCCTCAAGTTTCCCGGTCTCCCATCCTCCCCTAGCTCGATTCCCCCTCTGTCGGGCTCTGCTGCTGCCAGCCCTATTTCTCCTTTCTCTGCCCCCACCACCGCTACTGTCACCCCCCTGCCAGCTGTTCAGGCTTCTTCTCCCATTCCCCCTTCTATTTCTCCCACCCCCCACTTAGCCTCTTCCTCGCGGAGACCTGTTACCAGGGCTTCTAGGAAGCTTAACCTTGAGACTCTTGCTGTGGAGAAGGGTTCTCATGAATTTGAAATTGCTCATGACCTCTTGAATATCAGCAGTGCCAGCCCCTGGGAAGTGCATTTGGAAATCCCTTCAAGAAGGCTAGAAGCCTTAGAGGTTGATATGAAACTGTTGAAGGATGAAGTTAAAAACTTGGCAAAACAGAAAGGAAAGAGGAAGAAGGAGGAGGAGGAGGATGTTAACAGCAGCCAAATTGAGGATATCTACAAGAAACTGCACTCCTTAGACTCTCGTTTAGGGAAGGCCAAAACTTGACATGATTACAACATAGCCATCTTTAGGGCGATTGAGGAGTTCATTGAGCAACACGTCAAAAGTGTCTCCAACCTAAGCGGAGTTCCGGCAACTCTTTGGGGTAATGATAAGGAAAGTAAGAAGACCGTGGAGCAACTGGATTATAATGACGTTGCCCACATGACAACTTTGGGTATGTTCAAATCCTGGAAGAATATCAAAACCGTCATTGACAAAGCTACTAAAAAGTAGTTGTAGATGCTTCTACTGTCCTTGCTTGTTTTTTTTGCTGTTTTTTACGGACCCTTTACTGCTTTTTTGCAGTAATTTTGCTATTTTGTTTCATCTTGGTAGCTATTTTTTGGCTACTTTGAACTTCATTGTAACATTTGGATTTTTATCCTTTTCTCTCTAGTTCTCTTGCTTATTCTGGCTTCTAGGCCTTCTTTTGTAAACAAGGGTATAGTCCATTTCAAAAAACTATTTGCCAATAATAAAAAAAACATGCATACATGCAAGTGTGCTAATAATAGATCTCTTACAGTAAACTGGTAGTAGTAATTCTATTATTAATGAGAACTCATGCATGGTGCTTTATTAGATTCTCTTCCTAAAATAGCATTCATGTGTCATGCAATTATCCATCCCATTGTGTGCTCCATGCGCTATCTCCAAAAATAGCCCATAACCATGTAAATGGATAAGTCCTGATTCAATATGTCTTTCACGCGCGTTTTCTTTCCTATCCTTCCACGCCTTCAAATATTCCTTTCTACCACATGTGAATATTTTGTACACCTTCTCCTTAGTGGCATACTTTGTTTGCTCAACATCAAACAACCATAATGAGGTTTTGTTTTAAGAACCAAAAATAAATGTCAATTTTGATGAAAACAGATCAGACAAGAATGCAATGTTGAAAGAGAAATGAAATGAAAATAATTTTGCATGTGATTAATATTCCTTTTTTATTTTAATTCTAATTTCTACCTGTTATTTAAAATGTGCCCCCTACTCATTTTGTGGCTAACTCCTCCCATTCTTCCCTCTCTTGTGCCTCAATCACAAAATTTTGCTTTCAGGAACTCAAAACCTTCTGGAAGTGGCACCATTGGATAAAGCTATTTCTTAGCTTTCCAAAAAGGTAAATTTTTCCTCCTAACTCCATGTATTTTTCAAGTTATGGCTTGGTGGATTTTTTGTGGGAAATTTTCCCCTGAAAGGGCCGCAGCTAATGAGAATGTGCCACGTGTCCAAGAAAGTGGCGGGGGTCGGAGGAGAACTTGGTTTTTTGCCAAGTGTTTTGGTGAAGGTTTCAAAAGGAAATATTTTTCCCCGCAGGCCCGCCGACAAATCAGGGGCTGCCCACGTGTCCAGGGGGAAGATTTTGAAAATTTGGCTAAGTGTTGGCGCAAGAAAATTTTTTTAAGGATGGCCCCGCGGCCAATAAAAACATGACACGTGTCCTAGGGAGCCGGAAGTTCGTAGCGCAGGGGGAAGGTTTGAAATTTTTCTAAGTGTTTCGCCGAATTTCAATGGAGGATTTTTGGACCCATTTCCCCTAGCTGAATCACAATGTGACACGTGTCACCAGAGCTGGAATTAGATTTTTGGGAAAATGTTTTGCCGAAAGTCCAAACGATGAGTTTTTGGCCCGCTGCCTCTGTTAACCAATCATATGAGGACACGTGTCCTGGAGTGGCGGAGCATGGGGAAAAAAATTTTATCCCAAGGAGGAAATAAAAGAAAATTCAAAGGGAAAGCCTACCCCCTTATTGTGCGCCCAATCATTTACTGCCACGTGTCCTAGCTCGTCGGCCCGGAATGAAAATTTTGGAAAATTTTCCAAAGGCTAAAACAAAGACAAATGGAGCAGGAGGGGCCCTGCCCAATGAAAACTTGCCATGTGGCACCTAGACTTGCAGAGCACGGGAAAATTTTGGAAAAATTTCCAAACGACCAAAAAGGTAAAAATTCAAAAAAGTTTCCCACCGACCCGATTTGGCCCTATTTTTCCCTAAAACTTCAAATCGCCATATCTTTCGATCCAGAGCTTGGTTTTTTGCGTTCTTTATATAAATGGAAAGGTAGTGAAATTATATACAAGATTCCAGGGTTATTTTTGCATTTTTGTGGATTTTGGAGAGAGAAAATTAAGAAACACCTCTGGCACGTGGTCATGGACAGAAATGACGTTTCAACCACCGTTTTTAATGAAGAATGGCTCGCATTCTCTCCCAGCATGGTTAAAAATGTTAGGGAATGGGTCTGTCAGGGTACCCATGCTTTTTTGATGGAATTTTGGTCAATGGTTGAACCCCTTGCACTTTTTCCCATGTTTCTCTCTCCTGGGGTCGTGGTTTGCACTGTAAAAGCCAGAATGAGTTCATTTTGCAAAGGAGAGACACTTTTTCAGCTCTTAAACTTCCTTTTTCTTCCCCCTTGGCAGAATTTGTGAAGAAATTTTACCTTTCCATGTAATGCAGCACCTTTTCTTGCCTCTGGATCACTGTAATGTACTGTATTGGATCTGAGATGTTGATATATGTTCTGTGATTAAAATCCCTCAATCCTTTCATATATCTATCATTGCTTTCTTGATCTTTCATTACATTTTGAGCATTTGTGCATGTTTTGTGTTATGTTTCCTTTTGGATTGTGTATTTCATGTAGCATCAGGTGTCTACAACTCCTTTGGTGCATCACCTATTAGCATTAGTTCTTTCTTTTTTGCATTCTCTATCTCTGTCTCCTTGGAATTTAGAGAAGACTTAGGAGTTTAAACCTCTGCAATTGTACAAGTGAATTAGCTGATCAGAGGAGTTGAGGAACCAGCCTCTAATCTAGAGATTCCTCTTCCATTTTGCAAGTCCCACACTTGGGAAGAGGATTCAATGTTGTGCAATCACACTGGATGCTTAGAATGATCAAATTAGAAGCCTGATCAGCATCCAGGGGTGCTGCTGATTTGCAACAACAGTTTTGGCATGCCCGGTGGGACCTTAGAGGTCTTCCACTTTATCTTTGATAGGTTGGTGTGTTCCTGTTAAAGATTCAGCCTTTTGGAGGTACTTTCAAAAGCACATCTGGTGACTCCATCTGGTAAACAACTCATTCTCTAAGTTGCAGACCTGTTTTCCATTCATTTCCATGCATTCTTCTTTCCATCATTTTCATTCTTTTCCATTCCATGAAGTTGTGCAATCATGACTTCATTTCCATCATGGAATTCACATTTACAACAGCAGTATATCACACCTCCAACATGTTTTACAAATCCTCCAAATCAGCATTTTGATCAAATTCAAAATCAGCATGTCTACCCATATGAGCAGCAGTGCCAAACTCAGTTTGGATATGAAGCATGTCAAGCACAAGGGTATGCTGGTTGTGAGGGCAGTCAAGAAGAAAATGCAGATCTGCTAGGACAAATCCAAAAGATGGAGGTAAACATGGTGCAATCTAGGGCTCAAGCACAAATGAAAGCATTTAGAATCGGTTGTAGAGCACCTTGTCCATGGGTGGGACCTTTTCCAAGGCATTACAACCCTCAAGAGAAGCTAGACTTCATGATTACAACACTACCATTGCTTGCAAAGTGGACTGAAGGAATAAAGGTGTATGAGAGGAGTATTCAACAACCTTGTCAACAGGTAAGCACACCATCTCATGCCTTTTCTCTCCCTCTTTCCCAATCTATTTTATCTCAACAGTGTCAAGTTTTAAACTCTCCATCTGCTGTCCCAAGTGTTGAATCCATTTCTCCATTCCCTAGTCTTCCACCCCATCTCAATTCTTCTATCCTTTTCCCTTCCAAACAGCCATTCCCTCCAAAGAAACAAGAATTCCTACCTCCACCACCACAAAAAATTACAAAATCAATTGAGTTACAATCCACTTCTCCTCTTGCATTCCCAAATCCATGTTGGGAGGATAAAAATCAGAATGCCAATCAAGGAAAACAGCAGCAGAAAGAAGAGCCAAACAAGGATGAAGAAATTCAAAGTCTGAAGAGTTGGGCTCTTAAATTCAGGATTACAAAAATCCCCTTGATGGTGAAACCAATAGAGGATGTTGAAGTTGGAGAACAAGTGGAAAACAAGGCTGATTTTATAACAGCAGTGAAGCGAGAAAAACAGCAGTTTGTTGGTGATGAGTTGGGTGTCCATGTTGGCACTTTTCCCAAAGAAAATGCTGATCCAGTTTGCACTACAAAATCAGCCATCGAGAAGGAAGGAAAACCATCTCAAAACCCCATCTTTGAGGAGCAAATGGATGAGGTCAAGTCAGTTTTTACAACAGTAGAAGAAGGAAGCATTATTGATACATTTTTGCTTTCATTTGAAGGGGCTGATTTGATTGATGAAGCCATTATGGAGGTGAACAAAACAGGTCCAAATTGTGAGCAAAAGGCACAAGAAATTTCATGCTTCTCTCCCACTTCATCTCTCCAACAATCTGATTTTTGGGATGAGTTTGGATTGACAAGTTTCATGTTTGAAAATGAAGTTATACAGGGTGAAGAAAATGCAGATTTGGAGGCCACCATACAAGAGGGAGAGACTTTGTTGTAGCAAGACATTCAAGAGTTTGATTTGCCATCAGACTTAGAAGAATGTTTAGATGAAGAGCTAGCTGAAATTACCATGTTTCCTTCTTCACCATTCATTCTCCAACAACAAGAACTTGCTGCCATGGACAAAAGAGTTCAAGGACAACAACCTACAGTTTGCAACATGCCTCTTGAATCAAAGCTGGAAGAATTTGATCTTCCAAAAGCTACAATGGAGGAGCTCCAAAGCCAACAATGTATTGCAGCAGGTAACAACAATGCAAAAGCAACTTCATTGGATGTTGCAATCAATAACGAGGAGTTGCACACTATAGAAGAGTTCCATGTTGCCATGAAGGAAGAGAAAGGGCAGAAAAGTCCTACCATTGCTTCCACATCACCCACCCAAGAAGGTCTACAAGAAGACTCCATTTTTGGAGTTGAAAATCAGAGCTATGGGCATATCAAATGGATCATACCTTGCCCAATAAGGTATTTGACTTCATTGGAGTCAAAGGAGAAGTCACAACCAGTCATGCTTGCTTCTAAGCATGAGGGTGAGCTACCAAGTACCAAGGATCAACTGTCATACCTCTTCAATCCAAATGCAAAGCAACTAAAAGAGGTATTGGATTTGTTTTCAGTTGACACCTTGATGATTTGGGTAGAAGACCAGCTTCTTGTTGATTTTCCACTCATCCAATCAGCCATGTTCAGTGCCAAATCAGTTGCATGGTTGCAACTTTTGAGAAAGGGAAGCTATTTCTCCCAACCAGTTGCAGGGTTTGTTTAGCCCACTTTTGCTTCCAGTTAGAGTAGGATAGGTAGTTTTGCTTTCAGTAAAAGAAGTGCTTGTGCACACTCTGCATGTTCCATTTTGGAGCATGTATGACCTTTAGTTTTGTACATAGTTTTTGTGGTGCTGGTTTTGCTCTTACGCAGTCCATTTCAGTGGGTTTCCAAGTGGCTCAGAGAGGAGGTTTTCAAAGTTCAGATCAGTTTGCAGGCTACAACTCATGACTCCATGCCCAATGGATGCTTCAGGAAACTGGTAACTTCATCCAGTAGGCAGATGCCCCCTCTGAGTCGCCAAAATTGTTATCCAAAATGTGCCCCCTGCTCATTTTGTGGTTAACTCCTCCCATTCTTCCCTCTCTTGTGCCTCAGTCACAAAATTTTTCTTTCAGGCACTCAAAACCTTCTGGAAGTGGCACCATTGGATAGAGCTCTTTCTCAGCTTTCCAGAAAGGTAAATTTTTCCTCCTAACTCCATGTATTTTTCAAGTTATGGCTCGGCGGAGTTTTTGTGGGAAATTTTCCCCTAAAAGGCCCGCAGCCAATGAGAATGCGCCACGTGTCCAAGAAAGTGGTGGGGGTCGGAGGAGAACTTGGTTTTTTGCCAAGTGTTTTGGCGAAGGTTTCAAAAGGAAATATTTTTCCCCGCAGGCCCACCGACAAATCAGGGGCTGCCACGTGTCCAGGGGGAAGATTTTGAAAATTTGGCTAAGTGTTGGTGCAAGAAAATTTTTTGAAGGATGGCCCCGCAGCCAATAAAAACATGACACGTGTCCTAGGGAGCCGGAAGTTCGCAGCGCAGGGGGAAGGTTTGAAATTTTGCTAAGTGTTTCACCAAATTTCAATGGAGGATTTTTGGACCCATTTCCCTGAGCCAAATCACAATGTGACACGTGTCACCAGAGCTCAGACCAGTGGGGCGAGAGGAAGAATTAGATTTTTGGGCAAAATGTTTTGCCAAAAGTCCAAAGGATGAGTTTTTGGCCCGCTGCCTCCGTCAGCCAATCATATGAGGACACGTGTCCTGGAGTGGTGGAACATGGGGAGAATTCAGAATTTTTTCCCAAGGAGGAAATAAAAGAAAATTCAAAGGGAAAGCTCTCCCCCTTATTGCGCACCCAATCATTTGCTGCCACGTGTCCCAGCTTGTTGGCCTAGCGGGAAAATTTTGGAAAATTTTCCAAAGGCTAAAACAAAGAAAAATGGAGCAGGAGGGGCCCACGCCCAATGAAAACTTGCCACGTGGCACCTAGACTTGTGGAGCATGGGAAAATTTTGGAAAATTTTCCAAATGACCAAAAAGGTAAAAATTCAAAAAAATTTCCCACCGACCCGATTTGGCCCTGTTTTGCCCTAAAACTTCAAATCGCCATATCTTTCGATCCAGAGCTTGGTTTTTCACGTTCTTTATATCAATGGAAAGCTGGTGAAATTATCTACAAGATTCCAGGGTTATTTTTGCATTTTGGTGGAGTTTGGAGAGATAAAATCAAGAAACACCTCTGGCACGTGGTCATGGACAAAAATGACGTTTCAACCACCGTTTTTAATGAAGAATGGCTCGCATTCTCTCCCAGCATGGTTAAAAATGTCAGGGAATGGGTATGTCAGGGCACCCATGCTTTTTTGATGGAATTTTGGTCAATGGTTGAACCCCTTACACGTTTTCCCGCGTTTCTCTCTCCTGGGGTCGTGGTTTACACTGTAAAAGCCAGAATGAGTTCATTTTGCAAAGGAGAGACACTTTTTCAGCTCTTAAACTTCCTTTTTCTTCCCCCTTGGTAGAATTTGTGAAGAAATTTTACCTTTCCATGTAATGCAGCACCTTTTCTTGCCTCTGGATCACTGTAATGTACTGTATTGGATCTGAGATGTTGATATATGTTTTGTGATTAAAATCCCTCAATCCTTTCATATATCTATCATTGCTTTCTTGATCTTTCATTACATTTTGAGCATTTGTGCATGTTTTGTGTTATGTTTCCTTGTGGATTGTGTATTTCATGCAGTATCAGGTGTCTACAACTCCTTTGGTGCATCACCTATTAGCATTAGTTCTTTCTTTTTTGCATTCTCTATCTCTGTCTCCTTGGAATTTAGAGAAGACTTAGGAGTTTAAACCTCTGCAATTGTACAAGTGAATTAGCTGATCAGAGGAGTTGAGGAACCAGCCTCTAATCTGGAGATTCCTCTTCCATTTTGCAAGTCCCACACTTGGGAAGAGGATTCAATGTTGTGCAATCACACTGGATGCTTAGAATGATCAAATTAGAAGCCTGATCAGCATCCAAGGGTGCTGCTGATTTGCAACAACACTACCTTTTTTTTAAAAATGATTGCAAGGTGCTCTGATATCCAAGGTTATATGATATTGACAAGAAATCAAATAGGATAATATGAAATCTAATAAAAAAAGGGACTAATGGTCCCACCAGGCGCGCTAAAATTTTTGAGGTAAATTTTGTCCGGTCAATTATATGATAAAACAACAAAAACTTGGAACACAGTAAGGTTTAACAATACTTGCACTGACAATGCAATATCGGGGTGAATGGGTGTCAAAGATGCGAAAGAATCCTCCTTCCAATGAGCCAAAGAAGTTTTATGCAAATTCATCTAAACAAAATAGATATTAGACATAGATTTGATGAGTTTCTTTACAAATGCCAATCTCAGGAACCAACGAGATTCCTTGAAGGGTGTAAATTTTTTTAATTAAGTGATATGATATGAAATTAAATTGAAAATACATTTTTATGTCTAATATACTAGTTATCTTTAAGAAAATTTATAATGAAATTATCATAACTAATTTGAGAATAATATAATAATTTTTTCTTAAGTTTAGGTACAGAAAAGACATATTTAATAACAACATTTGCATATATAGCCTTTCTTTGCCTAGTTACTTCTAAAAATGAATTATATATTAAATACATATTTTTAAAAATATCTCTAATATCGAATAAAATGTTATATAGGCAAGTCATATGGTGTGATGCACTGCTATCGAAAATACACTCGTTCTGATTAGAAGTAAACATGACAACACATAATGTAATAACATTAGAAATGTGTTCATGATTGTTGTTTTGATTATAGTTTAGGTTATTCTAATGGATCTGATTAGATTTATTCCCTTTTTTATTGTTATGAGTTTTATTATAAACTCTATATTTTTTTATAGTGATTTTCCTTTCTAGGACCAAATTTAGCACACATACTACTATTTCCATTAAACTTAGGTTTATGATTATTTTTCCTAATTTCATATTCCCTTTTTTGCCATTAGCAGGATTAGTGTTATATTTTTTTTTTCTATTATTTTAATAACCATGATTGAGAGCAAGAATTTCATGAGTGGTATTCTCTTTAGAATCAAAATTAGACATCACTTACTCTTCTTGAATCAAAATAGATTACATAGTAGTGAGGTCAAGAATATCTTGCTATGATTGGTACTTTGAATTTAATGTTGAAAAAAAAATTACAAAAAAAATCATGAATATTCAACTGAATAATGAAATATAACAATTAATCCTGAATTAAATTACATTTTCAACTATCTAAATGAGATTTAAAATTCTTAATTTTAGTAAGAAATTTAACAAAATTTTCATCACTTTTCATAGGTGTAGTAAGCAATTCAAGGATCAACTTAATAAACTTAGAAAAACAGGTTTCCTCATACATGGACGTAAGGAGTTTCCAATAATTTTTATGAGACTCTTTACTGTCGATATGGACTAGGAATTCATCCTCAACACCCCGTAATATAATTGACATTACTTTATGCAATTTATGCTAAAACACATTTGAAAGTTTGGGTGTAACATGTCATCCAAATAGAATTTTTTCAGTCCCTATGACAATTTTCCACATCTTTTGATCCATAAATTTTGTTGTAATGCAAATTTTCCATCTATTATAGTTTGCTTGATTAAGCATTTGAGATTTATCTAATATAAAGTTAGGCAAAGCCATTTCTTCCCTTTAAGAATGAAAATATAACACTAGATAATGCTTAAAATTGAACTCCCCCTAGTTTAGATATAAATTTTAAATTAAATTGAAATTAAATCAAATTACAAGTGTAAACAAGTAATAAGTGTTCAAATATATGCTAAACAAGGAGAAAGAACGGGGAAAAATGCACTACTTTATGTGTCGGAAGTGTCACACATAGAACAACTATATAAAAAATATAATTAAAAATGGTGTAAAAACTATAAAAGGAATCTTAAAACAAAAAATGGAGCACACTAATGTTTCCAAAATGTGCCAAAACCTAAATAACGACTAGCTACACAACTATATTTGACATGAGGTTCACTAGGTTAAATGTTGCAAAATAAAGTGACACTAGTGAAAGGTTTACACCTGAGAAGTTTGTCACACAAACCAAAATAGAAGGAAATTTAATTTAATTCAATAAAAATTAAATCAAAAAAATTAGGGGGTTTTAAACACTTGAATACCCTAGTTACAAGATTTTAGAAAAATAAGAGTCATCAACCCTTCTATGAGACTAGTTAAGAAATTACATGCACTAATTTATATTTAAAATTTATAATATCTAATTTATTTTAAGTTTGTGTGTGTTTATTTTTGCACGCGTGCATGTGCTCATGCATGCATGTAATTTGAAATGTAAATAAAAATCACTATTTTTCACTTTTTGGATTAAAATAGTTAAAACAAAGTGGATGCCACTTATGGAAATTAAAGATATACTAAATAAATTATTTTTAAAATATTTAATTTAACTATATGAAAAAAACTTCATACCTTTAGTTGCACATTTTTTATGGCACTCATGTAGATGCACTAGTTCTTAGAGAAAATTATTTAAGCCACTAGAGACCTCCAAACTTTGTCAATCTTCTTGAAATATTGAAGGAAAGCAATATATAGCTTTGAAACTGAATTTTTGGTGGATAAATCAGCATTTCCTATTACTAAGCTAAACTATGGCACCCAGGATTGAAAAATAACTTAATTTTCTTTAAAATAAAATAAGATTTCTTGTCACAATTTTCAATCCTCTACACTCCCTCATGCTCTAAAATCATGTTAAAATATAGAAACTAATACAAACTGTAGACACCAAATTTGTGTCTTATGACCCCTTGTGACCTGCATCTCATCTCGCAACTTAACCTCATCACCTAAACCTTACACAATTATTTATTAATTACCTTGTAATTGATAAATCCACCATCACCTTACCTGCCACCTCATTTTGCCACTTCATCATGACCTAGCCCTAACCCTAAACTAACCTAATTAAGACCTGTGACTTGGTCTAGACTCACATCCATAACTAATGCCTCCTTACTCGCACCCAAAACTGACCTTCTAGCCACTTGACCAAGCCCACAACTGATCTCTCGGGAGAAAAGTAGGGAAGGTGGGCTATTTTACTAAAAATAGCCTACTTTTTCCTTACCGATGCCAGTTCCTACTCGACCGCCGTCGGTTACGCAACCGCCATCGGTTCCCTGTAAATGGCCTCCCCAAACCAAAAACAAAGGATCGGAATTTCATTTTTGGATCAGAGAAAAGGATTCTTTGAATCAAGAAAGAGCATCAGGAGCGATCGAGAGAGTCCAGACCTTCACTTGACCGAGCAGAGACGAGTGGAAATACCAGAAGTGTTTACAGCAAAGGAGATCAGCTTGCATCTTCGTCAAAACCAGTAAGTCACATCTTGCATGTCCTCTGTTATAACATTTCTTATGCCTTTTGAATTACAGTCCTCATAAATCCATCCCTGAATCCACTACCCAGCATGCATATTACCTCTAACTATCATTCATCTACCTCTCATCACCTTATTTCCTAATACCACCTATATACAGCCTTACAAACAACACAACTACCCCATAAAGGAACTAACCTACAGATCCTAGAACCCACCGGTATCGGTTATCAGTAACTGGCATCGGTTATCAGTAACCGGCATCAGTTCCTCTGATCAAAACCAGAAAACCAGCCTTTCCCCTACCCAGTTCAACGAAGCAACTTAATTGATATTTTACAGTCTTTTGTGTTAATTCATATTAGCAGGGAAACTGACCACCTTCGAAAGGAAGTTTATATTTCCTGGGCCCAAGGCAGTTTCCTCATTTATTGTCTAATCAAAATCTTGTGGTCTTGTGTTCTTATTTGTAGGTAGTCCTTCCAAGACAAAAATGAGTTCTTCGCAATCAGCCTGATCTTTCTCTACGGTACGCGCACACCATCTCGACATTCTACAGGTATTCCTCCTAGCCCCTAACCTTATCTGTTTCTAAAAGGAACGAAACATTCCGAGTGAAACACAAACACTTGATATCTAGAATGTGAATAATTATAAAAACATGAATTAAAATAAATATGAACACAAACATAGAGACTAACGTGGGAAAACCTTGAGAGGTAAAAAAACCCACAAATATGATATTCATATATATGAGAAATTCAACCATAATACACTCATAAATATTAAATCAATCAAATGTCTTCACCAAATATATATCATGTAATATGTGTGAATTATATTAGTGGTTCCATGAGTCAAGAGGATTACACTCATGAAAAAACTCTCCTAGCGGAGTTCCATACTATCTATGTCAGGGAAGAATCCTACTAGAGACTTAAATCTAGAGAAATTTGGCTCAAAGATGGAGATAAGAACATGAAGTTCTTTCATATGACATCCCTAAAACATAGAGCTCATAATAAAAACTCTGATGTTACAAATTAAGTTGGAGTTAAGACATCAAATCCCAACTCCATCAAAGAAGAAGCTATTATTTTTTACAAAAACCTGTTGAATGATAGTCCCCCATTGTCTCAGGAAGCTGCGAACAAGTTGTTGGAATTTATTTTAAACAACTTGGTTAGACCATATGAGTTTGGTGTTATTGCTAAACTAGATACATTAGAAGAACTTCAAAGAGAAGTCTTCTCCATGGAAGGTTATAAAGCCTCAAGCCCTAACAGCTTCTCTACTTTCTACTATAAAAACAATTTGGAGATTTGTACGAATGACCTCCTCAAAATTTTTAATGGATTCTTCAGGAAATACATAATTCTCGAGGAAATAAACAATACTTTCATAGTTCTAATTCCTAAAAAACTTTGGGTGAAGGAATTCAAGCACTGCAACCCCATAATTCTCTCCAATGTGCTCTACAAAATTTTTTACCAAATCTTAACCTCAAGGTTACAACCACTTCTTCCAAAAATAATCTCTATCTAATATGGGGGGGGGGGGGGGGGTGGGGGGGGGGGGGGGGGGTTTGTAAAAGGAATACTTATTCAAGATGGAGTAATTATGGTTCATGAAACCATACACTCGATGCAAAAAATCAAAATGGCAGGTATGGTTCTAAAACTTGACATGACCAAAGCTTTTGACATATTTTATTTGTCTTTTCTTAAACAAGTACTGAAAATTTTTGGTTTTGATGAGAGGTTTAGAAAAACCATATGGAACTATATTTCATCACCAAGATTCTTGATGATTGTCAATTCCATCCCAATGGGTTTCTTCCCAAGAATTCATGGTATCAGATAAGGAGACATCATCTCTCCCATACTCTTCATCATCATGGTAGATAGTCTCAATCACACTATTAACAAAATTATTTCATTGGGATATATCAATGGTTTCAAACCCTCCACTTTTGACATAACGGTCTCCCACCAGCAGTTCATGGATGACACTATCCTTCTCCTTCTTTCCTCCATCCTAAAAGAAAAAACAATGAAGCACATTCTACATCTTTATGAAGAACCTTCGGGACAATAAATTAATTTTGATAAAATCTCCTTGTACTTCTTCAACACTCCTCCCGCTAGACAAAGGAAAATTGCACAAATCTTAGGTTGTGAAATAAATTCTTTACCTACTACATACCTTGGTCTACCTCTTGGCACCAATAAAGTCCAAATGAGCATGTGTAATACCCTACTAGATAGATACTAGAGAGAACTTGCTAGTTGGAAGGGATCTATACTATCAAGCACTAAGAAATTCCTTCATATTAAGAGCACACTTAAAAACTTGTAGATTTATATCATGTCTTTATTCTTTATTCTTTATTCATGTGTCTGTTGTGGAAAAAATAGAAAGAATCCAAAAAAACTTTCTCTGGATAGGAATTGAAGACAAGAACATGATGCACTTGGTAGCATGGGACAAAGCATGCAACAATAAAAACACCGGTGGTGTTGGCATAAAAAAAATCCGGTCAATGAATGTTTCTCTTGTCTCCAAAATGGGGTGGGGACTAGTGAAGGAGGAACAACCATGGACCAATCTCATTAAAGCCAAAATCTAAATCAAGTAAGTACCATGGACTACCTTAATAATGACAACCACCCACTGGGTTCTATGTTCTGGAAAAATAGCATCAGGATCAAGAAAGAGATGTCTACATGATGCAAATGGACTCTGGGCATAGGTGTAGACACCAAAACTAGGTCACACTCCCCTTAGTCCCTTGTCAAATAACTAGCTCAAGCATACTCATCTAACTATGGCCCCTTCCACCCCAAATTAATATTAATTTAATTAACTTAATTAAATTAATACCCATCCTCACAATATTCATTACTTAATTATTTTAATCAAGCTAATTTCCAGCTCAGGTAGACACCACACCCAGCCACCTCACCCTAGACCTATTCTTGACATGTTTCCATAACAAAAAATAACTAAGTCTTACCTGACTTAATGAGATAAGATTTGGTCTAACCCTGAAATCAATCCCTAAAATCTCTCTAACCACATTCCCACTCACTTAGAAGGGAAGTTTCCGTTCTAATCCATGAGAATAAACTAATCGGGCCCCAAGAAATTAGAAAGATCTTCCCATTTTAGTAAACCTAGGGAATCTTGTCTTTACTGAAACTAAGTCACCCCTAAACCGACGTCCAGTCAACCCGAGAACCATCGTCGATTACCATTAATTCACCCAAATAACCTTGTTTTTGGGATGGCACATTTTGAGAGTAAGGAAGTAGATTAGAGCTACATGTAAGTGAAACAAGCATCCTTATACGCATCCAAACATTTAGAGCAATCACCAGGATCAATCATAGAGCCATTGCATTCATAGGAACACTCCGACGAAATCAATTCTACGATGACCATACATGTATTCTCTGATCAACCACCTCCACCACTCAGGCATCAGATCCTTAACATAGTAAGTATGTCCCTAACATGTAGGGTTTATTTCAGTCAGTAATCTTTATTACTCCTGTTATTAATATGTCCTTCACATGCTTATTGTTTCATCAGCCACTTTCCTGTGAATTCAAAAATCCCTTCACCTGTATCACCAAATCACCATAATCCTCACTTGATGTATACTTCTGAGCATACCTAAGACCTAAACAGACCTCCCTATTCATTCTCCCAAAATTTATTTGACCTTATATCACCCATGTTGTTTAATCTCTTTGAGTTTCTTGTACCTCGACCATAACAACGCCGGTTATCCACAACTGTCGTCAGTTCTACCTAAACCGGCATAATTCATATTTAGCCAATGCCAGTCTCTATGTTTTACACCTTGACCAAGAACAAAAATAAAATCACCCTACCAGTTGACCTAAATAACCCATAATCAGACCCTAACTAGTTCCAATACCTTGACAGACACCTCACCTCTTAGATCTAACTATAGCCTAGCCTATTGTGATTAGATTGGCTTATTGTACTTGAATGAGATACCTAAATCATATCAACTACTGTAGGACTTTGTTGTATTTATCACATTAACTTGTTTTAAATAGTGGGTTCAAAACCTTCTAGGAAGTATCACACTTCCTAAAACTAGCATACGCTAGGTATTCCACTGTGATATATCGTTTAACTATCTTTTTGTGGTCTTGTTTTCTAATTATAGGTAGTTCCTCCTAGCCAAAAGGAAGTTCTCACATTCAGTTTTAGATCAAGAAGTCAGAACACATGCAACAACCATCAACTGACCATCATTTAATAGGTATTCCTTCTTAGCCCTTACCCTTATCTATGTTTCATCACCTCGAAAACAGGTGAAGAAAACGGTGAAACATTTTGGCACGCCCGGTGGGACCCATCAAGGGTTCTTTTGCATTTATTCATTCCTAGGTGAAATTTGTGTGTTTGTTTCCCTTCAAAAAGCTTCCACATTTAATTTTCTTCTTTGGAATCATTCTTCTTTCTTTCTATTATCTAAAAACAATCGTATTTTTGGTGCTTTAAAAAGAACATATCTTGCTTCCTTTTGCATATTGCATTAGTGAAAGAGCATCCCTCTTCATGTTCATCTCTTGCTACATCGAATATCACACTTTTATTTGGGCGTAAAATACTTGCATTGCATTCTGATTTGTTACATTATTAGCTCACATTCAAAATAGAGGGCAACCTATATGCTATGGAATTCATGCCCAGATTGATGGTTCACACAAAGAATCGTAGAAAGCACATTTTTTTTTCTCTCTCTCTCTTTGTCTTACCAAACTTGCACAAAATCAAATATACACATCTTTCTTAAACAACATCTTACCTAGGAACATCTGTCAATGATCACATGATCCAGTTGGCAAGTACTCCCCAGCTTGTTGCCTATGGTCAAGTCATCATCTTAGAGGATGGCCCGCCCCCGCCATAACATACCTGAAACCTCTCCTTTTAGATATCCTTTTTCGTAAGACGTCTTCCCAACAAAAATATTTTGTTCTAAATACACACATTCAGTCCTAAATAGCATAATCTAAACAAAGATAAGAATATCACTGTTAGGATCATGTTTTTTCTTAGCGTTCTCCTTGGTTTGTGATTTGAGGTGTGAGACTACGACTCTCCATTTTTCTTCTTCCTTTCACACACCACCATCGTAGTTGGAGTATTCTGACTTTGTCTAAGTGTGTCAGGGCCCCATATCCTCATTCTCATGTTTCTTAGTTTGATTCTTCACTTAATTTAACTCACAAAACCAATTTTCTTCATTTGTTTCTAATTTCACAGTCACTGAAATCGGTCCAATGACCATCGCCAGTTCACATCTAGACTATCATTGGTTAAACCCTAACCAGTGTCAGCTTCTAGCTTTCTAGTTACTTTACCTAGAATAGCTTTCATTACTACTCATGTTTTGTTTCTGGCCCTCAGGGCATCATGATATTTCTCCCTTGTTGATACTTACTGTCATACACATTTTTCACAGATACACATCCAACATTCCTATTTCATTTTTTTTAGACTGGTTTCTTCCATAGTGATCGGTATCTATTTTTGAAACTGTCATCAGTGCTCCCCCAACCATGTCACTCGGTCAGCCTGACCATCATCAGTTTTCCCTCAACTGTCACCGGTCAACCTGACCACCATTGGTTACATGTGTTTGATTTCTCAAAATCTAGACATTGACCAGATTCACCCCCGGACCCTATTATTCTTAGTTTCTACTATTTTCTGTGTCATCTACAGAATACAGTCTTACCAGGTTAGCACTTGTGCACATGGTGTTGACTCACATCTAGACTAACACCCTCATATTCCATGCTAGTAGTCAACCACTCCCACCTTTTCCCTCACTACCTTTTATCCTATCACCCATGGATCCAACCTTACCTAGCACCATTTCTGCAGGTGACAAATAATTTGCACAACTCCTTGATCTGAATCCCGCAGCCTTACAATTCTACCTTTCCCACTCTTCCACCCAAGAATCCTCTGGTCAATTGATATGCAACATGCTTATATCAATCTCTCCTGCCCTTATTATTGTTACTGTATCAGCCTCTAATAATGCAATGTTACCCTCACCTACTTCACCCCTAGTAGTTTTGCATATAGGCCCCATACCTGCCATGACCAATGCATTTGTAGTTTCACCTGCACCTGTCATATCTTTTGTCCCCTCATCAACCACCTAGACCATATCACAGTCTGCACCCATTGTCTCAAAAATTCCCATTACAACACAACCACCCATGGTGTTAGTAATCCATACTCCATTCCATAATATCATCCTCTCCATCCCGCAAACACTGCCCCCAATCGCTACCAGATTCATGACGACCATCTCACCTACATACACCTATTATCAACAACCCCCTATCTTGTCTGTCACCCATTCTGGATATGTACCTTCTATATTGTTTCCTTATTCTCAACCTCCCTATCTAGTTCAGTATCTGGCTCCTTATGCCACAAGAGGTGTCCCTCCATCACAGCCTACCAATGACCTCATCAAGTTAATGATGGAAAAGATGTAGACACTAGAAGCATTAGTTTCCAACTCATGCAATTCCCTCACCTATGATGAAATTTGTAACGAGCCTATTCACCCATCCATTCCTATACAACCATACCTCATACATTGGGAAATTCTAAAATTTAATCGCTTCAATAGCAAAGAATATCTACAAAAAAATTGCGGTCCTTTAAACATGGGTGTTACCTGATTGCCCACAATAATGCTTTATTTTTGAGGACTTTCTCTATGTCCCTGACAGGACCTACATTGGACTGGTACAGTGGACTACCAAGACACTCCATTTACTCATTCAATCAAGTAGCCCAAGCCTTCCTAGATCACTTCTCCATTAACATTGTTAAGAGGGTTACCATGACAGATCTTTATTCCACATGACAGTATGATAATGAGTCCATCGTTGACTTCGTTGCTCGTTGGTGCAGCCTCATTAACCAGATCACATTCCAACTACCTCAAATTAAAATTATAGAATTATTTACTTAGGAATGTTCTAGACACATCTCACCAACCTTGTAGGTGAAAATGTTTCCCACTTTCGAAGAGGAATTCACCATGGCATGGAAATTGGAAATTCGTGCTATCGAAGAAAAGAAGATTCAACTTCGTAACAAGAACATCACATTCAAATCAAATGATACTTCTTCATCTTCAAAACCCCAAAAAACTATTCAAAGCCCAAAGGGTCTACTAATTCTGTAGTTCTCAAGGTTGGTCCCCCTCATCAATCAAACCCAACCAAACCCCCTTCTAATATTTCTCTTGTCCAAGCTTTCTAGTTTAGATGAGAACAAAAAAAGTGCACTTCCCTAGGAGAATCTTATTCTTCTGTGTTGGAAAATCTTGTTAAAGTTGGTTTCATTACCCTTCCACCTATAAAACCATATACTAGTTTTGAACCTGAGTGACCCATGCCAGCGTGGTATAAGGAACATGACTTTTGCAAGTATCGTTGTGTCAAAGGTCACACAACAATAACTACATCACCTTTAAGAATATCATCCGAGAAATGATAGACAATGGAGATCTAGTCTTGGATAATCCGAATGCACCCCTAACCAAAACCTACATATCTTCAAGAATACATTCCCTAATCATGCCCCACCTTCCAACCAAGTTAGTGATACCTCAAATAATGATAGCAATATCCACGAGGTCCACCCAATTTTCCACAATATAACAGTTACATCCCAATTTCCTCATGTTCCTTCCATCTATGAAATCTTATCCCAAACTCCCCTACCTACACCAGAATCTATTTCATCTACTCCTCTACCAATAGAGGAACCCCCTTCATGCTTCCCTTCACCCTTAAATGATCCTATAATCAGAATGCCACCTTTGACCCCTGAAAATTCCGAGCAGTTGTCAGCGGCACCTCTCCTACTCATAGAAGATGCAGGTCCACCACTTACACCTATGCAAGAAGAGCCCACTTCAGTTGGCCCATCGTCTCCTCTACCCATGGAGGATACTATAGAAGTACCACAACTTGTAGATGACCAATCACCATCAGACCTTCAAGATCCTATTGATATGCTTTCGGCTCTCTTACCCATTAAGTCTGAGGCTAGCTATTTCCCTGTATCTCAAACACATTTTACGGGGATTTCCATTTGATCCACGTCAGCTCTACTTACAACAGTACCATTCTCACGCTTGGCCAATCTCCTGAACTATGTTGATAAAGGATTACTTTGGGGGCATCTTCTACTTCCTACTTTAACACAAATGAATTTATCACTCACTGACACCTCCACTATCTATCCAAAATTGTTTCAAGCAACCAAACCAAATGCAACCACAACTATTGCAATACCTTCCATGAAACCACTCATGGCCCAACTCACACCTCTTCCCATAGCCCAACATGCATCTACACCCAAATCCACGCCTATATCATCTCCCTTACCTAAACCTATCACTACCTTAGGGATCATACCAACAGCTAGCCTTACTCACCCACCCATCAAATTAGATTTAGCTACATCTTCCAAAACTAACACAAAACTTAACCCGGCCCCTAAAAAGAAGATCCAATCTCCTAGATCTCATACCCCAACCTTGCCAACCACACCCTTATCACCTTCACCCCTTTCATCCATCCTAGGACCTCACCCCTCGACTCTGGCCAACAAACTCCCAGCCATCGGTAAACCAAGAACGCAACAACCCATTTCCCCATCACAGACCTCTAATATACCCAAGCTACCCACACAACCTCTGCCCTCACCCATAACCTTCTTACCACCCATAACTCCAATACCTTCAATAACTTATTCACTACCCATGACACTTCCTTCTCTTTCACTCAAGCCTCCTGTCCAACCCACACCACCTACCTCCACAGCACCTCAGTTACCCCCATGGGTAACCTGACCTCTTCCACCATCTGCTTTTCCACATCTCATGCGTGCATATCACCTTTACCCAAAAAGATGCAACATAAACCTAAAAATCTGCTACCCTCTAATAAGGTAGTTAAACCAACCACACCTTCTATTGTCAATTCATCTACCATGCCCCTACCCAAGCAGATACGACAAAAACCTAAGACCACACCACACACCAAACTAATAGCGCAACCTACTCCCCCTCTTATAAATACTCTTCCTCCACAGTCAGCCACACTTATACACACACCCACATTCACCTCCCATTGTGATCCATTAGCAGGATCCTACACCAAAATCCTAACCAACCTCCTCGAAACATTTTTCATCACATTACCACCTCTTAGACCTTACGACCCACTCAAACCCAAACCAAAATGGTTTGATGAAACCAAAATTCGCACCTACCATCATGTGTCAGGACACGATGTAGAGAATTATAAGGATTTGAAAACTGCTCTTGTCCAATTGTGTCCTCCTGAAGAAAACTTTGATGATGATAATCTTCTTGATGAGGACCTTATTTCACCTTCACCAAATTCCATAGATCTTCCCTCATTGCCTACTCAGTAACCAAAATATCCACCCTCACAACTCTTAGATCCATCCCTGAGATTTGAAATTAACATGGTTCACATAAGAGAGTTGGCCAAACCACCACTCAAATGCCAATGCACCCTTCTCATCTCACAAGGCTCATATCCACCATTAGATTTTTGTCCCTCTGGCCACTATACCTTCCCTGACACACCCTCTTCATCCACCTCCCCTCATATTACCATGATCAACATTGCCACCCATTCTCAGAAAGATAAAGGCAAAGAGAAAGCAAGTGGACCATCAACCAACCTTGTACCCAATGTACCATCTGTACCCACACCTAAAGTCATAATTTGAGGTCCTGCATATGCCATTTCCGACGGGGTCACACTTCACACAATGTTGAAACAACTACACCAATCCCCCCTCAAAATGTCTTTATATGATCTCGTCCAGACCTCAGATTCACATCGTCAAACCCTCATGGAGTTCCTTCAATCTATCAAAGTCTTACCAAATGATCCCACACACACATAGCCTCCATCATTACCCCTCACCATGTAGCCTCTCTCACTAGGTATTCACCTTCCACTACACCTCCACCCACTCGCCAAGTGGTTGCCCTTAGCTATGCAGATGAAGAGATCACTGCCTTCAAGTATGATGACCCTGACCCCTCTCTTTTCATCTCTTTCTTTATCGATAAAATATGCATACGACATGTTATGATCGATGGTGGTGCTAGCATTAACATCATCTCCTCCCATGCATACAACCAAATGAAAATACCTACCCATTGCATGTATGGTAACCCCAATATGTTGCATTCCTTCAATGAAGCCATGACCTCTACACTTGGTACCATTGTTCTCCATGTCCGCGTAGGCCCCCGCACCATCCCGAAACTTTTCTATCCTAGAAGGGGAGTTCCAGTATAACTTACTACTTGGCTAACCTTGGATCCATGCTATGGGTTTTGTCCCTTTGACATTATATTGATGCCTCAAATTTGAACACAAGGGACATAATTAAACCATCCCTACCGACCCATCACCTTTCAAGACCTATAACATGCTATATCGACCTAATGATGTACTTATACCGGTCAAGGCATCTGCCACCACAACCACTTCACCTCCACCCATGAGCCCATCCACAATAATTGTCACTACTTCTACTTCGTCTAACCTCGTTATCCCCACTATAGTTGTAGCCTCTACTGATGGCACCCCGTTATCTAGGAAACCATCCATACCCACTACTCACATACAAACTACTGATCCCTTAGAAGGTGTTTTTCAACGCCTCACTTTGGGGGGAATACCACCTATACAATATCGATACCATCCTTACCCCACAAGAGTACAAGAATCTTCGTCAACATCCCAGTTATGACATTCACATCAATGACATTTTCCCTTATGGCCCTCCCCACCTTCACACCAATCTAACGTATGGGGGACTTGATATGGCGACCTATAAACCCGAACCTCCATCCCAAACCCTACCATTTTCATCCGACCTACACTTCCTCACTAACCTCCATTTTGCTCACACTTTCCTCCACTGGTACATGTGGAAAGGATTTGGCTTTGGTTTTTATGAACAAGTCTACCACACTATCATCTCATGTACCTCTCATAAACATAATGACCGTAGTGGCATTGGTTTTGACACTCTATCTTCTAAGAAGGTTTGCATTGACCTCATCCATGATGAGAAATCTTCCCCCTCTCATTCACCCACATTAACATCCCCACCCATGGAATCCATAGATCCTAAATCTATACCTCCTACCTTTTTTTTCGTAAACACCATTTCCTTGGGATTATTGACCTATCAACATGATGGCGAAGCTCCCTCTTCTCTCCCATTCCTATAATCTGACATGATTGATGATGATACGCCTTTAATTAATGTCATTGAATGTCAAGATGATGATTCCATCCTCACCTACCTTGGTGTAGAAGACTCTTATATTCATAGGTCGTTACCCTCTAAGACGTAAACCATGTTGAATGAATTGACCATCAAAATCAATATTAATACTTAGGATAACCAACACATTCTAAAGATTGACCAATCCTTAGACATTTCTAAACAAGAAGCCTTCACCTCTTTCCTACAGGACCATAACAATTCATGTGCTTTATCTTATGCTAATATGCCCGATATCGATCCAAAAATTGTGGTTCATAATATCATAACCATTCCTGATGCCAAACCTATCAAACAAATTTTGTGGAAAATACATCCTTACAATGCTCTTCTAGTCAAAGAAGAGCTTCAACACCTTCTCTCGATTTCCTTCATTCTACCCATTGATTATCCCCAATGGATTTCTAACATTGTTCTTGTCATGAAAGCAACAGGGGGACTCCACATTTGCATGGATTTTTGTGACCTTGACCTCACCTGTCCCAAAGATGATTTCCCACTACCAGGCATTTACTAACTAGTTGATCTCACTGTTGGACATGAAATGTTATCACTCATGGATGGTTTCCTGGGCTACAATCAAATATTACTAGCTCCCAAGGATCAACACAAGACTACCTACATCACCCCTTGGGGGCCTTTTTACTATCGAGTCATGCCCTTTGGTATAAAAAATGTTGGTGCTACATATTAGCGGGCCATGACTAACATCTTCCATGACATCATGCATCACATATTGGAAGATTACGTAAATGATTTTCTTGCCAAATCAAAGCATCGAACCAAACACCTACCCATTCTTAAAGTCATCTTTGACCGCCTCATCAAATATTGTGTTCGTTTTCAACCAAAAAAGTGCATCTTTCAGTACTTTTCATGAAACTCCTAGGTTTCATCATTTCTTTACATGGCATAGAAGTCAATCCTGATAAATTCAAGGCTATCCTTGAAATGCTACCACCCACTAATCTCCATCAACTTTGCAACCTACAAGGAAAATTGCAATCAATTCATCATTTTATCTCCCAACTTTCTGACCGATGTCAACCATTCCATCATCTTCTCGAGAAAGATGTTTCATTCAAATAGGATGATGACTACCATAAAGCCTTGGAAGCCTTGAAAAAATACCTACTTCAAACCACCAGTGCTCATTTCTCCTAAGGATAACCAGCCCTTCTACCTATATAGTTTCTGCCACTAACCATTCTCTAGGTGTCATGCTTGCTCATTGCGATGACCAACACCAAGAGAAAGTAGTTTATTACATAAGTCGTACCCTTCTTGACTACGAAACTAGATATATCCAGCTGAAATTTTTTTCCTAGCATTAGTTTTCATCGCCGCCAAACTCCGCCATTACCTACTCAACATAAAACCTTCGTCATTACTAATACCAACCCATTACACTACATGTATGCCAAACCTTATCAAAATCAATGTATCGCACGTTTGCTTATGCTTTTGGTTAACCTTGACCTTGAATTCATCCATCAAAATTCCACCAAAGGCCAAACTATCGCCGACTAATTGGCCAACGTACCCATTTCTGAGGATCATCCCTCTAACTTCAAATTTTGAGATGAGTCTATTACTACCATTTCTCTAGATGAACCCACTTACCAAATGACACTCTTCTTCGATGGCTTCAAGTGTCAACATGGGGATGGGGCTGGTGTTATCCTCATTCCACTTGATGGTGAACCTATGCCTTTGTCTTTCAAACTCAATTTTGATTGTACAAACAATATTGCTTAATACGAAGCATTTGTATTGGGTCTTCAAGATGCTTATTCCTTAGATTTTAAGTCAATCAACATCTTTGGTGATTTTGAGTTGGTCATAAACCAAATCAATGGTATATACCAGTGTCATAATGACATAATTCAAAAGTATAAGCATCATATGGACATACTTTTGACCACCTTCGACCGCTACACACTTTATACCACCCCACATTCTACCAATAAATTTATAGATACTGTGGCATGTTTGGCTTCTTAGATACCTACTTTTCCCGTTGACTCTAAAATATTTATCACCATATAAAGACTACAATCACCCTCTTATTTGCCTCGTGAAGTCTACTCTATCAGAACAATTTCTCTTGACCCAAGTGACCTTTGGTATAAGCAATATATAGACTATCTTTCCCTTTCCATTTTACCTGCCAATCTCACTCATAATGGACAATGTGCCTTTCTTAAATGTGTCTCTAGTTATGTCATAATGGGTGGTCTTTGTACATACCCAAAATTATAGGGTACTGCACCACCGGAACAACGTAACATGTACCCCAATGATGATACAAGTTTCCTTGCAAGGTGTTCGGGATCCAGAAAATCTCCCCAAGTGTGCGTTAACATCCCGCATGCCCCGCTTAGCCCCCGCGTGCTTTTTTTTTCTCTTTTTCCCTCTTTTCTTTGCCTTTTTCTCTTCAGTTACAAAACCACCACCATGCCTAGGTAGAAGTCTCAAAACCACCGCCCTAAGCAGGGCGGCATTCCTGTAACCACCGCCCTACTCAGGGCGGTGATCCTTTACGCATTTTACAGAATGCTCTTTTAACATGACTCACATAAATTTCAATGTTTACCAACTTTTTTTCACCACCATGAGCTTGCATTAATGATTCTAGTTCCTTGGAATAGTGTTTTGCCATTGTTTATAGTTTAACAGATCAATTTGGTTTTTACCTTGGGTAAATACAAATGCTATAAATAGATGGCTTGTGCTCAAGCAAATGGCCCCTCAAATTTGCCTCTGAATTTCTCATTGCAATAGATTAGTCTTTCATTTTACTTAGATTTCTTAGTTTCTTTCATTTCATGCTTAGTTAGTGTTGTTTTGTTGTTAGGAAGCCACATATCCATCTTGTGTAAGTGCTATTGATATTTTATCCAATCCATTGGAGTAGAGAAGGTTGTTTTTCAATAGGGAAGCCATTAAAGTTGTAGGTTTTCTTCTTCAAACAAGATAGTTTCAGGTTCTGG
Organism: Taxus chinensis; assembly: GCA_019776745.2. Lineage (NCBI taxonomy): Eukaryota > Viridiplantae > Streptophyta > Pinopsida > Cupressales > Taxaceae > Taxus > Taxus chinensis. The sequence goes on from CM034154.1 coordinate 41,357,599, forward strand.
ATGTTTTTATGTTGCATGACTCGCAATAAATCCCACTAGGAATTACATAAGCCAAGCTCTGTACTCTTACACTATCCCTCTCCTACTCGCATTGTATTCAGTCTGTATCCTAAGCTACCTTTGTCCCAATATCTACTTCTGTTGATGCTAGCATTACACGCTTTTCTAGATCCACGTGGACACGAAGGAACGAGGAGATCACACGGAGGGAACAACATCACACACACCATCAAATTCACCATTGTTCTGCAGAATCCAGGTTCTAGTTTTCAAAGTTCTAAATATGAAGCATATCAAATAAAGTAGCCAATCACTTTATTTCAGTCAATTTTACTTTCGATATTGCTAGAGAAGTTGTGAGGATTGATAGTTTCTGAGAGACTATGATTCTTTCCTCACTTCTAAGGTAGGATCGAGAGTATTTCAAATAGATTAGATCAGTTATTTCATTGTTTAGAATAGATTTACAACTACACAGGCAAGTAGCTATACTCGGTTACTTTGTTTGTTTTAAAATTTGACACTAGGTTAATTATCAATTTCTAGATATATTAAAATAGCTGCTCTTTCAAATTCATTTATAAAACTCATCAGAAAACAAAAAATATATAGAATTTATATATGTTATAGGCATACTTTGCATAGTTAATTTTATTTTGCTGCATTTAGTTTACATTATTGCTTTTTGTATGACAATCACAGGACCTAGAGAGCCCAGGGAATATGTATTCAAGCCAATTGTGCCCCAACCAGATCTCGTCACAGCCATAACTGATATAGATCAGAATCTCACGATCCAATTCTTCCAAACAATGGTAAACTTACAACAAAATCAGTTTCCAACTGCATGGATTTAAACATATGAAGATGATCAAGCACACACATTTTGGTCAAATCAGACAAACTACATATTACCATAGATAACTATTCACATGACTATAGAAGGGCTTGAAAGAGAGCAAATGTTTGGTTGTGATCATTTGGTCCCACAACTAGACGTAGGAGATACTCTCATAGACATAGATACTAGTTTAAGAATTCAGGTTACAAGAACACCCGGTGAGATACTCTAAGAAGATCGCATAACTATTAATTTTGAACATATGACTTTATCTGGAGATATACATGAAACTATACCATTTCAATTTTCCCACGTATTCCACAACCTATAGACCGAATCATGTCAGAGCTCGATATTGATTGGAGCCTTCGAGCAGTCATCCTTGCTGATTGATCTATCATGCCAGTTCAAGTTAGGAGGTCCTTCTTTGCCTTAGATTCACAAATTCCACTAGTTCGCGTCGAAGACATCAGATTGCCTATCTAGTTTATCTGCATCCCATGCGATATTCAATCCCCACCAGTTGTCTAGATTTCCATTCTCACGCTTGTCACTTTTCCATCATTACAAAATTGGTGAACCTGACATGAACCTTTCTACTCTCTGGTCTGGAGTCAGATTTCTACTGGTTCTTTCAAATTAAAACAACTCTTTCATCATTTACTACCTCATTAGCTTTCACCATCACCTTTGCTCCTTCCCATTATTCTGTGGGTATTCATATACCCCCCGAATATGTCATAGATTCGATGCCTATGGTAGGCCTCTCTTAGGTCACTTAGGCATACTACGCTCAACTAAATGGACATTCATCACCCTCGCTCTCAGTATGGGTGTGACAACTACTCAACTAAACCAGTTGTCAACACAAACTCCAAGTATCAAATATAGCCCATCTTTCCAAACAGAGGAGTTGGATCAATTCACTCAAACTTAACAAAAAGAGCCTTCAGGCTTCGAACAATATGACACTCACAGGAGATTCTAGTTCATCTCCTCAGGTACTACTTAGACCACAAATTAGTAGACAAGCTGATCCATACCTGGTTTTAGATAATGAACATTCAACACATTATCCCAGGAAATGAACAATGCTCCCCAAGGTATGTACCGACCTATAGGGAATCTACAAATACAACCTGAGGTCTCTTTTCAAGGAAATACCTCCATGTCGTCACATATAGGAAATGCCCTCAGGGAAACTTGGCAAGGCAGTGATCAGTTCATAGCAATATATCACATGCCTATACAACACCATGATATACAACAAACGCCACTAAGGAAAAACACCGTGACTTCACCAAATGAAGTCATTTCAATGTTAGTAGAAAAAGTGAGGGGGTTAGAACTTGCCCAGGAAAATCACCATTCTCAACTCATGCAAGCAGGAAATTCCATAACCTATAGCCAAATAGACCTCCTCACAGGAATAGGTACGTTAGGCTTGACCCGTCAGTATTCACAACAAACGCTTGACTAGAACCGTCATTTCTAGCACCGATCTGATGCCTCCCGGTCTAGTACAAAATAATTCATTCTTGGACAATACCCCTTCATACTTAAACATGTACTCCAAATCACCACAAGGGGATTTTGTTCTCCTCTCCTAGTATTTTTACTCAACCACAGGGGTTCCCTTTTGCTCCTACCAATGCATATGCAATGCCATGTCAACAACCCATTCCACCGCCACTCCCTCAGCAGGCACCATCAATGGTCGAAAACCTATGCGATAGGGACATATTCAGAATACTTGAAAGAGCCCTTAGATTTCACCATACGAAGTGTCATGCTTCCAAGACCTCTTCCTGATTTTCCCAAATACAAAGGTGAGGGATACCCAAACACACATATCAAAGCTTATGCCACAACCATCCGAGAACTACTCCCATGGGATGGGTTTGTTGCTAAAATATTTCCCAAAACCTTGGAAGGTATCGCTCTCAATTGGTATTATAGAATACCTGAGACTTCCATCCATTCATTCAAGCAACTCATTTCAGAGTTCATCAAGGCATTTGACATGAACAAACTATTAAGAATAGGAATCAGGGAATTCTTGCACATTAATGCAAGAACACAATGAATCTATCACCCATTTCATCCAGAGGTGGCGCTCAATTCTTTATTCTTCGGAAAGTGCTCCAAATATGGACCAAATGGAACTATGTGATTTATTCCTTCATTCTCTCATAAGAGAGTTGAAGGAAGAAGTCCAAAAGTTCCCACTAAGAACTTACGATGAAGTACTTGAGAGTGCTCTCTGAATAGATCAAGCGGCAATTGATAGTGGTCGTAAAACATATGGAGCAAATGGGAGGTTAATCACCTCCAACCAAAACACTACAACTTATCCTACTATCACGAATGTCAATCAAGGACCTAAAATTCTTAACAAAAATTACAAAGTGACAACGGATGGAGTAATCTGATCAGGCTAGAAAGGTAAATCTTGAGAATACTCCACCACAATATAAAAAATCAATGAAATAATAACTTTACTCCAATAATCAATATAGTGGATTTTAATCATCCACAACAACAACAACAATAATGGCAAAGCCCTACATGGGATCCAAATCAAAATTCAACTAGGTATCAAAACCAGAATTCAAACTGAAAACAACAAATGTAAAAATTTAATAGGCAACGGTTTGATCAAAGTTTTAGGCCACAATATACACCGAGCCAACAAACTAGGAATTACAATCCTAACTCCTATTGTGGTTTTCACAAAAATCTGAGGCCATGACACTAGATCGTGTCATGACTATGATAAATTTATGTAATGTTTGCCAGAGGAACAAAGACAACTTTTTATAGATATGTTCTTGGCAGATCCTACGTCACCAGCACCAAATACTTTTACAGGGGGAGTTTCCCCTCAAAATGCACCCCTCCAGATCTTCAATGATCTTCTTCCAAATCAAAAAAATAACAAGATAAATCCAAATGGTACAAACAAGGGTGTAATTACAGGAAACAATGATCATGAAGCCTCAACATCACTAAATCCCGTTAGTTGTGCCACAACTAGGAAGTCAACCATGACCTAAGATAGTCGGTTTAGTGGAGTTAGATGCCGAACTACCCATAGAAGCTATAACATGGACACGAGAGTATTCCTCTTAGCTAAGTCCAAGCTACCCGCTAGAAATAGACAATATCCAACAAGTATTAATAAAACCCGTAGGTGCTTACGACTTAGTTAATGATCTAACAAAAACCTTCTCACACATCTCCTTTTTTGGATTTGTTGAAGAACTCCCCTACTCATAGGGCTTCTCTTTTAGAAGCATTGGGTTTATTTCATCTAATTAGCATCACTCCACCTCCTGAAACACAGGTAAACCATATAGACTTTGATATCCATCCTCTGGGGCAGCTGGATAGGGACACCAAATTCATATTCGAAATAAACAAAATGCCAACAGACACTAAGATTGCACGCCGAGGTGATCCAGCCTTACACTTTCAAGTGTGGTTTTATAACAATTATGTGAAACGCGTGATGGTTTACGATGGGGCGGCAGTTAACATAGTCCCTTTCTCTTTCCTTCAAAAGCTAGGATATGGAGAAACAAACTATTCCACAACCTGAAATATGCTAGGAGGCTATGATAGCCTTAAAGCCACTTCAATTGGAACTATAATACTACCGGTCACCTTAGGACCTAAAACAATCCTGACTAAATTTTATATTATAGATCAGGAAACTAACTATAATATGATCCTCAGCCGACCATGGATACACCGTATGAAGGAAATCCCTTCTACACTATTTCAAGAAGTAAGATTCTCACATTTAGGAAAGGTGTTCATAGCCAAAGGTGATCCAAAACCATTTGATGTACACCTGGCTGACCTAAAGAAAAGACCAGGCATGCACTCGGAGTTTGAACTCCCAACGAACCAACTTAATAAACCTACCAATGTGAAACCAGAAGAAAAGTTGGTACCTACGACAGATCTTGAAACTATGATCCTCGCCAAGGCAACCCCAGCCCCCAAAGATGAGGCTAACACTGTAGAAATGGTATCATTAGGAACTACTACAAAAAATTCTGAATTACTAGAACAAGATCTACCAATGTTCCTACCATTTGATTCTGTAGGCATGGGGTGCACCCTAGGTGTCGGTTCTCTCCCAGTAGTAGATCTCTACATGGTAGAGGTAGAAGATGCTAACACAACAAATATCCCAGTGCCCATATTCCCATCTAAGTATTGGACTCTCCATTTCGATGGAGCTAAATGTCATTATGGAGCTGGGGCTGGAGTAATCCTTACTTCTCCCAAAGGAAAAGTCCTACCATTTTCCTTTAAACTAAATTTTGAATGTACAAACAACGGTGCTGAGTACGAAGGCCCTCCTCCTTGGCCTCATCGTAGGTAAGAGAATGGGTGTTGATAACATCATAGTGTTAGGAGACTCACAACTGGTACAAAACCAAGTTGCTGAGATGTATGAAACCAAAGCCGAGCACTTACAACTCTAAATAACATATGTACTAAAATTTATAGCAAAGAGTTTGACTTCATATCAATCGAAGCAATCCCGCGAGAACAAAATCTTCTCACTGATTCAATAGCAACCCTCATCATCACACTTTACTCCAAATAGTAAGTTAGAGGATACCCGTTTCATGGTATCCCTTCATGATGAACCATTGATAAGAAAAATGTCAAATCCTCTTTTAAAATAGAAATGAAAACAAATCTATTATCCTAGACCACATCGATAGTGATACAACCACTCTTGATTTCTTAAACGCCTATGTGGCATTACATCTCACCCATCACGTGGTAGATTTTTCCCTAATCTTGCATTGCATCTTCTTACTTCAGGAATCCCATGACAAAGCTTCCCCCACAAAAGGAACTCGGCATATAAATATTCAAGAATGGAGATGATCTAGAACTACCTCCAGCCCCTGTCTGAGTTTGAAGAAGGTAACACTTTTTTAATGAAAGAAACAATTGATATTAACATTGAAACGGAAGATGAACCAAGGATATTGAAGGTTAGGATCCTCGTTAACTCCATCAGAAGTAGAAATACACACTTGGATCCTTAAGGAACATCAGAAGGTGTTTGCATTTAATTATAAAGAAATGACAGGGGTTGCACCACACATTGCGGTGCACAACCTCGTCACTAAATCTGATGTAAAACCGATTAAGCAAAAATCAAGACCAATGAAACCTAAGGTAGCTCTCATGGTGAAAGAGGAGGTAATGAAACTCCTCCAAGTAGGATTCATCAAACCAATCAATTACTCTCAGTGGGTATCTAATATCATCCCTGTTCTCAAAAACAATGGGAAGATACGTATATATGTAGACTTCCGAGACATTAACAAGGCATGTCCTAAAGACGACTTCCCATTACCATCTATAGATGTCATCGTTGATGTGAAAGTTAGATTTGAGCGTTTATCTCTCATGGATGGATTCTCGGGATACAATCAAATCAGAATATCCAAACAAGATCAAGCTAAAACCACGTTTATAACTCCTTGGGGAACCTATTGCTATGATGTTATGCCATTCGGTCTCAAGAATGTTGGCACTACATACTAGTGGGCTATGACGTATATATTTCATGATCTTATTCATAAAATTGTGAAATCCTACGTAGATGACTTGCTGGCTAAAGCCAAGAAATGTTGTGACCATCCAGAACTGCTTCGCATCATTCTTTCATGTCTGATAGAATACGGAGTCACACTAAACCCTGAAAAATGTGTCTTTGGTGTGACAGGAGGGAAGCTCCTAGGTTACATTATATCATCACACAGGTTCGATGTTGACCCAACCAAAATTAAGGTTGTTCTCGAAATGGTCCCACCTTTGGATGAATCTAGAATCAGATCATTTCTCAGAAAAATTGGTGCGATCCAGAGATTCATCCCAGACTTAAGTTTTGCCTTTCATCCAATCAACAATCTACTCAAGAAAAATTATAGCATCGATTGGACCGAAGAATGCAATGAAGCTTTCAATGCAGTTAAGCATTTCTTGTTATCACCACCTACGTTAATGCCACCCAAGCTAGATCGCCCGTTAATTTTATATTCGCGAGCCACCAATGTCTCGCTAGCCTGTATGCTGGCTCAAGAAGATGATGACAATAGAGAACGTGTGATCTATTTCATTAGCCAGACATTGCCCGACTATGAAACATGCTACACACAAGCAGAACGGGAATGCCTCGCCATAGTATTTGCAACAAAATGCTTAAGACATTACATGTTAAATCAAGAAATAAAGGTCAGTAAAAACAGAACATTTACGAACCTTCCTCACGCAAGGGTCCTTGTCTAAAAAGGTTGGACACTTTATAACCTTAATGGGTGAATTTGAATTAAAGTTCATAAATCAAAAGTCGGTTAAATGACAAATCATCAAGGATTGGTTAGGTGATAATCCATTACGTGGAGGCGATCTAGTAGATCTGGACTTTCCAGATGAGTGCATATACTACATCGAAACCCGACCTTCTATCTCTGAGTGTCCTTGGTACAATGATATCATTAATTATATCATGGACCATACGTATTTAGAAGGTGCTACTCTGCAACAAAGAAGGTGGTTACACATTATCATAGTGAAATATGTCATTATAGAGCAAGTCCTCTATCGAAAGGTGTTCGATGGAATGCTTCTAAGATGTGTCGATATAGAAGAATCCAAGAAGATTCTCCATGAATCTCACAATGGAATGTGTGGAGGCCACTTCAGTGGCCATGCCACCACTCGTAAAATACATCGAATGGGCTATTTCTGGCCCACTCTAGAGCACGACACAGTAGATTTTGTACGAAGGTGTCATAAATGCCAAGAATTCTCTCATGAGATTCACATGTCGGCACAAGCTCTACAACCAATTGCTACTCCATGGCCCTTTTCTACGTGGGGCCTAGATTTAATAGGAAAATTCTCTCCCTCATCTACAGATGGCCATAATTTCATAATCACACAGCCACCGAATATTTTACCAAGTGGGTAGAAGCTATGCCTCTTACTACCGTACCGGGTTCTGTAATCGCCAAGTTCATTTTGAACCAAATCATTTGCAGGTATGGTTTCCCGCAAGTCATTATCTCAAATAATGGGACTTATTTTAAGAATGACGAACTTCGTGAATTATGCAATAAATTTAAAATAAGCCATCATACAACCTCCTTGTATTACCCTCAAGACAATGGACAGGCTGAGGCGACAAACAAAATATTAAAATCCATTCTCCTTAAAACGGTGAAAGAAAAAAAAACGAGATTGGCATTTGAAGTTATATGCGGCCTTATGGGCCCACTGAACCTCAATAAGGACACTAACAGGAGTGACTCCTTTCTCGCTGGTATTCGGGGTAGAAGCAGTTCTCCCGCTGGAGGTTGAAATACCCAGTCTCCATATTTCATTACAAGGGATCCTGGATGAAGACGCTTATAGAGAAGCACGTCTCTCCCAACTAGAAATCCTAGATGAAGCTAGGTTAGATGTTGAATAGTGGCACAGAATCTATGCTGACCAGATGTGCCGGCAGTATAACAAGAAGGTCTATGAATGTGATATATATGAAGGTGATCTAGTTCTAAGGCTGGACAGCTAGATCGACAAGAAGACCGGCGAAGGAAGGAAGTTCCGACCCAAATGGTTGGGCCCATACCGAGTCATGAAGGACTATGGAAATGGTGTATATATCCTATGTACGTTGGAAGGTGAGGAATTTGGTGAAATAGTCAATTCCCTACACCTCAAACGATTCTACGTGTAAGCAACTAGCACTACTTGTATAATTATATCTACATTACATCTTCATATAGATTAGGATCATTTTTTCCTCTTGTTTCGTACAAAAATTGTGATCAAGGAATTTGTTCTCAAAGAAATTCATTACAAACTTCTGATTGTATTGGCATAAACTTTCTAATCATACCTCTTCATTTCCATGATATCATCAAACTATTTCGGAATCATTTCATCAAATAAAGCTAGATATGACAAAGTATTACTGGTAACCATACCAAGATCTGCATGTTTGTTCTCACTTTTGGTTTCTTCTTAGGATAGGTTTCTTGCCTATGGTTTGTTCTAGAAGCTTCATCATGTCACATCTATCCCGTATGTATATCTCTTTGGAAATAAGCACATACTAACATTTTACTCAAGTAAACAAGTCAAATATAGAGTCAAACATAAAATTTTAAATTTACACATTTCCTTGCCCCACCAACCTTTAGTGATAAGCTTGCATCTCTTACGAGTGACGTAGGGTTGGGAAAGGATGGAAATGCCCTTACTCACCTATGTCTTGCCTATGGTGATAAACCCACGCTTCTTACTAGTAGCATGGGGAAAGGTGTAAGGGGTCCTCTTGACAAACAAATGTAAAAGCTCATACACAAACAATTCAAATCTTGAAGTCTTGAGTCAAAAACAAATGAATCAGATGTCTAAAATTCCAAGAGAATTAAAAATCCTAAAACCCAGATTTTGTCTACCATGTGGCCATCTACAGATCTAAGTCTAGATAAACCACAAAGCAAGTTGCATCCCAAAACTATGAAGTCACTCGAGTGGAGTAAGCTTGTAGCATCCTAATTTGGTTCCGCTAAAGCTTTGTCTATCTCTCATCACTACCATTTCAACACATTTCATAACTTGTGCCCTTTCTAGCTCTCGGTGATGAGCCCTCGCATCTTACTAGTTGTGTGGAGTTAGGAGAGGGGAAAGTATGTCTACTCATCATACCAGCTTATCTTCACCACTTTGCCAAAGCAAACATGAAGTATCCAAAATTTCTTAAAGAAACTAAGATTCAAAATCACATTGTATCTACATTATCATATATCAGCATCATAAAATACAAAAAGAAAGTAAACACTTGCATCATTTGTTCTCCATTGCATTCATTCTAAAGAGCATATAAGCATAATATCATAGTTCACATGAGGAAACGGAAATGCAAGTGAGCCATAAATGCCAAAAGTCTGATCCAAAAATTATATATATATATATATATATATATTTATATATATATCAAAATTCTTGTGCAATGCCATCATGCGCTAAGCATGGTCAAAATGCTCAAAGAGCCCGAGATATACAAAAATATCATGCAAAAATCTAGAGAGCCAAGTGGCTTCTCAATCCCTATGAGACCCCTCTGAAAGCACATGCCCATACCTAGGACTCCGGCTACGCCGGTGCTCTGAGTGCATGGAGGGCTCAGGATCTTGAGGGGCAGCCGCAGTCTCGCCATGAGAATGACTCCTCATCAGGTGCTCCATTGTCTTATACCCCACTAGCTCCATACGGAGAGTCCATACCATCCTGGCCACATGCCAAATAGGGGCAAAGATGTCAGTATGTCTTCCAGCTACTGAGGGCTCCCCGGCATCCACAGACAACTCTACGTGGGTCCTCTCCATGGGGATCATCAAGGTATCTATGCATACCCTGCGAATCAGGTCTCACCACTCATCGATGGTCTCTGCAAACAAAGGAGAAAATAAATTAGAAACAAAACAAGAGATAAAATACAAGAGAAACCAAGAGGAGAAATAGCAAATAAGGAAATCCTAACTAAAAACAAACATTAAAAGGAAGGGTGGTAACTTACTCGGATCACCAGGCCTCCAAGATGGATCTCTAGGGTCAGCACTTGCCACAGATGCCGCCACTGACTGAGGTGCTCCCCCCATGGCTAGAGCAATGTAGCATCCTGCAATGGACTCATCCTCCCCACCATGGCCCTGGGAGAGTGGCTCCTATGAAACCAGAGTAACTCTCTCTGCACTCTACTCAGCCCTATCTGCCTGCATGATATCCTGAGTGTCATGCCACTCAAGATCACTATCCTCCTCGATCTCCTCCTCTATCTCTCCCCTTGTGAACTCCTTGGACTTAGAGTCTATGTTGATGGAGTCATCGCTGCTATGGGCAGGACCCGCGGCAATCCGAAGCAAGGGTGCCTGAGGTGCACCGGCTCTCCCTCGAGCGCGTACTACCCTCCTGGCCACAATAGGAATGCCAGGAGTAACAAATGTCCTACCCCAACCTCTAGTACCCCCTTTAGCCTCTCGAACTGACCTGTATACTGGCACTACCAGGGGAAGCATGCCCATGTAGGGTAGGCCAAACTACTAGGGAACTCGGCCAAAGGGGTGTATCTCCACTCGCCCCACTCTGTCAATAAGTTACCCTGTGGTGGAGCAGGAGATAAAAGTAAGAGCCTCCTCACCCCATATACCTGCCATGGTCTGATATGGTGTGGCCTCCATGTCATCGGTGGTCAAAGAAGTAACTGGCTGATGAGGTGCTCTAAGCACTGACATATCTGTCCATCTGGCTGCCCTCACAACTCCAGGATCTGTCACCTCTATGCCTCTACCATAAGGAATGAAGCACTCGTAAACCCAACTCATGACCAGGGTCGGGTGGCTCAAAGATTGCCCCTGTAAACGGACTACCCTGTACAAGTCATGGTAGGTAGTCCCAAGTATGTCTGCTCCCCAGGCGTAAATCTAGTCATAGCCCTCGATCTGCGCAATGATGGGGGACTAGCAGTATAGTAATGTGTCTCCTCCCTTGTCCCTGATCAATCTCAAGGCAAGGATCCCCATAATAGCCTGGCGAATCAAGGGGATGGGCAAGCTAGGAATAGATTGAACTCTGACCCCCTTCTTCAAACCCGTGGAGATAACTGCATCTCCCATATAAATGGCCCACTGTGCTATCTGGGCCCGCGAACCTACTGTCTCAAGGGTAAGACATCTTCTGATGATCGGGACCCCTAGAATACGATAAACATCCTCAAAAGTGATGGTCCACTCATCGCGGACCCCCGGTAATCGGAAGGTGTTCCAATCAACATTCCAATAGGAGAATAAGTCACAAAGAATGTGAATGGATGGTACAACATGTGGAACATGTGAGATACGTAGTATCCTGGCCCTCTGAAGAGTGTCCTCATCCTGTGAAAGTGCATCTAGTACTGTTGGGAGCCAGTCACTCTCTCTCTCTCTCTCTCTCTCTCTCTCTCTCTCTCTCTCTCTCTCTCTCGGCTCCACCGAATGTACTCCTCTCTCGCCTGCATACACCCAAAAACAAACAAAACAAAGAAATTTAGCATCCAAGTGACATTAGAAAAATCATGAAAACACATAGAAATGTTAAAAATGTAAAAACAATCTCAAACAGGTGTTCTTTTGACATTCTATTCAAAACCGCCACCCTGAGCAGGGAGACGGTTTCATAACCACTGCCTTAAGGGCAGCGGTTTTGTAACCACCACCCTGAACAGGGAGGCGGTCATGTAACCGCCACCCTGGGCAGGGCGGTGGTCGTGTCCCAAAAACCCACGTAGGTTTTATAACTTAAAAAGCCTAAAAACATCAAAAAAGGACCATTTTAGCTAAAAATAAAGCCTACCCAGTAGGTGCCCCCCCTAGATGGACCTTTTCAACCTAAAATTTTTGAAAATAACCCCCCCATGACAAAGATTTTAACATTTTAAAAATTTGAAGGTAAAAACCATAAATTGAGGAAAACTAACCTGTGATCTTGCGGGTCGATGATCTGCACGCGAAGGGATGATCGCTATCTCGCCACGAACGTTTTGACTCTACTCTCGTAAGAAACCATCACTGTGGGTCCCAGATCTTATAATCAATCAAATCAACATGCGCAAATGAATAGGAAAATGGGCCCACTTTCATATATATAACAGCCTGACTTGTTTTGAATGTTTTTTTTTCGCAGGTTTGGAGTGCCGACGGAGGTAAGTTCTTACCCCCGCACAAATGGTACGTCCTCATTTCCCATTATTTTAGCATTTATTTTCCGATCTATCTTGTCTATCTGCACTTGAGTTCTCTTTTCGTTTTGCAGGAAGTGGGAATTTTGGATGGCATCTTTTCGACACACGGACGTACCAGGTATGACTTCCAACTTCCCATTTTGGGACCACCATACTCGAACCCACCGTTTTACACCTCTTCATGGCTAAAATGCTTCTCTGAGTGGGCAATATGTATATACCCAAAATTTTAGGGTACTGCACTGTCGGAACAATGTAACACGTACCCCAATGATGATACAAGTTTCCTCGCAAGGTGTTCGAGATCTGGAAAAAGCTCCCCATGTGTGCGTTAACATCCTGCATGCCCCGCTTATCCTTCACGTGCTTTATTTTTCTCTTTTTCCCTTTTTTTTGGCCTTTTTCTCTTCATTTACGAAACCGCCACCCTACCTGGGCGGTGGTCTCATGACCGCCACCCTAAGCAAGGCAGCTGTCCTATAACTGCCACCCTGCTCAGGGCAGCGGTCCTGTACGCATTTTCCAGAATGCTCTTTTAACACGACTCACATAAATTTCAACATTTACCAGCTTTTTTTCACCGCTATGAGCTTACATTAATGATTTTGGTTCCCTAGAATAGTGTTTTTCCATTTTTTATAGTTTAAGAGATCAATTTGGTTTTTACCTTGGGTAAATGCAAATGCTATAAATAGATGGCTTGTGCTCAAGCAAATGGCCCCTCAAATTTTCCTCTGAATTTGTCATTGTAATAGATTAGTATTTCATTTTACTTAGAATTCTTAGTTTCTTTCATTGCATGCTTAGTTAGTGTTGTTTTGCTATTAGGAAGCCACATATCCATCTTGTGCAAGTTTTGTTGATATTTTATCCAATCCATTGGAGTAGAGTAGTTTGTTTTCAATAGGAAGCCATTAAAGTTGTAGGTTTTGTTCTTCAAATAGGATAGTTTCAGGTTCTGGATGTTTTATGTTGCATGACTTGTAATAAATCCCGCTAGGAATTGCATAAGCCAAGCTCTGTACTCTTGCGCTATCCCTCTCCTACTCGCATTGTATTCAGTCGGTATCCTAAGTTGCCTTTGTCCCAATATCTACTTCTGTTGATGCTAGCATTACACACTTTTCTAGATCCACATGAACATTAAGGAACGAGGAGATCACACAGAGGGAACAACATCACACACACCATCAAATTTGCCACTATTCTGTAGAATCCAAGTTCTAGCTTTCAAAGTTCTAAATATGAAGCATATCAAATAAAGTAGCCAATCACTTTATTTCAGTCAATTTTACTTTCGATATTGCCAGGGAAGTTGTGAGGATTGATAGTTTCTGAGAGACTATGATTCTTTCCTCACTTCTAAGGTAGGATCGAGAGTCTTTCAAATAGATTAGATTAGTTATTTCATTGTTTAGAATAGATTTATAACTGCACAGGAAAGTAGCTATACTCGGTTACTTTGTTTGTTTTAAAATTTGACACTAGGTTAATTATCAATTTCTAGATATATTAAAATAGATGCTCTTTCAAATTCATTTATAAAATTCATCAGAAAACAACAAAAATATAGAAGTTATATATGTTATAGACATACTTCGCATAGTTAATTTTATTTTGCTGCATTTAGTTTACATTATTGCTTTTGTATGACAATCACGGGACCTAGAGAGCCCAGGGAATACGTATTCAAGCCAATTGTGCCCCAGCCGGATCTCGTCACAGCCATAACTGATATAGATCAAAATCTCAGGATCCAAGTCTTCCAAACAATGGTAAACTTACAACAAATCAGTTTCCAACTGCACGGATTAAACATAGAAGATGACCAAGCACACACATTTTGGTCAAATCAGACAAACTACATATTACCATAGATAACTATTCACATGACTGTAGAAGGGCTTGAAAGAGAACAAATGTTTGGTTGTGATCCTTTGGTCCCACAACCAGACGCAGGAGATACTCTCACATACATAGATACTAGTTTAAGAATTCAGGTTACAAGAACACCCGTGAGATACTCTGAGAAGATCGTACAACTATTAATTTTGAACATATGACCTTATCTGGAGATATACACGAAACTATCCCACGTCATTTTCCACGTATTCCACAACCTATAGACTGAATCACGCCAGAGATTGATATTGATTGGAGCCTTTGAGCAGTCATCCTTGCAGATCAATCTATCACACCAGTTCAGGTTAGGAGGGCCTTCTTTGCCTTAGATTCGTAAATTCCACTAGTGCACATCGAAGACATCAGATTGCCTAACTAGTTTTTCTACATCCCACGTATATTCAATCCCCACCGGTTGTCTCGGCACAACCTCGGGAGGTCAGGTGCAAGGAAAACTTACTTGTAAATTTCCACGCTTGCTTGTCACTTTTCCATCGTATAGTCTTATGTACAAACGTGGTTTTGACAGCATTCTCTTGTGATGCCTTACCAATTCTGAAATTCTTTACACCATTAAGGAAGTCCACGATGGAATTTGTGGAGGCCACTTTAGTGGTCTCACTATTGCAAAATACAATATTCACCTAGGCTATTACTAGCCAACCCTAAACCATGACTATTGCAATTATGTCAAACGCTGCATAAAATGCCAGCAACATGCTAATCTCCATCACACCTCTAGTCATACCTTATAGGTAGCGCAAGACCTTTGGCCTTTCTCTTAATGGGGTTTGGATCTTTTCAGTGAGATCAACCCCCATTCTTTATAATGCCACCAATGGATCATAACTACTACTGAATATCACACTAAATGGGTAGAAGCCATTCCCCTAATTTCCACCAAAGCCGATAAAATATGTGAATTCATCAACCATCACATCATCTGTCACTTTGGTGTCCCTCACCATATTATCACGGATAACAGAAAACAATTCAAAAAAAACCTTACGCAAACTATGTGATGATTTTGGCATCTAACTTATTTTATCATCACCTTATTACCCGTAAATAAATGGTCAAGCCGAATCAACCAATAAAACCTTAAACAAATTCCTTATGAAGGTGGTCAATGATACTGGGAAGGATTGGCATACGCACATTCCTTTCACCTTGTGGGCTTACTGCACTAGTATTCACACTTCGACTGCTATCACCCCCCCTTTTCTCTGGTCTACAGTACTGAGGCTGTCTTACCTCTTGAAGTCCAAATTCCATCCCTCTGTAGCTCACTACAATACATGCTCAAAGACGATTAATTTCGCTAGGATCATTTGGCACAACTTGAATTATTAGATGAACGATATCTCAACGCTCTTGACCATCTCCAATTCTACCAAAAATGTATCAAATGTGCCTATGACAAATGTGTTCACGAATGAACCTTTCAAATTGGTGACCTCTTCCTGAAGGAAAATCAACATGTAACCAAAGAGGAGAAAAGTAAACGGGGAAAATTTGCTCCTAATTTTCTTGGACCCTATATCGTCACCCATGCCTATAGATCAGGTGGTTATCGTTTGGCTTCACTCAAAGGTAAACCTGAACCTGAGCCCCTTAATGCCTTGCATCTTTAACCATTTTATTTTTTATATAAAGTCCTATATCACTTTTAGTCAATTGATCACTCGTCCGTTGAGTGTTTTTCACCTTCCCTAATTACCCATTTTGAGGATCCACCACTAAACAAGAATCATGTGATTACCCATGACCTTTTAGCCTTATCTTTTAATATGAGTACCACATATCTGATCATAGCATGATTCTCATGGATACTTTTTGTCTCCTTCAAGATGGAATCCCATGGTCATTCATCACTCAAAATCACCTCTTTCACAATTAACCTTTGTGTACTATGATCTTGTCTTCTAAATTAGGAACCTAATCATCCTCTATAATCTTTTCCATGACTTAAACGTCTAAAAACAAAAAGGGATACAACTCCTTGAGTAAAACTTCCAGCAACAAGATGACTCCCTCAAAAGGGACATCTCTTCTCCATATTCTACCACTATCAATAGACTGCTCCCTCGAAGGACAACTATGTACAGTCATTACAAAAATGTAATAAATATTCAAAAGCTTCCCGCATCAATCAATCTATTAAAAGCAAAAAAAATCAAGAAAAAGATGAAATTTTCATCATGGACTTGCCTATTTTGGATTTGGGTTTCTTGTTCCAAAATACACGTCACCATACACTAAGTTACGTTAAGCCTCTCATTCTCACCTCCTTGTATTTTCCACCTAAATTCCTCGTTACTCAAGGGACTTGCCGCAAATGCGACATTTTGTGATCTTGTGACTTTTCTTCACCCTTAAAACACTCGATTATGCAAGCCCTGTAGGGTATTACGTTCATAAGCCCATCTAAGTTTTGATAGACTCGTCAGGGTTCTTATCAATTAAACATCTCTTTTACCGCTTCTTAAATTTTCCTTCCTCATTACCTATTGATTATCCTATACAGGACTAGATCCTCAGAACATGTATTTAAAAATCAATCAACCATACCTAAAACCTAAACATAATCATGCCTATGACCTACATCACCCATGCCTTATAACTATCTGACCATTCCACTATTTCACCTTAATCTTCCCTAGCTTATGGGAGAACTACATTGGCCTGAGGTCCCTTTTCGTCGGGACTATATAGGTAGCACTCTGAGGTCATGGGGCACTTGGAGGTTAGGTTGGCCACTCTCTACGTTAACCAATTCTTCCCCCCCTTTCCTAGTCACATTCTACCCTAGTTATTTTCCTTTTCATATCAATAATTGGAAATTAAACCAAACAAACAACACTTACTTCACATCTTTACCATCATCACTCATGCATTCATTTCATTATGTTTTCCATTTCTTTACCATTATCATGCATTTTACTATAGAACATCTTAAAGTGACCTATGTCATCATTAATTACACCAATTAATGAATTAAACACTCAACCAACCTTAATTCAACCATACCTAAACCAACCTAAACTTCATCATACCTAAGTTCACCTGACTCAATCCATGCCTATGACCTGAATCAATCCATGCCTACGACCCTACCTCTATCATACTTAATTCACCTATTTTCCATCACATACAAAAATAATAATAGAAATTACAACAAGCACACCATCCATAGTATAAATATCATCATCTATAAATCACCACATCTGTGTATACATACATATGTACACCAATACAAATGAATACAAAAATCTCAAAAAACCCATGTACATCCTCACCATCTTTGGCACGCAAGCCAGTATATGACCAAAATCAATCAACTCTCATATACATCATCACTCTCTTCGGCACGTAGGCCGATATATTTAAAAAATAAATAACTATACAAAACAGAAGGTACATACGGTTATCAGATATCACCCTATTAGATATCCTCCATATCAGTCTCCCATGTCTCCTCCTCCTCCTTGGCTCATGTACGATGGCCTGCTAACCTCTCACTACCCATCATAGGTCATGGTCGGGTCCCTACTGGTACAGGACCTGGAACTAGCCTCCGTGAACTGGTGGCCTCACTTTGACCCTATCTCAGGGCTCACTAGCCCCCTGTACTCTCCACACTCTAGGTCTGCGACCTTGTCCTCTCACTCGAGGCCTATTATTCCCTATACTCTCCATAGGATAGAAAATCTATCCCTGTCACCATTAATATATTCTGATAATACCTGGCCTCACCTAAGGCATCCCACAACCTGGCTATGGGTACTGTCTGTGGTGGCCCCATCCACCTCTGACTCTGTCCCTATGCTTGTGCCTATCCTAAGGGACCCTGTCCTACTCCTACCTATAGTTGGGACAAAAGAGTTATAACCTGCACATGTACAGTGGCCAACTGGCCCTGGTAAACCTATAACTTGCACCTATAGGGCAGCCACCTATATCCCATCACCATCACCACCCTATGTGGGTTGTCCCTGTGCTATCTGGGCCTGTAAACTAGCCACATATGTCTGTAAAGTGGCCACTTGTGCCTCTGCACCTATCAACTGCCCTGCACCATCCCTAGTAATGTAATAAATGTAGCTACCTGCCCCTATAGGGTGTCCCTCTGAAAAATGATGGTGGTTAAATCCGACTACCCTGACCTCAGTGGTACTGCTTGTAGGTGTTAGCCCACCAAACTATATTTGTTATTCACACTGGCATCATCAATCCACCGGTCTCTCACCTGCTCCTCCTGCCCTATAGGCACTGTCGACACTAAAATTTTCCTCCGTAATTTCTATTTCATTAATGTATGTATTAGGAATAGGATGTTGTTAAGTGTAATTAGTAGTAGCGTCTGATAGAAGATAACGGCGCCGTCAGTACGGTGCCACCAATAATGTAGAGTATGGTAACAGTCAAAGTACAATAGGAATGTTGTAAAAAGTAAATATTTGTCGTAAGTGGTCTGATAATGTTAAAATGTCAAAGTTGGGATAAGTAGAGAAGTAGGGTCTACATGATTAGAAATTAGAAATATTATATTGGTAATAAGGACAAGGAGTGAGGTCATAAATATTTTGGGTATTTTATTTGTAAAAATTCTAAAAATGTGGAACCCATGTGAAATAATAAGGTTTATCTTATCTTAAAAGATAAGCTTACATGTACAGATAAGAGTTAAGGTATGGAATATGATTTGTCGGAGTGGATTTCTTATCCTATCTTAGAGATAAGATGCATAAGCCTGGAAGTTCTATAAATAAAGAGGCCACCCCCCTCATTTAGCATAGAAGGAAGTAGTGAGAAATATTGTATGAAGTGTGTAAAGGAAGCCATCAGTTTAAAGGTGTGTTGAAGAAGCCATTAAGAGGTGTAATTGTGAAGTTTCTCCCATAGTATTGGTGGAAGGCAAGTGAAGTCAATAACACTTGAAGTACCTCATGGGTGAGATTGTAATAATTTCATGTTAATATTATAATTTACTTTGATATTTCAGATTTGTCATCATTCCGTCTTATCATAGTCGATGGTATTCTTGTGTTATGTTTGTTGTTTTGTTTCCAGATTACATCCACCAAACTAAAGGTTGTGCATTAGTAAATAATCATAGCATGAGGAGTTCCCGGTGAAGAATTATCATAGTACCGGATTGGTGTTGACATTTTGGTTCCGTTGCCAGGAACCATTCCTTGTTGGTGGATTTTCTGGAGAGATATTCCCACTTAGTCAAAAATCAATTGGAGGATAAGCTTATTTTTACTGTGCATAGTAGTTACCATGGTAAAGTCATTTTTGCCATGAATAGTAGTTACCATGGTAATAGTCATTTTTGCTATGAATAGTATTTATCACAGTAAAGTCACTTTTTTACCGTGAATAGTATTTACCACAGTAACTTCACTTTTTTACCGTGAATAGTATTTACTGCAGTAACTTCACTTTTTACTATGAATAGTGTTTACCACAGTAAAGTCAGTTTTTTACCGCAGTAAGTCAAGTTTTACCATAGTTACCGTGGTCATTTCTATTTTACTGTAGAAAGGTGTAAAGTCACTTTCTATTACAGTGATTCCAATTATTTGTGCACATAAGTCTTGTTGATTGTACTTGTGGGTTGGTATTTTTACGGTGGTTACTTTTGAAAATGGGGAAGATTCTTGTTTTTTCAACCCAATCTAATGAAGATGCTTCCTCTTTCATTCAAGAGTTGTAAACGATCTTGTATTTGTAATGGCCTTATAAGAAGGGAACAATGGACCTGAATTTTTTCCTACCTTTTTGGATGGTTCAGGCACTTAGGCGGTTTGAAACACTAGGTGATAATGTGAAAAAATCATGGGATTTATTAACTGAAAGTTTTCTTGAAGAATTTGGTGAACAACAGAGATATGCAGATCTCATGATCGATATCACAAAGCTATCCCAAGGAGAGAAGGAGAAGATAAGGGATTATCATGCTCATGTTCTAGAGCTAAGGAGGAAGCTCGATGTCCAGATCTGGAAGGAAGGATTAGCGGATGGGTTGATGAATGGCGTGGATAATCTCCTTTGTAAGCACTTCATTCTTGGGATGAAGCCAGATATCAGACAATGAGTGAAGTATGACCACCCAGTGACCCTCGAACAAGCAAAGGAGATTGCAAGAAGGAAAGAAGAAAGCATGGAAGAAGAGCCCAAAGAAATTGTTGCTAAAGTAGAGCCTACACCAACACCTTTGGTCTAGAATCCACAACCACTCTCGGTGAGCACAAATATTTCTCCTAGTACATCTACTGAGTATGAAGATCTGCTCAGGAAGATGGGCCAGTTAACTATTAATCTTCTTCAAGGAAAAGAATTTAGTTCTCAGGGAGGAGATAGAGGTCCAAAAAGAAATATTTCTTAAGTTGTATGTTATGGTTGTCATAAAAAGGGTCATTATAAGTATAATTGTCCAGATAGAGCTTCTACATCTGGTACAAGAGATAATGATAAAGGAAAAGCACCTGTGAATTCTTTTGATGTAGTAGATAAGAGCATAAATAATGAAGTAGATGTGTTTGTAACAAAAAGAAAGAAAGAAAAAGATAACAAAGATGGAAATGATCCTAAGAAGATGAAAGGAGAAACTAGTAAGAAACATAGGAGAAGAAAGTTGGGTGTGCAGGATTTTCTGATTTCACAGGGACAAGGACCATACTCCATCTTAGAAGATCTATCCAAAAGGCCTACAAATATTACATATGGTCAACTCTTGGCTATGTCTTCTGAGAAGAGGCGGGAGCTGCGAAGTGGACTCAATGCTCGACGAAAGGAAGGAGGTTGAGGTCCCTGTTTTGGAGGCAGAGGCAGATCCCTATGCTCCACAAGTTGAGGTATTATGTAATGGTATTTCAATTCATGATGTCTTAGTTGATGGAGATGTTACAGTTAATGTAATGACCGAGTCTGTAATGAATATATTGGGTTTAAAAATTGATCGCCCTTCAACACTTATGTTAAGGTCATTAAATAAGGGAAAAACTAAACCAGAAGGTGTTGTTTCAAATGTGGCAATATCTGTTATGGGTGTTGTATGTGTGGTAGACTTTCAGGTGATGAAAAATGGTACTATTGCGTACCCAATGTTGTTGGGAAGGCCATGACTAAGGAGAGTTCATGCAAGAAACTACTGGAATGAAGGCTTCATGACACTTGGACGTGGTAGAGAGAGGGTGAAGATAAATGTGATCCCTTAGCATCATAAGGCAGAACCTATAGATTCAAGTGATGAAACTGATGATTGGACATCCTCTGATTACTCTAGTACCAGTGAAGTGGACATTGAAGATGAAGAAAGTGAGGTTGATGTTTCGGTCATGGATATCCTTCCAGTCACACCGACTCATGAACCCATAAAATTATCTGAAGAAGAAATTGATGATCATCTCCAACAAATAAAGATTGTTGATGCTATGATGGAGAGTGAGAAGGAATCCTACCTCTAGCTCTTTCGAAGGTACATACACATATTCACTTTTGATTACAAGGAACTCCGTCAAGTAAGTTGGGTAGAACATTCTATTGAGTTGGTAGATGGTGTTAAGCCCATAAAGAAAATGCCATATAGAATGAATCCTAATTTTTCCAAGACTGTAAAAGAAGAAATAGATAAGTTGCTTGATGCAGGATTCATATTTGCTGTGGAGAATTCAGAATGGGTTTCTCCCATTGTGATCTCAATAAAAAAGAATGGGAAGCTACGCATTTATGTTGATTATAGGAAGCTCAATAAGGCAACAAAGAAGGATCATTACCCTCTTCCATTCTCAGATCAGATCTTGGACGAAGTAGCTGGCCAGGAGTGCTATAGTTTTGTTAATGGATATAGCGGATACAACCAAGTTCGTATAGCGGAGAAAGATCAGCTAAAGACCACGTTCACCACTCCTTGGGGAATGTTTGCTTATAGAGTTATGCCTTTTGGGTTGTGTAATGCTCCGGCAACATTCCAGCATTTGATGAATAGGGTGTTTGAACCCTACATTGGGAACTTCATCAGAGTATTTCTAGATGATTTTTACATCTATGGGAGCAAGATGGACCACCTGCACCAGATGGAGACAACATTTCAAAGGTTAGATGAAGCAAAAACTCACTAAACCCTACAAAGTGTGTCTTTGGATGTTCTAAAGGTGTTTTGTTAGGGCATGTTGCATCCAAAGATGGTATTGGTACTGATCCTGGTAAAGTTTCAAAAATCAAAGAGTTACCATTTCCTATGAATAGAAGTAAGTTGAGATCATTTTTAGGCCATGTGGGTTACTATAGAAGGTTCATCAAGAATTTCTCAAAGATTACACAGCCACTAACCCAGTTCTTGAAGAAGGATGTTACTTATGAACCAGGAAATAAGGTGCATGAAGCTTTTGAACAACTGAAGGAAGCTTTGGTGTCTTCACCTGTTTTAAAGAATCCATATTGGAGCAAGCCATTCATTGTGTATATTGATGCCTCAGATGCAGCACTAGGAAGTACTCTGAGCCAAAAGGATGAAAATGGGAATGATCATCCAATTTAATTTGGGAGAAAACAAATGAGAATTGTTGAGGTAAATTATACTGTAACAGAAAAAGAGGCTCTAGCTATCATTTTGCTGTAAAGAAGTTTAGAAATTACTTGCTAGGGCAGAAATTTATAGTTGTAACAGATCATCAGGCTCTAAAATATATTGTAAATAATCCTAACCCATCAGGGAGGATAGCAAGATGGATAATTTTGCTACAAGAATTTGAATTTGATATTATAGATAGGCCGGGAAAGAAGCATGTCAATGCAGATGCACTCTCTCGAGCCTATGATGGTTTAGGTTCATCTTGTGATGATGATGATTTCCCAGATGCAGCATTGTTATCCCTTGACACAATCCCTAGTGAATACATAGATATTTGGAATTATCTGAATGAATTCAAGTTTCCTGATGGTGCCAATGCAAAGACTAAGAGGAAGATTACTCAAGCCAGTCATCCATATTCTATTCTACATGGAGTATTATTTCGAATAGGACCTGATGGACAGTACAAGAGGGCAGTTAGACGTGATCAAGGGAAGGAGCTGATAGAAGAATTCCACAATGGTACATGTGGAGGACACTTCTTTGGACAACTTACAACAAGAAGGATCTTGGATGCAGGTTATCATTGGCCCACTCTTTTTAGATATTGTTATAATTATTGTAAGACATGTGATATTTGTCAAACACATGGTAACCGTAAGACTTCATCAGCTCCATTATGTCCTATTCTTCCACTTGGTCCCTTTGAAAATTGGGGAATAGACATTGTAGGTCCACTTCCAACTACCTCACGCCAAAATAAGTATATTGTAGTTGCCACAGATTATTTAACCAAGTGGGTTGAAGCTAGGCCATTGAAAACAGCTTCCATGGATGAAGTGGCAAGGTTCATATATGAACGCATTGTCACCAGATTTGGTTGTCCATTAGAAATTGTAACAGATCAAGGAAGCCACTTCATTAATGAGGTAGTAGAAGCCCTAGTCAATAAGTTTTCTATCAAGCACAGGAAGGCAACAACATACAAGCCAAGCACAAATGGACAGGTGGAACGAAAAAATTTTGTGTTGTGTCAAATTCTAGCAAAAGATGCAGCCTTGCAGGTACATAAAGTGGGATAAAAGGATTCATGCAACATTGTGGGCATATAGGGCAACATCAAAGTCAGCAACATGATACTCCCCATTTCAATTGGCTTATGGCATTGATCTAGTTCTTCCTATTGAGTTTGATATTCCCACTGTGAGAGTTATGAAAAATGAAAGGATGGATGAAAGTGATTCAGTAAAAGAAAGGTTGGTACATCTTCATTTGCTAGAGGAAATGAGGGAAATAACGAAGGATACAAGCTATAAGAAGAAAATGAAGCAGAAAGAATACTTTGATCAAAATATCCATTGGTCTCCATTTCATGTGAATGACTTGGTTCTAGTATATGATTCCAGATACAAAAAAAGAAGACAGAGAAAATTTCTTCCAAAATGGATGGGGCCCTACAAAATAGCAGTTGTGCATGAAAATGGTACATACCGACTGGAGGAATTGGATGGCACTCCCATTACAAAATGGGTCAACCACGACAAGTTAAAGATTTTCCAAGCACCAGAATAGTCTACTCCGAGGATGGAGTAGAAGCTAGGAAGAGGTAAGATGTCGACACTAAAATTTTCCTCTGTAATTTATATTTCATTAATGTATGTATTAGGAATAGGATGTTGTTAAGTATAATTAGTAGCAGCATCCAATAGAAGATAACGGCGCTGCTGGTACGACACTAGCCAATAATGTATAGTATGGTAATAGTCAAAAGTACAATAGGAATGTTGTGGTAAAAAGTAAATATTTATCGTAAGTGGTTCGGTAATGTTAAAATGTTAAAGTTAGGGTAATTAGAGAAGTAGGGTCTACATGATTAGGAATTACAAATATTATATTGGTAATAAGGACAAGGAGTGAGGTCATAAATATTTTGTGTATTTTATTTGTAAAAAGTCTAAAAATGTGGAACTGTCATCAGCAATCCGGCACTATGATAATTCTTCACCGGGAACTCCTCGTGCTATGATTATTTACTAATGCACAGAATTTAGTTTGGTGGATGTAATCTGGAAGCAAAACAACAACCGAACACAAGAATACCATTGACTATGATAAGACAGAATGACGACAAATCTGAAATATCAAAATAAATTATAATATTAACATGAAACTGTTACAATCTCACCCATGAGATACTTCAACAAGACTATGGGAGAAACTTTACAATTACACCTCTTGATGGCTTCTTCAACACACCTTTAACTGATGGCTTCCTTCGCACACTTCCTACAATATTTCTCCCTACTTCTTTCTATGCTAAATGAGGGGGGTGGCCTCTCTATTTATAGAACTTCCAGGCTTATCCATCCTATCTCTAAGATAAGATAAGAAATCCACTCTGACGAATCATATTCCATACCTTAACTCTTATCTGTACATGTAAGCTTATCTGTTAAGATAAGATAAACCTTATCATTTTACATGGGTTCCACATTTTTAGACTTTTTACAAATAAAATACACAAAATATTTATGACCTCACTCCTTGTCCTTATTACCAATATAATATTTCTAATTCATAATCATGTAGACCCTACTTCTCTAATTACCCAAACTTTGACATTTTAACATTACCGGACCACTTACGACAAATATTTACTTTTTACAACATTCCTATTGTACTTTGACTGTTATCGTACTCCACATTATTGACGGCACCGTACTGACGGTGCCGTTATCTTCTATCAGACGCTACTACTTATTACACTTAACAGCATCCTATTCCTAATACATACATTAATGAAATAGAAATTTTGGAGGAAAATTTTAGTGTCGACATCTTCCCCCTTCCTAGCTTCTACTCCGTCCTCGGAGTAGACTATTCTAGTGCTTGGAAAATCTTCAACTTGTCGTGGTTGACCCCATTTCGTAATGGGAGTGCCATCCAATTCCTCCAGTTGGCACGTACCATTTTCATGCACAGCTGCTATTTTGTAGGGCCCCATTCATTTTGGAAGAAATTTTCTCTGTCTTCTTTTTTTGTATCTGGAATCATATACTAGGACCAAGTCATTCACATGAAATGGAGACCATCGGATCTTTTGATCAAAGTATTCCTTCTGCTTCATTTTCTTCTTATGGCTTGTATCCTTTGCTATTTCCCTCATTTCCTCTAGCAAATGAAGATGTACCAACCTTTCTTTTACTGAATCACTTTCATCCATCCTTTCATTTTTCATAACTCTCACAGTGGGAATATCAAACTCAATAGGAAGAACTGGATCAATGCCATAGGCCAACTGAAATGGGGAGTATCCTGTTGCTGACTTTGATGTTTCCCTATATGCCCACAATGTTGCATGAATCCTTTTATCCCATTTATGTACCTGCAAGGCTGCATCTTTTGCTAAAATTTGACACATCACAAAATTTGTTTGTTCCACCTGTCCATTTGTGCTCGGCTTGTATGTTGTTGCCTTCCTGTGCTTGATAGAAAACTTATTGACTAGGGCTTCTACCACCTCATTAATGAAGTCGATTCCTTGATATGTTACAATTTCTAATGGACAACCAAATCTGGTGATAATGCGTTCATATATGAACCTTGCCACTTCATCCATGGAAGCTGTTTCCAATGGCCTAGCTTCAACCCATTTGGTTAAATAATCTGTGGCAACTACAATATACTTATTTTGACGTGATGTAGTTGGAAGTGGACCTACAATGTCTATTCCCTGTTTTTCAAAGGGACCAAGGAGAAGAATAGGACATAATGGAGCTGATGAAGTCTTACGGTTACCATGTGTTTGACAAATATCACATGTCTTACAATAATTATAACAATTTTTAAAAAGAGTGGGCCAGTGATAACCTGCATCCAAGATCCTTCTTGCTGTAAGTTGTCCAGAGAAGTGCCCTCCACATGTACCATTGTGGAATTCTTCTAGCAGCTCCTTTCCTTGATCACGTCCAACTGCCCTCTTGTACTGTCCATCAAGTCCTATTCGAAATAATGCTCCATGCAGAATAGAATATGGACGACTAGCTTGAGTAATCTTTCTCTTAGTCTTTGCATTGGCACCATCAAGAAACTTGAATTCATTCAGATAATTCCAAATATCTATGTATTCACTAGGGATTGTGTCAAGGGAGAACAATGCTGCATCGGGAAAATCATCATCATCACAAGATGATCCTAAACCATCATAGGCTCGAGAGAGTGCATCTGCATTGACATGCTTCTTTCCTGGCCTATCTATAATATCAAATTCAAATTCTTGTAGAAAAATTATCCATCTTGCTATCCTCCCTGATGGGTTAGGCTTATTGATAATATATTTCAGAGCCTGATGATCTGTTACAACTATAAATTTCTACCCTAGCAAGTAATTTCTAAACTTATTTACAACAAAAATGATAGCCAGAGCCTCTTTTTCAGTTACAGTATAGTTTACCTTAGCACCGCTCATTTGTCTGCTCCCAAAGTAAATTGGATGTTCATTCCCATTTTCATCCTTTTGGCTCAAAGTACTACCTAGTGCTGCATCTGAGGCATCAGTGTACCCAATGAATGGCTTGCTCCAATATGGATTCTTCAAAATAGGTGGAGACACCAGGGCTTCCTTCAGTTGTCCAAAAGTTTCATGCGCCTTGTTTCCTGGTTCATAAGCAACATCCTTCTTCAAGAACTGGGTTAGTGGCTGTGCAATCTTTGAGAAATTCTTGATGAACCTTCTATAGTAACCCACATGGCCTAAAAATGATCTCAACTTACTTCTATTCCTAGGAAATGGTAAATCTTTGATTTTTGAAACTTTATCAGGATCAGTACCAATACCATCTCTGGATACAACATGCCCTAACAAAACGCCTTTAGAACATCCAAAGACACACTTTGTAGGGTTTAGTGAGGCTTGTGCTTCATCTAACCTTTGAAATGCTGTCTCCATTTGGTGCAGGTGGTCCAACTTGCTCCCATAGATGTAAAAATCATCCAAAAATACTCTGATGAAGGTCCCCAATGTAGGGTTCGAACACCCTATTCATCAAACACTGGAATGTTGCTGGAGCATTACACAACCCAAAAGGCATAACTCTATAAGCAAACGTTCCCCAAGGAGTGGTGACGTGGTCTTCAGCTGATCTTTCTCTGCTATACGAACTTGGTTGTAGCCGCTATTATCCATCAGCAAAACTATAGCACTCCTGGCCAGCTACTTCGTCCAAGATCTGACCTGAAAATGGAAGAGGGTAATGATCCTTCTTTGTTGCCTTATTGAGCTTCCTGTAATCAACACAAATGCGTAGCTTCCCATTCTTTTTTATTGAGATCACAATGGGAGAAACCCCATTCTGAATTCTCCATAGCAAATATGAATCCTGCATCAAGCAACTTATCTATTTCTTCTTTTATAGTCTTGGAAAAATTAGGATTCATTCTATATGGCATTTGCTTTATGGGCTTAGCATCATCTACCAGCTCAATACAATGTTCTACCCAACTTACTTGACGGAGTTCCTTGTAATCAAAAGTGAATAGGTGTATGTACCTTCGAAAGAGCTGGAGGTAGGATTCCTTCTCACTCTCCATCACAGCATCACCAATCTTTATTTGTTGGAGACGATCATCAACTTCTTCTTCAGATAATTTTATGGGGTCATGAGTTGGTGTGACTGGCAGGATATCCATGACTGAAACATCCACCTCACTTTCTTCATCTTCAGTGTCCACTTCACTGGTACTAGAGTAATCAGAGGATGTCCAATCATCAGTTTCATCACTTGAATCCACAGGTTCTACTTTATGATGTCGAGGGATCACGTTTATCTTCACCCTCTCTCTACCACATCCAAGTGTCATGAAACCTTCATTCCAGTAGTTTCTTGCATGAAATCTCCTTAGCCATGGTCTTCCTAGTAGCATTGGGTACGCAACAGTACCATTTTTCATCACCTGAAAGTCTACCACACATACCACACCCATAACAGATATTGCCACATTTGAAATTACACCTTCTGGTTTAGTTTTTCCCTTATTTAATGACCTTAACATAAGTGTTGAAGGGCGATCAATTTTTAACCCCAACATATTCATTACAGACTCAGTTATTACATTAACTGCAGCACCTCCATCAACTAAGACATCATGAATTGAAATACCATTACATAATACCTCAGCTTGTGGAGCATAGGGATCTGCCTCTGCCTCCAAAACAGGGACCTCAACCTCCTTCCTTCTTCGAGCATTGAGTCCACCTCGCAACTCCCGCCTCTTCTCAGAAGACATAGCCAAGAGTTGACCATATGTAATATTTGCAGGCCTTTTGGACAGATCTTCCAAGATGGAGTATGGTCCTTGCCCCTGTGAAATCAGAAAATCCTGCACACCCAACTTTCTTCTCCTATGTTTCTTACTAGTTTCTTCTTTCATCTTCTTAGGATCATTTCCATCTTGATTATCTTTTTCTTTCTTTCTTTTTGTTACAAACACATCTACTTCATTATTTCTACTCTTATCTACTACATCAAAAGAATTCACAGGTGCTTTTCCTTTATCATTATCTCCCTTACTAGATGTAGAAGCTCTATCTAGACAATTATACTTATAATGACCCTTTTTATAACAACCATAACAAACAACTTCAGAAATATTTCTCTTTGGACCTCTATCTCCTCCCTGAGAACTAAATTCCTTTCCTTGAAGAAGATTAATAGTTAACTGACCCATCTTTTTGAGCAGATCTTCATACTCAGTAGATGTATTAGGAGAAATATTTGTGCTCACCGGGAGTGGTTGTGGATTCAGGACCAAAGGTGCTAGTGTAGGCTCTACTTTAGCAACAATTTCTTTGGGCTCCTCTTCCATGCTTTCTTCTTGCCTTCTTGCAATCTCCTTTGCTTGTTCAATGGTGGCTGGGCGGTCATACTTCACTCGTTGTCTGATCTCTGGCTTCATCCCAAGAATGAAGTGCTTATAGAGGAGATTATCCACGCCATTCATCAACCCATCTGCTAGTCCTTCCTTCCGGATCTGGGCATCGAGCTTCCTCCTTAGCTCTAGAACACGAGCATGATAATCCCTTATCTTCTCCTTCTCTCCTTGGGATAGCTTTGTGATCTCGATCATGAGATCTACATATTTCTATTGTTCACCAAATTCTTCAAGAAAACTTTCAGTTAATAAATCCCATGAATTTTTCACATTATCACCTAGTGTTTCAAACCATCTAAGTGCTGAACCATCCAAAAAGGTAGGAAAAAATTCAGTCCATTGTTCCCTTCTTATAAGACCATTACAAATACAAGATCGTTTAAACTCTTGAATGAAAGAAGAAGCATCTTCATTAGATTGAGCTGAAAAAACAGGAATCTTTCCCATTTTCAAAAGTAACCACCGTGAAATACCAACCCACAAGTACAATTAACAAGACTTATGTGCACAAATAATTGGAATCACTATACTAGAAAGTGACTTTACACCTTTCTACAGTAAAATAGAAATGACCACGGTAAACTATGGTAAAACTTGACTTACTACGGTAAAAACTGACTTTACTGTGGTAAACACTATTCACAGTAAAAAGTGACCTTACTACGGTAATTACTATTCCCAGCAAAAAGGACTTTACCAGGGTAACTACTATTCATGGCAAAAATGCCTTTAACATGGTAACTACTATTCACGGTAAAAATGACTTTACCATGGTAACTACTATGCACAGTAAAAACAAGGTTACCCTCCAATTGATTTTTGACTTAGTGGGAATATCTCTCCAGAAAATCCACCAACGAGGAATGGTCCCGGCAACGGAACCAAAATGTCATCAGCAATCCGGCACTATGATAATTCTTCACCGGGAACTCCTCGTGCTATGATTATTTACTAATGCACAGCCTTTAGTTTGGTGGACGTAATCTGGAAACAAAACAACAACATAACACAAGAATACCATTGACTATGATAAGACAGAATGACGAAAAATCTGAAATATCAAAATAAATTATAATATTAACATGAAACTGTTACAATCTCACCCATGAGATTCTTCAACAAGACTATGGGAGAAAATTTACAATTACACCTCTCGATGGCTTCTTCAACACACCTTTAACTGATGGCTTCCTTCGCACACTTCCTACAATATTTCTCACTACTTCTTTCTATGCTAAATGAGGGGGGTGGCCTCTCTATTTATAGAACTTCCAGGCTTATCCATCCTATCTCTAAGATAGGATAAGAAATCCACTCTGACGAATCATATTCCATACCTTAACTCTTATCTGTACATGTAAGCTTATCTCTTAAGATAAGATAAACCTTATCATTTACATGGGTTCCACATTTTTAGAATTTTTACAAATAAAATACACAAAATATTTATGACCTCACTCCTTGTCCTTATTACCAATATAATATTTCTAATTCCTAATCATGTAGACCCTACTTCTCTAATTACCCAAACTTTGACATTTTAACATTACCGGACTACTTACGACAAATATTTACTTTTTACAACATTCCTATTGTACTTTGACTGTTACCGTACTCCACATTATTGGCGGCACCGTACTGACGGCGCCGTTATCTTCTATCAGACGCTACTACTAATTACACTTAACAACATCCTATTCCTAATACATATATTAATGAAATAGAAATTTTGGAGGAAAATTTTAGTGTCGACAGGTCTACATGATTAGGAATTAGAAATATTATATTGGTAATAAGGACAAGGAGTGAGGTCATAAATATTTTTTGTATTTTATTTGTAAAAATTCTAAAAATGTGGAACCCATGTGAAATAATAAGGTTTATCTTATCTTTAAAGATAAGCTTACATGTACAAATAAGAGTTAAGGTATGGAATATGATTCGTCAGAGTAGATTTCTTATCCTATCTTAGAGATAAGATGGATAAGCCTAGAAGTTCTATAAATAGAGAGGCCACCCCCCCTCATTTAGCATAGAAGGAAGTAGTGAGAAATATTGTATGAGTAAGTGTGTAAAGGAAGCCATAATTTTGAAGGTGTGTTAAAGAAGCCATTAAGAGGTGTAATTGTGAAGTTTATCCCATAGTTATGGTTGGAAAGAAAGTGAAGTCAGTAACACTTGAAGTACCTCATGGGTGAGATTGTAACAATTTCATGTTGATATTATAATTTACACTTATATTTCAGATTTATCATCATTCCTTCTTATCATAGTCTATGGTATTCTTGTGTTATGTTTGTTGTTGTGTTTCCAAATTACATCCACCAAACTAAAAGTTGTGCATTAGTAAATAAGCATAGCACGAGGAGTTCCCGGTGAAGAATTATCATAGTGATGGATTGGTGATGACACAACCCAATTAGGCCAACCTCTGCAACATGCCACCAATCTTCTCCTATCACACCTCCTCAAACCATCACAAGCAGGGGTGGTACCCTATCTCGCATTTGCAGCTAGTCTCTCACCTACATCCAACAAAACATCACATTAATACACCTTGATCATACCCACAATCACTATTAACACTTCACCTACACCTATTACCCTTCCTCTTTTTCCACTCACAATTTACCTTCTTATCACATATTCTACCCACCCCAACCCTCACCCACTATCGATCATACCATACCTCTTTTAACCTTTTACCCATGCTCTATTTCTCATCACCACAATCTTTTTCTTGCCCACTATCTATCTCACCCAACCACCCTAGGGCTCTTTTGGCCCCTTTTTCTCCACATGATGATCGATACCGGTTACTGCCAACCAACCACGGTCTTTCCCAAACTAGCATCAATCACCTTAACTATGACCTGTACCGGCTCGACACTACCGACATTAACTACCCCTTGACCAATGCCGGTCACTGTCACATAGAAATCCGCGACACCCAAAACTCCCTTTTTCCTAAAACACTCCCTTCTTTTCACCCATTCCTACCCAACTCTACCCTCAACTCCTTCCCACCCCTTGTACACCTAACCACACCTCTCCCCATTCCTATTTTACCCTATTTTCCTTCCCAAATTCAAATCCCCTTTTCCCCCCAAAATATTGTATTCCTTCCCTAACCTATATGCCCAATCTACCTCCCAAACCAATGCAAGATATTGAATCTTAACCCATCATGCTACTATCTCCATGGTTGCACGTTGGGTCGCTACACCAGTGGTCCACCTGATCCCTATCCCATCTCTGTCATGTCCAATCACCAAATCCAATGATCCTGACCTCTACCAAATCATAAGTGATACCCTTGTGCTCATGAACCTGTTTACGTGGCACCTCTAACCAACCGGATCCCTCCACCTCAGCAGGATATCATCCCTCATCTTTTCCTCCCAACAAAGCACAAATTTTTCAATGCTCTATCATTTTCATAAAATTCAAACCGTACAAATGAATCAATCTTATATGGATTTTTTCTTTTTATATACTCATGTCGACCTAACTGACGTCAGTTATACCTAATCTGACATCAATCTTATGCCCTAGCGCACCATGGTCAGTTATACCCAAATCAACATTGATCATCTGTCCCCAATAAACCATGATCGGCTTACCTTGACCATCACTAGTTACATATGACTGACATCATTTACCTATCATACTCTTGCCCCTACCATTTCCCCATTTCTAACCCAACTTAACCAACCCAGTTGTCATTTGACCTTACCCACCCTTATTACAACCAACCTCCATGCCTACCTTACCTATACTTGTCCTTAATTACATTTTGGGTCTTGTTATTTTACCCATACCTTGGCCCTACCCCATGCTGTGACCTTGCTACCTAGACCTGCAACATTGTTAATGACCTATGACATCATGTGCTTATTATACCTTATGACACTATTACATGTGTTGTTTTACCTAATGACCTTACCTTGCCTATTTTCATACCATTTATCCTGACCCAACCTTTAGTGTACTGAAACATACCTAAATGTTCCCCGCACCTAGCCTGTGAAGTGATTCCGCACCATATCCTATACCTTGGATACCAAGAATCACCTCAGCCTTGTTTGGATAAACCTATCGACCTTAGATGACATACAGTTTTCATGCTCTTCAACTTGGTACCCGTGCCGTAGTTTATACATGTGCGTACATTTGAATCTCGCTACCTTTCACCTTGGCCCATTACCCTGGATTACCCAATTGGATATTTAACCCAATTATCCCCAGTTGTCCACCTTGCCTCGTTCATCACATACACCTTTTATCAAACCACTCACCGATTCTATCTTCTACCACATCAGTTCCTAGTTTGAGGGGGATCACCTTCACCCATACATGGGGAAACCACATCTTATGTTTGTCAACATCACTTACCAATACAAGCTACGCAATAAAAAAGGGGAAAAATGTAGACACCAAAAATTGGGTCACACTCCCCTTGGTCCTTTGTCAAATAACTAGCTAAAATCATACTCATCTAACCATGGCCCCTTCCACCCCACATCACCTTTAATTTAATTAAGTTAACTAAATTAATATGTATCCTCACAATATTTAATATTTAATTACCTTAATTTTTACCTAGCCACCTCACCCTAGACCTATTCTTGGTATGTTTCCATAACCAACAATAACTAAGTATTACTTGACGTAATGAGCTAAGATTTGGTATAACCCTAAAATTAATCCCTAAAATCTCTCTAACCACATTCCCGCTCATTAAAAGTGTAGTTTCTGTTCTAATCTATGAGAACAAACTAACTAGGTTGAAGAAATTAGAATGATCTACCCATTTTAATAACCCTAGGGAATCCCACCTTAACTAACGTTGGTCACCCCCTAAACTGATGCCGGTCAACATGGAACTATCGTCAGTTACCATTTATTCACACCAAATAACCTTATTTTTTGGTTTGGCCCCATTCTGAGAGCAAGAAAAGGATATGAGAGTTGTATGTAAGAAAAAATAAGCATAATTTCTCATGTTAAGACATTTAAGGCCATCACCAGGATAGATATTGAAGAATCACAATCACATAATCATTCTGGGAGCCACTGGTATGATATCCAATGCTATTCTTCTAATCAACAACCCACCTCCATTCAGCCATAAAAATTGACATCACAGTAAGTACATTTCTGCCATCATTTTCTATCTCATCATAGTTAACTTTTGTCATTGCTTTCATTAGTTTATACTTTGCATGTTCATTACCCCATTGCTTAATAGCTTGCAATCCCACCATTTTCCTTACCCACACCACCAAATCACCATTCTTACCTAATATCCATTTCTAACTATACCTGATATCTCCACAGACCTTCTCATCCACTCTCCCAACCTCATTTTACCTCAGCTCAAACCCTACCATTTGATCTATTCGAGTTTATTTTACCTTGACCATACCGATGCTGATTATCCATAACCATCATAATGTCTACCTAAAATGGGCATCAGTCATACCTGAATGATTTTAGTCTCTTTGTTTTACACCTTGACCAAGAAAAAACCCAATAATCATCTCACCAGTTGACCTAAACAACCACAAAATCTGATCCTAATCAGTTCTAGCACACTAACAACTACCTACCTTTCTAATCTAGCCATAGCCTAGCCTCTTATGTTAAGATTTTCTTATTGTACTTGGATGAGATACCTAAATCATATCAACTACAGTAGGACTTTACTTGTTTCTCACATTAATTTATTTTAAACAGTGGATTGACAACCATCTAGGAAGTATCACACTTCCCAGAAGTAGTATACGCTAGGAAATCCACTGTCATATATCATTTAACTATCCTTTTGTGGTCCTTGTTTTTCTGTTATAGGTAGTTCCTCCTAGCCAAAATGAATCTCTCACAATCGGAATTGGATCAAAAAGTTAGAATGCCTACAACAACCATCAACTGACCAACATTTAACATGTATTTCTCCTTAGCCCTTACCCTTATCCTATTTCGTCATTTCGAAAACATAAAGAAAATGGTCGAAACACCACCTTTGTAGGAGATCAAACATTTATAAATTGTATGCTCCATCTATGTAAAGACATCCTAAATGAATTCAGTTTCTAAATTATAATATTCGGTGTTTTATTATTATGTAGTTTTTATCAGTTCCATCTTCACCTTCATGATCTTTATGCTTTCATCTATTGTTCCTACACATATAAACAATAAAATAGAACAAATATACTCTTATTTATGTCTTAACCACCTCCTCCACTGCTACATAACTCATGTCTATCATATACTCATAACTTGCATTGCCATAGTCTTCATTTTTCTTGTCATAATTTACATATTTATTGACTATTCAACTTGTTTATTTGCATTAACCATTACACCAAGATTATTTATACCTATATTTACTTCTTATTTATTCTCCTTTACTCCATTACATGATTAAGAAATCATTTCTCTCTCATTTATACTTACATTTTCCTATTTTCCATCCATCTCATCTAACAAACCTTGCAATAGTTCATCCATTTCATCCATGCAAAACTAATTTTCATACCTCTTATGCTCATCATTCTTATCATT
Organism: Taxus chinensis; assembly: GCA_019776745.2. Classification (NCBI taxonomy): domain Eukaryota; kingdom Viridiplantae; phylum Streptophyta; class Pinopsida; order Cupressales; family Taxaceae; genus Taxus; species Taxus chinensis. The sequence continues at coordinate 41,394,250 of CM034154.1, forward strand.
CCACTCAATTTTTATTGTATTATGATTCTCAAAATGCACAAATGGAGTCATATTTTATAGTTTTAAGGAATTCACTCAAACAATATCAATATCAATAATAATAACAATCAATTTTGCTTACCTTACTTTCACTATTTCCTTTCTTTTCTTCTTCCTTGACCTCTGAAATTTGTTGGTCTTCTCAAAGTTCATCTTCCTCTTTCATGTTTTCTTTCTCTCTTACCTGTATCTTGCTTATTTTATTTCTTTTCCATACACTTATTGGTTTATTGTACATTTTTTGATGTTTCACAAGGTCTAATTTCTCTCTCTTTTCTAGTCTTGAGCTTGTTATCTCTTCTTTGATTTGTTCTCTTCTTTCTCTACTTCTGAATTTTTCATCCATTTAGGTACTATATATCCATGGTTCTTAACTGGTTTTAAGATCTCTACATGGATCGTTTCTTGATTCTTCATCTTTTTAACCTATTTTTATTTATTTTCCTCGTCTCATCTTATTTTCTTCTTTCTTGATTTTTTTCTCATCTTCATCCTCTAATTTATTCTCACATGCAGTTCTATAGGCCGCTTATCTTTCTTCTTCATCACAAATGAAATCTCACTATTTTATTTCATTATCAACTCTCTAAGTTTCTCTATATATTTTCTCAACTTTCTTAGCTCTTGTTCCATTTTATGTTCTATATTTCTTACCCTCTTCTCCCTTCTTGTCTTCTTTATTATTTTTCTCTATCTCTTCTTATCTTTATCTTTTGGCTAATCAAATTCAATATCTCTCTTACCAAATCTTCTCTAAAAATCTATTCTATCTTGTATTATTTCCAAGAAAGTTATCTTCACCTTGATTTTTCCAAACCTCACCTAGGATTTTTGACTTGGTAGTTTTGTGCCTTCACACTATTCTTTTAGTATTACACTTCCACTCCATCTTATTATTCTCTTTTAACCTGTCACTTTCATCTGCACACTCACACAATGCATTGTTAGCCACAATAACTTTCAAATTTCAATATTAACAAAATCTTAAGATATGATACCAAATGATGTAGAAATATATATAAAAAATCATCATGCATTAAACTAGTTCAAGTGGATCAATCAACCATACCTTGATCTCTACAAAAGATGATCTTTCAAATATCCTAAAATGGATTAAATATGCATAAAATAAAATATAAACCCCTTAAGTGTCTTGATAAAACACTATACCCTATTTCTATATCCTCATTCAATATACATTCATCTCCTAAGATGGCCATACTTCATGAAATTTCACTTTTCCCTTACCTTGATGAACTATCTCTTCACCCTTCTTCACTAGATCTCACTCTCCAAAACAAACAACTTGGATTTTCAGCCTTCAATATCTCATTAAATTCATTGTAAATTATTTAGAATTTCAAAAAAAATGTTAATCCAACTCTAAAATTGACTAAACATATTCAAAACCTCAAATGTCACCATATCCACTCCAAATTGTCCTCTAAGTGCTCTTAAGACAATGCTCTTGCTAGCTTCATAGTTGCAATGATCTACACATACCTAGAAATAAATATGAACTTCTCCAAGAATTGTTTATAATCATTATATTGTGGTAAAAATTTGATTGTCTGACTCTTTTACCTTTTCTCTCTATCACCTATTTTGTCCTCTCGCTCGGCTAGCTCCTTGTAACCCCATTTCTAGACACTGTTAGAAATATATTCCATTTTATGAAGCTTCATGACACAAAAAATACATTTATGAATACCTATTTGGAATTTATATCTATCTAAAATTTTGCAAGGTTGGATTCCACAATTTAAACCTACTTCCTTTGTAATTTTCCCCCTTCAACTACGTCTCCAACTATTTTCACTAATCCTTCCCTAGATTTTCATGAATATCTTCATATTTCACCATTGGTTTCCTAAAATTATTTTAAAATATGTTAAATAAGTATTTTAATATGATGGCTTCAAGATTTGAATGTTTAAAGGCTCTAATGTCAAGTTTGAGATAAACCCTCTGTGCAATCCCGAGAGGCAAAAGTTTTCTATAAATTTCACCATATAGTTTCAAGACACCAAATATCATTCATAGGTACATTTAAACACCTTGTATATGAATCCCTTAACAGTGGAGATGGATTAACTCATTTAACAATTAAAACATGTTGAATCAAATTTTCCTAGACTATGCATGGCTAGGTTATACACTTTCTCATTGTTCTTAGATCTTCAATCAAGAATCATGCATTTCTTTCTTACTTAAACCTACTAACATAGAGCCTTATTATTTATCCACATAAAAATTTCATCTTTAATATGTCATGCAAGTTCACTAAATCCACTTATGAACCCAAATCTTCAAACATGGTCACATGCCTCAACATAGAACAAGGTTTTTAAAAAATTTACATACTATTATACCCAAGGAAGGTGTTTAGGTTTTAATTTGTTTAATAAAATTTATCACCACCCCTTTTTATAAGTGAAAAATACTTCATGCAATGATGTTTGCATCAAAATTTCACAAGATCCAACAATGTTAACAATCGCCATGCAATTTAGATTCTAGATTTCACTAGTTAAAAATAAAGTAGTGTGCACCTTAGTCATACTGGTATCACATTTTAGAGTTGAAGACATTGAAATATCTTTAAAAAATATTCTAATATGAATTCTCACACACAATTAAAAAATATTCCTTTATGCCAACCTTGAGAGTTATGAATCATGCACACAAATTTTCATACACAACATATTTTTTTCTCATTATTCATTTATTCATACAAAATTTGTGACTCTTCCATACTTTCTCTGCTCTCTGCTCTCTCTCTCTCTCTCTCTCTCTCTCTCTCTCTCTCTCTCTCTCTCTCTCTCCCCTATTTTAGATACCCCTCATAATTAACTCCCTTCTTTCCTATTAAATTTTTTCTCTTCTTTTTATTCTCTCATTTATAGACCCTAACTACCCTTGATGACTATTCATATGCCTTACAACACAATGAAGAAATTTTACAAAATTTTAAACATTTTATGTATTCATAAATACAACCTAGAACCTACTCAACATGTCCTAGACGGGATATGAACAACCCTTGAAAATTCCATTTTGTCTCTTTTCTTCACAATATTCCTTCCCTTCCTCCCTGCACCTTGGAAATTAATCCTCAATGTCACCCTATACCAAAGTGCTGGTTCCATTACTACCAATCTGGCATGTGTAGTACTTCCTCTTTCTAGAAGTATCCAACCCTCCATCTTTTTATTCTTCCTCTTCCTCTTCCTCTTGCACTATTTTAATGGGAGGGATTGAAATCTCCCATGGCTTTGGAAAGGGATATTTTATAACCTACACCTCAAGCCCTCATTGATTTTTGGGGCACAACTGCGTGAATACCTGATGGACATACCCCTTGATGGTAATGGTGACTTGTGGGTGTATGTCCAGGAAATATGGTTCCAAAACTTTGATGTAGGTAGGTCAAGCACCATACTTATATGTAGCACATACTGTTTGGACATCAGCATCCACCTTGTCTACATCAAACATAAACTTATATAAATCCTTTATTTTGTTGATGGCATACTTCATATGTATGGTTGTGAATGCGAAGTGGAGTTTGAACCATGGCCCCATCTCTCCTTTAGTCATCATAAAATTTGCTAGACAAAAATGTTGGGTAACAAATTTTTTTACCTTGTCTCCAACAACTTGTGGTAACTCTTGGGGGATGTGCCACTTTTTCTCAAAATCCCCAGGTAAAAGTTCGAACCATTTATTCATCCAAGCCTTGTAAGCACTCAATATGGTCCCATCACAGGTGAACTTTGTGAATTGGACTATAGGGGATGCATATGTGAGTGGGTGGACCCACATGTTCTCATCAGGTCCTTCTAGGATACCAATCTCCAAGAAAATGATCAATAATAGTATACAGCCCCAAGTGATCTTTTCTCTTGCCTCATTCTATACCCGTGCTTCTTCAATGATGCCATTTGCAATGAATTGGGAAAATTTTTAGTTTTTCCTTTTGGATACCTTATGGTCCACATATAAGAACCTCCAGTTAATGTTTTTCCACCTTTTTGATGCAACCAATTTAAGCTAATGATCTAGGAGGTGACTATTAATGTTGGGTCTAAGAGATCTGTAATTATCTGTGCCCTCCCCCCTTCTCATATTTCATATTTTTCACCAACTCCTCAATCTTGGTCATGGAACATAAATCAAGTGTCATATCCTCTCCAGTGTTGTACAGGCCAATAACCATCTAAATAAATTGGCTTGTGATCTTCATTCTTCTTCCTGCAAAGTAGAAGAAATATTCATGCACCTGCAACATTAACCACTTGAAAAGTGGTGTGGGTTTGGAAAAGAAGGGTAGATCCCATAGCTAAAAAACTCCATTATTTTGCAACACTTGCTACATAGAGTTGTCAAACTTAGAATTTTCAAGCTTGTCGACAATCGGAGTGTCTGAAACTAGGTCTTCTTGCATCAAATTTTCATTATCAAATGTTTTGTGGTTTTATTTGTTGATCTTACATTTATATAGCTTCGAGCTCCACTTTTCGGCCTTAATAACTTCAAGGGTGTACTACATCTCTGAGTATATCTCCACGGTATCCTCCTTTTCCACCACTGGTTTCTTTGTTCAAGTCTTCTTTGGTGCCATCTCCGTCTCATTTTTTGCTCATGCCCTAGGTGTTATGTTCCTCTCTTTTGATTTCCCTAACTCAACAACTTCCCCACTTCTCTTTCATGCCACCTCTTCCTACTCTACTATCTTCTTCCCTTTGTGCTATGTCACAAATTTTACTACAGCTTTACACAAGTCCATTGGTTAGTGATATTACTTTGCATTGCTTTTCTTTAAAAAACCTTCATCGCACTTTGAGCTTGGAAGCAAAAAATAAATTCTCTAAGGAAAGGTAGTTGAAATGGCTATTCTTATCTCTTATTTATACTTTATCAATGCCATAGAGTTCCTCCGACCATGTTTCCTAACATCACTTTTTAATAAAACAATTTATTTTAGTTAATTCAACTTCCACGACTTCCCCTTGCACTTTGTAGCTATAAACTTTAGGCACTCCAATACCACTTAAACTACCATAGACATCCTTCGTGTGTATCTTCGTGTCGAAGTACATAACCTATGCAATGTCTACTAAGTAGTTCTGTATAATATTTCCTATCATATATCATACCGCGTGATTCTTCCCTTCTTATGGTCTTCAGATTATTTCTACCCACCTTCATAACTGCATGAATTTACACATTTTAGCTATTACATTGCTCGTTCTTTTGTCTTCACATTAATTTTCCCAATAATCCACTATTGAAGTTATTGGCCTCCATATTCAAAATATCTGCTACCTTACCCCATGCAAAAATGTATGCGTGGTCCCCTACACATAGAACCTCTTATAATGAAATTAGCTACCGGTGCACCAACGTAAAACAAAAAACTGAAAATGAAAACAACTTAAAAAACCAAAAGGACTAAGATAAATCTAAACTAATTGGCAAAACTACCTTGTTTTTTACTACACAAAAGCCTTATTTATAGTAGGTCTTTAGTCTACTCCCATTGAAGTAACCTAGTAACCTCTTCCCATCCATTTCTTATTATTGGCATGCACCTGAATCGAGGATGTAGGAGATGATGTATGGTCCTAACCAATGGAATTTTAGTTTCGCAGGATGGCATAGAAATTTAGAGTCATAAATAAAGACCATCTACCCAACCCTGAATTATTTTTTTTGATGCGATGATTATGTCATGCTTTTTTTTCGAGCCTTCTTAGTATTTTATCTATACCTAGCAAGTGATCACCTTTCATCCAACTGCATTAAATTCTCCATGCACTTCTAGAGTGATTACTCATTAGATAATCCTCTTGCACATGCAATATGTAGGGATGGTAGTATAAATTCTACTGGTAAAATAGATTTTGTGCCAAACACTAATTGAAATGGTGTGGCCTTGTTAAATATCTTATAGGTTGTCTTATACTCCCATAGTATGATTAAGACTTTCTCATCCCAATCATGTCTTCTCACATCACAATTTTTTTTCATCATATGACTCAGTATCTTGTTAAATGCCTCATCGGTTCCATTAGCTTAGGGGTGATACGGAGTGGTCTTATTATGGGCTACCATGAACTCTGTTAATAAAATCATGAATGTTTCATTCAAAACGTGTGTGCCTCTATCACTACTCAGGCTTAAGGGACACCCATACCTACTGAGTGTGTTTTCCCATAGGAATATTGCTATTGTGGTTGTTGTGCAATCCTTTTTTAGGTGTCATATTATTCCCACCTCGTAAGATAATATGTGCATGTAATGATATAGCGCGAACCATTCCTTCACGTAGCGAGTGAAATTGGTCCTATAAAATCAACCACCCTTTTCTCAAATGGAAATGCACTAGCTATCAGTCTCAAATGCATCTCATCTCTTCTTCTTAGTTTTCCAAGGTGCTAGAAATGGTCACAGGCCTTGCAAAAATTAATACAATCCTGTAGATACTTTCCCACCAAAGCCCTACCAGTAGAATTTTCCATGCGATGGCATTCCCTGCATAGTGTCCTCCTAAAATACCATCAAGCACTTCCTCCATGATTACAACATGCTCATGTTCTAACACACACCAGCGCAAAACCTCATCACATCCTAGCTTGTATAAGTCTCTACTAATTAACATCTAGGGCATGGAATGTATGGCTAATTGCTTCCTTTCTAAGGTCTTCATTCCCTTCGTTGCCATACCCATTTTGAGAAACACAAAAATATTTTCCAAGTCAGAGGGCACGTGCCACAATCTAAAAAGGTGTGCATCTAGAATTTTATCCTCAATGCTTTGCGTATCCTCCCCTGATTTAATCTTGGATAAATGGTCAGGTCCTGAGTTATTCTTTCCTAGTTTCACAACAACTGTAAACTCAAAATTTTGAAACAACAGGACCCACTGATATATGTGCCATTGTAAAATGGGATTGTTTAATAAGTACTTCAGTGCCATGTGGTCCATGTAGAAAATAAAAGGGTGTTTCCAATAGATACTACCTAAATTTATGCAGCGCACAGATCATTGATAATGTTTCACACTCAATAGTAGTATTGGTCTATTTTGTTGGGGTTAGGTTTCTACTATAAAAAAAGGGGTGGTCAACAATTCCTTCTCCAGGTTGTGCTAAGATTTCCCCAATCGCCATCCATGAAGCATCAACATATACATAGAATGGCTTATCTCAAGAAGGAAAGTGTAATATGGGCGTATTGATAATCTTCAATGTGGCAAACACCATCTATTGCACCTCTCCCCAATGGAATGTACATCTATGCTTCAACAATCCTTCTAGTGGCGAGGTGATTTTGGCATACCCCTTAATAAATTTCTAGTAATACCTCGTATACCTAAGGAATCCATGCATTGTGTTTTGGCTAGTAGGTTCCCCCAATCCCATAATAATGGAAACTTTGGTAGGATCCACTAGTAAACCTTCCTTACATATAATATGCCCCCGACAGGGTTCCAAATGGAGTAGCGAAGAGACATTTCTTGATGTTAAGGGATATGCACAACTTTTGGCATCTCTCAAACATCAACCATAAATTATCACAATGGTCTTTCACTAATCCATACATAGTTCAGTCATCAAGGTAGACCTAAAGAAACTTATGGATAAAATCCTGAAATTCCTGAACCACTATGCGTAAAAATATAGCAGGTGTGTTCTTCAGTCCAAAAGGCATGAATGTGTAGGCAAAGCTTCCCCACTCGGTGGTAAAAGTTATCTTTTCTTGGTCCTTCCTTATTTAATGCTAACTTAATGATACCTCAAGAATCCATTTGTGAAAGAATAGATCTCATGTCTGATTACTCCTAGGATCTCTTCAATGAAAGGAGTTGGAAAGGGATCAATGATGCATACCACATTCAAATATTTGTAATCAACTCAAATCCTTATCCTCTCGTACTTGTTAATGTTAATGACCATTCAACTTATCCATTATGATTCCTCAATAACTTCAATGATACCTAAAGCAATCATCTTGTTTATCTCTTCCTTGACTTAGACGTAGAGATTTGGGATCATTTGATAAGGTGTCTTTTGAATCAGGCATGCTCCCTCCTTTAGTTATTCCGCATTTCTCCTAAAGAGTTGTGAGCTCCCTTAAGCTCATAGTACTTACATCATGCAATAGATCAATGATCTTTAAAACCTCCTTTTCTGACCAATAGTCCCTAATAGTAGCCTCCTTATGTTTCATTTCTTAGTTAATGTTAACCTTCTTTGTTTTCAGAGGTTCATGGTAGCCACATGCTTGCTCATTATCACTATCTGTTACTTCACGCCTACCCATAGTATGGTTAACATCCAAGTTCTCCACTTCTTTGCCATCCATCACATAGACCAACTTTCCCTTCTCTTTCTCCATGTAAGTGCACTCAATTTGTATCTCCTCTAATTCTCCCTCATTAGAGCGTGCTTCTAAGACAAGTTCACCCAATAATTTCAATATTCTATCCTTCGTCATGGAATTGTCTCCCATAGTTAGGCACTTAACAACCTACAATGTCTGGTTCACCAATGGCTTAGCATTTTGATATTCAAAGGTTTGAATCAAATCGTCTATTAACTCCCTCCAGTTCCCTATCTGGTGGTGTGATTCCAAATGAATGTACCATGAGCACGCATAGCCTTATAGTGTGGAATAGAACTTGTGCACCTAGAGGGAAGGAGGTAAATCCTCTGCACCTTCCATATAAATACTCTCACACTCGTGGACATGATCTGAGGCGGATCCCTTCCCATCATAGACACAAATTTTAGTTGGCATGTTTCTCCTAAAGAATCTAAGCGAGAGTACAATCCTCACCTCACGCCACCCTAGAATATTGGCGTAATGCATCATCCACCAATGTGTTTTGGTTCCACACAAAATGTATAAAATCATGATCCTTCATTCGATCTTAGATCTCCATTGAGCTTCTGTGGATCATAGGAAAACATCACGGTTGTCATCCCTAATGTAGCTTAATAATTTATTCCCTCTCAGGCGCCTAAGTGGGCTTACCCTTATCGCTCTTATAACGGAGCCTCTCAATTTTTTCCCAATTAACTTAAAGGTCCTATTGGTACTCGGATTTAATCTCCTTCACAACTTGAGCAACATCATGGATTTTACAAGAAACTCAGAGGAAGATAAATGATTTATATGTCATTTTGTAGCAGGGGAAGCAATTTATCTGACTTGTTAGCACTCAGGCTTAAAAGAAGTGGGTAGCACCTTGAAAGGATTTTGATCTAATCCTCACTATTTTAGGTTGTGCCTTTCAACCAAGGTAAGAGAACTTATATCGGCAGGCTTGGTTTTGTGAAGGAGGTCGAGATATCCTTATATTGTGCATATGGTATGGAGATGGCCTCGGGAAAACATGATCAATTTTCCATTATTCAAACTCAACAGAGTTGTCAGTACTAAATGATGGAAATGCTTTTAAGACAAGGATGAGGCTGCTAGAGACATAGTATGATCCTGATTTGCTTTGTGCATTTTTGTAAATGGATTGTATTATTTTGTTGACACACAGTGTAATGCTGGGGTAGGATTAGTTATTCTGAATGAATTTTTTGGTGGGATATTTTAGACAAGACTAACCAGAATTTGAAAAATTCTTTAGGAACCTTTACAAGAAATTTGTAACACCTAAACAACAGGATGCTTTAAAGGGGTTAAGGAACTCCTTCAACCAGGATATGTGCACCAAATGGAGGCCTAGATCTGCACTCTTCCACACAATCTTTGACAACCTGCCACAAAATATTGAAGTAGATGAACCAAAAAAGTATCCAGAAATCTCTATTTTATCATGACCTAAGGTGTACCCAAAGGTTTACAAATAATCTCTGAATTCAAGGAAGGTAAAGTGATTTTATATTTGTTTATCTCTTTATTAGATGAAAGCTCTTTTGAATGTGACATTGTAGATGCCACTAAACTATCAACAAGAAATGAGAACATGTATGATCAAGAGATATTTTAAACACAAGATTGCAATAGGAGAAAGAAACACAAATTGAAAACATTCTGAAACATACGTGCATGCAAATTTTGCCAAGAGACAACACAAAATAATCCAAAATGAACAAATTTATCAACAGGGGAATGTTACAAAAAAAAACAATCTCAGAGCTTTTTGATGGCTTTACAGTTGAAAGCAACTCAAAATGATACAAATCTGATGCAAAAAGGAATTAGAAATGGTTCTCAAGTGGTTTCTCAGAGAATGGGCTTCTTCCCATATTTTCCCATGAAATTCTAAGTTTCTCTAACCTTTTGCATGTCTCAAAACATGCATTATATAACTTTCAATTACATTTGATCCTTCTTTCCCAAGAAAAGAATATGCCCAGCATCAAGTTTGTTACAAAATTCCAGCATGATTCCTAGATAGGGATATTTAACAAATTTGCAAAAAGGGTTGATAGGTGTTTCTAAAATGGCGAATCATTACAAATCTTTCATCATTATCCATTATGGAGGCACGTTTTTCATTCTCCAAGCATGCAGACCCCTTTCATTTCATCATTTCATCCTTATCATTCCAAAATTTGATTCTGCAACTTTATAGTTTAATATTTCACATTTTACATAGGCCTAAGTAAAACTTTATTTCAAAAACACCTCAAATTTGCAAATTAATCCCTAAAACAAATTGCATTGATCTTTGTAGGCACAAAGAACATGAATTCACCAAAAATTTGATGAAAAACAATGCAAAAAACACATTTCCACACTTCCTGGAGGAAAAAATGGCAGCCAGTATAGTTACCATTGATTTTCTCTTTCTCCTTCAATTTGGGCCCTCCACGTGTCAAACTATGATTGGGAATGAATTCAGGCTCCCTTCTTGACCTTTTAACATTTTTGAAAAAATGGAAAATTTTGACTTTTTCTCCACCCCTCCACCTTTGAAATTTGGTGATGACACGTGGCATATGGTGGGTCCCATTGGGATCGTGGCTCAATTTTGCGCATTTTGACCCTTTTTTGGAATTTGGAAAAAATCTGTTTTTTTCCCTGTGGGCCCACACCTCCACCTTTGTCCTTAACATGTGTCAACCTCTCTATCGCTAAAAATTTGTGGGCTTATTCCACATTTTAGCACCTTTTTTTACCAAGGGAAATTTTTCTCATTTCTCCTCGTGGGTCCGCGCCTCTGATCCCATCCTTGCCACTTGTCCTATTCTGATTTGTCGTGGAGCCATGCCTCAAATCTTCCATTCTAAGTCTTTTTGTCAAAAGGGAGAAAATTCCCTTTTACCTCCTCTGGCCCGCCGATGTGCTCTACCTACCATGTGTCTTCCTCTACTTCATTCGAACCCACGGCTTAGTTTTTTGCTCTAAGTCTTTTTACAAAAGGGAATAATTTCCCCTTTGCCCCCATTGGCCTACACTTCCTTCTATGCCCACCACGTGTCCACCCCTTGCACCTTTTTCCCCCTTCGTAAAAAAGAAAAAAAATTCCTAAGTTTCCTGCCCACCTTCCATCCCGCCTTGGCATAAGAACACGACACGTGTCCTCCTGCGCAGTTACGGGGGTAATTTTGAATTTTTTCCCAAAGCCAAAAATGCTAAGTTTTGTAAAGAAACCCTACCGATCCTTGTCCAACCAAAAGCAACCACATAAGAGACATCATTTGAGCTTAATTTTGACAGTCAAATGACACCCGTACGACCGTCCAAAAACACAAAATTTGCTAAGGACACCCGAATTCAAATTTTTCATCATGGGTAAAGGATGTTTTGGTCAAAAAACATATGGGAAGTGGTTTCAAGCAATTTTCTACCATGGGGAAGGATTTTTTAGGGAAAATGAGTACAAAATGAGAAAATTCGAGCTCCACAGGCCGGGAAAAATGGAAAAAATGACAAAGGCCTGTGGATTTGGAAATTTAGGGCATAAAACAGAGCCTGCATGTATTTTTCTTTCAAGTTGGGGAAAAATAATAGGTTTATGAGCCATTTAAAGCATTCAATCTGGATGGGGAAACTTACAGACCACCAAACTTGAAGAAAAAAATTTTGAGCACGTAGAACAAAGGGGAAAGATGGGAAAATAACAGAAGATCAAAATGGGCACTGTTAGTGTAAACCAGCAGCACCCTCTTGATGTTCTATCAGATTTCTAGTTTGACATCTTAGCATCCAGTGTGATTACACAACATTGAATCTTTTCCCCAAGTGTGGGACTTGTAAAAGTGGGAAAAGAATCTCTAGGTTAGAGGTTGGTTCCTCAACTCCTCTGATCAAGTGTATTACTTGAAAATTGTAGAGGTTTAAACTCAAAATCCTACTATAAATTCCAAGGAGACATAGATAGATAATGTAAACGAATTAAAACTAATGCTAATAAGGTGATGCACCAAAGGAGTGGTGAGTATTTTCACTTCTGCAAATTGACACAGATTGTAGAAATGAGTTTTGTTGCATTTCTTATTACAAAACTCATTACAAACTAATAAAATGTAATGAAAGATCATGTATGAATCAAACAACACAAGAAGAGGACTAAAACTCATTCACAAAGCTTACATTGTCATTCCCAATATCAAAATACATGCATTACATCAACAGAAAGGAAGAAAATATGTTGCAGTCTTGAAAAAGGTCTAGTATTCCACAAAATCACTTTCTAGGGTGAAAGAGGGAGCCTACAAAACATAAAAAATTTCTAACTCTTTCAAAATGAGCCAAATCTGGCTTTTAACAATGCCCATTTGAGCTTAGGAGAGAGAAACACAGGAAAAGATGAGAGCAATTTCAACCACCAACCAAAATGCAATACAACAGCATGGACATCCTTAAAATTCCATTCCCTGACATTTTTAACCATGTTGGGAGAGAATGTGATCCATTCTTCATTAAAAATGGTGGTTGAAACGTCATTTCTGTTGATTTCCACGTGCCAAAGGTGTTTTCCAATTTTATCACTCCAAACTCCACCAAAACACAAAGTTGACCCCAGAATCATGTAGAGAATTTCACCATCTTTCCATTGATATATAGAATGCAAAAAACTGAGCTCTGCATCGAAAGTTATGCCCATTTGAAAATTTAGGGCAAAACAAGGCCAAAATGGGTTGGCGGGCCGAAAATTTGAAATTTTCCCACTTTTTTGAATTTGGGAAAATTTTCCCAAAAATCTTTGTGCCCCACTACTCTTGGTGCCATGTGGCACATTCTGATTGGTTGCGGGCCTTTCCTGCTTCTCTTTCCACCGTTTCGGCCTTTGGAAAAAATTTCAAAAATTATCCGCCGACTGGATGATCCGAAGACATGTGGCGTGATCCGATTCATCGCGGGCCTCTCCTCAAAAATTTTCCATCACTTTTGACCATCTTTTTTGACCTAGACACGTGGCAGAACCCCACAAATGAGGGCTTTTCCTTTCATTTTTCTCTGCGGGCCTTCCTTATGTTTTTACCGCCACGTGGACACGTGGCATGATCCTATTGGCTCAGGTTTTTGGGGGTGGGCTTTCCCTTTGAAATTTCCCTTTTATTTTTATTTAGGAAGATTTCCCAATCTCTCCCCACACTTCACTGGTCCAAGAACACGTGGCGCGATCTCATTTGTCACGCGGACTTACGGGCCATAATTTCCCCTTAGCGCCCACGCCAAACACTTGGTGAAATTTTCAATCTTTCCTCCGTCCTTTGCCACTCCTTCGGCCTAAGGACACGTGACATAATGTTATTGGATGTGGGCCTGACATCGACAATTTTTTTTGTGCCAACCCTTAGGAAATTTTCCCAACATCTCCCCGCCTAGACACGTGACATGATCCCATTCGCCGGCGGGCCATCGGGTTAAAAAATTCCTTTCTAAATTTTGCCAACACTTGGTAAAATTTTCAATTTTACCTCTGCCTCTACCTTTCCAAGGACACAAGGCCTCATCTTATTGGCCTGGGATTTTCTAGGGAAAATTTCCCACAAAAACCCCACCAAGCCATAACTTCAAAAATACATGGAGTTAGGAAGAAAACTTTACCTTTCTGGAAAGATGAGAAAGATCTTTGTCCAATGGTGCCATTTCCAAAACATTTTGAGAGCTTGAAAAATGAAAATTCATGGCTGAGGCACATAGGAGGGAGGAATGAAGGGAGTTAGCCAAATAAATAAGCAAGGGGCTTATTTTGGATAACAGACACCAACAAGTCCCATGTGCCAAATTTTCACATGCTACACTAGTGGTATCACTCATAGATTGAGATTCTTTGAACTAAATAACTCCTTCCATAGGACTAAGCACCTTAGGGTCCCTAATAGTGCACACATAGATTCTATCGAGGAATTATTTTCCCAAGGGCTTAGTATAGGGTGATGAATTCCCATCAATTAAAGGGATAATAACCCATTCTTCGTTGTTCAAAAAACTTATGTACCCCTTATTGAACTATAGGACAGCATTATTCTTATAACACCTAGGGTGCCCAAGTAACACTGGAAAGTTGTCTTCCTTAGCTAGCGTCAAGACCTTGAAGTCTCTAGTGAATTTCACCCCTTAGATAGTGATAGCATCATCCTTTAAGACACCAATGGGAATTTCCTTTGTCTCATTAACCATATACAACATATTTGAAGATGGTTGTAATGGGGGCCTTCCCATTTGATTCCAGGTGTCTAGGGTAAGAACATTAACTTCTGCACTCGTATCTATCAAAATATTGATTTGGAGCCATCCCTCGACTATTGCATTCAAGGTAATCTCCTTATCATAATCAATGGTGTGAGGGGGAAGGTTAGTGCCTAGGACCTAAAGCTCGTGCTCTCCTTCGGCATGTGGTACTTTCTCCCATAACCTTTCCCCTAGTAAAGGGATGATATTCTCCTACCTCAACATTTTGTATACTTTCCTTACCTCATACAGATCCTTCTATGGAACCTTAGTGCTCTTCTTTTACTCTAACTACTGTGACTACTCCTTTAGGCACTGGATCTCTCCTTGTAGGCTTCAAATTACATCCATGGACTCTTGATAAACCTATTTTTTATTAGTAGGGTCCAGATGCTTCCTGTGCACCACCTCTTCTCTAGTAACTAGTGGCCTTTTCTTTGGTATTTCCCTGGTGCATGCAGCCTCAGCTCATGTTGTCACCAATATAGGTTCTAACTCTGACTCGTGTGCCACCCTTTACATCCATTGCGAGTCATACTTCTTCATGCTTACCATTCCTGTGCATTTATCCTTCCATTATTTCTGGCTCATGTGTTTAAATAAATCTTGGCATTCCTCATACTTGTGCTTCTTCCCACACCAAGAGCATTGTAATAGATTAGGGCATTTGTGCTTATAGTGCTTCGTAGACCCACAATTTTAACAAGTTCATGTGGGAACCCACTTTTTCCACCTTCATAGTTTCCTCGACCTCGAAATCCTCCATAGAAGCTTCTTCTGTAGGATCCTCCATCTGTGTGCCCTTCATAGTGATGAAAATCATCCTTGGAATTGTTTCCAATATTGATCTATCACATACCAATATCAATGACATCATGTATATAGTCAATCAATCTACAATCCTTGGTGTCATGAGTAGTGGAGGTGTAAATCTTACAATAATAAGACACATTCTTACAGATCGTGTGCTACAGTAGTGGACACCTACTTACATCATGATCTAAATGGAAACTCTCACAATCTATTGTCATGGTGCATACTGATCTCCGAGGATAATTTTCCTTTGTATTCCCCTCTACCTCACATTTCGTGAGCATATACCACTACAATTCTCATGGGTCGAGTTCATAGATAGCTTCTCCAATTGCTTGTTTGTATCAGTAATCTAAGCTTCAAGAAAAGGGCTAACACTGGTATCTATGCTTCAAGAAAAGGGATAACACTGGTATCTACGCTTCCTATAACTTTAGTGTGTAGGGTAGCCTGCAATTCCTCGCATGGTTTTGTGAACGTCTTGTGTAAAAGTTGTCTCCTAAAAGGTGTTTTTAACCCTCCTATAGACCATTAATCATGCTAAGAAGGATGAATATCATAAGAAAGTTTTGATAAGAGAGTTTAAAAACATGCATCATATTCCCTTACACTCTCTATCGTACCTTATTAAATATCCTTCAACATGTTAATGCTCTTCTATTCAAACTTAGGAATATGAAATTTAGCTAAGAAGGGATTAGGAAGCATGGTGTAATCTACCATTATCTAGTGGGGGTCATACTTCTGATACAACCTATGTGCACATCCTTTCAATGTTGTTGAAAACTGACTTGCTTTCCATTCTGAGGTAGTGATCCCCTTCACATGTCATAACAACTCACATTTTTGTACATGTTCTATAACATCCTCAACACCTTTGTAGTCTGGTATATGTAAATACATTTTGAAGAATACTTGTTGAGCTTGTTGAGGCCCTTTTCCACCTTATCCGAAACCTTGATTCCCCTTGGTGTTTCCTCCACCACAAGATCCACCAGCGCCTATCCCTCCTAACCCACGAGATCCTCTAGATCTTCCAGGTCCACCAAGTCTACTAGTTCTTATTCTACTAGATCCACCTCCCATAGCTGGTAAAGGTCCTGAAGTGTTCATGCCTTGTGTCCCCACTATCACATTGAACTGCATGCCAACATTATGTGATATTGCACCTCTCCCAGATGTGATACCCAAGTTTATGTACCTAAACATTTCCCAAATGTTTCCCTATACAATATTCCTCTAAACATAGGAAATGATTGTGTGGCCATAGATGTGCCAAATGAAAATTTATACCTCCTAGGTACTTATCAGTTACTTCCACCAATACCAACTTGGTTGGTGATACTTATCTATGGATTTAGAAAACTAATCAGTAGGGGTTAGCCACCAGGTAGATTCAAATACATGCTAATAAATTCTCTCCTTTCTTCATATGACAAGCCTTCTCTAGAAGCCAAGGGGTCTCTCTTCCATATTTTCCAAGATGAGGTAGCACAAACTACTCATGCTCCATGTCCTCTGTGTGAACCTCAATTTTTTCCTGTAATCTCTGCCTCCATAAATCCATCACTCCTGAAACTTCACATTGTTTATCTGATTCCCTCTCACAAGATTCATTATACTTGAGTCATCTCTCTTCCCTCTCCTTTTCATTCGTAAGTTCCGCCATATTTTTCCACCCTAGATTCCTCACCAAGTGCTCAGAAGAATCTTAGCTGGCCATAGGAAATGCTTCTAAACTCAATGTAATGATCAGGATCTTTATTTTTTATTAGATAAGGCAAAAACAAGGATTGACTCCCAGAGGCCATTACAAAAGAAGGAATACAAACCAACGAGCATGAAAGAAATAGAAAATTCCAAGAAAGGAGATAAACATTCTTAACTCTTACAATGAAGATTAGGACTTTAAACCAAAGAGGGAAAGTGAAAGAGAAAAAAAACCAACTCCAAAACTTCAAAACTGCAGAAGTTCACCAAAATTCTGCCAACAGTCCAACAAACTTAGCTAATTTTTAGGAGCATCAAGAACAATTAGGATATTTATAGCTAAAGGTATAACACGTAAGAACGATCCTCTTGGCTCTCTCAAAAACTCAAAATGAGCAATATCTGGATAGGAATACGTAGAAATCACATACTCCAAGGTGTAACTCATCAACACTCTACTCCACCAATGATCAAAATCACGTGTCCAAGTTAGGTCAGCATCATGTAGCCTCTAATACTCCTCTTGGGTCCATATAAGAGGTGTATAGTACCAGCTTGATCTAGATGCATACGCCGAAATCCATTCATACAACTCCACTAGAAAGCAATAAAATAAGGTCTCATACAGATCATGATATAGATGTTCTTCTACCCATT
The DNA here is from genome assembly GCA_019776745.2 of Taxus chinensis. Taxonomy (NCBI): domain Eukaryota; kingdom Viridiplantae; phylum Streptophyta; class Pinopsida; order Cupressales; family Taxaceae; genus Taxus; species Taxus chinensis. The sequence continues at coordinate 41,412,121 of CM034154.1, forward strand.
TATGTGCATAAAACTCAGGTCCAGTACTAAATCTCTGTGAAAACTCATCCTCCATGATTTTAAGCCATGCTTCAACACTATCTAAGGTCAAGCGCTTTGTCATCACGCATTATTATCACAATAACTTTGAAAAAAGGTCTCGGAAAAGGAACCAAAATGTAGTCTCTATTATGACCACCTATTTCAGAAATCAATCCCAAGGACATCAGCATATCATCTAATCTTATCCTAGAATCTTACCCAAGGCATGTGCAGGTGCCGATTCCATCCTTTATGTGATCTTAATGAGAACGTTCCTTATTAACATGACAATGTAATATAACTAGAAACAAGTGCATGCATTCAAGGTATTTAAGATGTAAGCACTAACTCCTAGCCTAATACATTCTAAGTATAGATTAATATGATCAGCTAAAAGGAAAGTAGAATCAACCCATGAGAATCATCAAGAAAACATGTAACACACACAATAACATAAGGTAAAAATGCATAGATCAAGATCCATCACATGAGTGTTTCAAAATCACTTCATTATATTCATAAGCCAAAATATGGCAGCCAAGATTACATCAATATAGTTCCATTGTTTCTGAATGTTCATGCTAGCAGAGCTTACTTTTCATCACAGATATCATCATTACATATATTTTTCTACCCTCTCTTATTCCTTATCTATCCTTACTTATCTATCCCTTTCTCTTTAAAAACCATCATAACCATAGAATAATCACTCTTCTTTCATATTAACTACTCATCATCACGTTTGAAGGCCTGATGGAATCCTTTCATCATTGCTCTACCACTACTCGGGAATATGTTAGGTGTCACCATGCATTTCCCTCAATCAAGTTCCTTCTAGAATGCATGTGTCAGCTAATCCTTAAAAAACTTGACTCCTTATCCTTTCATGATAACTGTATTGATGCCTGGAATATCCTTTCATTGATTCCCAAGTCTACACGGCTTATCCACATCTATATCTGGTCACTTTTCCATTCGCTCCCTATGCACGGATTTTTCCTATTTTCCAAAAATTGCTAAGTCCTAACTCCATTCTTCCCTGGCACAATCCTTTGTGCCTCTCTGAGCATTACTTTTGTGCGTGTTTTCATGCCCTATTTTTGCACACCAGTAGGTGCACCGACGGGGGAACTCAGGCAGACTCATGGATGGATGACAGATAGGTGCATGTGATGCTCCTCAGTGGCCTTGTGCAGAACAGTGGGATGTTCGACAGAGAGCCGACCAGCGGCATGAAGCTGGGTCAGTGATGAGTCTTGGAGGCGTGAGTTGTGCATTCCCTCAAGTGGACTAAGAAGACATATTAAGAGCTCCCGGCGGTTGTATGGGTAGCCGTGGTATTCGGCTAGTGGTCTTCTGGAGCAGTTGTATGGGCAGCTGTGAAGGGTGTTGGAAAGGTTCACTTGTGCATAGTTGCAGATGCAGTTGGGGAATGGGTGGTGGCAGAAGACGGAGAAAGGCGTAGTCTGGGACTACTGGAGTAACTTGATCCTCTAAGGCAAGCGAAAAAGGTAGTGTCTCAGTGCCGCACGTTGGCTAGTTTATTCCGCTTTAAAGCTAGCCCCGTGATAGAGTCTTTGTACCTTAGGTACTTATTTACTTTTAGGGGTCCAACAGGTGGTTTGATAAGAAATCACAAGAGTCATCTTATTACAACATATGTTGGTCCAATGGGTAAGCAAACTAACCAAAACTCTGAGGCTCTAGCTATGCTCTAGGGAATCAGAATTGCTAACAATCTCAAGATGGGAAACATCATAATTGAAGGTGACTCAATGAATATTATCAACATTATCACTAAATCCTTAAATCCTAGCTGGACCATCATGGATTTCATTAATGAATATCATAACTTATACAATGGTCTTAACATTATTTTCAAGCACATGTACAGGGAAGGGAATAAATCTGTAGATTTTCTTGAAAATATTGGAGTTCATAGCAATGATTACAAAGAGTGGCATGATATAAATGACACTCCTAATAAAGTTAGAAACATCATTTCAAATGAAATGAATTCTCTTATTAGTGTACGTCAACCAATGGGGAAAACACGTGTGCAATCCAAAAGCTAGATCTCAATAGCATTCCGAGCTTGCCCAAATTTATTCTCCCATGTTCTCAAAAATTGATCACAAAAACTTTTTTAGGGAGAAAGAAGAATATTTTATTTCTTCTTTGCACAGGCATACAGGATTTCAAAGGGTTGTTGGGAATTCTATTATTCAAAGCTTTTAGTTTAATTCCATGAATTCTGAGAGGGTTTTCAGAATGGGTGGTGCCCCTTGCCACGTGGAACCTAAATTTGATCCCCAATGGTAGGAACAAATTGGGCTTTGGGATACCATTAATATGGAGGGCTTCACCAATTTCATCCAATGCATAAAAGGGCATGACCAGTATATATCCATTCAGTTCATGGTGAATTGGAAAGACCGTAATGTCTCCTTTGGAGATAAGAGTTTTCAAATCACTGAGGAAGTCATCTCTTTTATTATTGGTCTTAGAATAGAAGGGAATAAATTTTTCAAGAAAAAATGGATAAGGAAGTAGAAGAAAGGTTTTTTTTGGATGATGGGGAAATTCTCAACATTAAAAAGGAGGGCATTCAGGTTTCTTCTATCCTGCAGCCATATGATGAGGTGACAAGGATGATGGTACACTGTGTCACCTTAGAAGGGAGATTCTCCACCATTCTATAGTATCATATGGTCCTGCTCAACCACTTTAGGTGTGAGGTGAAGGTAAGCCTCTCCTACTACATTTTGAATTCAATGGAAAAATATATTCTTGAAGTTCAGGGCCATAAGAGGACTATCTGTCTCCATCATGGTGTCATATATGTCATTAATCAGTACCTATCTAGTGTGGTTGTAAATTACCCATGCCTTGCTTTGGTTTCTCCCCTCCCTAAGAAAACTCATATTTGATCTAAAAATCTAATGTACAGAGACTTTTTCTTAGAGTCACACCCAAAAAGGGTTCTCTATAGTAGTAGTTAAGGCAAGGAAGTTATGAGCTATAGAAAAAAGGGAAAAGAAGTTGTGGTAGATGATATCCCCCCCTCTATTTTCCCTGATATTAATGTTGGCACCAGTTTGGAAAATAAATTTAACATGCAGGCTAATGCGGTTAAAACCGTTGAAGAAAATGTAGATTTCTTTCTTAATTCTACTATAAAAGAGAAAGCCTCATACCCCAACGCGGGCCTCAAAGATGAAATTGCTGCTTTGGAATCCAAGTTTAAGAATCTTGAGGACAAGTAAAGCAATTTCTTAGCTATACATAGTACTATAATGGACCTTATGTAGGTACACATTTGGAAAATCTGTGACTCCAGTGGCATCTCAGATATGACTTGGAAGAATGGAAAGATTACAAGGAAGTTCAAGCCATCAAATTGGGATCTCGCTATCACCATTTCCCTCAAACACTAGACTTGTCTTTTAGGGTGGCTATCAAAGTTTGTAGCAAGTCTGTTGGTTAATGTTTTTGGCTCCTTGTACTCGGTGCAACAATTTCTTTGTTGTTGTATAGCTACCTTTTAGCTGTTGATTTGTTTTCTTTGGGCTCTTTGTAGGCATTTGGCCCCTTCCTTTGCTTTTTACTTCTTTTTCCTCTTTTGGTTGTGGTATGGACCCCACGGATCAAAAAACCACACTGTTTTACTTTTCTTCTCTTGGATGTTGAGCCTTTTTCTATAAATTTGGGTAAGGTCCCTCCAAAACCTTTTACCAGTAACTAAAATAATAATAGGGGTAAAACCCTCTTTATAATGGGGATGAAGGGAGGTGACTTTTGTAACCAATGGTTTCATTCTTCCCCAAGAATTATTTTAAATCAATGGTAAGTAATAAACAAATATTTGTTTTATTATTTATTTACACAATGTTTTCAACTAGAGTTAAATAATAAATCATTTATTATTTAATTACTTAAATGTACTAAGTGTCTAAAATAGCCCACTTAGTCATTGTTCACATTTTATTAAATAAATGGTCTAGAGACAAGAGCCTTTTTTTATCACAAATGTGAATAAAGACAAGGCTATGGTAAGTTATAATAATATTTAGAAAGTTAATTTATGATTGTTATTTTTCACTTGTTGTCTAACTATTTTTTATTTTCTTAATGCAGTCCAAATATCATAATCTGAAGAATCATGGAGTGGTGTTTGATGTGCACTTGAAAAATGTGAAGAAAATTTTGAATGGAGCAATCGGACTGAAAGAAAATATTGTTGTGTTGAACAAGAATAATAATTCTTTCTGAAGGAATATTAAGGAGCACGGAATGGATCCTTAAATTTTATTGAATAACAAAACTAAATCATATCCTAGTTGACCTTGAGCAAGGGATGCAAAAAATCCAGAACATGAAATAGTTTCCAATATAAATTTTGTTGCAAACATTCTAGTTCCGTCAAGAATATTAAAGGAAGGATCTAGTCAAGGAGAGGAATTAACTTCTACAAGAGAGGAAGAAACAAAAGCTATTGAAAATTTTTTAGAATAGATTTTATTTTGAATCTTGGAAATACTTTTAGGGAAAAAAATTGTTAAAGATGAAAGTGAATTTACTTTATTTTTCTTATGTGGTTATTTTAATTTTTATGTATCTAATTGTATAAATAAATTGGTAGTTTCGATGAATATTATGTGTTGCATTCTTTACATGCTTAATATTTATGGAAAAGTTATTGTGATTTTTATGATTTAAATTTGTATGTAGGCCCACTTTTGGGTCCACAAATGTTTTCTATGATAGTTTAATATTTTAAACGCTCCTCAAAATAGTCATAGAGTAACAATTATAACTTAAATACTTGTTCAAATGGAAAGATAAGAAACTAAAGTAATGTTTAAGTTTTATTTTGTAAGATATTATTCCATAAGGAATATTAATAGTCAATGCAAAGCATAGAGAGTATTCAAGGGAATATATTTAAATAAAGGAACTGTTATCCATTTTACCCTCGGGTAAAATAGATAATGGGGTAGGATTGGCCCAAGCACTGGAAGGGGTTATCACAGGTGAATTATGGGTTTCACAGGTGAATTCCATGTTTAGAGAGCATTGGTAGCATTTACAAGGTCTCAGGAAGGACGTGGAGTCATTCAGGTAAATTCGGGTTCATTTCAGGTCATTCCGGGTTAAAGAGCTTCATCTCGATGAAAAGGGGTTCCTAGGCCCACTGTCAAGCAAAAATGGAAAAAATGGGAAATTTTCAGGAAATTGTGTGTTTTCAAGTCTCGGGGTGCCCATTATATTCCCCTAACTAAGAAAATCCAAAATCCCTGGGAAAAATACAAGAAATATAATTTAAATTGTCCCAATGGGGCCTTGAAAAGGGACCGAGCTATATTTCAGCTTGCCAAGCAGCTCGGCAAGTTACTCAGTGAGCTTGACCTATGAAAAAGTGGGTGGGATGTTGATAGAGCTCGAGCGAGTCCATATTATCTTATTCAAGCTACTTTTGAAGTGCTTCAAGTGAGTGACTTTCCGTGCATAAGGAGGCTTAGTTGGTTGAGACACAGCGTGGGAATTTGAATGCACGTGGCACGGGGCATTTCATCGATGGACATGTGGATGACAGGGGAATGTTTGGTGGAAATGTAATGAGAGGGATTTGGTTGACATATTAGGGAACTGTCTCACTGAGTTAACTCGGCAAGCCCGATTGTGGCAAGCTTTGTTAGGCATGAGCACAAAATTTCATCCACATAGTACACGATGGGGCGAGCACATGCTAGTGCTCGGTGGGTCTGATCCCATGGTGCATGCCGGTGGGGTATTTTTTTCTGGCACAAGACATGTCAAGACTCGACGTGCGCATGCATGATAAGGAGTTGGGCCCATAGATTGGGAAAACATGGTGTCAATGCACCCCTCCAATCCGATGCATATGCATCATCAAAACCTGCCCCCAACATAAGGTAACTCAGTCACCAAGTTAGGTAAGAAAATGTGGAATCGGTAGGAGTATGTCATAGGGGTTGACCAATCTGACACAAGGGTGACCTTGGTGGTATCCGAGGTGGCATTGGTGGGTGTAGAAGCTAACTCACACTTGCACAATGTAAGTTGATCACCGAGCCATGAAAATGCAAAAAAACTTATGAACCCGATACAAGTGAGCTATGCACCAAGCCCAAGGGATTTAGTTGGTGAGTAGTAGGTAGAAAATCAATGCAAGTAGGTGAAGAGTCAGCTCGGTGGGTGGTGAATGGGTAATGGTGATCTAGTTGAGCTCCTGCAAGACCCAAATGCCCCCCTTCACAAAAATGATGATATCTTTCACAATGGTCATCAAAATTTAACAAATTTATAGTCGTCGAAAAGGAATTTTTATCCTAATGACATGGAGCTAAGAAATTTGGATTTTGGCTATATTTTTGGGGGGGAAATGGAGGAGGGAGATTTAGGTCCTATATGCAGACCTAGGTGCAAGGATGAATTAAATGAGTTATGGGCATATTTCCTTCTCCAACAAGGAAAGGTAAAGGAGGTATGGGTAACCTCTGGGGACACCATATAGGTGATGCAAGCATAGATAGGGCACTGTACTCATGGGAATAAAATTTTATTCCCTTCTCTTGAAAAATTCTTCCTATAAATTGTAATGGGGTTGCACAAAACAAAAGGTTGGAAATTTTCTCCTCCATGCACCCCTTCTTATCCTTCTTGTAGGGTAGTTGTAGGGATTTGAACCTTCTCTCTCAAAATCTATAATGGCTCAATGCCTTCTTCCTACTAAGAATCGATTGTGCAAAATATGAGAGCAATAAAATTATGTTTTTTTTATAATTGTTTCTATCCTTGTATGATTTTTGTTGTTCTTCTTACCTCTCATTGTTATCCAAGAATTTTGTGTATATTCTATGGTTATTGTAGTTTTTAGGTGATGTTGTTTTTGTTTGAATGTTGTTTTTAATACAATTGTGGTATATGATTCTAGGCCATCCTCCCCACACTCATTTTCCTCTATCTTCATGCATTGTGGATTATCCATCATCTCCTTTTCTTAGTGTATCACCACTCTTAGTATAGGTTTTACTTTCATGCATATCTCTCCTTATCCCCTTGGAATTTTAGAATAGGTTTATTCAATACTTTGTCCTACATTAAGATTATTTTGTGGTAGGTAGGATTAGGAGCAGGAACCGTCCTTCTCTGGAGGGTTATCTCAAGCCCGTAAGTCCCACAGCTTGAGGGATAACCCCATGTTTGGAAAATTACACTAATTTCCTCTCACATAAATCACAAGTAATCGGGGGTGTTGTAATTTTGCACTAATAGGAACACAACCACAAAATCTTCACAATTATCAAAATAAAACATTATCTACATTTGTGAGGATAAAATGAAAATTGAGTATCTGTAATCGTTTAACAATACTTATAAACACATATTTCCTTGAAAATCTATCTTTATATATGAAATACAATGGAAAAATAATAAATAAAACATATATTTGTAAATCAATAATAGTAAACAATGATATTGAAATTTTCTTTCAATGAAGAACACAACTACATAACAATGTGATATGAAACTTTAGCTATAGAAATAATACCTACGTAAATATTTAGCCAAAATCAAGTAACTTAAAAAATCCTTGACTAACTCGTGATGATGCTTCATAACTCACACTCATATCTAATGTCTCGTAGGCATATTTAGTGTCAGTGTTAATATCATTTCTTTGGGTGGTTTTATTACAAACCCCTTTTATATATGTAAGAAAACACAATATTTCTAGTACTCTTTCATAAGGAAATGTGTCCACATCATATTATGAAACATACAATCTCAAAATAAAAACTCTATATTTTTATTTAATCTATTTAGAAGTTTTGATTTAACAAATATTAATGCACTAAATAACCTTTCATCTTTCACTAATCACAATATCATTGTTTGACACATTTCATATAATAAAAAATATTCCCTAATGGTTTCATGATTGAGCATATTAGTAAACATGTTTAGTTGTATTTTTAATTGTATTCATGTTAGTTAAGCATTCATTTAAGTTTCTATCTTAATGTTACATTCCTAGACATGGAGCCTTGACTAGAGGTGGCAATGGTGTTAGCCTTCCTTAGTTAGTCATGCAATTTTCTTTTTAAAGTTTAGGGTGCTTTCATTTGGCACTCCCAGTGGGAGATTACCACATTACATTCAATTTTTAAGCTTCCATACTTAGTTTCAAAAATTTTCATTTCAAGTTTTCTAGCTTAGGTTCAATTTTCCTAGATTAATTTCAAGTTTTCTAGTTTAAACTCAAGATTTTTAGAGTACTTTCAAGCTTTTTAGATTAGTTTCCCAATATTTTTAGATTGATTTCAAAGTTTTAGTGTAATTGTCAATGTCTTGTAGATCAATTTTTTAAGCTAGGTAGTTGTTTCAACTATATTAGTGGTAGAAGTTGTGTTTTGATGTTCTTTTATAGGATATAGGGAGGAAAAGCCCTGTCAAAATTCCCCCAAAATACCAAATATTTAACCTTTTTTCAAGAAATCCTCTCAAAAACTTGGATTTTTGAGCACCTGCAGGAAAAAGGTGTCTGTGTTAGAGAAAAGGTGCATGTGCATGCAAAAGAGCACTTGTGCATCCAAAAGAGTGCATGTGCATGTAGAAGAATGCATGAGCATCCAGAAGAGCACCCTTGCAACAATACATTTTTGGCTCTATGTGTAAAGTGCCCATGTGCATCTAGAAGAGTGCCTACGCCTCACTGATAGGGTTCATTTTAAGAGACCTCTTGGAAATCAGAGGTGGAAAATCCCTGGTGAATATCCCCAGAACCGGTTTCGCTAGAAAGGTGAATTTTTGGGGGTTTGTATGAAAAAATTTCATCTGAAATAAGATTTCATTTTCAAGTGGTGTGAGAGAAAGGCTGCAGATGCGCAACAGGAGATTTTGTGTGATACGATAGCAAACTTATAGTCACATGACAAAAAACCTCCTATCGAGTATCAACAAGGTTGTTATTACGCGACAGCAACCTTGTTGATGTGCAACACGAGGTTTATTGTCGCATAACAATAATTTTATTGTTACAAGATAGTAAATATTTTTTCGTGCATCTGAAACCTCCGCCCTTCTTTCATGTGTCAACAAACTCTCCATGTCACGTGTCAACAAACTCTCTATCACACGTCTGCCTCCTCCTCCCTCTTGTCGCATGTCAACAAACTCTCCTTATCATGCATCAACAAACTCTTTGTCATGTGACTTCACCCTCCACCCTCTTGTCACGCGTCAAAAAAAAATCTCCATATTGTGCATCAACAAAATCTTTTTCATGTGTATGTATCCTCCTCTCTCTCATTGTGCGTCAACAAACTCTCTGTCACACATCTGTAACATACACCCTCTTGTCACACGTTTATTATACTTGATAATATATATGCCCCCGTGTGGTATGAGTGAGCTAGTGGTGTTCTACCTAGTGAATAATCTAGGATTATATAAGGGATATTTTCAATGGTAGGTGAAGCCGACCTCTAAAAAAATTAAACTATAAATTTTAGGTGAATAGGTCACTGACCCGTGCCATAAAATTTGCCTTTCCAAATTTTTCAAAAATGGAATATTCACCATATTACGAATATTCGCCACTATAAAAAACCTACTCACTAGAAGCATCAATGCATAACTGACTATGTAAAAAGTGACAAAGGAGCGCCTATGCACTACTGAGAGTGCATGTGCACTACTAAGAGCTCCTATGCACTACAGAGAGTGCCCATACACTAAGGTAAAATTTCCTCAAACTTCAAAAATTCAAATTCTGTGTTTTTGGGATGGTTGTCATTTTTAAGGGTTTTTAGTTGTTGTTTTAGTCCATTTATTGGTTTTAGAGAAATATTCCTAACAAAATTTCCTTAGGGTTTGATAAAGTATTTTTGGGTTAGGGTTTGATGAGTGATTATGTTTTCAAGCTTTGTTTAAATTTGGAATAGGGTTGTGTATGCTCTTCTCTTGTACCTAGTGTGATATTGAGAACCAAAACCCCCTCTAAACCACTTTTTTCTTCTTAGGAGTAAGTAGGAACAATCATCATTCATTTTTTGCTTAAGATAATAAACTTTCATTTTTGGCATGTGCTTGATCTTTTATTTTAAGAAATTTTTCACTTGATAAATAATCACGGCTAAAATTTGTGTATGCTCTTCCCTTGCACCTAGTGTGATCTTGGGAATCAAAATAAATTTTAGTATTTCATTAAGAACCACTTAGATTAATTGGGAATAAACCTTACTTTGCAAATTTTTATGGTAGTTAGTTTATTTACAAACTTTTCATTTCTATTTAGTTGGATTATTTGTTTTGTATGCTCTTCTCTTGCACCTAGTGTGATCTTGAGAAATAAAAACAACACTTAATCCTCTTTCTATGATATTGTAAACCTTTTTAAACTAGTAATCATTTTTTTGAAGGACCTAGCACTAAGCAAAGAAATGAGAACCTAAACAATTTTTCTAACTACACGTGTGATTGTAGGTTACCAAAAGGAGTGTGACAAAAACCATATTAAGTCTGAAAGATAAAAAACACACCACAATCATCACATTTTATTTGAAGGTTTTGGTTAAGAGCTACGGTTAGTCCACTTAACTAGAACATAACCCTTTTGGCATAATCCTTAAGATATAACAATGGGTTGGTCCTAGGAACCCTAAAGTAGTTCACGCAATAGGGAACCTTGTCAATGAAAAAATAAAGTGCTTCACACTAACAACATGATTAGAATGCCTTGGTGAGATTAGATTCGAAGTTACATCCATTGCGACCCCAGTGATAATACAACTGAGTGCACTAGTTTCTCATTGTATTAAAAGAGGTTAAAATAAAGACTAGATACTCCAAGATTAGTTAGTGTGACTTTCTTGGTAAATCGAGCTCGCAAAAGTAAACTTGTGACACATAGAGAGAGAACCACCTAGGAAGTTTTCTTACTTAGAGATATTTATTTATGACATCGTAGTTTACATAGATCTCACAAATTTTCTACTTTGTTATATTCAAACTCTCTTTTTTCAAACATGGGAAATTATCTCTTAAAGTTGAAACCGCGTGTTATTTCATCACAAGATCTACTTAGTGTCATTTTGTTCTAGTTTTTCACTTGTCTTAAGAAAAGAAGAAACTGTGCCAAAATAACACCAAGTTTATTTTAACACCACTTGGTCTACACCATTATTTTCTTATTGCCCATTTTTGGACAAAATTAAATGACATATACAAATACCAATAGATATAATGTTTCCACCACTTTTGTATTCTACTTGCGCGACTAGGTTACAATGCCAGATCGTAAGTGTTGAAAGTGTCCATGGTATGTACTTATGATCTAGTAGGGGCCCCTTGTCTCAAAGACCTATATTTTAGACTTATTATCATCATAATTAGGTGGTCTTATCATTTTCTTCTTTTTATTTGTTACTCTAGCCGCATTATACCCATGTTGTCACCCTCAAAATTCCCCTCATTTTTCAAGTCAAGTTTCCACAATTTTGAGTTGGTACCTTTGAGAGATGTTTGAGCAGAGTGATAAGTCTAGAGAGATAAAAAAATTCATGCTTTGAAGAATTTGGTGCTCATTTGCAATATCACCCTGTTAATTTAAAATCTTGCAGTCCGCATGGTTTGATAAACTTTTTGTCTTCCCATCTAGATGCTTGAAAATTATTTCCTCCATTCGAATGAAATTGTCAAATCTTTTTTCTATGGTCATGGATCGCATTGAGCCTGGTATTGTTTATAGTTCTTCTTTCCATGAGGAGAAATTCATTTTTCAGGTGTGAAGGGTGAAGTTTTTTCCCCTCCTCTGTATTTTTTTCTATAGTCGTGAATGACAGGTGTATCTTCCCTGTCAATTTTTGTCCCAACGTCAATGGATACATGGGCATCTCTGATTGGATGTGGCATGGAGTGTTTTATCATTTGAACTTTTCACTTTGTTACTTTGGAAAAAAGTGTCAAATTGGCCCTATGGCCTGAAAGATCTGGATTGGCTAAATCAAGTGTGGTGGCGGAAAGGTGGGTCCTTTTGTGTATTGAGACAATATGGAAAAATGGGTAAAATTGTAAAAGTGAAGCGCAACCCCGCTAGCACCCAGGTGAAGCTACGTGTTGATGCCCATGTTGAAAATTCAAAAGTGGAAAGGCAGATCGTCATGGCACTTTGAATATTTTGGCTTTGTTTCGGAAAAAGGAGTAAAGTTATAAAGTGACCTGCGACCTCTGTCGTTGAAAAGTTAAAAGCAGGAAGATGGGTTGTCGGGGGCACTTTGGAAATTTTTGGTTTTATTTCCAAAAGGCAAAAATTCAAATGTAAAGCCTGTGTTAAAAGTCAAAGTGGGAAGGCGGATCGTCAAATCACTTTTGGAAAATTATCTTTTTTTCCAAAAGAAGTAAAATTATAAAGTGAGTCGTGACTCCGTTTCCACTCAGGTAAAGCCACATATCAAACCTATATCAAAAGTGAAGTTGTGGGCTTGCAAGGATGTAGGATGATTTTATAATTTTGCATTTTTTCCTAAAAGTGCAAAAGTGAATTCCGGGCCCATGAATCCGTTTTGCAAAAGACTGCATTTTTGCCATTTTTGTACAGATTCGATGCAGAATTTCAAATGGCCATATCTTTCAACTAGAAGCTCAGATTTGGGCAAGAGAGGACTTTTTGGAAAGATCTCAACATCTTCTACATGCCAAATGAATTAGAGAACTGAATGGATGTATTTATTTGGGTAAAAATCTAGAAAAATTATTTCATGCCATTAATATGTGATCCGACTACTTTAATTAGATCATATTTGATCCGATCTTCCTTCCCTCCTTCTTCAGCATGCCAAAGACATGCAAAACCAGACTTGACAGATTGTAAGAATATTTGTAGGGGCATTGATGGTTGGTGGTTGAGCTTCCAAATCAGATTTCTTTCCCTTCTCTTCTTCTCCTATCTTCGCTTCATCTATAAATGTAAGAGTTTGGCTCATTGCAAAGGGTTGGACTCGGATACTTTTGAAGTGTAATTAGAATCGAAAGCAATCAATACAGAAGAAATTTTCCTTTCTCTCTATCTTCATCTATTATCTCTTCTTGCTTACCTAAAATCTGTGGATCATTTATCTTCTATATTAAGAAACTTTGTGTTCTTATTGATATGATTTATAGAACTTTGTGTCTATGGAATGATATCTTATGTTGTGAATGTGAATGATTCTATTCTATATCACCTTTTATCAGTATGTATAAGGTTATACTCTGATATCTATATTTCATGAAAGTATATTCTTCTCTTCCTTTCTTTAGTTTCTTACATTCGTTTGTACTGATAAGATATTTTGGTAAAAAAGCATTTTAAGATGTCAAAATTCCAGCCTTAAGATGAATGTTGTACATTTTTATATAATCTTTTTTGCTTGCTTTCAATAAGGGAGCCTCTCCCATAAAGAGGAGGGACTTTTTGTCCCCTAACTATGGTTTTGTTTAAGTGTCATTTTAAAACCCAACAGTTTTTGGTGAATCCACTGGGGAATTCATTTCAAATGTATCCCTTTTAGAAGAACAACTTCAAGATCATTTTTTGATATGGAAAATCCACAATATACAAGTGGGAAAAAGACCGTTGGGGAACGAACTCTTGTCATGTTTGTTCTCTTGATCTAGGAACCTTCCCAGCAATGAAAGAAAATGAAAAAAAAAATTTGGCCCACATCACCAACGAGTGATAGTGACAGTGATGAGGATGATGATGGTGATCTCCCTACTAAAATTTTTCAAGCTCCAATCATTCTAGAATAGGCTTAGTTTTTGTAGAACTTCTACGGAGGTATATGTCCAAGATTGTTTTTTCCAACATTGTTGTAACCTATAAATTCTATACAGTTCATGAGAGAAGTACAAATACAATGCAGGAAGCTCCATGCACGTGGGAAGGTAAAACAAGTTGAAGAACACTCAGTCAATGAATTTGAGACACCTTGTAACAAAGAGGAGAACATTCAAGTTCTAGAAACTACTCATGATGATTCTCCACATCATTAGGTATTCATTCCTCAACATTATCTCAATTCCACTAATGAATGTCTTCTTGTTGCTCCACCTAATGCATGTCAATTTAATATTCCTTTAAATAATGAAGAAGACAAACAACTTGAGGCTTTCTTTCAACCTAAAATAGAGTCTATAGAAGATATGTCATGTACCAAGGTTGAATGTTCTTGTTTTGAAAGAAGTGCCCATATGTTGCTGGAAGTGGATGTTCATCATAACAAAATGGACAAGATCCCTCTCTCTCCTATGATTGAAGAATTTCAATGCACTGAGATGAAGACATTGTGGACCATTCTCTTGTTGTTTTAAGTTCTTTAAAAGATAAGAAAGTGCTTGTACCCAAAGAAAAATAAATTAATGATATCACTAGTTCCCCTATTATATCTATGGATGAGATGAGCACACATGAGCCTTTTTGCAGTCCTTCAAAACAAATAGAAAATGGAGAGCCATACCTAGAATCTTTTCTTCACAACTATAACAATCATGTCTCATCTCACCATTTGGAATGCAAACAAAAGGAAGAGGATGATGTTTTTGATGAATCTTTACTTAGTCTAACAGCATTTTAATTCCCTGCTAATCATGAAGACAAATTAGCAATGCAGTTTGTACCTAAGAGTCATGATCTTCTAGAATCAGGTGCTGATTTTTGTAGAAACAGCAAGTATGTTTTTCAAAAACACAGTCAATATTACACCTAATGGTAAACCATCTAGTACCTTTTTCCAAATTCCTCTTGAAGATGATTACAAGGAAAATTCAATCGAAGTTTATGTTTCCCATGAAATGTGCCATGGTGATAATTGCAATCTTCATTCATATGCTAGCATCATTCCATCAAAACAGAGAGTTGACACTATTGGGAATGTATTTTCTCATTGATCCAGTTGTCAAATTTTGGTGATGTGCAAAAATCAGTTTGAAGGCAGTGGAGGGTTTGTGCAAGTCTTTGTAATGGCACTGTTCACACACAGAAGAGGAGCCTCAAGAAGATATTCAGTTCTTCACAAGGACTGAATGTTTTTAATTATGGAGTATCACTATCAAGATGGTCTTCTTTCCTCAATTTTTCTTTTCAAGCCACATAGTGTTCCCATGATATTTTGGTATGCCCAACTGCTCATCTTTAATTCACGGGTGCCTCATACTTCCACCATGGTTTTTCCACAAAGGTGCTTACTTTTCTCATCATGTCTCTAGAGTTGTGTAAGTTTCATGTAATCCTTCTTCTTTCCTCTATAAATATCCTCTTATTTCTTTGTATATACTTTCCTAGTTTTGGCTTGTTTCCTTTGCCTATTCCTTGTTGTGTGATGTCTTCTGTATTGCTTTGCCTTTGACTCTATTTTCCTAAGGGATAAGGCACTGATCTACTTTCCTAGAGTTTTTCTATGGTTCTTGATCTTACCTTGTTCTTCTTTCCAAGCCAAGTCATCCCTAGAAAGAGCCAGTTGTTGTCACCCTCGAAATTCCCCTCATTTTTCAAGTCAAGTTTCAAAAAATTTGAATTGGTAACTTTGATAGATGTTTGAGGAGAGTGAGAAGTATGAAGAGATAGAAAAATTTAGTCTTTAAATAATTTGGTGCTCATTTGCAATCTCACCCTATTAATTTAAAATCTTGCATTCTGCATGGTTTGATAAAGTTTTTATCTTCCTGTCTAGATGCTTGAAAATTGTTTCCTCCATTCAAATGAAATTGTCAAATACTTTTTCTATGGTCGTGGATTGCATTGAGCTTGGTATATTTTACAATTCTTCTTTCCACGAGGATTAATTTGTTTTTCAAGTGTGAAGGGTGAAGTTTTTTCCCCTCTATATTTTTTTCTACAGTCGTGAATGATGGCCGTATCTTCCCTGTCAATTTTTATCCCGACATCAACGGATACATGGGCATCTTTGATTGGATGTGGCATGGTGGGTTTTATCTTGTGAACTTGTCACTTTGTTACTTTTCCAAAAAGTGTCAAATTAGCCATGTGGCCCGAAGGATCCTAATTGGCTAAATCAAGTGGTGGCAGAAAGGTGGGTCCTTTTTTTGTTTTGAGACACTATGGCAAAAAGCGGTAAAATTGTAAAAGTGAAGTGCAACCCCGCTGGTGCCCAGGTGAAGCCATGTGTTGATGCCCATGTTGAAAAGTCAAAAGTGGAATGGTGGATCATTGGGGCACTTTTAAGATTTTGGCTTTGTTTCAGAAAAAGGAGTAAAGTTATAAAGTGACCCATGACTCTGTTGTTGAAAAGTCAAAAGCGAGAAGATTGGTCATCAAGGCACTTTGGAAATTTTTGGTTTTGTTTCCAAAAGGGAAAAATTCAAATGTTAAGCCCGCATCGAAAGTCAATGTGGGAAGGCAGATCATCGGAGAACTTTTGGAAATTTATCTTTGTTTCCAAAAGAAGTAAAATTATAAAGTGAGCCACAACTCCATTGCCACTTAGGTAAAGCCACATGTCAGGCCTATATCAAAAGTGAAGTTGCAGGCTTGCGGGGCTGTGGGAGATTTTTTATAATTTTGTGTTTTTCACAAAAGGCGCAAAAGTGAATTTTGGGCCGCAGATCCATTTTGCAAAAGACTGCATTTTTGCCATTTTTGTACAGATTCGATGCAGAATTTCAAATGGCCATATCTTTCAAGTGGAAACTTTGATTTGGGAAAGAGAGAACTTTTTGGAAATATCTTGACTTCTACTACATGTAAAATGACATGGAGAACCGACTGGATGTATTTATTTGGGTGAAAATCTACAAAACATATTTTATGCCATTAATATGTGATCTGATATTCCATCCTTCCTTCTTCAGTACGCCAAAGCCATGTAGAACTAGACTTGACAGATTGTAAGTGGATTTGTAGGGGCATTGATGGTTAGTGGTTGAGATTCCAAATCATATTTCTTTCCTTCTCTTATTCTCCTCTCTTCGCTTCATCTATAAGTGTAAGATCTTGGCTCATTCCAAAGCGTTGGACTCTAATAATTTTAAAGTGTAATTAGAATCGAAATCAATCAATACAGAAGAATTTCCCCTTTCTTTCTATCTTCATCTACTATCTCTTCTTGCTTACCTAAAATCTGTGGATCATTTATCTTCTATAATAAGAAACTTTGTGTTCTTATTGATATGATTTCTAGAACTTTGTCTATGGAATGATATCTTATATTGTGAATGTGGATGATTCTATTCTATATCAAATTTTCTCAGTATGTATAAGGTTATACTCTGCTATCTATATTTCTTGAAATTAATGTTATATTATTCTCTTTCCTTTCTTCAGTTTCTTCCATTCGTTTGTATTGATAAGCTATTTTGGTAAAAAAGCATTTCAAGATGTCAGAAGTCTAGCCTTATGATGAAAGTTGTACATTTGTATATAAGCTTTATTGCTTTCTTTCAATAAGGGAACCTCTCCCATAAAGAAGAGGGACTTGTTTTCCCCTGACTGTGGTTTTGTTAAAGGATCATTTTAAAACCCAATAGTTTTTGGCTACTCCACTGGGGAATTCATTTCAAACGTATCCCTTTCAAAATAACAACTTAAAGATAATTTTTGATCTGGTGACTCTGTGATACACAAGTGGGAAAAATACCACTGGGGAACGAACTCTTGTCATGTTCATTCTCTTGATCTAGGAACCTTCCTAGGAACGACGAAAAATGAAAAAAAAAAATTAGCCCACATCACCAATGAGTGATAGTGACAGTGATGAGGATGATAATGGAGATCTCCCTATTAAAAATTTTCAAGATCCAGTCAATCCAGAACAGGCTCAGTTTCTACAAAACTTCTACGGGGGTATATGTCTAATATTGTTTTAACCAACATTATTGTAGCTTGTAGATTCCATGTAGTTCATGAGATAAGTACAAACATAATGCAAGCAGCTCCAAGCAGGTGAGAAGGTAAAGCAAGATGAAGAACACTCAGTCAATTAATTTGAGACACCTTGTAATAAAGAGGAGAACATTCAATTTCTAGAAATTGATCACGATGATTCTCCACATCATCAGGTATTCATTCCTTAGCATTATCTCAATTCCACCAATGAATGTCTTCTTGTGGCTCCACTTGATGCATTTCAATTTAATATTCCTTCAAATAATGAAGAAGACAAATAACTTGAGGCTTTCTTTCAACCTAAAATAAAGTTTGTAGGAGATATGTCATGTATCAAGGTTGAATGTTCTTGTTTTGAAAGAAGTGCCCCTATGCTGGTGGAAGTGGATGTTCATCATAACAAAATGGATAAGATCCCTCTCTCTCCTATGATTGAAGAATTTCAATGCACTAAGATGAAGATCATTGTGGACCATTCTCTTGTTGTTTTAAGTTCTCTCAAAGATAAATAAGTACTCGTACCTGAAGAAAAATAAATTAATGAGATCACTAGTTCCCCTGTTATATCTATGGATGAGATGAGCACACATGAGCCTTTTTATAGTCCTTTAAAACAAATATAAAATGGAGAGTCATGCCTGGAATCTTTTCTTCACAACTATGACAGTCTTGTCTCAGGTCACCCTTTGGAATGCAAATAAAAGGAAGAGGATGATTTTTTTGATCAATCTTTACTTAGTTTGACAACATTTCAATTCCCTGCTAATCATGAAGGCAAATCAGCAATGCTTAGAATCTACTAGTGTTTAGAAATAGGTTTTTAGTATACCTTGTTAGAGGATCGCACCAACATTATCTTAGCATTTAGGTCTTGTTTGTTTCAAAAATGGCCTAACTGGTGATATTTTTTTGTCACTATTTTTCTTTTAAACCAAACTTAAATAAATATAGGGATGAAACTTATGGTGTGGCTGAATTTGAGTATTAGACATCATTGTATTGTCTTAGACATATCGTGTCGTACATAACCTTGTTAAGGTAGGTCATTCTTTTTTCTTGGTAACTCTAAAACCCAAATTTATGTTATCATTGCATAGTCACTTCAATACCTTTCTATTGCAAAAAAATAGGGTCGTTTCGAGGTTGGGATCAAAAGTTATGGCCTTTGGAAGATAGGTTGAGCATCTATAGGAAAAAATCATTTGTGCATCCAAAAATCTCATTTCACAACCTAACCTCATCACCTAAACCTTACACAATTATTTATTAATTACCTTATAATTAATAAATCCACATCTCCAAACCTGCCACCTCATTTCACCACCTCATCATGACCTAGCCCTAATCCTAAACTAACCTAATTAAGACCTATAACTTGGTCTACATCCACACCCATGACTAATTACTCCTCACCCGCACCAAAACCAACCTAATAATGACTTGACCAAGCCCACAACTAATCCCTTGGAAGAAAAGGAGGGAAGGTTGGCTATTTTACTAAAAATAGCCCACTTTGACTTAACCGACATCGGTTCCTACTCGACCACCGTCGGTTACGTAACCGCCATCGGTTCTCTGTAAATGACCTCCCCCAACCAAAAACAAAGGATCTGGAATTCATTGAAAAGATCGGGAATTCACTTGGCCGAGCAGAGACAAGTGAAGGAAAGAAAGGAGTTTGCAGAGAAGGACATCAAGCCCAAGACTGCAACTGAGTAACCAGAGCCCAGTGATACTCATCCAAGCATTGGGAGAGAAGATAGCTCATCTTTGATTGTCCGATCATCCTACCTGAGCCCTGCCTTCGTTATCACAGTCTTTGGACCTGTATCTTCATCAGGAACTAGTAAGTACTGTCTTGTACGTTCTTTTAATAACATTTCTTGGACTTCTGAATCACAGTAATTATAAGTCTACTCCCAGATCCACTACCCGGTAACACCCTACATCTAACTGTACCTCCTCTACCCTTACATTGCCCCCAAGAACAGCCCCCATACTGTCTGAGTCTTCTCCATCACCCCATTACCTATCCCCAATCATTTACCAGCCTAATAAACACCATAGCCACCTTATAGCCAACCTTCACTAAAAGCCCCTAAATCACTGCCCCTACCGATATCGGTTATTAGGAACCGGTACCGGTGACAGTGACCGGCATCGGTCACTGTGATTCAAAACCAAGACCAGCCTTTTCTCTATTGTTTTAACAGGGTAATTAAATTGTAATCTTGCAATAACTTCTTTGTTAGAATTTGTGTTAATTCGTATTAGCAGGGGAACTGACCACCTTCGAAAGGAAGTCCAATATTTCCTGGGCCTAAGGCAGTTCCCTCATTTATTGTCTAATTAGAATCTGGTGGTCTTGTATTCTTACTTGCAGGTAGTCCTTCCCAGACAAAAAGGAGTTCTTCGCAATCGATCTGATCTCTCTCTACGGTACGCGCACACCCTCCAAACATTCAACAGGTATTCCTCCTAGCCCTAACCCTTATCTGTTTCTCAAGAGAATGAAAGGATAGAAGCAACTCTATTCCAAGAACGGAAACATCCTTCTGTGTGAAACATTTTGGCACGCCCGGTGGGACCCATTTTGGGTTTCTTTCTTTCTTGCTTGCTTTCATATAGGGAGCATACTTACAGTTTGTTTCTGCTAAATATTCACAAAATATTTTGTCATTTTGGTAAAAGAATTTGTCTTGCTTTCACATCTTTGCATTAGTGAAAATCATCTCCTTGCTTCATCGAATATCATTTTCGATTTGGGTTTAAAACACGTGCATCACATTCTTGCTTGCTGTTTTCAATTCTAGTGAACATAGATTAAGTAACAGGTCATACACGTGGGGGTGATATCCATGGTATTGACAAGAAATTAATCTTACTTTCACTGCACAACACATACCAAATCACATCATAAATTAACACAACAGCTCAAACATCCCCCTTTTCCGTGGTATTCCTCCGCCCGATTGAGGTAACCTTATAAGCCAAAACAAACTTGACATTTCCCCTAAGTCTTCTGTTTAGGATTGACATCATCTTGCGTCTAAGGCATAAGCCCACAATAATTAAAACTAATCCTAGGGTTAGTCTCTTGATTTGCTTGTGCATCTTGCTTGTTTTTTGTTCTGTTTCTCTGTCCTACACTGTTTTAGTGATCACTTCAGAATAGTTGGGTAGGCATACTAAGCATTGTTAACCCCAAATCAGCAACTTCCTACAGCTTCTTACACCGGTCCTATTATACCGACATCGGTTAACTTACCGACGCCGGCTACAGTCTGACCGACATCGGTTACCTGACCGATATCGGTTACTGTCTTTCATAGTTCCCAAAACCAGCAACCTACCAATTCCAACATTTTGTTGCTGCTTCTGTTCCTGATAGATTGCATCCCTACTGTGTACTCTTGTCCATGGTTGTTATCACTCGGAAACAAGCCGCAGCCATGGTTTCACATGCCTGTTCCGTGCCTTTGCCTGAATCACCCCCTTCACATTCTATAGGGAATCCTACGGACACCAGTGAGGTTCCCAAAATCCCTGTAGGAGATAAGGAATTTGTGAAATTTTTGGACGCCAATCCTAGCGCTGTACAGTACTATTTGTCTCATGCCCCTGACCGTACACCCGACGGTCAACTCCTTGTTGGCATGCCTATTAGTATAGCCGCTCACTTAGCTCCTTCCCCACCTGATAACTCCACCTTGCCTTCTTCATCCTTAGCCCCGTCTCCCAACTCAGTGGCTTCAGAGGTTCTTACGGCACAGATTGGCTTTCCTTTTGTTAATCTGGGGCCCCACGTATCATTACCGCCAACTGCTCCTACCTCGTCTCTCTCACAGACTGCTCCTTTCATAACTTGCTCTCTGCCACCTATCCACACGAGCTTTCCTTCTCAAGCTCCGCCCACCTTTTCATTTCCACACACTTATCCGGTGGCTTCAACACCTTATATAGGACATCCCTATTCGGTCGCCTCAACATATTCATCCTCAATACCTTATCAACATTTAGCCCCCCCATTGTCTAGTGGAGGCCCTTGGCCCAATCCTCCACCTTTTACAACAACCGCACCATCATCTCATCCAACCACTGATTTCATCAAACACATGATGGACAAGATGCAAAATCTGGAGGCTTCTGTTTCAGGAAGCCGTAGCACCCTGACATACGAGCAAGTTTGTCGGGAGCCTATTCATCCTTCTGTCCCCCTTCATTCATATCCTCCTCAATGGGAATTACCAAAATTCACTCGTTTTAATAGTAAGGAGGATCCTCAACAACACTTGCGATCATTTAGACATGCCTGCTATCTGATTGCTCATGACGATGCTTTACTACTCCGCACCTTTCCCATGTCCTTATCAGGACCCGCCTTGGAGTGGTATAGTGCTTTAACCCAGCACTCAATCTTCTCTTTTAACCAATTAGCCCAATCTTTCTTGGATCATTTCTCCATTAATATTGCTAAGAAAGTATCTATCACCGACCTCTATGCCATCCGACAATTTGAAGATGAATCTATCGCAGATTTCGTTGGACGATGGCGGGGTCTCATCAACCAACTTACTTATGCCTTGCCTCAGGCCGAACTCATCGAACTCTTTACGCGGGCCTGCGCTAAGCACATTTCTCCTACCCTCCAAATTCAAACTTTCCACACCTTTGATGAGGCCTTTACTATGGCTCGGAAACTAGAAATTCGAGCCTTAGAGGAAGAGAAATTGTGGTTGCGCAACAAAAACCCTAATTTCTGAACCCAAGACTCCACCAACAAACCCAACACCACCAATTCTCATGCATCGACTGCTTCGAAATCAAAAGGAGCTGTCCACGCGGTGATGGTCAAATCCCAAGCACCATCTAATACCCCGCCAAAAACCACCTATAAGTATAAAGCCGAGCCCATCAATTACACTCCCTTGGGAGAAACTTATGGTGTCATATTGGAAAAATTGCTCAAAGCAGGAGCTATCACCTTGCCTCCTGTTAAACCTCACTCCGGGTTTGATTCCACCCGCGCTATACCTTCTTGGTACAAAGAAAATGACTTCTGTAACTTCCACCGCGTGAAGGGACACAGTCACGAAAACTGTAAGATGTTGAAAAATATAGTGCAGGAAATGGTTGATGCAGGGGATATAACCCTCGATAATCCTAATGCCCCTGCTAACGAAATTTGAAAATCTTCAATAAACCATTCCCAAACCACTCTTCTAACAGTAACATAAACCAAGATATCTTAGCCGAGGAGAGTGTTCATGAAATCCATGCAGTTTTCGATTCCCAACCAAAAGCCTCTATTGAGAAAATTCTGAATCAAGCCTCTTCACTAACGCAGGAATCCGCACCCCCTTCACCACCATCAAGACAAGATGATAACCTTGCCATTCCTTTACCCATAAAGGAATTAACCACCCAGAGTTCCCTTCTCACAGATGAGCCTTCTTACACCACATCCTTGCAAGACTGTGAGCGGATGTTATCTAACTTATCTATTTCCCAAACATCTCCTTCTACCACTCTTGCTGTACAAGAGGAAGGCTCGCCACTTTTTTCGTCATCCTTAGATGAGAAACCCCTTGAACCGACATCACCAAATTCTTTAATCATGACGGATCCTCTCAGACATGCCCTCCTACCTATTAGTTCTTCATCGCCTAAATCTTTTCAGCAACCGGTTGACCTCTTAACGCCCATTGATACAGTGCCTCATTTACCCCCTGTATCACACCCACAGTGGACCGGAATCACAACCCACCTTTCTTCCATACAAAAGTTCCTATTCACATGTGAGGATTGTCACCCCTCCGAAGATAGATGAGTCCTATGGGAACGTTTGAGTACACCATGCTCTACTCAGATGCAGATGACCGATCCAGACACCTCTACCATATACCCGCGGTGTTTACAAAAACTCAAAATGCCTATGTCCTCACCTTCACCCCCCTCATCTCTACCGAATACCTCATCCACCTCTATTAACCTAACCAAACCTCCCCCTATGCTTGGGACTTCACCAATACCCAGCCTAACACACCCACCTAAATGGTTAGATTTATCCAAAAATAAAGCCGTCCATCCACCTAGGAGACAGACCCAATCTCCTCAAGTCCAATCTATGCCTCTGTCACAACTAAAACCCTCGCCGTCACACCTACCTTCTATATTGGGACCTCACCCCTCCACCTTGCCTCAATACATCGTACCTCCTGCGTTTTCTTTAAAATGACCTGCACCTTCTACATCCATACAGAGATCCTGTCCACCTATCAACCCTAAACAAACTCCATCATCAAAGGATTTGTTTGCTGTCACTCCTCTTTCTCCGTGGTTGTTTCCTGCTACCACATCATCTGTGGCCTCACCATCTAACCAGCTAAACATACCTTTTGCACCGAAGAAGCCACGTTTAGTTAAATCCAATTATCAAAACCCCTTATCTAAAACACCATCCGTACGAACCAACCATACCCAAACATTACCAAAACCCACCCAATCAATAGCTTCATCTTCCTCTGACTTTGACCCGCTTAAAGGATCTTACGCTAAGATCCTTGATATGTTGGTGGAGAATGCGACCATTTCCCTACCCCCACTTAGACCTTATGATCCATCTAAACCTCGACCTATAGGTTATGATGAGTCTAAAATCTGTGCTTACCACCGCACACCAGGACATGATGTAGAGGGATGCAAAGCTTTGAAAGCCATCCTTCGTCAGTCACCTCTCTCAGATAGAAAGGTTAAGAAAGACAACTTACGAAGGGAGAGACCTTTAGCTTCAATTCCCTCTCCTATACCACCTGTCCCCGCCTCACCAAGATCTATCATTATTACAACCCCACCTCTCGAAGACCATGACTTATCCCTACCGTCTTCCTCCTCTCGTGTTCACGAGATCAACATGATTAGTGTTGCTACTCGAGGGCAGAAAAACAATGGGAAAGCTAAAGAAAGCACACCTGCGGCCTCTCTTTCTCCGTCCACCATCCCGATCGCACCACCACCTAAAGTGGTTATTCGTGGACCTGCCTACCCCGTCTCTGATGGAGTTGCCCACCGAACCATGATCAAACAGCTTCACCAATCACCTGTAAAAATGACACTGTATGATCTCATTCAGACCTCTGAATCTCATCGACAAGCTCTCGTTGAAATCCTTCAAGGGATAGAGGTCTTACCTAATGAAACCTTGCCCGTTACCTCCATCTTAACACCCAACCACGTTGCTTCTCTCACCAAACAATCTATCACTTCCGTCCCTGTACAGCAAACCGCTGCTGTCAGTTTCTCTGAAGACGAAATTGTTGACTTTGGTGCAGAAGATCCTGACCCCGCTCTTTTCATCTCAGCTTACGTCTGGGACATCCGGGTGCGTCGTGTTATGATTGACGGGGGTGCTAGCCTAAACATCATCTCTTCCAAAGCCTTCCAACAAATGAATATCCCCTCTAGCTGCATGTGTGCCAACCCCACCATGCTGCGTTCATTCAACGATGCTATTACTTCTACCTTAGGCACTGTGATCCTTAACATTCGTGTAGGGCCACGTACCTTACCTGAACTCTTCTATGTCCTTGAGGGTGAATTCCAATACAACATGTTGTTAGGCCGCCCTTGGATCTGGGCTATGGGATGCGTTCCCTCCACCTTACATAGATGCATAAAATTTGAGTATGAGGGGAAATCCTACACCGTAAAAGCTGACCCTCCCCCCTTCAAAACCTGCAATATGTTATATCGCCCTAATGATGTGCTTGTACCAGTCAAGACACCCATTCATCCAACCCAACCATCCACTTCAACCACACCTCAACCATCCACCTCAACCGCACCTACACCTTCAACCAATGAAACCGCCGTCGCAAATACCACTTCCTTTCCCGCAGACAATATCCCAACCTCAGATCCCTTAGTAGATGTCTTTCAACACCTTACGCTGGGGGAGTATCACCTATATAACGTTAGCACGTTCCATACCCCACAGGAGTACGGACAGTTACATGCGCATCCTACCTATGACCGTCGTGTGGGGGAAGTAATCTCCTACGGACCACCTAATTGCCGCACCAACCTAACGTATGGGGGTGTCGATACATCCTCTGTCACCCCTGAACCTCCCCTTGGTGTGGTCCCCTTCCAATCTGATTTTCAATATCTAACTAATCGTCGTTTCGCTCTCACCTTCCTGACGCGCTGTGCTTGGAAGGGCTTCGGTTTCGGTCTTTATGAACAAGGCCGACATACGATCATTCCCATTACTACACGCAAACACAAAGATCGTCGTGGTCTTGGATTCTCTGAACCACCTACACTGAAAACATCACATATCCACTGTATCCAGGAAGGCGATGAAGTCACCCCTTCCGAACCATCATCACCCATTTTGCCATCGTCACCCATAGAGTCGATAGACCCTGAATCTATCCCTCCTAACTTTTTTTTTTCATAAATGCTATCTTCCTGGGTCCTCTCACTTATCAACGTGATAATGAAGACCCATCTTCTCTTCCCCTTCTGTATCCAGACATGATCGAAGAGGACTCACCTTCAATTAATGTTGTTGAGTGCCAGGATGACGACTCCATCCTCACTTACCTTGGTGCGGATGACTCTTATATTCAACGCGCCTTGCCATCTGATACTCAAACCATGTTGAATGAGTCGACTATAGAAATCAACATCCACACCGAGGACGATCCTCACATTGTGAAGATCAGACAATCTCTTACCGCATCAGAACAAACTGCCTTCATTACCTTCCTCCGTGCCCGCAACCAAGCTTTCGCTTGGTCCTACGCTGACATGCCAGGAATTGATCCTGACATTGCTGTCCATAACATTACCTTAAAACCCGATGCCAAACCAGTTAAACAGAAACTGAGAAAAATGCATCCACGCATTGCCCTCTTGGTCAAAGAAGAGATTCAACGACTCCTTTCTGTTTCCTTCATCTTACCTATTAACTATCCTCAATGGATCTCTAACATCGTACCTGTTACTAAAGTAACGGGGGGACTTCGGATATGTACGGATTTCCTGGGACCTTAACCTCACTTGCCCAAAGGATGACTTCCCCCTCCCAAGTATTGATCAACTTGTTGATCTCACTGCGGGCCATGAGATGCTTTCTCTCATGGATGGCTTCTCGGGATACAATCAAATTTTGGTAGCCCCGGCCGATCAACATAAAACTACCTTCATAACTCCTTGGGGAACCTTCTGTTATCGTGTCATGCCGTTTGGCCTTAAGAATGCTGGTGCGACCTATCAGCGGGCTATGACTTACATTTTTCATGACATTATGCACACTATCCTTGAGGATTATGTCGATGATCTTCCTGGCAAATCTAAACATCGCAGTGAACATCTCGATGTTTTAACCATTATTTTCGATCACCTGTTACAATATTGTGTTCGTCTTCAACCAAAGAAATGTGTCTTTGGTGTCCTTTCGGGAAAACTCCTTGGTTTTATCGTCTCTTTGCGTGGCATCGAGGTCGATCCAGCTAAAGTCAAAGCTATCCTAGAAATGCCCCCACCTACTAACCTCAAACAATTACGTAGTTTGCAAGGTAAACTCCAATCTATCCGGCGTTTCATCTCTCAACTCTCGGATCGATGTCAACCTTTCCATCATCTCCTTAAAAAGGACATTGCCTTTCAATGGAGCGAAGAGTGCCACCAAGCCTTTGAGGCTCTTAAAGCCTATCTCTTGCAGCCACATGTGCTTATCCCACCTCAGGACGATCGCCCTTTCTACCTTTACCTTTCTGCCACCGACCATGCTGTAGGAGCCATGCTCGCACATCGTGACTCCGAGCATCGAGAACAAGCCATTTATTACATAAGTCATACTCTCGTGGATTACGAGACTAGGTATACACATGTAGAAAAGTTGTGCCTAGCCCTATCATTCGTAGCCACCAAACTCCGACACTACCTCCTGAATCACAAAACTTTTGTCATCACCAACGCGAACCCCATTCATTATATGTACGCCAAACCACATCTAAACCAATGCATCTCCCGATGGCTTATGCTCCTTGCCGACCTCGAACTTGAATTTGTACACCAGAAATCAATAAAAGGACAAACTATTGCAGACCAACTCGCGGAAGCCCCTTTACCTGGGGAACAATTTACCAATTTTAATTTCCCCGACGAACTCATCGCCACTCTTTCACTCAGTGAGGAGTCGTATCCAATGACCCTCTTCTTCGATGGATCCAAATGCCAGCGCGGCAGAGGAGCCGACGTTGTTCTCATTCCTCTTGATGCTGAGCCTATGCCTCTTTCATTCCGGCTCGATTTCCCCTGCACTAATAATACAGCGGAATACGAGGCCCTTGTTTTGGGTCTCCAGGTTGCGTTACACTTAGGTGTCAAGTCTATTAACATTTTCGATGACTCCCAACTGGTAGTCAATCAAGTTATGGGCATCTACCAATGTAAAAATGAGGAACTTCAAAAGTACAAACATTACGTGGATTCACTTTTGACCTTATTTACTCATTATTCTATCCAAACCATTCCCCGCTCCACTAACAAATTTGCGGATACTATGGCTTGCTTAGCCTCGCAAATTCCTGCCTCACCAACTGACTCTGACATATTCGTCTTGGTCCAACAACTCTTTGCCCCATCTTACTCAGCCCCAGATGTTTGTATGATAAATAATGTGTCTGCTAATTCGCAGGATACCTGGTATCACCAATTTCACGACTACCTTACAACCTCTGTTCTCCCACCTGACCTTACTAGTAACGGCAAACGTGCTTTTCTTAAAAGTGTTTCTCGTTATGTCGTCATGGGGGGACTCCTCTATAAACGTGGCTTTGATGGCATCCTCCTTCGATGTCTAACCGGTGCGGAGGTCACCTATACCATCCAACAAGTCCACGACGGTATTTGTGGTGGACATTTTAGTGGCCTTGCCGTGGCCAAACGGATCCTTCGCCTAGGCTATTATTGGCCTACTCTTAATAACGACTGCTACGAATATGTTAAGCGTTGTGTTATGTGTCAACAACATGCCAACCTTCAACATACTCCTAGCCATCCGCTACAGGTCGCACGAGATCTTTGGCCTTTCTCACAATGGGGTTTAGACCTTATTGGTGAGATTCACCCACCCTCTTCGCAACGTCACCGTTGGATAATCACAGCAACCGAATATTACACTAAATGGGTGGAAGCCATTCCACTCATTTCAACCAAAAAAGAAAAAATCGTCGAATTCATTAACCATCACATTATCTGTCGTTTTGGCGTTCCTCATCGCCTGATAACAGATAATGGAAAATCTTTTAAAAATAAGTTGTTACAAGACCTTTGTGACAACTTTGGTATCAAACTTAGCTTCTCATCACCTTACTATCCACAAGCAAATGGTCAAGCTGAATCTTCTAATAAAACTCTCACCAAAATCCTCATGAAAGTTGTTAATGATTCTGGAAGCAATTGGCCTGATCACATCCCCTTTGCCCTTTGGGCTTATCGGACTAGCATTCGCACCTCCACTAATGCCACCCCATTTTCTTTGGTATATGGTACCGAGGCTGTCTTACCTCTCGAAATACAAATACCCTCCCTAAGAATATCTCTTCAGGATATTCTCACCAATGATGATTTCCGCCAAGAGCGGTTAGCCCAATTGGAGCTTCTTGACGAGCGTCGTCTTACAGCTCTTGACCACCTTCAAATCTATCAAAAGCGCATCAAGCGTGCTTATGATAAGCGACTTCATGAGCGTACCTTTAAGGTTGGTGATCTTGTCCTCAAAGAGAATCAACATGTAACCAAACTAGAAAAGAGAAAACGTGGCAAATTTGCTCCAAATTGGATTGGGCCTTACATTATCACTCACATCTATGGATCAGGCACTTATCGTTTAGCTTCACTTAATGGTAAACCTGAGCCTGAACCCCTTAATGCCTTGCATCTCTGACCATTCTACTGTTGAATTTAGTGTTACATCACTTCTTATCTACCTTGCGCTCGTCCCTTGAGCTCATTTACCACCTCATACACTTTGTTTCATGCATCTCAAAATAAAATCAAGCTCACATGGTTTGGTCATAACCTCCCCTTAAAGATGCCTTCCCCTTTTTAGTCTAGTCCATGACTTAAAAGTATCAAAATAACACGTTCTCAATTATACGCTTATGGGATATTCTTGAGTCAAACTTCCTACAAAACTAGATGCTTCATGCCAAACGGACATCTAGACCTCTAAAGTTATACATAGACTGCTCCCTCGAAGGACAGCTATGTGCAAAGCCACTTCTACTATTATAAATAGACTGCTCCCCCGAAGGACAGCTATACACAAAAACCACATCTGCTACTATAAATAGACTGCTCCCTTGAAGGACAGCTATACAAAGTCAGCCTTCATCAGAAGCTTCTCGCATTGATCAGCTTCGTGAAGAGCTCAAGAACAACAAAATGCATATCCCCTATGGACTTCCCGCATCGATCAGTCTATATCCAGAAAAGTAAAAAATAGTATTCCACAGCACTTTTGAGTCATGGACTTGTCTATTTAGGTTTGGTTCTCTTTAGTCAGCATAATCACCTTATAACAAGTTCTCTGTGCCCTAGCTCTACCAGCCACCTCACTTCACCATTTGTCAAAACAACAAAACTCAAGGGACGTGACGTATATCCGATATATTGTGATTATACGACTCTTTTCACCTACCGACTTCTCGCCTATGCAAGGCACCTAGGGATTCAAGCTCATCCTACGTTAATAAGTGGTTTGTTTAGCTCTTCTCAACTACGGGACACTTTTGCCTCTTTTACTCGAATCTAGGATTGTGTGTTGACCTTAATCAGGACACGATTCCCTACTACTTGGGTAAGCTAACTTTCGTTTCACCTATACCTACACCAACATCGCCAGTCCCTTACCAACACCAACAACGTTACCCTACCAATATCAATATTTTTACCAGTCAACAAATTGCCTAACTATAACCAAGTTGCCTAAATTCACCTCTCCCTGGTCCTAAGGGAGAACTACATCGGTCTGAGGCCCCTCCTTGCTTTGTGCAATGGGCTATGTAGGCAGCACTTAGGAGACATGGGGTCTCCCAAGGTTAGCTCGACCATCCCCTACCATAACCTATCATGTGTGGTAAATATAAATCTTTTTGTATTTCTATTTGATCACATTCATCTTTATCCTTTTTTCAAAACAAAACATTCAAAACACAACCATTCTTATTATTATCATCACTCAAATCAACATACATATTTAGTTTTATTTAGATGTTAAACAAATACATCTTCTCAATTATCGACGCACAGGTCGGTATCCTTATTTATTCTTATACTCCTATGAAATTCACTTAGACCCTTGCGCCTCCTCCCGAATCAGGTGGTGATCGTGATCGTCGACGCCACTCACTTGGCCTCTCCATCCTCAAAGGTGCCACTGCTATTGGTTCCTCCCACTGATCCGCCAACATCTCCTGTAACATACGAATACGTCCTCTCGCGTGGTGGAATCTCACCTCTAGTCTCTCCACTCGTGACTCTGCAACCGCTAACAATCCCGTTGTCTCATTCACCCGCGTTTGGAGCTGATGAACTAAACCCTGCAGATGATCTCTCTCCGCTGTAATCACAGCTATGTCAGGATGATCGGCCCTCTCACGTGAACCTCGCAGCTCTGCTACCCACCATAATCTATAAGCCTCTGTCGCTCCCGCATCCATTACCCTGCGATCGGCTGCTATCTCTTCTGGCCCTTCTGGAGGTGTCGGCCGGGGTGGTGAGAATAATGCCTCGGCATCGATCCTCATGTATGGTCTATAAGCCATGGGTATATCCTGAACAAATCCAAATTGTCACCGCACGCGATCTAGAGGAATCCTCTCGTACTCACCCGGCCTGTGCCCTGCGATCCACCTCAATCACTCTACACCCCTCAACTCCTCAGCTATGTTCTCTGTCACCATATAGTTCCCGTAAGGCCTCCAACAAATATCCGCAATCGTCACCATCTCCCATACCTGCTTATAATACTCGATGTCATCTATCACGGCCTGGGATCTCGCCTCTTGTTCTGTCTGGACCCATCGTCTGAATCCCAACCTCTGCACTCCTGTCTCTCTTTCCTGGATTGGTCGGCCTATTGGTCGCACACACACAATGTGCTCATAGGCCCAACAATGTAATAAGTATGCACAATCCAGTGTCGTCCTGTGATTTCGCTTGCAGGCCCATAAACCCCTGTATAACTCCGCCAGATATGCGGGTGCCCATGCGAAAGTCACGCTCCTTTCTATCATTTCCCAAATAACACACATCAATGCTTTTGGAAATCTTCCCCCATCCGCCCTTGGTAATGCATAATACCCCACCGCTATCATTAATACCACTGCCAACCTTGTTTCCTCAGGGTGTGTTGCATACATTGTACCATAAGTGAATGTCAAACCTCGCTGTGTCAAATCTCGTGCAGCTGAACCAAATACTGTTGTTATCGCTCCCCGCGCCGCGCTAGGCAATGCCTGATACACTGGTCTTCCTGTAATTGGGAGCCTCAAAATTCTAAACACATCTTCCATCGTCACTGTCATCTCCCCTGTTGGCAGATAGAAGGTATTCTTTTCCGGATTCCATCTCTCAATCAACGCCTGCAACATAGCATGATTGCGTGTGATTCGTGAATAATAGCGGATTCCACTTAACCCCACATGATTTATCAATGCCCATTCAGCTGGTGTTACATCCGCTCGGATTCGTGACAACAAAGCTGGCACACTATCATTCATCCTCAACCCTGCCTCTGCCTGCATACATCAAAACGACACACAACCATTCAATAAATCAAATCCCCAAGTGTTTTTTCTCACATTCTGGAAATTCCTATAGTAACCGGTATCAGTTATAGATAACCGATATCGGTTATCTCTAAACGATACCGGTCACTGTCAATCCTATACAGCCTGCTTAAAAACATCCCCTACGATAATTATTTTGCTCGTTTACTCCTCTCTATACCTATAAACATACGTGAACACCCTGCTTACCTACCCCATAACACTCACTCTATCCCAAACCCTTGCCTATCACCTTTTCTTTCTCATCTCTACCCTCTTACCTTCTCTCATCCTATTCATCAAAACATGCAAGAATTAAAATACAACCAAACAGTTTACCTCTTGGGATGCAGCAGCTTGGGGTGGAACCTGTCTTCCCTCTCGTCCCTGCCTGCTGGATGCTTCTCCTTGTTCAGCCATGTTCACCACCCTCTTCAAATATAACTTGCCTTTCTGCCTTCTTAATCCCAGCTCACAATTGCTTTACCTGTCTCTTTCCTCCTTATCACTCAATTCTTTCATGCAATTACCTGTATCAGTCGTCAAACAGTGTCGCATTCACGTATTTAACTTGTTGCATGACTCTAAAAATAAGAACTTAAGTTGCCGCCCAAGCTTTTCTATTTTTAGAAAAGCTCGTTTTGGCATAACCGGTATCGGTTACCTAACCGATATCGGTCAATAATCTACCGACGTCGGTTAGCTAACCGATATCGGTCACATGCCTCCTTTTTCTTAAACCTGGGCCTTTTCTTTATTTTTTGCAAATTTTTGTGGCGCCCGCCTCTTTTTCCTGCATAACTACACCATTATCACTATTTGTCATCAGAATCACATCAACACATATATATATCATCACAATTTCATCAACATCATCTATCTACATTAAAACAACCATCGACAAAATACATACGACATTTTAAATATATACATCAAACCCATCAGTATACACACCATGTGGATCAAACTCATCATCTATATACATTCAATTTCAAAAACCATCGACAAAACACATAAAACATTTTTTATACACACCATGTGGATCAAAATCATCATCATATATATATATATATATATATATATATATATATATCAATGTTTAAATATACAACTTCCCCTGCATGGGGGCCTCTGTCAGCTCAAAATAATACAAAGCCGGCACGCAGGCCGCAATCACTGTCAAAATCTTGACTCGGCTCACAGGTGGTCTCTCATGTCAAAAATATACTCGGCTCGCAGGCCGGTATCAACTATACAACCTGTACTCGGCTCGCAGGCCGGTATATACAACAAGAATGAATAAATAAATCATATGTAGGCACGCAGGCCTCTATATACATAACCGGTTCGCAGACCGGTGTCTATATCCAATATCCAAAAAACCATATCCGCTCCAGGGGTGTCTCAGCTCTCCCCACCACCCTCAGCCCCTCTCCCTGCTGGTCCCTGTGCTGGCTCTCGCCTCCTCCCTGTCACCGACCCACCGGCTGTGGCTGCGCCCCCCTGGGATCTCTGGCTCCGAGAGGTCTCGGCTCTGTGTGCCGCATATGGCTGATAGTCAGCCCCGGTACCATCAAGGATGTCCTGATAATACCGGGCCTCCGCTCTCGCCTCCATATAGCGGGCCCGTGCCACCATGGCTGCTGGGGCTGGTCCCCCGACTCCTAATAATAGTGGCCCCTGTCCTGCCGGTGCACCCTGTGCCTGTACCTGTGGCGGTGCCTGTGCCTGCGGCGGGGCCGGTGCCTGTGGTGGTGCCTGTGGCTGTGCCGGTGCCTGTGGTGGTGCCTGTGGCTGTACCTGTGCCTGGGCTAACTGCCCCTGTAGTACCCCGATCTGTGCCTGTGCAGCAGCAAGCTGCCCCTGTAATAACTGCACCTGTCCTACGAGCCGGTCCCTCTCCGCTATAACCGCCGCCAAATCTGGCTGTGTGGGCTGTGCTCTCCTGGCTGCTCTCTGCCCTGCCCACCACACCAAAAATGAACCTGTGCACCTGGCATCATCCACTGTATCATCCACCGGCCTCTCTGCTACCCAATATGGGTCAACGGGTTGCGGTGCAGGCAGTGGGGCCTCTACATCATCCCTCCGGTACTGTGGGAAGGGAGGTGGCTCATCCTGTCGCAGCCCCAACTGCCGTCGTACCCTCTCTAGGGGTATCCGCTCATACTCTCCGGGCCTCCGTCCAGCTATCCAGAAAGTATACTGGATCCAGCGCATCTGTGCTCGGGCTCCTCCTCGGGGCTGATGGCCTCTGTAGGGCCTCCATATAATGTCTAGTGCGGTCAAGCCCTCTAACATATGACGGTAGTAGGCTACATCCCGTCCTGCGAGCACCGCTCGTGGCTGGCCCACGACCCCCAACCACCTCTGAAAGCCATATCTGTATACAATCTGTGGCCCTGGCTGCTGGGGCAGCCCTACTGGTCATATACATATGATGTGCTCATATGCCCAGCAGTGTAACAAAAATGTCGAGTAAATCCCAAATCACCTCATCCGGCGATAACCCCACAGCTCTCTGTATAGCTGCACCAGATATACTGGTGCCCAGGCATAGCACGTATGCTCCTCTACCATCTCGTGCAGCACTCCCATCAAAGCCCGTGGGAAGCGGCCTCCCTCTGAGTCCGGGAGGGCGAAGCATGTGATACCTATCATCATCAACATGGCAAGCCGTGTCTCATGTCTGTGTGCGCGATACATGTCGCC
Source organism: Taxus chinensis (assembly GCA_019776745.2). Classification (NCBI taxonomy): domain Eukaryota; kingdom Viridiplantae; phylum Streptophyta; class Pinopsida; order Cupressales; family Taxaceae; genus Taxus; species Taxus chinensis. Next base: position 41,447,608 of record CM034154.1, read on the forward strand.
ATAGGCAATGCTCGCGCTGTGATAGGTCAATAAGGTGGCTGCATCCCCAAATACCTGAAGAATGTTGTCCATCGCCATCTCTGCATCTACCTGGAACACTGCCTCCCCTACGATCGACAGTCTCAGGATGCGATACACATCCTCCAGGGTAATCGTCATCTCTCCAGTAGGGAGATGGAAAACATTGGTTGCCGGATCCCATCTCTCGATGAGGGCAACCATAAGGCTGTGGTCCCTATCCACAGCCCTATACCACTGGACTCCGCCGAGTCCCACCTCGCGCATAATGGCCCACTGCGCTGTGGACACATGTGGCCGCATCCGTCTCAATAGCGGGGGCATCCGATCCCGCATCGTAAGCTGCTGACGTGCCTGTAAAAACAACCCACTTCATTAGACCTACCCTTTACAAAAACAACTACCTTAACCCTCTATACCCCCTTTTACCCCCCAACCACACCCCGACTCTATAACACACATCTACACTTACCCTACACATCCCCTTTACCACCAACCAACCAACCAACCACCCCGATATACTCTAGCCATCTACCTATACCCCCGCCACTTTAACACCTCCTACTTCATACCCAACACCTAATCTATCCTAACCGAACCAACCACACAACCACCCCATTTCCACCCCCCACCCCAATCACCCTTCCCATCAACCCTACCCCCCTCCCTCTTCACCCCCAAACAAACAAACAAAAACAAAAACAACAAACAACAAACAAAACAACAAAACAAAACAAAAACAACAAACAACAAAACAAAAACAAAACAACAAAACAACAAACAACAACAAAACAAAACAACAAAAACAACAAACAAAAACACATAACAAAAACACATAACAAAAACAACAAACAAAACACAAACAACAAAACAAAACAAAACAAACCTAACTAATGACCGGTACTGGTCACCCTTGACCGCCACCGGTCCCCTCCCCAGCACATCCTATGCACCGGCGCCGGTCGACATACGACCGACGCCGGTCTACCAAAATCCAATTTGTGCCAAATATTTGGTGACCGATGCCAGTCGCCTAGTGACCGACATCGGTCACTGTCCAGGTCTAGAGCCGAACCCGACGCGGCCCCCAAAAACATCTTTTTGCCTATTTCTACCCTTTTACCCACTGGAAAACCCTACAACCCTACCCACCCTACCGTTTTAACCTAACTAACCTACCTACCCACTCCATTTTACAAATTACTTCAATTTATTCATTATTTTATTCAAAATTTGGATTCCTACCCAAAACCCACATCTCACTTACAATCATTAAATTCACATAATTAGAGGTTTAGAGCCTACCGGTACGACTACACGTCATCGTGGTGGGATAGGTGGCGGTGGTCCAGCTGGTCCAACACCTCCTGCTCCTCCTGGCTGTGCCATGGCTCCAAATCTCCTCAGCTGGGTCCTCCACCAATCAAATTCTGCCTCCTACTCACTGGGGTCTACCAATCACTCACTCCTCCACTCAACTACTGCCAACTCAGCGTACAAACTCAACAAAATCAATTTTAAACCCAGACAAGCCGTATTGGTTATCAAATTGACAATGTGACAATGACAGGCCGTATTTTTCTTTTTATAGGTTTTTTACCTATAACCGATATCGGTTATATTGTGCCCTAAAACACTGGTATCGGTCCTCTAACCGATACCGGTCATATCTAACCGATATCGGTTTTATACCTATTTCACCACAATTTCTGCCCTTATTCACCAATCTCCCTTTCTCACCACATCGTCTATACCCTCCTTTGCTAAATAGCCTTTTTTGACTTCATTGGCCCTTCATTGGCAACCAAATTCCCAAGCCACCCAACCATTTGGCAAGGCCAACCAACCAGGCCCGACCCAAGGCCGCAACCAACCAATCAGGCCCGACCCAAGGCCGCAACCAACCAATCAGGCCCGACCCAAGGCCGCAACCAACCAATCAGGCCCGACCCAAGGCCGCAACCAACCAATCAGGCCCGACCCAAGGCCGCAACCAACCAATCAGGCCCTGACCCAAGGCCGCAACCAACCAATCAGGCCTGACCCAAGGCCGCAACCAACCATTTGGACCCAAGGCCGCAACCAACCAATCAGGCCCGACCCATGGCCCTCACTAATCAATCGGCCCGACCCAAGGCCGCACCAATTAAATACCTCACCCAAAACCCACAAATTACAATTTTATCCACCCATCGTGTAGCTTTTTGTTCAATCGAGCTCACCTGTTCGTGTTTTAGCATGATTAGGGTACTTGACTTGATCAGTTGACCAACTTTGCCTAGACTGAGACCGTGACGTTTATCTCAACCAAACCAACCATTTGGTACTGCCGAACATACCTAAACGTTCCTGTACCTTACCCGTTATATCCCCTGGAGCTACTTCCTATGCCTTGGATACCAGGATTATATCACCCTTGTTTGGATAAACTATCGACCTTTGCCTATGAATTGCTTGTTTGCTCTTCAAATCATGTACCCTGGTCGCACTACTGCATTTCAATGTGCGTCTGCTTCCTTGCACTTACCCCACCATCTTACCATCATCTCAACACCATTCACCCTTTATCAACCCTATCCCTGATTTCACGTCGCCTCAATCTGTGATAGATTTGAGGGGGATTACCTATACCCTTAACGGGAGTAACCACTTCTTATTATTGTCAGTGCAGCTTTACAAGACAAGCTACATGACAACAAGGGGCTAATGTAGACACCAAATTTGTGTCTTACGACCCCCTGTGCCCCGCATCTCATTTCGCAACCTAACCTCATCACCTAAACCTTACACAATTATTTATTAATTACCTTATAATTAATAAATCCACATCTCCAAACCTGCCACCTCATTTCGCCACCTCATCATGACCTAGCCCTAATCCTAAACTAACCTAATTAAGACCTATAACTTGGTCTACATCCACACCCATGACTAATTACTCCTCACCCGCACCAAAACCAACCTAATAATGACTTGACCAAGCCCACAACTAATCCCTCGGAAGAAAAGGAGGGAAGGCTGGCTATTTTACTAAAAATAGCCCACTTTGACTTAACCGACATCGGTTCCTACTCGACCGCCGTCGGTTACGTAACCGCCATCGGTTCTCTGTAAATGACCTCCCCCAACCAAAAACAAAGGATCTGGAATTCATTGGAAAGATCGTGAATTCACTTGGCCGAGCAGAGACAAGTGAAGGAAAGAAAGGAGTTTGCAGAGAAGGACATCAAGCCCAAGACTGCAACTGAGTAACCAGAGCCCAGTGATACTCATCCAAGCATTGGGAGAGAAGATAGCTCATCTTTGATTGTCCGATCATCCTACCTGAGCCCTGCCTTCGTTATCACAGTCTTTGGACCTGTGTCTTCATCAGGAACTAGTAAGTACTGTCTTGTACGTTCTTTTAATAACATTTCTTGGACTTCTGAATCACAGTAATTATAAGTCTACTCCCAGATCCACTACCCGGTAACACCCTACATCTAACTGTACCTCCTCTACCCTTACATTGCCCCCAAGAATAGCCCCCATACTGTCTGAGTCTTCTCCATCACCCCATTACCTATCCCCAATCATTTACCAGCCTAATAAACACCATAGCCACCTTATAGCCAACCTTCACTAAAAGCCCCTAAATCACTGCCCCTACCGATATCGGTTATTAGGAACCGGTACTGGTGACAGTGACCGGCATCGGTCACTGTGATTCAAAACCAAGACCAGCCTTTTCTCTATTGTTTTAACAGGGTAATTAAATTGTAATCTTGCAATAACTTCTTTGTTAGAATTTGTGTTAATTCGTATTAGCAGGGGAACTGACCACCTTCGAAAGGAAGTCTAATATTTCCTGGGCCTAAGGCAGTTCCCTCATTTATTGTCTAATTAGAATCTGGTGGTCTTGTATTCTTACTTGCAGGTAGTCCTTCCCAGACAAAAAGGAGTTCTTCGCAATTGATCTGATCTCTCTCTACGGTACGCGCACACCCTCCAAACATTCAACAGGTATTCCTCCTAGCCCTAACCCTTATCTGTTTCTCAAGAGAATGAAAGGATAGAAGCAACTCTATTCCAAGAACTGGCTCATTATTTTTTCTTTTGTGTCATATGTTCATATTGATCCTCATAATTCATGACCATTTATTGTTTGGTATTATTTGTAATGATCTGATGTCATTATGCCACTTGGTTTATCCTAGGACCCATGTTTTCCAAATGCCTAGTTGGTTTCCAGTGTGTTTCCCAAATTGACACAGGACTTCCTTCCAATTAAAGGATTTCAATCACACTATCTCATTCTAGAAATTTATATCCCGCAAATGCCATCAACGGCTAACTATCGTGAGGTTCCTTATATGTATGAAATTAAGGAATCAAAGTTTTGGCATTCCCATCAAAGGATTCCCAGCATGGATAAGTCTCATTTGGTTATTCACGATAGAGAACCCGCTCAGGTACCCTATTCCCCACCTTCATCTCATATTCAGTGGTATGGTTTGGAAACTTCTGATCTAAATTATTATTTGGGTTCCTCCCACTCTTCTTCTGATTCTGATCCAAACTATTATTCTAATTCTTGGGATTCACCTCAATCTTCTGAAAATTTTCATCAAAGTTATTCACTTCATTCGAAGCTTAAGTCATATTCCTCCCTTTCTTCACAAGACATATTCCTCCTTTGAATATCCATGCGGCCCCAAGTTTTTCTACTCAAACATCAAATTTGGTTCTTCAGCCACGGTCCTCCCTTTCTTTATAGGACCTCCCTTATTTGCCACCTCAAAAACCTCTTCTTCTATTGAAGATCCGGGTGACCCCAAATTCATCTAATCCAACACCTATTTTGCAATATCCTAAGACAACTCCTACGTTGCAACCATCTAAGTTGACACCCATGTCACAAATCCTAAGACAACTCCTATGTCCCAATCATCTAAGTTGACTCCCATGTTGAAATAATCAAAGGTGGCACCCATGTTACAATATTCTAAGTTAACTCCCATGTCGCAATCATCTAATTTGACGCATACATCACAAAAACATCACAAAAATCCTATGTTGCAATCATATGTTGATTTTCTACATGATATTTGTTGTTTCCCTGTAATATGTCATCTTCTAGAAAATCCAATACCAATCAGCTATCTCAAAGCCACATCTTCTTCTACTCATGAGACATTTAGATCCAAATATACTTCATCTCTTCATTCATCATCTTCTCAATCTTCCATGCCAGTTGGACCCATTTATTCTAATCAACCTCCGATGGTCGAAGAACAAATACCCCTACCAATCAATTCATCTCGAGATGTGGAGACAATCACAAAATTTGTGGGATCACACGATGGCATTCCCCTATATGATTACAATCAAGGATTTAATCTTTAATTCGATATGATTGCATATTGGGAAGAATAAATTGATTCCTTTTCTAAGAATATTAAAGAATGTCCTAGGACCATTGAGGAAGAACCTATTTTTTCTTCACATCTTTCTTTTCATAGCATGATTCCTCAATCACAATCCCACCTGGTAGCCAACCTTCTGCTTCTATATGTAGGGCACCTCCAAGTTTCCCTTCATCATCTATTTTTGGCTCACCTTCAAGTACCCCATTTTCTTCTCACCTTGGGTCACCACCTAGTATCCCATTGTCTACTTCTATATGTCAGGCACCTCTGAGTAGCCTTTCATCATCTATATGTGTCTCACCTCCTGGTAGCCCATTTTCTTCTATATGTGGCTCACCTCTGGGTAGCCCCTCTTCATCTATACTAGGGGCACATCCTAAAACCCCCTCATCTTCTATTCTTGGACTACATCCTAATATCCCATCATCTTCTATCTATGGGATGCCACTAGGTAGTCCTTCATCTTCAATCTTAGGACCACATCCAAGTATCCCTTTATCTTCTGACTATGGGACACCTTCTGATATCTTATCCTCTTCAATTCTTGGACTGTACCCTTTGCATCCATCATATTGTTCTTCTATCAATGATTGTGGCAACCCACTATCATTTCTCACATCAATTCTATTCATCCACTTTCTCCTCCTACTTCTCGAGGTCAGAAAAGTCACATTATATCTTATAAGAAACCAAAACATTCCCTTCATCAGGCTCACATAAAAACTTCCAAGAGCTCCAAAGCTCCCAACAATCTAAATAATCTTAAAGCTCTTAATCCAACGTGATTCCAAAATGCACATTAATGCACCCATCAAGTATGGCGTAAAAGGCATAAACCTCTAGATAGGAAACTTAAGCTCCCACACACAAAATCCACATTTCATGATAAAACATCGTCATCTATTGAGTATGAGCTCACCACGTTCATTAAGATCAGGGACAATATGACTCTTGATAAGTAAACATGCCTAGTCTTCCTTATCAAGGAAATCACTAACATTGTTGTTGGATCTTATTAGGTCAAGTGACCTTGTCGGTCCCACCTTTCAAAAAAGACCAAAATGCAAAAAAATAAAAAAAACATTTCAAATATATATATATATATATATATATATATATATATATCAAAGGTAAACAGTTATTAAATACAAATGGATGTTCTTTCTTCATGTCAAAGGCTTAATCATTGATGTATTTGGTTAATGGAAATGTGTAATGGAAGTTGACGGATGTTGACAACAGAAGTTGACAGAACTATTGACGGATGTTGACGGAAATATTGATAGATGTTGACAACGGAAGTTGATAGAACTATTGACAAATGTTGATGGAAATGATAGAAAGTAATGGAAATAACCAGCAGTATAGAAAGGCTGAAAATGAAAGTTTAACTACATGAAAAGAAGTATTGTTACATGGTATAAGTGAGATATACACAGTTGTACATATGAGAAATATATCAACATTTTAAGGCATTCATATGCCATGTTTCATGGTGAAAAAGAAGATTTAATGATGGTTGGTAGCGATTTAATGATGACAACAATTTTATTAAAGAAAGGGCTAGCACATTTAATGGAGCATATTGCATTGTTTAATGTGCATTTAATAATTTTTATGGGCTGCATTAATTACTTTTGGTTTTAAGCACTTAATTAAGTTGTGTTAATTAAATAATGGAAAGGTTGTGTTGGTTAGAATGATGTGTCTTTTCGAAAGGATGTGAGAAGGATATATAAGGAGATAGAATCATTTGATTTATAAAAAGAGCACACATATTGAATATTTTGTGTGAAGAGAGAAAATGAAGAGTAGAATTTGAAATAAAAAGGAGTGAAGGGCAGATTTATTTTTGATGAAAAGTTGCAGCGATTTATTTATGTGAAGGGACTGAAATAAATAAAAAAGGATATTGTAAGCAGCAGTTTTGTTCTATCACTTGTTGAAGCAACAACAACATAAAAGATAGAAAAGAGTTTGGTTTTTTTGTGAGGAAGGTTGGTGCCTTCATATTTGAAGAGATAGGTGTCTCCTACTGAGTTGATGTTTAGTAAAAAGGGTTTAGTGCTCCTGTAGGTTGGTGCCTACAAAAATTGTAATTTGGGGATTGGTGTCTATACGTACCCAAAATTGTGGGGTACTGCACCGCCGGAACAACGTAACATGTGCCCCAATGATGAGATAGGTCTCCTCGCAAGGTGTTCAGGATCCGGAAAATCTCTCTAAACATGCGTTAACATCCTGCATGCCCTGCTTAACCCCTGCGTCCTTTATTTTTCTCTTTTTTCCTCTTTTCTTGACCTTTTGCTCTTCAGTTCCGAAACTGCCGCCCTGCCTGGGTGGCGGTCCTGTAACCGCTGCCCTGCTCATAGTGGCGATCCTACACGTGTTTTCCAGAAAGCACTTTTAACGCGACTCACATAAATTCAATGTTTCACCAGCTTTTCTTCACCACCTTGAACTTGCATTTATGATTCTGGTTCCCTAGAATAGTGTTTTGCCATTGTTTATAGTTTAAGAGTTCAACTTGGTTTTTGCCTTGGGTAAATCCAAATGCTATAAATAGATGGCTTGTGCTCAAGCAAATGGCCCCTCATATTTTCCTCTGAATTTCTCTTTGCAATAGATTTAGTTTTCATTTTGCTTAGAATTCGTAGTTTCATTCATTACATGCCTTGTTAGTATTGTTTTGCTGTTAAGAAGCCACATATCCATCTTGTGCAAGTGTTGTTGTTATTTCATCCAATCCATTGGAATAGGATAGTTTGTTTATCAATAGGAAGCCATTAAAGTTGCAGGTTTTGCTCCTCAAACAGGATAGTTTCAGGTTCTGGACGTTTTATGTTGCATGACTCGCAATAGATCCCGCTAGGAATTGCATAAGCCAAGCTCTGTACTCTTGTGTTATCCCTCTCCTACTTGCATTGTATTCAGTCTGTATTCTAAAGTTGTCCCTTGTTCCAGGGAAAATTTTAGTGGCGAATATTCGTAATATGGCGAATATTCCATTTTTGAAAATTTTGAAAAGGTGAATTTTCTGGCGCGGGTCAGTGACCTGTTCGCCTAAAAATTACACTTTAATTTTTTTTAGGGGTTGGCTTCGTCTACCCTTGAAAAATATCCCCTATATAATCCTAGATTATTCGCCAGGTAGAACACTTCTACTTCAAATTTTGTCAACAATATGATATATCCTGTATTACAGATGCACGACAAGGGGGTAAGTTATTTTGTCAACAATATGATATATCCTGTATTACAGATGCACGACAAGGGGGTAAGTTATTGACGCGCGACAAGGAGGGTTTGCAGATATTGACGCATAGTAGATGCAAGACAAAGAGTTTGTTGACGTGTGAAAATGGGGTTATTTGTTGATGTGTGACACTGACAGATAGTTGACGCATGACAAGGAGGTACTACAGATATTGACGCATAGTAGACGCACAACAAACAATTTGTTGACGTGTGACAATGCGGTTATTTGTTGACACGCGACACTGACGGATAGTTGGCACGCGACAAGGAGGTACTGCAGATATTGGCACATAGCAGACGCATGACAAATATTTTGTTGACGCGTGACACGGAGATTTTTTCGATGTGAAAGCAGAGGGCGGAGGCTGCAGACGCACGACGGGAGATTTGTTGTCGCGCATCAAAAAATGCAGTGACGCACGTCAACAGACCTCATTGACGCATGTCAACAACCTTGTTGACACGTGTCAAAGAGGTCTGTTGACGCGCGTCAATGAGGTCTATTGACATGCGTTTTTTGATGCACGACAACAAATCTCCCATCGCGCCTCTACAGCCTTCTATCACACCACTTGAAAATCAGGTGAAATTTTTTCATACAACCCCCAAAAAAATCACCTTCCCACGAAACCAGTTGATGGGGACAATTCAAATCAGGTATTTTCCGCGTCTTACAGATTTCCAAGATGTCTCTTAAAATGAACCCTGCCTTGTTCCAAACATCTACTTCTGTTGATGCAAGCATTACACACTTTTCTAGATCCACATGAGCACGAAAGAATGAGGAGATCACACTGAGGGGAAAAAATCATGCACACCATTGGATTCGCCACTATTCTGCAGTATCTAGGTTCTAGCTTTCAAAGTTCTAAATTAGAAGCATATCAAATAGAGTAGCTAATCACTTCATTTCAGCCAATTTTACTTTCGATATTACCAGGGAAGTCGTGAGGGATTGATAGTTTCTGAGAAGACTATGATTCATTCCTCACTTCTGAGGTAGGATCGAGACTATTCTTGCAAATAGATTAGATCAATCATTTCGTTATTTAGAATTAGATTTATCAACTACACAGAGCAAATAGCTATACTCGGTTATCTTGTTTATTTTAAATTGTTATCTTAGCTGTCAATTTCTAGATGTATTAAATTAGTTGGTCATTCTAAATCCAGTCTTTCCAAATAGTTAGATCAGAAAATACAAAGAATAGATTTAGAAATCATATATACTATAGATATATTTCACGTAGTTAAAATTCACTTTGTTTAAAGTTAGATTTACATTATTGCTTTTGTATGACAATCACGTTGACCTAGGGAGGCCAAAGAATACATATTTGAGTCAATCGTGCCTCAACCCAATCTCGTCACAACAATAGTTGAACATAGACTAGAATCTTAGTTAAAATCCTTTGTTCTTCCAAATAACAACAGACTTACAACAGATCAGCTCTCAGTTGAGGGGATTAAACATAGAAGATTTGACCAAGCACACACATTTTGGTCAAATCAACCAAATTACATATTACCCTAGAATCCAGTCTTCCAAACAATATCCACAGATCAACTATAGAAGGGCTTAAACAAAGAGAGCAAACGTTCCAAATTGATTGAAATCCTTTCACATGTCCCAGAAGGGCCAGATGCAGGACGCAGGACATTCTCACAGACATAGATACTAGCCTAAGAATTCAAGTTGCAAGAATGCCTGTAAGGTACTCTGAGAAGATCGCACAACTATTAATTTTGAATATAGAGGCTGAGAAAGCATATGATTATTGGATACTAGGGATCAAGGACTAAATTCATACATGACCATAGTAGGACCGCAACAACCAAGAATCTACAGTTGCGATCCACAAATCCCGCAACCTAACGAGCCCATAGGTGAATCAGACATAGATGTTGGCCTACGTACATTAGTATTCAGATCTACTCCACTTCCACCTATCATCATCGAACAATTATCCTTATTAGACATAGCAGCTAACAACGCTAAGGAGTTCTGGACTAGGCACAGATCTAGAGAATTGCCCATTAGAATCAAATATAGGCCAGAGAATTTTATCATCCGTCCTATGACCTTATCTGGGGACATACACGAAACTATACCAGGCCATTTTCCACGTATACCACAACCTATAGACCGAATCATGCCAGAGCTCGATATTGATTGGAGCCTTCGAGCAGTCATCCTTGTTGATCGATCTATCACACCAGTTTAGGTTAGGAGGGCCTTCTTTGCCTTAGATTCACAATTTCCACTAGTGTGCGTCGAAGACATCATATTGCCTAACTAGTTTGTCTGCATCCCACGCATATCCCATCCCCACTGGTTGTCTCGGCACGACCTTGGGAGGTCGGGTGCAAGGAAGAGTTACTTGTAGATTCCCAAGCTCACTTGTCACTTTTTCGTCGTACAGTGTCGCCCGTAGGTTGGTGCCTACAAACATTTGAGAAATATAATAAAGAAGATTTTCTCCGTGGTTTTCTCTCGAAAGGGTTTCCACGTAAATTTGTGTCTATTTGCAATGTGTTGGTTTGCTTTGCATTCATTGATTGCTTTGATATATTCTCTGTGAAACTGATTAATTGTGATTACGGATTTGAGATTAAGTGTTAAATTTAAAAGAATATCATAATACTAATTCACCCCCCCCCCCTTCTCGGTATTATCTTGTGCTTAACAATTGGTATCAGAGCGGGTGCCTTCAGGAACAATCTAACGATTGGAAGGTAGATCTCAGAATCACATATGGCTACTCATCAAGTACAAGAAGATTTTTCTTCAAATAAGGCTCCATTGTTTGATTGAAAAAACTATGCATTTTGGAGCATAAGAATGAAAACATATCTAATGGCACTAGGGTTTGATATTTGGCAATCAGTAATAGTTGGATATACAATCCCATCAGTTGCACCGACAGATCAAGATGGAAAGAAGGCTTTTTAAAACAATTCCAAGGCGATGAATGCTATCCTATGTGGCCTGTCAAAATATGAGTTTGTTAAAGTAATGCAATGTGACACGGTGAAGGAGATATGGGACAAACTTCGAACTATCTATGAAGGTGATGACAAGGTTAAAAGGGCTAAGCTTCAAACTCATAGGAGACAATTTGAGAGCCTGAAAATGAAGGATGAGGAAAATGTTATAGCCTATCTTCTTCGTGTGGATGAGGTTGTCAACACCATAAGAGGGTTAGGTGAAAATACTAAAGAATCCATAATCGTTCAAAAGATTCTAAGATCTCTACCATTAAGATTTGATGCTAAGGTGTCTGCCATTGAAGAAATGAAGGATCTTGATAAGTTGAGCATGGACGATCTACATGAATACTAACCGCGTATGAAACGAGGACTGAGTCAAATAGACACATCAAAGAAGGAAGCTGCATTCAAAGTCTCAAAGAAAGAGAAAATCAAAGACTGAGTCAAATGAGACAAGCAAAGAAGGAAGAATCCTGCATTCAAAGTCTCAAAGAAAGAGAAAATCAAAGATAGTGATGATGAGGCAAGCAAACCTAAATTCAAAAGGGAATTCAAGCAAAACAAAGGTAAGAAAAGATTTGGAAAGCAAAAGAAAAACTTATATTTAAAAGGAAGTAGTAGATCATCCGAAGAAAGTGGGATAAGTGACTCAAATAGTGATAATGAAGAAATATTATTCATGGCTATAAAAGATGACTTAGAAAGAGATGAAGACATGGAAGAAAAAGGTGAAGTGAATCTTGAAGAGGAACTTATCTGTGCCTTGGGAGAGTTGAAAGCTCTTAAAAAGAAAAATCAGAAATAAAAGTTATAGATTCTAAAGTATGAAGAAGAAGATCGTAACTTTGAAGCTAAGATATCACAATCTCTTGAAGAATTAGGAAAGATGATCGTGGATCTAAAAACCCAAATTGAAGAAGCAAAACGAGTTGAAGAAGAATTAAGAAATCAGCTAAGGACTAAGGAAGAAGATTGTAAAAATCGTGAGTCAGAGATCGTTGCTTTGAGAAAGGACTTGGAAAAGGCAAATGCTAAAGTTACAAGTAATCTAAAATTTGAGAAAAGTACTGAGATACTAGATGAAATTCTGAACCAACAGAAGTCAACATCTGATAAGACTGATCTTGGATATACGAAAAGACAAGACACCACTAACACAAAAGGTATAGAGTCGTCAAAAGGGACAAGAGAAGAGAAGTCAAAGACCTATGTAGAGACACTCAAGGAACCTATGAAGAATGAAGAGTTGAAAAGGGAGAAGAGATTTATGAAGATCAACACTTCTTACAAGGAAAGAAAATATGAGAACAAGTTTAGAAGACCAAATCCTCCAAGATATACTCACATGTCCAGGTTTGAAAATTCTTTCTATGGCTATTACTTCTATTGTAATCATTTTGGTCATAAAGCAATAGATTGTAGAATACGGGTGAGAGACAACAATATAAAGAACAAAGGTGTGTATGGATTCTCAAATAGAAATTACAACTCCTTTGCTCCTTTATCGAACTATGTTGAAGATATTGTTTGTTATAATTGCAATAACTATCGACATATGGCAAGATTTTGTAGAAGTGGTTTTGTAGAACCTTCTAAATTGAACCAGAAGGTAAATGCTCCAGAAATAAAGAAGAAAGAAGCTACAAAATTTTGGAAACAAAAGAAAGAGGATGATGGGAAAGATAAAGAGAAATCTATGCTTGTTCAAATAGCATTCCATGCACAAGATGAAGGGCAGTTGTGGTACATTAATTGTGGATGTTCAAGACATATGACCGGAGATAAAAGTAAGTTCATCTCATTGAAGAAAGTAAATGAAGGTATGGTAAAATTTAGTGATAATGCTAAAGCAAACATCGTTGGAAAAGGTACGCTGAGTCTTAATAATGGTAAAACAAAAATAGAGAATGTTTTATATGTTGATGGATTAAAGCATAATCTCTTAAGTGTAAGCCAAATGTGTGATCAAGGACACACACTTAATTTTTATGCTAAAGGGTGTGAGATAAGGAAGGCAGACACAGGAGAGTTAGTAGTAGATGCACATAGAACCAAAAATAACCTATACATGCTTGGAGAAGTAAAAGGAGAGAAATTTTTTCTAAGTCAGGTTGAAGAGAGTTGGCTATGGCATCAAAGGATGGGGCATATAAATTTTGATAATTTTGTGAAAATCAGCAACAAGCAGGTTGTGTGGGATATGCCTAAGGTAACAAAACCTGCAAGTACTCTATGCAAGCAATGTCATCATGGAAAGAAAACTAGAGCAAGGTTTAGAATGAAGGAGTATTTGACCACCACACCACTAGAGCTGATTCATACGGATTTGTGTTGACCTACCGGAACAGAAAGCATACAAGGTGAGAGTTATTTCATGTTATTCATTGATGACTACACTAGAATGACTTGGGTAGCCTTTCTAAAAGAAAAGTCAGAAGCATTTGAGAAGTTCAAAGCTTTTAAGGCTTTAGTAGAAAATGAAACCGGATTGAAAATAAAGTGCCTAAGGTCAGATCATGGAGGTGAGTTCACCTCAAATGAATTCATTGAATATTGTGAAGATCATGGAATCAAAAGACAGTACTCAGCTGTAAGGACTCCACAACAAAATGGAGTGGTAGAAAGAAATAATCGAACCGTCCAAGAAATGACTAGAACCATGTTAAATGAATCTAAGCTATCAAATAAATTTTGGAGAGAAGCGGTAAATATGGCTATTCATATCTTGAATAGAGGGAAAATCAGAGTTAATCATGACAAAACTCCTTATGAATTATGGAAAGGAAGACCAACTACTTTAAAATATTTCAAAGTGTTTGGGAGTAGATGCTTTATTAAAAGAAATGAAGAGAACTTGGGCAAATTCGATTCAAGAGTGGATGAAGGAATTTTTCTTGGCTACTCTATTAAAAGCAAAGCCTACATATGCTATAACAAAAGACTACAAACTATAGTAGAAAGTGCAAATGTGAGAGTGGATGAAATAGTGAATCAAAAAGCTAAAGAACCTACAAAAGATCCCTTAGAAATACCTGAGGTAGTAGAAGAAAAAGAAGAGGAAGAAGATGTTGAAAAATTAAGTAAATCTGAAAGGCAGGACACCAAAACACCATCTCGTTTTGTTAAGAAGAATCATGTTGAAAGTTAGATCATTGGAAACATTGATGATGGAGTACAGATAAGAAGAAGAATTGTAAGTGCATCAGAACTAGTAAATTTATCCTTATTGTCCAAAATAGAGCCAAAGAACTTTGCAGAAGCTGGCCATGATAAACATTGGATAAAGGCAATGGAGGAGGAGTTAGATCAAATTGAGAAGAATGAAACATGAGAACTTGCACCTAGGCCAAAGGATTAGAATGTGATTGGCACTAAGTGGGTATTCTGAAATAAATTGAATGAAGATGGGAAAGTCACTCGAAACAAGGCAAGGTTAGTATGTAAAGGGTATGCTCAAGTAAAAGGTGTTGATTTTAAAGAAATTTTTGCTCATGTTGCTAGATTAGAATCAATTAGAATGTTTCTTGCTTTTTCGGTATTCAAGAACTTCAAAGTCTATCAAATGGATGTTAAATCAGCATTTCTAAATGGGAAGTTAGAAGAAGAAGTATACATAGAACACCGTGAAGGGTTCCTCCTATCAGAAAATGAAGATTATGTGTGTAAGTTGAAAAAATCCTTGTACGGATTAAAACAAGCTCCCAAACAATGGTACTCGAGGCTTGATAAGTACCTACAAGACCAAGGGTTCAAGAGAGGACTTGTTGATAGTAATCTTTACATTAAAACTGAAGGTGAGGACCAACTGATTGTTGTTTGTATATGTAGATGACATAATTTTTAGAGGACACAATGAGGAAATGTCCAAGAAATTTTTCAAAGACATGTAAAAGGAGTTTGAGATGTCTATGTTGGGAGAGTTATCATTTTTCCTTGGATTGCAAATTTCTCAATCTAATAAAGGAATATTTATATCCCAAAGCAAGTATGTGAAGGAAATCTTGAAGAAATTGGGTATGGAGGAGTGTGCACCTGTTAGCACACCTATGGCTACTACGACTAAGTTGAGAAAAGATGATGAATCTCTGAATGTTGATAAAACTCTCTATAGATCAATGATTAGAAGTTTACTATATATGATGGCATCCATACCAGACATCATGCAAGTAGTTGAGGGGGAGCTAAACATTGCAATATCATCCACACATCCTTTGCTTCTTCCCATTGAAAAATAAAGAGAAGCATCGGTTGGGGGGGAGCTAAACATTGCAATATTTAGCTCCTAGATTGGCCCTTTTGCCATTGATGTCAAAGGGGGAGAATGACTGTAAGGGGGAGTTACAGCAAGGGGGAGTTGCAGAAAATATTTTTTGAAGGTTGCCATCAAATGACAAAGGGGGAAGATTGTTGGAAATATTGTCGTTAATGTCAAAGGCTTAATCATTAATGTATTTGGTTAATGGAAATGTGTAACAAAGGTTGATGGAAATATTGACGGATGTTGACAACGGAAGTTAATGGAACTATTGACGGATGTTGACAGAAATATTGATGGATTTTAATAACGGAAGTTGACGGAAATGGTAGAAAGTAACGGAAATAACCAGCAGTATAGAAAGGCTGAAAACAAAAGTTTAACTACATGAAAAGAAGTAATGTTACATGGTATAAGAGAGATATACACAACTGTACATATGAGAAGATATAAGACTTTTAAGGTGTTCATATGCCATGTTTCATGGTTAAAAAGAAGATTTAATGATGGTTGGCAGTGATTTAATGATGATAGCACTTTTATTAAAGAAAGGGCCAGCACATTTAATGGAGTATATTACATTGTTTAATGTGTATTTAATAATTTTTATGGGTTACATTAATTACTTTTGGTTTTAATCTGACTAATGCATTTAATTAAGTTGTGTTGGTTAGAATGATGTGTCTTTTCGAAAGGATGTGAGAAGGATATATAAAGAGATAGAATCATTTGATTTAGGCAGCACACATATTGAATATTTTGTGTGAAGAGAGAAAAGGAAGAGCAGAATATGAAATTAAAAAAGTGAAGGGAAAATTTATTTTTGATGAAAAGCTGCAACGATTTATTTATGTGAAGGGACTGAAATAAATAAATAAGGATATTCTGAGCAGCATTTTTGGTCTATCACTTGTTGAAGGAACAACAACATAAAATATAGAAAAGATTTTTTCTTTTTGTGAGGAAGGTTGGTGCCTTCATATTTGAAGAGATAGGTGTCTCTTGTTGAGTTGGTGCTCATGTAGGTTGGTGCCTAAAAAAATTGTAATTTGGGGATTGGTGTCTTCTGTAGGTTGGTGCCTACAAACATTTGAGAAATATAATAAAGAATATTTTCTCTATTGTTTTCTCCCAAAAATGTTTCCACGTAAATCTGTGTCTATTTGCAGTGTGTTGGTTTTCTTTGCATTCATTGATTGCTTTCATATATTCTCTGTGAAACTAATTAATTGTGATTACGGATCTAAGATTAAGTGTTAAATTTAAAAGAATATCATAATATTGATTCACCTCCCCCTCCCAGTATTATCTTGTGCTTAACATATAACTCTCTCTTGGGGTATTTCCAATAATCTTTATCGGGGCTATGAATGCCTAACTAGCAGTAGAGAAAATTTACGATTAGAATCAAATGCATATCTGTTGGGACTTTGGATGACTGGATAGAAGTGAAGCAATAAAAGGCTCTCCTTCCACAATCCATTCATAAAAAAAAAACAGCTTTGAAAATTAATTCATTCCTACACAATGGCTAGTGTGCCTTCACTTATTGTCCATCAAATCTTCCCTCCAAGAGGTAATAAATTTCCATGTACATACACTGGATCTCTATAAGAAAACATGATTAGTATGTTATGAAGTGTCTCTTATTTTTGGACCTTGTTCAGACTCTTACTCTAGTTTATCTCGTATCAACCAGATGGGTTGAGACTCTTAGTGTGATTGCACAACATGGAGCATCTCTCAAAGTGTGGGACCTTGTGAGTTGAGAGAGCTCTCTGGATTAAGGTCGGTTCCTATTCCTCTGTTCAGGTGCATACAAATAAATTGTAGAGGATCTATTCTAAATCTACTCTATTCTACCAAGGAGACAGGGTTGAGGAGATGCAAGAAAATAAACTAAGCTAACGAGGTGATGCACCAAAGGAATGTTAGACACTCATTTTGTAATTTAACACAGACCACGGAAATGCAATACAAACACCATGCACAGATGACCAAACTGCAATAAGAGATCAGAGAGACAACAACGAATACATGAGAGGGTCGAGAATCATCCACAGACATATATATTATTGCTCAGGAGTTGATACAATATATTGCAGTGACCAAGAAGAAAAACTTGCATTACAACCTGAATGAGAGGTTAGGAAAGCTCCACAAATCCTCTTGCAAACAAAAGAAGAAGGGAGGGCACAAAACAGAAATGTCCAACCTTTTACAATGAGCCTTGACCCTTCCTTTATAGATTCAGCATAGAGAGAAGAAGGAGAGAGAAGCAGGAAAATTAATTCAAATCTCAGCTACCGGCCATTAATGCTCCTACAAATCCACCCCAAATCTATCATGTCTACATTGATTACTTGTTCAGTGCATTGAAGGAGGAAGAATGGTGGATCAGATCAAATCCGATCTGGTTGTTGGAGAAAATAGATCTTATATTAATGACACGAAGACATTTTTTCATTTTTCACCCACTTAGCTTCTTCAAAATTAAAGTTTCAGATCTCCATGGCATGGATGAGGTTGAGATCTTTCCAAAGGTGCCAAATTTGTCAGATTTTGAGCACTGAATCAAAAGATATGCCCGTTTGAAAAATTACGTTGGGCCTGTAAAAAATGTTGGGAACCAGTTATCAAAATGGGTCTTTTGAAAATGGACACGTGGAGGGCTGGCGCATGTGTTTGGGAACCACTTTTGGATTTTTCTTTTGAAGTTGCAACGAGTTGACAAGTGGCATCTTCCACAGCTTTCTTAGTTTCCTCATGTTTTGACTAAGTCCTTTTACTCATCGGGGCCATACATCTGACCAGGGACACGTGGAGGCTTGGTGCTTGTTTGGAAACCTTCCCCAAATTTTACTCTTGAAGTAGCATCATGTTGACACTTGGCTCCCTCCACTGGCTTGTCTCTTCTTTGACTATTCAACCCTGACCATGTCCCTTTTTTTAGACCTGGGACATGTGGAAGGTCTGCGCTTATTTGAATACCCACTCAGGATTTTACCTTTGAAGGAGTGTCGGGTTAACACGTGGCACCTTCCACCTGTTCAGAATTTTTGATGACTGCTCTTACTTTTTTAGGCCTGAGACACGTGGAAGCTCTGCGCTCATCTGGGAATCACCTTTTGGTTTTCCCCTTGAAGGTGCACCGTTTGAACACGTGGAGGCTTCCACCGGCCTACTATACTTAATTTTTTTGGGCCCGAAATTCACCCTTATTTACTATGGGACACATGGAAGCCTGGTGCTTGTTTGAGTCTACCTTTTGAATTTAATCTTTGGAGATGTGCTGCTTAGACACTTGGTAGCTTCCGCTGACTCTCTATACTTAGCCAATTTTGGGGCTCATTCTGAGTCATTTGCAGAGCTCGAAGACTTTGATTTTTTTCCATTTATTTTCCTTTGAGCCTCTTGATTTCTTTCCTTGCCTCCCCTGACCCTACTCCTCCATTATAGAGCCCACCTGTAACCTGTTTGTTGGATTTGAAGCATGGATTCGTGCGACGGAGCCATTTCTTGGATTTCTTCCTGCACGGGGTCGTGTTTGATCAATTTTGTTGGGGGACAAAATAGAGATAACAATTTGGTGACTCACAGGGGCATCTGCCTACTAGATGAAGAGATCAGTTGCCTTGTTATATCCATTAGGCATGGAGTCATGATTGGTGACCTGAAGCTGTATTGTTCTTCTGAAAATAGACTCTTTGGAGCCCAATTTTAGTTGCTTTGTATTTTTTCTATTAGAAAATGAGCAACTGTCAGGGAAACTATGGGTCACCCTACTATAAATGCTAAAGGGAATAACATGTTCACTTGGAGGCATGTTGAACTGCATGACGACACAAACCTGGAGCAACAAAGAACCTATGCCACAACACTTAGGGAAACAAAACCTACGCTACAACAAAACAATGTGCATATGCACTTAGGGAAATTAAAATCCTATGCTAATATTTACAAGGGTGGAACCTCCCTTTTTTAGTAGCAGTGTTTGAGATGGATCCCGTTTACTGGGATCTACAATTCTTCACCATTCAATCTAGCCAGCTGGAAGGCATTACTACTTTTACACCTTGTGATCATGTAAGGGCCACTCCAAATGGCATCAAATTTGGAGTGCTTTCCTGGATTTTCCCGATCTGCATCCCACTTTAGAACTAAGTCCCCTTCTTGAAAGGTCCTCATTCTTGCCTTCTTGTCAAAAATCTTCTTGATCAATGCTTGATCCTTTTCCATGTTCTGCATTGCATGCTCTCTTGCTTCTCCTACTTCCATCAGCTCTGCATACCTGATTGCCATGGGTTCAAACTCGGCTAGCTCTAACTGTTTCATGAGCTCCAGAGTGGGAAACTCCAATGATATGGGCAATACTACCTCTTTTCCATATACAAGCTTGTATGGGGAGTTACCTGTGGATCTTTTGGATGTGATCCTATCAGCCCATAGAGCTGATTTGAGCCTTGTATGCCAAGTCCTCTAATTTTCATCAAGATTCCTTCTGATAATCCTTAATAGGTTCTTATTTGTGGACTCTTCTTGGCCATTACCTTGAGGGTAATAATTTGATGAGGTGCTGAGATACACACCATTCTTAACTACCCATTCAGTGATCCTTGTACCAAGGAATGCCAATGCATTATCTGATATAATAGTGGCAGGGACTCCAAACCTGGTGGCTATTCCTTCATAAAAATCCAATATGTTGGATTCATTTGCTTCTTTTAGTGCCACTGCTTCAGTCCACTTGGTGAAATAGTCTGTTGCAGTAAGTATCCACTTGTGGCCTTGGCTTGAATTTGGGTTAATCACCCCAATGAAGTCTAGTCCCCATTGCATGAATGGCTGATCCACTGAAATGGGATGAAGGGGAAGGGCTGTTAGCTTCTCCTTTCCTGTGAAGAATGCACATTTTTTACACTTCTTGATCCATGAATAGCAGTCCCTGAACACTGTAGGCCAATAATAACCAGCTTTCATGATCTTGAGAGCTATTACTCGAGGGGAAAAGTGACCTCCTGCTTCCCCATCATGAAACTCATGCAACACTTTCTCAATTTGGCTTGTCCCAATGCACCTCAATAGAACACTATTGATATCCTTCTTAAACAAGACACCACCAACAAGCACATATGGGATGGCTTGTAGTCTGAAGTATCTCCTTTTTGCTTTGTTCCATTCTGGAGGGCACAAACCTGTTTGAAGGTAATGCACCAAGGCTTGGGTCCAACATGGAGTAGGTGCATCAT
Organism: Taxus chinensis; assembly: GCA_019776745.2. Taxonomy (NCBI): domain Eukaryota; kingdom Viridiplantae; phylum Streptophyta; class Pinopsida; order Cupressales; family Taxaceae; genus Taxus; species Taxus chinensis. Next base: position 41,468,787 of record CM034154.1, read on the forward strand.
TAGCTGGTTGTTCTTGATCATTTTGTAGAAATAGGACAACCTCTTTTTCACCCACTGACTTAGCTTGTTGCTTAGAGGTGAGCTGTTCACACAGACCCTTGCCTCAAACCAGTTTGGTCACCTTGATCTCAATGTCATATTCCATTACCTGAGTGATCCAACCTGCCCTCTTCTCATTCAAATCCTTATTTAAAAGGAATTCCTTAACACCAACATGAGATACTAGCAGTTGAATCTTGTTATTTGAGACCAAGTGTCTGAACTTATTTAAGCTCCTAATAACAACAAGGACATGTTTTTCAATGAAAGAGTATTTTACCTCGTAGTCCTCCAAGCTCTGACTGAAGAAAGCTATGGGTTGCTCTGAACCTTCATTGTTGGGCTGGACCAAGATGGCTGAGATGGTGTCTGACCCTCCAAAAGCATATAGCATGAAGTCTTTTGAGAAGTCTGGGTTAACAAGAGTTGGATCCTGTGATATTGCGAGCTTGATGGCCTCAAAACTCTCTTTTCCTTCTGTTGTCCATTTAAATGCAAGACTCTTCTTTAACATCATTGTTAAAGGCTTCACAAGAGTAGAAAAATTAGGTACAAACCTATGAACAAAGTTTATCCTCCCCAAGAAGCTTTGGAGAGACTTTTTGTGTTGTGGCAATGGAAGTGTTTGGATGGCTTCAACCCTTTCAGGATCAATTGTCAATCCCTCTCTTGAGACAATGTGGCCCAACAATTTCCCTTCATGAGCCAGGAACACACACTTTTTTGGGTTTAATGACACCCCAAACCTTCTACATCTCTGAAATACCTGTCTAAGGTGAAAGAGATGGTCTGCAACATTCTTTGAGAAGATAGTGATATCATCAAGATACACCAGGACTATGTTGTTAATTAAGCCTTTGAATGCCATGTCCATAGCTCGTTGAAATGTTGCTCCAGCATTTGATAGTCCAAATGGAATTTTCTTATAAGCATATGTACCCCATTTGGTGGTGAAGGTTGTCTTGAATTGATCCTCCTCTTTCACCATTATCTGGTTATAGCCTGAATACCCATCTAACAATGAAAACCTCTCAGAACCAGCTACAACTTGTAAGATCTGTTCCATTGATGGAAGTGGGTAATGATCCTTAAGTGATGCTCTGTTCAGATCATGAAATTCCACACATAGCCTGATTTCTCCATTTTTCTTTCTCACAGGTACCAAGTTAGCAACCCAACTTGAGTGCTTGATGGGGAAGATGATGCTGGCCTCAATTAGCTTGTTCAATTCTTTCCTCATGAGAGGCTCAATGTGAGGATTTATGGGCCTTTGCTTCTGTCTGAAAGGCTTGGCTCCTGGATCCAACTCGATTGTGTGTTGTGCCACTTTGGGTTGAAACCTCTCAAATATTTATAAGTCTAGGAAAAGACATCTGGGAATTCTTGACAAAGTTGAATAAATTCATATTTTTCTTGTTGAGTGCTCACTTTGCCAATCTGCAATGTTTTACCTTCTTCTATAAAAATGGGTTCTGAATCTTCACCCTTTACCTAAATATTTTTAGGTTATCCTTTCAGAATTGGTCATTTGGGTTGAAGATTGATTCCAAAGTGACAAGACCCTTTGGTAGTTTGTTAGTCCTCAACTGCACTACTTGATCACCATACTACTGCTCCAGTTTATCTTGATTCCTAGAGGAGAACTCAACTTCTTCTTGTAGAAAGTTGACAATTTGTTGATCATTTTCAAAGACTTTCCAACTTGTGTTGTTGTCTAGGACAACTGGCCTTACAACTACTTGATATGGGGCTGAGATCTATCATTCTTGATACTCTCCACAATGTCAAATGTTGCCCCAATTACTGCCAATCTGTCTGCTACTTCATTCTTCTTCCTTGGGATGGAGTTGATGTTGAATGCCTCAAAATCCTCAATGAGGTCCCATACCTGGTTCTTGTAACTCTTTAACAGGTTGTTCTTGGTAGCATTTTGTCCTTGGACCTGATTAGCAACTAGTTCACTATCACCAAACACCTACAAGTTCTTGATTCCTCATTTCCTTGCCCAATGCAGTCCATGGACCAAAGCCTCATACTCTGTTGTATTGTTTGAACAAGAAAATTGGAAATGGAAAGTTGAGTAGTATTTCATACCTTGGGGGGAAACAAGCATAGCTCCTCCTCTGGCTCCTTGCCTACTTCTTGAGCCATCAAAGAATAACTGTCATACCTCATTATCATCTTTGTGGTTGGGCTTAATGATGTCAGGAAGAGGCTGATTTTCCTCATGTAAATAGTAGACTCCTAGCTCAGATTCCTCCATCTCTTTATAGGGGTCAAAATCATGTCTCTTGTTCACCCATTCATCGAGGGTCAAGTCTGGGATACACCCCACCTTGGTATCTGCTTCACAAGTGCTTGGGAGATCCTCCTGATCAAAGGCTGAACAATTGGCATTGATCAGGCTGGGTACATAAGACTCAATATGGTAATCTACAATGGGCTCAGATCTAATTGTAGCCTTAGCTCCATACCTTGTTCTAAAGAGCATGTGTGACCAATCAACAGACAAATAGCCTCCAATCTTAGCAGTGAAGTCTCTCAACAAACACAAGGAAAAATGTGGTGGCAAGTCTATGACTGATATGTTTTGCAATACAGTCACATTGGGGTAGGCGTGTAGTGTGAGGCTCAAATATTTGATGACTCCAACAGTTTTCACTGTTGTCCCATCCAATTACACTACCCCTCTAGAGATGACTTTGTATTGAAGACCCAGTTGATTGGCTATTTTTTTTGGCATTACAGAACTACTTTCCCCCGAATCAATCATGCAATTATGTACCAATTTGTCCCCAATGATCAATGAAACATAGAATGGAGGAGGCTTCAGATTCTTACCTTGTTGTCCTCCATGATTTCCCCCAGTCTGAGCTGCATTGGTAAACACTCTCTCTTTCTGGTTAGGGGGCTGATTTGAGCTTGATCAATTGGCCATAGTAGTCTGCAACAGATCTCTCTGTCCTGGAATGGCCAATGACTCCCACATTGAAATGTTCACATTTGTCTTCTTCATTTGTTCAATGATATTAAATGAGCTATCCTTTTTTTGCCCCTTTCCTGGTACATTTTTCTCTTGCACATGGGTCGTTACAACCAGTGTCTGAGTGGGTTTGGAAGGTGGCTTGGACTGGCTCTGCATACTGGAAGTTGCATTCTGAGTGCCAATACCTTGTGGAGTAATGGAGGGTTGAGGATTACCTGAGTTTGGTGATTTTCCCTCTCCAATATTTCTTTTCTTGGACCATGTATTGGTAGCTACACTTTAGGAAGGTGTTTGATTCATCCCACAGAAGTCTTCAGCTTGCCAATTGACAAGCATAGTCTCACTTGGAGATGCTTCTTGTTGAACTCCTTGCTACTGATTTTCCTCTTGACTAGACTCTTGTGACACACCAATGGTCTGTACCATCAAGGCCTGGTTTAGTGCACCATTAAAGCACATTGATTGGTTATGTGGCTGATTGCATGGGAAACACCAATCATATTCTTGGGCCATGTTGTTTTGTGCTGGAACCAATGCCCTTGATGTTGAAGTTGTGTTTGGATCATATGACCTGAAAGGTCTAACAGCTTGAGGTTGTCCTTGGCTTTGGTTTTGATTTGCAGCCTGAGCTGGTGGCCTATTTTACTGATATGGGGGTCTAGCCTGATACTGAGCTTGAGGCTGATATGGCCTAGAACTCTGAGCTTGTTGCCTCTTGATAGTTACTAACTCATTCCCTAGGTTCTGCAGTTGTTTCATAACTTCTTGAAGCTCTTTTGAGGTACTAGAAGATGAGGTAGAGGCTTCATCTGAACTCTGATTCCTAGGAGTATGTATAGGAGCCAATGTGGGTGTTTGACTAGTGCTTGAGGCTGATAGTTCTGGGTATAGAGGCATAAGTGGCCTAGGAGCAAGTTTGTCAGCTTGAATTAAACAATTTTCAGTTCTTATGGAAATGTTATAGGCTGCAGGTATGGTTGTGCCTCCCATTGATTGAATCATTAAAGCAATATCATAATTTAGAGCTCTAAGAAAGTATAAGAAGGCACCTTCATCTGTGGGATTTACAGCCACTAGAATCCTGTCCCATGTCCTTTGAAATATGAGGTTGAAATCTGTCAACTACTCATTAGGAGCCCTCTTGATTGTTGTCAGTTGCTCCAACAAGGATAGATTATCTCCCTTTTCTCCAAATTGGTCATGAAGAGCTCTACACAGATGGTCCCAAGTTTGAATAGAGCCTGTTGTTAGACTCTGAACCATTGTGAAGCTTTACCCTTGAGTGAAGAGGCTAGTAACTTGACTGCAATGTCCATCTCAGTGATCTCATGGATTACATAGACATTTGCAATGTCTTGAATGTGGTCACTAGGAGAAGTCTGGTTCTCTGAAGTGAAATATGGGATGCTCTTTAATGCTACAACTGGGACTAGATTTTGTGCATTAAGGGTGAGTGGGCTGCTGCCAGTGAAATTGACATAAGGATTTGGTTGTGCCATCCTGATTGGCCTGAGAACCCTTGTTGGTTGAATGAATGGCCTACTAGGAGGAGGTGTTGACAAGGTTCTGTTTGGTGGAGATGGAGACCTCTGGGCTCTTCTCCCTCTTCTCCCTCTATCTGGGGACAAGTGCAGATAGGAAAATAGTCCCTCCTCTCTGGTTCTTGACCTTGTTTGTATTCTTCTCATGAACTTGATAAGCTTGGACTGTTGAAACCAGTAGTTTTTATCCCTTTTTGAGTCACCAGATGTGCAACTTTCAGAGCTTCTTAAAAGCTAAAACATGTAACAAGTGCACATCAATCTTGCTGTAATAAAAAATGAAGACCTCTTGGTCCCACCGAGTGTGCCAAAATTGTTAGTGCAGAATCACAACACCCCTGAATACCTACAACCAGATGGGTTGAGACTCTCAGTGTGATTGCACAACATGGAGCATCTCTCAAAGTGTGGGACCTTGCGAGTTGAGAGAGATCTCTCTGGATTAAGGTTGGTTCCTATTCCTCTGTTCAGGTGCATACAAATAAATTGCAGAGGATCTATTCTAAATCTACTCTATTCTACCAAGGAGACAGGGTTGAGGAGATGCAAGAAAATAAACTAAGCTAATGAGGTGATGCACCAAAGGAATGTTAGACACTCATTTTGCAATTTAACACAAGACCACAGAAATGCAATACAAACACCATGCACAGATGACCAAACTGCAATAAGAGATTAGAGAGACAACAACGAATACATGAGAGGGTCGAGAATCATCCACAAACATATATATTATTTCTCAGGAGTCGATACAGTATATTGCAGTGACCAAGAAGCAAAACTTGCATTACAACCCAAATGAGAGGTTAGGAAAGCTCCACAAATCCTCTTGCAAGTAAAAGAAGAAGGGAGGGCACAAAACAGAAATGTCCAACCTTTTACAATGAGCCCCGACCCTTCCTTTATAGATTCAACACAGAGAGAAGGAGAGAGAAGCGGGAAAATTAATTCGAAGCTCAGCTACAAGCCATTAATGCTCCTACAAATCCACCCCAAATATGTCATGTCTGCATTGATTTCCTGTTCGGTGCATTGAAGGAGGAAGAATGGTGGATCAGATCAAATCTGATCTGGTTGTTGGAGAAAATAGATCTTGTATTAATGGCATGAAGACATTTTTTCATTTTTCACCCACCTAGCTTCTTCAAAATTAAAGTTTCAGATCTCCATGGCGTGGACGAGGTCGAGATCTTTCCAACGGTGCCAAATTTGTCAGATTTCGAGCACTGAATCAAAAGATATGCCCATTTGAAAATTTGAGTCAGGCCCATACAAAATGGTGGGAACCAGTTATCAAAATGGGTCTTTTGAAAATGGACACATGGAGGGCTGACACATGTTTGGGAACCACTTTTGGATTTTTCTTTTGAAGTTGCATCGGGCTGACACGTGGCATCTTCCTGCGGCTTGCTCAGTTTCCTCATGTTTTGACTAAGTCCTTTTACTCGGAGGGGCCATACATCTGACCAGGGACACGTGGAGGCTTGGCACTTGTTTGGAAACCTTCCCCAAATTTTACTCTTGAAGTAGCGTCGTGCTAACACTTGGCTCCCTCTGCTGGCCTATCTCTTCTTTGACTATTCAACCCCGACCCTGTCCCCTTTTTCAGACCTGGGACACATGGAAGCTCTGTGCTCATTTGGAAACCTGCTCAGGATTTTACCTTTGAAGGAGTGTCGGTTAAGACACATGGCATGCCTTCCACCTGTTTGGACTTTTCAACAATGCTCTTCCTTTTTCAGGCCTGAGACATGTGGAAGCTTTGTGCTCATCTAGGAATCACCTTTTTCTTTTCCCCTTGAAGGTGTGTTATTTGAACATGTGGAGGCTTCCGCCAGTCACTATACTTAATTGTTTTGGGCCCAAAATTCACCTTTTTTGACTCTGGGACATGCAGAAGCCTGAAGCTTGTTCGAGTCTTCCTTTTGAATTTAATCTTTGGAGATGCACCACTTGGACACTTGGCAGCTTCCGCTGACTCTCTATACTTAGCCAATTTTGGGGCTCATTCTGAGTCATTTGCAGAGCTCGAAGACTTCGATTTTTTTCCATTTCTTTTCCTTTGAGCCTCTAAATTTCTTTGACACTACTTTCCTCCTTCCTGACCCTGCTGCATCCATTATAGAGCCCACCTACAACCTGTTTACTGGATTTGAAGCGTGGATTCGTGCGACAGAGCCGTCTCTTGGATTTCTTCCTGCAATGTTAGTCAAAAATATCAAAACATCCAAATAATCATCAAAAATCTAAAAAATTATAAAATTTCAAAAAATGGTAAACACCATATATGCAGCTAAAGCCTGTGTCAAATGAATTATCCTTGAACATCAAAATTTGTCCTACAAAAACATCTTTCTAAATTTCTTGCTTGTTTTAGTCTCAAAAAAATTGTGGATCATCATGATCTACCTCCATTAATAAAAGCTAGGTTGCATGTTATGTCAGTCCTCCCGTGTAACAGTGAATTTCTAGGGACTGTGTCATAGTGCACAAAATATCTTCCATGGGACTACTTGTGTCCTCTGTTATTCCCCTCACATGTATCCTTTCTTGGGGCACCATTTTTAACCTTTGTCGTTACAACACAAACATTTGGGAGTTGTAGCTTGATAACAAAAACATTGGTGCAACTGTCTTAAATGTTGTTTGTTTGAGTGCATGTGATTGTACTGGTTTATCTATTAGTTTAGCTGGTTTAATTTTTCTTATTGCATTGCATTGTGTATGTTGCATTGAGTTAGGTATCATTTTCCTTTCTCATATTACATCGCATTATGTATGTTACATGGATATACACACCAATTGAAAAATGTTAGTAATTTAGCTTTTCATGTTATCTTACATTTTTGTTCATTTCAATAAAGGTCAATGATGTAGACCTAGGGGGAAAATGATATAGCCAGGTTGCTTATTGAAAGTTTGGATGCAAAGATTGGGCTTGTCCTATATTATCCATTATCATTTTTTCTCCATTGTCATTTATTATCACTACTAATTTTTCTTCTAAATCTCCTGGTTCAATAAACAACCATGTTTATCCCTATCCTTATTCCTTCTAAATAACAAGGTTTTTTGCACCTTATCTATCCTATTTCTTCTATCCAATTCAATCATATTTTGATGATGGATTGACTTCTTCTATCACCCAATCAACACTCAAGGGGGCATCCTTCATTCTAGTATTTTTTCTTCAAAATTTTACCTATATATTATTGTCTACTATATTTGAAGATAAGTCACTTACTTCACCTCAAATAGGGGTAAATGTAGATACCTAAATTCCACTTTTACAATTTTATTAGCAAAACACACACTATAATTAGTGATTTCCACTAATTAACTAAAATTTCTTACCACTTTAGTCAATTAACAGTGCTTTTTTGGTTACAAAGTCCCTTTTGCATTCAATTTTCCACTTTACGACGAATCGTAAGCCAAAATCCTCTTCAAAATACACAATTAGCATTTATTAGCTAATTAGGCCTATTTTTCCCTTGTCTAGTCAATATACCCTACTATTGGCTCAAACCCCTCTTCCAACCACTCAAAATCACCCCACTTTCCTCCACAATGTCTTATCAAGCTTCAAAATCTTATCCTATCCTCCTAGTTGACCCGAAGCGGTTGATTAAGGCTCCACACATCTTAATCACTTGATAATTCACTAATTATGATTAGCAAGGCCTAATCATGATTAGAAATTCTAATCTAATTTGGGGATTTTAGTCCCACATGCACCAAAATACAAGTTTTTCTCAAAAGGAAAACTATAACAATAGTTCACCTCTTACCTTAATACTTTTCACCGTGCTTTGATTTGCATCTCATATAATAAATATGATATATATCCAAGTTCAATCCTTGCCTAAAGTCTTCAACAAGGTTAGTAGATGGATATATAAAGTGACTTTGGAATTCATTTTGAGAGGCCATTTCACCTTGTTAGAAGTAGTAACCATCCGAATTTGATTTCCCTCTTAGGTCTATTTAGGCCCATGTTAGGTTATTGAGCATATTAGTAGGCATGTTTAGTTAGATTTTGAATTATATTCATGTTAGTTGAGAATTCCTTTAAGCTTCTATCTTAATTTTACATTCCTAGAATTAGAGCCTTGATTAGAGATGGATATGATGTTAGCCTTCCTTAGTTAGTCGTGTAATTTGCTTTGTAAATTTTAGGGTGCTTCTAGGTTCAATTAGACACTTGTATTGATCAATAATTTTGAGTGTGAAATGAGGTAACTAATATATCAATAATTCCTTTTGCAGAATACCTTTAACTTTTTTACCTTTACAAATTTACTGAAATGCTTAATGATATTTTCTTTAAATTTATGAAATAATTTACTTATGTATTATTTTCCTATAGTAGGATTCCAAAAATTAGCATTCACCAATGTCATGACATCAAGTAGATCGCCCCTTTTAAAGAATTATTTAATCTCATAGGATAATCTTGTTGAAATCTTTCTTAATTTTGTATGTGTTTCATACAGTATATTAGCATATAAATTATGTGTTGCATGTACTTTAAGTTCTACTACTGTGATGTAATTATTTTGGAAAGTGTGCATTAGAATATACTTTCCATTAATGATTATACAAATATGATCCTTGATGTTAAATTTCAAATAGATTTTCAGATCCTTTATATATGTTAAAGTTTTCCAACTACTAAAAACAGGTCCCTTAAAACTATGCTAAGAGTTGTATACCATATCTAGATATTAACATACCCATTTTCTCAACCTTATGAAGTCAACAATATATATGGATCTTTCTGGAACATTTTTCATTAACTAAGTTATTTTCTTTAACATAGGGAGAATATCACATAGTCTCGATAATTTTTTCAAATATTTTAAATGGTACAAAAAATCATTTTTTTCCAACTTGTATACAGTATCTAACTATAGATATTATTTTTTTTTAAATGCATGTAGTCTCATACATGGAAATCCATCTTATATCAACATCTTTGAGGATATTTTTACCATTAGTCACTCGAATTGTAAATTTATAAAACTATAAAAAAAATATTTGGACTACTTGTCATATAAGTTTGTAAGTCACAGATTAGCTCTTCCAATTTTGTGACATTTACAAATGTGAGCTAACAATTTTGTATGCAAGACTCATGTTATGATTTGCATACTGAATTCGAATCAAATATGGTGAAATTTTGTTTTATAGGCAAACACAAAGGCCACTTCTATGACCATGCATCAATGATGCACCATTAATACCAACACACACCAACTTAGTAACAATTTCATAGTCATTCATACAAGTTATATTCCTCAAATTAGAAATAACCAATTTGCAAAGGTTTTTAGCATTAGATTTTTCAACCATTTTATGAAGGTTAGGTAAAACTTGTTCTATATATAGTTAATTTAGCATTTACCTTTAGTAGTTAGTTTGCTACCAAATATGTAACTTAATTATTTAATGTTTGATATATGCTTAATTTGTTATAACCATATTGTTGTTTTATTATTCTCGTATATGTTTTGGTTAGGTTTTTGTAACCTATAAAACCTCATGGTTTTCTTTATTTGTGTATTCAATACTTATAAGTATTGTAGCTCTTTCTACTCATTATAATCAGTTTGTAAGTTGTTGAATGTAATCTTCTTTTAATATCAAAAAAACACTCACAGGATGCGTCCCTGTTTCCTGGTCCTCAGAAATGAATATATAACAAATTAGTTTTCCTTGAATGGTTCTCAAAATTATAAAAAATCATGCAAATTCATGATGTGTTGTCACCTTTTTTGACCTCATCAATGGACAGTAAGATAAACCTTGTATTTTTTACTATTTCTTTCAAATCTTCCTTTTCAATTATTGATATACATTTTTCCATTTTCCAATAACTTCTCTCCTACTAAAGTGATTGTGGAATGTTAAGAAACCCATTATGTTGAAAAAGAACCTTAGAATCCCAAAAATATAAATTTATTCTACCATTTTTAAGAATTTGGAATATAGTATAGAACTGTGTATATTTGGCATGTAGATTGACATCCCTAAATTTTCCAAATTGTGCACTAATTATTCCCCCTTTCTTAACAAGATGTTTTACACTTTTTTTTTCTCATTTTCATACTCAGTTACATGTCTTACATGCAAACATTCTTTTATATTTTTTCATTTATGTGTCTTTATTTCTTTTCCATTATTTTTCTTAACTCACATATATTTTTCCACAATGTTTCTCAAATGTGTCCAACTTTAGTTGCATTCTTTTGTATTCTATTATTTTCCGACTACATATTTTACATCTACTTTCTATTGGATTATCACTACCATTTATTGGTTCTATATGTTCAATGAATGGATTTTTTTGCTTAGTATACCCTAAAAGGCATCCCATTTTTCCAACTAGTTATCTTCCTTCACATTGATTTTTGTTAAGAATTTTCAACTAGAGTTTATGTTTCATGAGAACCGGGAATATCTTCTACTAGTTTCATCTCATCATTAGGAATATCTTCCATTGGACACATTTGATAGTAAGGATTATCTTCTAACTCTATCATGTCAACATCAATAATATCCTCATGTGTTGACATGTTATTCTAATTAATTGCTTCATGTGGTGATATTTTATTTTCATTAATTATTTCATGTGGGATAAAATTATCAGTGGGGTTTTATGCATTAAAAAGGGACAATGGTTTGGCTATGATCTTGAGACATTAAACTAAACTAACCCAGAAAATATATAATCTATTACCTATATTTGGAGTGGATGTAAGCTATGTGGACGATATTTTTGGATTCCTAAAATAATTTAATATGTTTATTTTATTTTTCAATTAGTCTTTCATCTTTTTATTATCACCATAGGCCATTGTACCTATGACCAATCCAAGTTTGATTTACCTAGGGATAAGATTTTAACGAGCATATGTAAATAACTAGAAACATGGGTACAGATTGGTAGTGCATGTTACCAATCGGTAGCATATATTTGCTTCTAACCCTATGATCAATTGATGTTAAAATACCTATATGTTGGCATACAATAGTGATATACTACTAGTAAGTTACAAAATAAAGTTGTATGGATACATAGCCTGCTATGGAGGATTGGATTGTCAACACCCACTTAGTATAGTGAATTAAGAGTAGAATTAAAAGACTACCAAATCAAAGGTTGGAGATTAGAGATTATATAGACATAAATTTGTGTGTGTTTGTGTGTGAAGGTGAATGTGGAAATTTATCTTTCACAATACAATGACATATGAAGATAGCTACGTCAACTATTTTTATAAGGGCTTCCTATGTGAACCATATTTGAAAGAATGTAAATTTTCACTGAAAGCGGAGAACTTGTAGGTCAAATTGTATTGTGAACCAACTAATCAATATTTTGTAAAGGCAAATTTCAATAACCTAGAGATTCAATGTAGGGACCAATATTTTCCACTACGATTTTCCATTAGGGTATTGTCGAAGGTAGCAAACTATAGTCATTTAATTTCAGTTAACTAGTTATTATTTATTATGGGACTTTTGAATCAATTACAAGATTTTGCTATGAACTCTAATAGATTAAATAAACAATGAATTTAATGGAGGTAATACAATATTTTAAAACTTGCACAATTTTTAACAAAATAATTGAGGAATATAATGCATTTATTTCTCCAATCTGATTGAAGTATATGTAAATTAAGTATGTTATTCCAGCCTTCAACGGTTTTAAGAAAAATATGATGTCAGAGCAATTATATACAAGCATGTGTGGACCTATTTCCATAATTTGGGTCAGTTTTGTGGTTCTACTTCTGAATGCCCTAAAGGTAGATGACAAGATTTTGTTCACCAATCTCTGAAAACATCTTAATGCATCATTCAAATGCAGCTGATGAAATTATGTATGACTACATGTGAAAATATGCCGCCACGATATGTGTACATGAGCCAGACAAGGATGCCTATATGTACCATCTCCTTTGAAACCTCAATTATTTCTGAAGCATTGCATATACAAGGTATGTCTTGAAGTTTTTGATTATGGTGCAAAGCTCAACATAGGAGATCTTGTCGGGTCCTTGAGACCCCAAGCATTTGCCTCATATGGTTACTGGAAAATATTAACTTGTTTCTAAAGATATGCCTGAATGGGGTTTTTTTAGACAAATTGGGTTAAATTTAACTCATAGATCATCTCATACAATATTAATGCCAAAAAATATTCTTCTATTTTAGAGTTGTTATATGCCACACATCACGTTGTAAAAATACTCATGACAAGTGTAATAATTCATTCCATAATTAATGGCTACATTTTTGTTAGAAAGAGGAAATAATAGGAAAAATCAATTTCGTATATGTTTAAGAGAAATATTTATTTTTTATTGCCTATGATTGTTGAGGAAGGTGCTCCTACATTGGTGGATCACAAACAACAATTTATGGCAAGTTTATATACACCTATTCAAATGATAAATCAAAATAATACCTAGATATGTGAAATACTTGGGTGAACATGGTATGTTATCTTACTAGTCCTAATTTTAGTTGATTACTTTTTGTTTATTAAAATATGAAAGCTAAAAAATGATGAAAACTTTTAGTAGATGCAAGTTTGTTGAGGATAATAAATACGTAGATCAAAACACAAAATTGTTGGGGTTGATAATGTCAGGCGGGATATCATTTGATAGACCACTACATATGACCCATTATTAAAAAAATTATCTAATAAACTTAGTCGATCTCTCATAGCCTTGAAATAAAATGAAACAACATGACCGTTCACCCATCCTATATAAATAGGATGATCCCTCACGGGATTGGACTTACTGATTGATTATATACATTCTCAAGATATTTTATATATGTGAGAAATTATACTGTGAGACATTGGTCTACTATTTTTATTTGTGAGACCAAGGAGTGAAGTGGAAGTGTTGGGTTAAAGATATGATAAATTCTTCTTATAAGGCAATGTTTTATCTGTGGGGTTTTCTCCTTCAGGTTTCCCCATTTAAATATGGCGTTATCTGTCTCTTTTTACTTTTAGTTGTTTAATTTCAGCTCATGTTCTTAAGCTCTATAATTATCTATTTGTAATAAGCTAAATCTATAATTAAATTTACTACATAACATAATCTATAATCTTCAGGCATTTTATTTCATTGGATTTATAATTTATTAAATTATATATTCTCTTATAGTTTCCCTAACATGGTATCAGAGATTGTGACATTATGCGTATGCAAAGTCCATTTCGAAGCTTTTAATTTACTTAGATGCAAAGAAGCTTAAAGTCTGTTCATGGATCTAAGAAACCCTAAAAGTTCTGTACAGTCATTTTCAAGTAAACCAAGTTTAAATTTCCAATTCCTGCCTAAATATTAATTGAAATATTGTGAAATATTAGCTAAATGGTTGTTTAAGCTATGTTTGATAAATTTTCTACTTAGATATGTACTTTTGTATCTATGCTTATATGACATATTTAGTTTAAATCCATTCCGTCTACGTGAGATTTTTTTAAGCTTTTCACGTTCTATTTATAGCCATTAGTGGTATATCTTTATCTGTGGATCCGAAAGGATATCCTTAAGATCTAGTTAGTTTGGAGCATTTAAATCCACCCCATCTCTATAAATCTTTAAATTTTTGATAGATTCTCCTTTGTGCAAAGCCCAATCCAATCAATTTTTTACCATATAGTTTTGCTTTGTCATGTTTTTTTATTTTTATCCTATCCGTTTTTGCTAAGCTTGTAGCAAATAAAAATAATCCAAATAGCTTCTTTGTAGTCTCCTTTCTGTGTTTACGAAGCCCGCTCGAATCCTTTATTGTATTTTTCATTTTCTTTGAAGTTTTGTTGAATGCAAAGCTTGAGCCAATCATTTTTCTCCATCTAGCTTCACATTTTCATTCTTTTATTAGATCTTTTAGTTATTATGAAGCTTGAGCCAATCAAAAGTCTCCACCTTGCTTCGCATTGTCGGTTTTATTCTTTATCTAATTGTCATTTGTGAAACACAAGCCAATAAGGGCTTTACATGTTTTCGTGGGGTCAGACCTTTTTTAGCTTACTTTTGACACATGCAAATTTTGATTCAATAGGATAGTTCTGTGTGTCTTCTTATTTCACATATGTTAGTATTTTCATTTATGGCAGTGGCTATCCAATAAGAATTAGCCACCTTTTCACATTTTTCAGTGTTTTCAGTCTTATGAAAAGTGATTCATTTAAAAGGCTTTGGGTGTGTCCATTTCTAACATAAGTCATTTTGGTTGCACTACGAAGTGTGAACCAATTGCATTTGGAAACGTATACTCATTTTTTTTGTTTCTATCTTCGCAAGTGTCAAAATTTGTCTTTTGGGGTCTCAATCTTTACTTTGACTTAGCCACTAAGATTATGACACCTATCTTTTATTTTTTTGGACATGAACTTTATTTTCAAGTTTAGATTATTCTGAGGACTTTAAGTCCACCCAAGGAAATCTAGTTAAAGTTTTACAAAAATTTGCTAAGTGTATATTGTCATTTTTTATATCTTTGATAAGCGACATCATTTGATTAAAAAAAATTATTGTCTTTTCTTTCAAATTTTTTTTGAAGTTTTTCAAAGTGTGAAATAGTGAACTAATTAATTAAATACATGTGTATACGGTTGTACTGTCTTTTTTTTAATTAATTGTCTTTTGAATTATTAGCTACACTGTGAAGTGTGAGCTAATTGAAAAGAGACACGTGTTGTATCTTGTTTTGTCCGCGGATTTTTGAAATTTATTTATATCACGGGTTTAGTATTATCTTTATACCATGGATTTCTAAATTCTCTTTTTACTGCTGGTTTTTTCAAAGTTTTTTTGTTCTGCGGGTTTAAAAATATTTCTTTATATTACGGATTGTGAAGGTTCTTGATACCGTGGATTTTCTAATTCTCTTCATTCCGCAATTTTTTCAAAGTCTGGGGTCTATGAGATTTTCTAAGGTGTCTTTATCTCATGCAAATTCCAATTTTTTGAAAATCTTAGATATTTTCTCTGCAGCCTTTTCCATGGATTTTCTGTCTTCATTTATTTATATGTGTACATTCGTATAACTAATAAAAAAATTTCTAGCTTGTTATTTTGTCCCTCTATTTGTCTTCCTTGGTTCATATTTTTAGTTGTATTCATGTGTCCATTACTCATATAAGCATTAAAAATGGATAGTTCTATAAGTTTTTCGATTGGATAAGTCTCAAATTTTGAATGAAAAAAATTACAACATATGGAGAGTGCGATTTAAAATCCTATTTTATGGCTATAAATCTTTGGGATTTTTTGATTGGTGTAGAAAAATGATCCCACAAGGTAGATAAGAAGCCCCTGAAAACCTTAGTTCCTTTTCTATGAGATCTCAGGAATCTTTGTCCATCCTTTTGCAAAGCATCAAAGATGAATTCTATGATGCATATATGTCATATGGAATCACTTGCCTACAGATGTCATGGAAGTAATTGGAGACAACTACTCATGAAGGTACTAGTCATTGTCTAAAGATAATTAAGCTAGTTTTAGAGCTGTTCACAATTCCTATGAAATGGGATGAGAAAATTGTCAACTATTTAGCTAAAATCAAGAACATTAAAGATCAATTAGATGACTATAACTATGAATTGTTTCAAGAAAATATTTTGTACTTCATTATTCAGATAAATATTCATGAGAAATTCAGAAATCACATCTCATTTCTTAATTCTAAGCATCATAATGAGAATGATCTTCCTGATCTAGACACTTGGTCGTCTTTATTGATTCAAGAAGAGAGAGTTATGGAGAATTTTGATTCAAAAGAGACTTGTTCTCAATCATCTATTTTATCATAAGGCAGATAAATCTACACAGTATATGATTATAGCAATCCAAATTAGAAATCATAATATCAGATCTAGATTTAAAGACAAATCTTAAGTCTAATTCTACTAAGTTAAAATAATCAGAACTTAAAAATTCAAATTTAATGGAACTTTTAATAAGGGTGGAAAATTTGGGCATAAAGAGTCTAATTATAGAGTAAAAAATAAAAAATTATGTCAAGAATGCTAAGAAACAACAAGTTTAAAAATCAAAATAAAGGTCAAAGATCAGGAAGCAAAATCATGCAAATGTAGTTGAGCAGTCTATTGCCTTGTATACTGCCCTTTCAGCTTCAAATGAAAATGAATGGATTCTTGATAGTGGTTCCTCTAAGCACATGACATGTACTCTTTGTATCCTCTCAGATATATTTGAATATGAGGAAAATATCTATCTAGGAGATAACTCCATCATTAGATCTGAAAGTTGTGGAAATGTTAAATTTTCAAATCATGTAACTAGGAATGTCTTGTATGTTCCTCAACTCAAAAAGAATCTTTTGTCTTACTCTCAGATAACCAAAGAAAATTGTAAAGTTTTTTTTGTAAGATAAGTGGTATGTACAAGATAAGTTTAGTAGTATTATTTCTTCTAGTATTCAGAAAAATGGATTGTATATATTTAATGGTTGTGCCTGAGTATTGTTTCTAATTCTTCTTCTATAAATGATATTCAACTTTGGCATGAAATAATTAGGTCATGTAAATTTCAAAATATTGTATGAGATGTCTAGACTTAATCATTGTTGTTTCTCTTCCAAAAATAAAGTTAGATCATGAAACTTGTGAAACTTTCCTATGTGGTAAGCAACATGCTCAACTGTTTCAAAAACATCATGATCCAAATTATTCTCAGTTATTATAAATGATTGATAGTGATGTGAGAATTCCACTTGAGGTTATTTCTCTTAGTTGTTCCTTTATATGTTGTTTGCTTTATTGATGACTTCTCTAGAATGACTTGGTATTATTTTATTAAGAATAAATATGATTTCTTTTCTAAGTTTCATGAATTTAAATATTTAGTTGAAAATGATTATAACCCCCTAAAAATTAAGAAAATTAGGACTGATAATTGAAGATGAATATGTCGGAACAATATTTGGATGAGTTCTATGTGTCATGTGGGATTCAAAGAGAGTTGACTAATTCTTATTTCACATCAACAAAATGGCATTGCAGACAGAAAATAATAAAACTGTCTTAGAAATGGATAGGACTATGATTCATGATTCTAATGTGCCTAAGTTATATATGGGATGAAACCATGAATACTATTTGTCTATATTCTTAATAGAGTTCCTACTAAATCTCTTCATCAAGCTACTCCTCATGAATTATGGACAAAGCAAACAACCAAATATTTCTCACTTAAGAATCTTTGGTAGTCCTGCTTCTATCGTTCATTCCAAAAGACAAGAGGAAGAAGCTTGATCAAACCTCATTTTCTTGTCTTTTTGTTGGCTATGGTAGTAGAACTAAAGGTTTGTGAATCTATGATCATTTCAAGCATGACATGTAATAGAAAATAGGAATGTTTTTAGGGCTTAGAAAATACATTCTGTGATGCATTTCTCGTCAACCCCCTTCTATTGCGTCTCTTGAGATAGATCCTGATAATATTCCTCCCAATGTTATGGAAACAAAAGTTAAATGGGACAGATTATCTTGATTTAGACTATGATGGGAGATTGAGGGGGAGTGATCTCAAGATGTCCTACATGACTAAGGTTACTAAATGGGCTCAAAATATGTTCTTCAAAATTCTCATCCTGATTAGTATTAGAAAGATAACTAGAAGTCAACATACTTATCATGCCTTGATTGACCCTTTATGAGGTTGAACCATAATATTTTGAAGAATATGGTCATGATGATAGATAGATTAATGCTATGAAAGATAAATACAATGATTTGATTAAGAATAACACGTGGGAACTATTCCCTCCTCTTTCTAAGAGAAGCAATGTAGGATCTAGGTGGTCATACAAGATCAAATATAACTATTTAGGAGAAATTTAAAAGTTAAAGGAAAGGATGGTAGCTTGTGGTTTCACTCAGAAACTCGGTCTTGACTATGTTGATACTTTTTGTTCTTCTGTAGTTAAGATGAGCACCGATTTGAGTTCTTCTTGTATTAGCTTGCCCAATATGGTTGGGAGATTAACCAAATGGATGTTAAAAAATGATTTTCTTAAATGGTGAATTAAAAGAATAAATCTATATGAGTCATCTTAAAGGTTTTAAAGAACCTATTAAAGCACTTTATGTTTTTTATCTTACAAAGTCTTTGTATGGTCTTAAACAAGCTCCTAGAGCTTGGTATGTGTACGTACCAAAAATTGTAAGGTACTGTACTGCCGAAACAACGTAACAGGTGCCCCAATGATGATACAAGTCTCCTCGCAAGGTGTTCGGGATCTGGAAAAGATCTCCAAGTGTGCGTTAACATCCCGCATGCCCTGCTTAGCCCCCGCATGCTTTGTTTTTCCCTTTTCCCCTCTTTTCTTGACCTTTTGCTCTTCAGTGACGAAACCGCCACCTTGCTTGGGTGGTGGTCTCGTGACTGCCGCCCTGATCAGGGTAGCGGTCCTGTAACCACCGCCTTGCTTAGGTCGGCTGTCCTTTACGCATTTTCCAGAAAGCTCTTTTAACACGACTCACGTAATTTCAATGTTTTACCAGCTTTCTTTCACCACCATAAGCTTGCATTTATGATTCTGGTTCCCTGGAATAGTGTTTTGCCATTGTTTATAGTTTAAGAGTTCTATTTGGTTTTTACCTTGGGTAAATGCAAATGCTATAAATAGTTGGCTTGTGCTCAAGCAAATGGCCCCTCAAATTTTCCTCTGAATTTCTCTTTGCAATAGATTTAGTTTTCATTTTGCTTAGAGTTCTTAGTTTCTTTCATTGCATGCCTAGTTAGTGTTGTTTTGCTATTAGGAAGCCACATATCCATCTTGTGCAAGTGTTGTTATCATTTTATCCAATCCATTGGAGTAGAATAGTTTGTTTGTCAATAGGAAGCCATTAAAGTTACAGGTTTTGGCTCCTCAAACAGGATAGTTTCAGGTTCTGGATGTTTCATGTTGCATGACTCGCAATAAATCCCGCTAGGAATTGCATAAGCCAAGCTCTGTACTCTTGCGCTATCCCTCTCCTACTCGCATTGTATTCAGTCTGTATCTTGAGCTGCCTTTGTCCCAATATCTACTTCTGTTGATGCTAGCATTACACACTTTTCTGGATCCACGTGAACACGAAGGAACGAGGAGATCACACTGAGGGGACAAGATCACACACACCATCGGATTCGCCACTGTTCTGCGGAATCCAGGTTCTAGCTTTCAAAGTTCTAGTTAGAAACATATCAAATAAAGTAGCCAATCACTTTATTTCAGTCAATTCTACTCTCGATATTTCCAGGGAAGCTGTGGGGATTGATAGTTTCTGAGAAACTATGATTCACTCCTCACTTCTGAGGTAGGATCGAGAGCCTTGCAAATAGATTAAGTCAGTTATTTCATTGTTTAGAATAGATTACAAAATTACACAGACAAATAGCTATACTCGGTTATCTTGTTTGTTTTAAATTGTCGTCATTAGATTAATTGTCAAATTCTAGGTATGTTAAAGTAGTTGCTCTTTTAAAAATTCATTCATAATAGTTCATCAGAAAATACAAAAGAAAAAGGAGAGAGAAATCATATATGCTATAGATATACTTCACGTAGTTAAATTTCATTTTGCTGCAGTTCGTTTTACATTGTTACTTTTGTATGACAATCACGGGACCTAGGGAGCCCAGAGAATATGTATTCGAGCCAATCGTGCCCCAGCCCAATCTCATCACAGCAATAACTGATATAGATCAAAATCTTAGGATCCAAGTCTTCCGAACAACAGTAAGCTTGCAACAAATCAATTCCCAGTTGAGCGGATTAAACATAGAAGATGACCAAGCACACACGTTTTGGTCAAATCAACCAAATTACAGATTACCCTAGGTAAATATCCATATGACTGTAAAGGGGTTTGAAAGAGAGTAAACATTCGGTTGTGATCCTTTGGTCCCACAACCAGATGCAGGAGACATTCTCACAGATATAGATACTAGCTTAAGAATTCAGGTTGCAAGAATGCCTGTAAGGTACTCTGAGAAGATCACACAGTTATTAATTTTAAATATAGAAGGCTAGAGAAAGCATATGATTACTGGATACTAGGGATTAGGGACTAAATTCATATGCATGACCATAGCAGGACCACAACAACCATACGAGTCTACGGTTGTGATCCACAAATCCACAACCCAACGAATCCGTAAGTGAATCAGACATAGACACTGGCCTACGCACACTAGTATTCAGATCTACTCCACTTCCACCTATCATCATTGAATAGTTATCCTTACTAGACATAGCAGCTAACAAAGCTAAGGAGTTCTGGACTAAGCCAGAGAATCGTCCATAGAGTTAACTATATTTACCATCCACCATATGACCTTATCTGGAGACATACACGAAACTATCCCAGGTCATTTTCCACGTATTCCACAACCTATAGACCGAATCACGCCAGAGCTTGATATTGATTGGAGCCTTCGAGCAGTCATCCTTGCTGATCGATCTATCACACTAGTTCAGGTTAGGAGGGCCTTCTTTGCCTTAGATTCACAAGTTCCACTAGTGCACGTATTGAAGACATTAGATTTCCTAACTAGTTTGTCTGCATCCCATACATATTCCATCCCCACCGGCTGTCTCGGCACGACCTCAAGAGGTCGGGTGCGAGGAAGAGTTACTTTTAGATTCCCACACTCACTTGTCACTTTTTCATCGTACAAAATTGGTGAACCCAACGTGAACTATTTTCCTTTCTACTCTGGAGTCAGATTTCTACTAGTTCTTTCAAATTAAATGACTCTTTCATCTTTACTACCTCATTAGCTTTCACCATCACCTTTTCTCCTTCCCATTATTCTGCGGGTATTCATATACCCCCCGAATATGTCGGGATTCGATGCATATGGCAGTCCCCTCTTGGGCCTTGAGGCATACTACGCCCAACAAAATAGGCAATCATCACCCTCACTCTCAGTATGGGGTGACAACTACTCAGCTAACCAGTTGTCAACACAAACTCCAAGGATCAGATATAACTCATCTTTTCAAACTAAGGAGTTAGATCAGCTCGCTCAAACGCAACAAACAGAGCCTTCAGGCTCGAATAATATGACGTTCACCGGAGAATCTGGTTCATCTCCTCAGGTGCTGCTTAGACCACAAATTAGTAGACAATCAGACTCATACCTGGGTTTAGATGATGAACATTTGGTACGTTATGCCAGGAATGACCAACGTTCTCAAAGTATGTACCCACCTATAGGAGGTTTACAAACACAACTTGAAACCTCTTTCCAAGAAAATACCTCCATACCACGTCATATAGGAAATGCCCTCAGGGAAACTTGGTAGGGCAGTGATCAGTTCATAGCAGGATATCACATGCCTAAGCAACACCATGATATACAAAAAATGCCATCAAGGCAAAGTATTGTGACTTCACCAAATGAAGTCATTTCAGCTCTAGTAGAAAAGGTTAGGGAGTTAGAACTTATCCAAACAGGTCAAAATTCTCAATACATGCAAGCAGGAAGTTCCAAACCTCCACACCATCCTAGCCAATTAGACCTCCTCACCAGAGTAGGCACGTTAGGCATGACTCCTCAGTATTCACAAAAAATGCCAATTAGACCTACCATCTCTAACACTGTTCCTCCCAGTCTAGTACAAAACAATCCATTCCTGGACAATACCCCATCATACTTAAACATGTACTCCAAATCACCACAAGGGGATATGTTCTCCTCTCCCGGCATGTTTTCTCAAACACAGGTGTTTCCTTATGCCCCTACCAACGCATACGCTACGCCATATCAACAACCCATTCCACCTCCACTCCCTCAGCAAGTACCATCAATGGTCGAAACCTATGCGATAGGGACTTATTCAGAATATTTGAAAGAGCCCTTAGACTTCACCATACGAAGTGTCATGCTTCCAAGACCCCTTCCTAATTTACCCAAATACAAAGGTGAGGGAGATCCAAATGCACATATCAAGGCTTACGCTATAGCCATACAAGAACTACTCCCATGGGATGGGGTTGTTGCTAAGATATTCCCAAAAACCTTGGAAGGCATCGCTCTCGATTGGTATTATAGAATACCTGAGGCTTCCATCCATTCGTTCAAGCATCTCATGTTAGAATTCATCAAGGCCTTTGACATGAACAAATTATTAAGGACAGGAATCAGGGAATTCTTACACATCAAGCAAGAACACAACGAATCTGTCACCCATTTCATCCAAAGGTGGCGTACAGTTATTTATTCTTCAGCAAGTGCTCCAAACATGGATCAAATGGAACTATGTGATTTATTCCTTCATTCTCTTAGCAGAGAGGTGAAGGAAGAAGTCCAGAAGTTCCCATTAAGAACTTACGATGAAGTACTTGAGAGTGCTCTTCAAATAGATCAAGCGGCAATTGATAGTGGTCACAAAACATATGGAGCAAATGGGAGGTTAGTCACCTCCAACCAGAACACTACAACTTATCCTACTACCACGAACGTCAATCAAGGACCTAAAATCCTTAATAAAAATCAGGGTGTAACAACAGATGGAGTAACCGACCAGCCTAAGAAGGTAAATGTTGTCAATACTCCATCACAAATAAACAACCAACGAAACAACAACTTTACCCCGACAATCAATACAGTGGATTTTAATCATCCACAACAACAACAACAATGGAAAAATCCCACACAGGGTCCAAGCCAAAATTCAACTAGATACCAAAACCAGAATTCAAACCAAAGACAACAAACGCAAAATTTTAATCCTAATAGGCAACGGTTTGATCAAAATTTTGGGCCACAATACACACCAAACCAACAAACTAGGAATTACAATCCTAATTCGTATTGTGGTTTCCACAAAATTCAAGGCCATGACACTAGAACATGCCGTGACTACAATAAATTCATGCAACGCTTGCCAGATGAACAAAGACAACTTTTCATAGATATGTTCTTGGCAGATCCTACGTCACCAGCATCAAATACCTTTTCAAGGGGCTGTTTCCCCTCAAAATGCACCCCCTCAAGATCTTTAATGATCCGCTCCCCAAATCACAATAACAACAGGCTAAATCTAACTGGGACGAACAAGAGCATAATGACAGGAAATAATGATCATGAAGCTTCAACTTTGCTAAATCCATTAGTTGAGCCACAACTAGGAAGTTAGCCATGACCTAAGATAGTCAGTTTAGTAGAGTTAGATGCCAAACTATCCATCGAAGCTGTAACAAGGACGCGAGAGTATTTCTCTTAGCCAAGTCCAAGCCACCTGCCGGGGACAGATAACTTCAAACAAATAGTAGCAAAGCCTGTGGGTGCCTATGATTTAATTAATGACCTAACAAAAACCTTCTCACACATCTCCTTTTTGGATTTATTAAAAAATTTCCCTACCCGCAAGGCTACTCTTTTAGAATCATTAGGTTTAGGCCATTTAATTAACATCACTCCACCTCCTGAAACACAGGTAAATTATATAGACTTTGATGTTTATCCTCTAGGGCAGGCAGATATGGATGTCAAATTCATATTCGAAATAAACAAAATGCCAACAGATGCTGAGATTGCACGCTAGGGGTGATCCAACCTTACATTTGCAAGTATGGGTTTATAACAACTATGTAAAGTGTGCAATGATAGACGATGGGGCAGCGGTTAACATAGTCCCCTTCTCTTTCCTTCAAAAGCTAGGGTATGGAGAAACCAATTGTTCCACAACTCAAAACACACTAAGGGGCTATGATAGCCTTAAAGCCACCTCGGTTGGAACTATAATATTACCGGTCACCTTAGGACCCAAAACCATCTTGACTGAGTTTTATATTATAGATCGGGAAACTAACTATAATATGATCCTCGGTCGACCATGGATACACCGCATAAAGGCAATCCCTTCTACGCTATTTCAAGAAGTAAGATTTTTACACTTAGGAAAGATATTTGTAGCCAAAGGTGATCCAAAACCATTCGATGTACACCTAGCTGACTTAAAGAAAAGACCAGGCATGCACTCAGAGTTTGAACTCCCAACAAACCAACTTAATAAACCTACCGACGCAAAACCAAAAGAAAAGTTGGTACCTACGACAGATCTTGAAACTATGAGCCTAGCCAAGGCAACCCCAACCCCCAAAGATGAGGCTAACACTGTAGAAATAGTATCATTAGGAACTACTGCAAAAATCATTGAATTGATAGAACAAGATCTACCAATGTTCTTACCATTTGATTCTGTAGGCGTGGGATATTCCCTAGGTGTCGGTTCTCTCCCAGTGGTAGATCTCTGCATGGTAGAGGTAGAAGATGTTAACACAACAAATATCCCAACATCTATACTCCCAGCTAAATATTGGACTCTCCATTTTGATGGGGCTAGATGTCGTTATGGAGTTGGGGCAGGTATAATCCTTACTTCTCCCAAGGGGAAAGTCCTACCATTTGCCTTTAAACTAAAATTCAAATGTACAAACAACGGCACTGAGTACGAAGCCCTCCTCCTTGGCCTCATCTTAGCTAAGAGAATCGGTGTTGATAACATCAGAGTCTTAGGAGACTCACAATTGGTAGCAAACCAAGTCTCTGAGATATATGAAACCAAAGCCGAGCACTTACAGCTTTACAAAACAGCTGTATTGAATTTAAGCAAGGAGTTTGACTTCATATCAATTGAAGCAATCCCGCGAGAGAAAAATCTTCTCACTGATTCAATAGCAACTTCAGCATCACATTTTACTCCAAACAGTAAGTTAGAGGATACCCATTTCATAGTATCCCTTCGTGATGAACCATTGATAAAAACAATGAAAAATTCTCTTTTAAACGGAAATGAAAACAAATCTACTATCCTAGACCACATTGATAGTGATATGGCCACTCTGAATTACTTAAACACCTATGTGGCATTACATCTCTCCTATCATATGATAGATTTGTCCTTAATCCCACATTCATCTTCCTACTTCGAAAATCCCATGATGGAGCTTCCCTCGTAAATGGAACCTAGCGTATACACAGTAGAAAATGGGGACGATTTGGATTTACCTCCAGCCCCACCTGAGTTTGAAGAAGGTAATGCCTCTTTAATCGAAGAAACAATTGATGTTAACATCGGAACGGAAGATGAACCAAGGATATTGAAGTTAGGATCCTCGTTAACTCCATTAGAAGTAGAAATACACATTCGGATCCTCAAAGAACATCAGAAGGCGTTTGCATTTAATTATAAGGAAATGACAGGAGTTGCACCCCACATTGTGGTGCACAACCTCGTCACTAAATCTGATGTAAAACCGGTCCAAAAAAAATCAAGACCAATGAAACCCAAAGTAGCTCTCATGGTAAAAGAGGAGGTAATGAAACTCCTCCAAGTAGGATTCATCAAACCAGTCGATTACTCTCAATGGGTATCTAATATCGTTCCCGTTCTCAAAAAAAATGGAAAGATACGCATCTGCATAGACTTCCGAGACATTAACAAAGCATGTCCTAAAGACGACTTCCCATTACCATCCATTGACGTCATTGTTGATGCGACAGCTGGATTTGAACTTTTGTCTCTCATGGATGGATTCTCGGGATACAATCAAATCAGAATATCTGAACAAGATCAAGCTAAAACCATGTTTATAACTCCTTGGGGAACTTATTGCTATGTTGTTATGCCATTTGGTCTCAAGAACACTGGTGCTACATACCAGCGAGCTATGACATATATATTTCACGATCTAATTCATAAAATCATGGAATCCTACGTAGATGACTTGTTGGCTAAGGCCAAGAAGCGTTGTGACCATCCGGAAGTACTCGCATCATTCTTTCACGTCTGATAGAATACGGAGTCACGCTAAATCCAGAAAAATACATCTTCGGTGTAACAGGAGGGAAGCTCCTAGGTTACATCATATCGTCACGAGGGATAGATGTTGACCCAACCAAAATTCGGGTTGTCCTCGAAATGGTCCCACCTTCGAATGAATCTGGAATCAGGTCATTTCTCGGAAAACTTGGTGCAATCCAGAGATTCATCCCGGACTTAAGCTTCGCCATCCATCCAATCAACAATCTACTCAAGAAAGATTATAGTATTGATTGGACCGAAGACTGCAATGAAGCTTTTGATGCAGTTAAGCGTTTCCTGTTATCACCACCTACGCTAATGCCACCTAAGCTAGATCGCCCGTTAATTTTATACTCACGAGCTACCAATGTCTCACTAGCCTGTATGCTGGCTCAAGAAGACGATGACAAGAGAGAACGTGTGATTTATTTCATTAGCCGAACATTGCTCGACTATGAAACACGTTATACACAAGCAGAATGAGAATGCCTCGCCATAGTCTTTGCAACCAAACGCTTAAGACATTATATGCTAAATCAAGAAACAAGGGTCATGGTAAAAACAGACCATTTACGAACTTTTCTCATGCAAGGGTCCTTGTCTAAGAAGGCTGGACGTTTTATAACCTTAATGGGAGAATTCGAATTAACATTTGTAAATCAGAAATCCGTTAAGGGACAAATCATCGCGGATTGGTTAGCTGATAACCCATTAGATGGAGGTGATCTAGTAGATCTGGATTTTCCAGATGAGTGCGTATACTACATTGAAACCAGACCTCCTATCTCTGAGTGTCCCTGGTACACTGATATCATTAATTATATCATGGACCATACGTATCCAGAAGGGGCTACACCACAACAAAGAAGGTGGTTACGCATTATCATAGCAAAATACGTCATTATAGAGCAAGTGCTCTATCGGAAAGTGTTCGATGGAATGCTTCTAAGATGTGTTGACACAGAAGAATCCAAGAAGATTCTCCATGAATCTCATAGTGGAATGTGTGGAGGCCACTTCGGTGGTCATGCCACCGCTCGTAAAATACATCGAATGGGCTATTTCTGGCCCACTCTAGAACACGACGCAGTAGAGTTTGTACGCAGGTGTCATAAGTGCCAAGAGTTCTCCCATGAGATCCACATGCCGACACAAGTTCTACAACCAATCACGACTCCATGGCCCTTTTCTACATGGGGCCTAGATTTAATAGGGAAATTCTGTCCCTCGTCTACAGATGGCCATAATTTTATAATCACGGCCACCGAATATTTTACCAAGTGGGTAGAGGCTATGCCCCTTACTACTGTACCGGGTTCTGTAATCGCCAAGTTCATTTTGAACCAAATCATTTGCAGGTATGGTATCCCGCAAATCATTATCTCAGATAATGGAACTTCTTTTAAGAATGACGAAGTTCGCGAATTGTGCAATAAATTTAAAATAAGCCATCATACAGCTTCCTTGT
This sequence comes from Taxus chinensis, assembly GCA_019776745.2. Classification (NCBI taxonomy): domain Eukaryota; kingdom Viridiplantae; phylum Streptophyta; class Pinopsida; order Cupressales; family Taxaceae; genus Taxus; species Taxus chinensis. Next base: position 41,496,691 of record CM034154.1, read on the forward strand.
ATTACCCTCAAGCCAACGGACAGGCTGAAGCGACAAATAAAACACTAAAATCCATTCTCCTTAAAACGGTGAAAGAAAACAAACGAGATTGGCACTTGAAGTTATATCCGGCCTTATGGGCCCACCGAACCTCAATAAGAACACCAACGGGAGCAACTCCTTTCTCACTAGTATTCGGGGCAGAGGCAGTTCTCCCACTTGAGGTTGAAATACCCAGTCTCCGTATTTCATTACAAGGGATTCTGGATGAAGACGCTTACAGAGAAGCACGTCTCTCCCAACTAGAAAGCCTAGATGAAGCTAGGTTAGATGCTGAATAGCGGCACAGAGCCTATGCTGACCGGATGTGCCGGAAGTATAACAAGAAAGTCTATGAACGTGACATATATGAAGGTGATCTAGTTCTAAGGCTAGACAGCCGGATCGACAAGAAGACCGGCGAAGGAAGGAAGTTCCGGCCCAAATGGTTGGGCCCATACCGAGTCATGAAGGACTATGGAAATGGTGCATACCTCTTATGTACACTGGAAGGTGAGGAATTTGGTGAAACAGTCAATTCCCTACACCTCAAGCGGTTCTACGCGTAAGTAACTAGCACTATTTATAATTACATTTACATTGCATCTTCATATAGATTAAGATCATTTTGTCCGCTTGTTTTGTACACAAATTGTGATCAAGGAATTTTGTTCTCAAAGCAATTCATTACAAACTCATGATGTTGTTGGCATAAACACTCTAATCATACTTCTCCATTTTCATGATATCATCAAACTATCTCAGAATCATTTTATCAAATAAAGTTAGATATGAAAAAGTCTTAACGGTAACCATGCCAAGATCTGTAGGTTTATTCTCACTTTTGGTTTCTTCTTAGGATAGGTGTCTTGCCTATGGTCTATTCTAGAAGCTTCATGGTGTCACATCTATCCCATATGTATATCTCTTTGGAAATAAGCACATACTGACATTTTACTCAAGTAAACAAGTCAAATATTGATCAAACAGAAAATTTTAATTTTACACATTTCCTTGCCCCACCAACCTTTGGTGATGAGCTTGCGTCTCTTACTAGTGACGTAGGGTTGGGAAAGGATGGAAATGCCCTTACTCACCTATGCTTTGTCCATGGTGATAAACCCACGCTTCTTACTAGTAGCATGGGGCAAAGTGTAGGGGGTCCTCTTGACAAACAAATGCAAAAGGTCATACACAAACAATTCAAATCTCGAAGTCTTTGAGTCAAAAACAAATGAATCAGATGTCCAAAATTCCAAAAGAGTTCAAAATCCTAAAAACCCAGATTTTGTCTACCATGTGGCCATCTAAGGATCTAAGTCTAGATAAACCACAAAGCAAGTTGCATCCAAAACTATGAAGTCACTCGAGTGGAGTGGGCTTGTGGTATCCTAATTTGGTTCCACCAAAGCTTTGTCTATCTTTCATCAATATCATTTCAACACATCTCATAACTTGCGCCCTTCCCAACTCTCGGTGATGAGCCCTCGCATCTTACTAGTTGCGTGGAGTTGGGGGTAGGGGCAGGTTTATTTGCTCATCATACCGGTTTATATTCATCACTTTGCCAAAACAAATATGAAGTATCAAAAATTGCTTAAAGAAACTAAGATTCAAAATCACATTGTATCTACATTATCATATATCAGCATCATGAAATACAAAAGGAAAATAAACACTTGCATCATTTGTTCTCCATTACATACATTCTAAAGAGCATGCATACATACATCGTAATCTACATAAGGAAACTAGAAATGGAAAGTAAGCCATAGATACTAAGGGTTTTGATCCAAAAAAAATATATATATATATACATGAATGATCAAAGTTTCTATACAATTCCATCATGCACTAAGCATGGTCAAAAAGCTCAAAGAGCCTGGGATATACAAAAGAATATATCATACAAAATCTAGAGAGCCAAGTGGCTTCTCAATCCCTACGAGACCCCTCTGAAGGCACACGCCCACACCTAGGACTCCGGCTACGCCGGCGCTCTAAGTGCACGGAGGGCTCAGGATCCTGAGGGGCAGCCGCAGTCTCACCACAAGAATGGCTCCTCATCAAGCGCTCGGCCGTCCTATACCCCGCTAGCTCCATGCGGAGATTCGATACCATCCTGGCCACATGCCAGACTGGGGCAAAGATGTCAGTGTGTCTACCAGCTATTGAGGGCTCCCCAGCATCTACAGATAACTCGGCATGGGTCCTCTCCATGGGGATCATTAGGGTATCGATGCATACCCTGCGAATCAAGTCCCACCACTCATCGGCGGTCTCTGCAAATCAAAGGAGAAAACAAATTAGAAACCAAACAAGAGATTAGAAATACAAGATAAAACAAAAGGAGAGATAGCAACTAAGGAGATCCTAACTAAAAACAAACATTAAAAGGAGAGAGGGTAACTTACTCAGATCACCAGGCCTCCAGGATGGATCTATAGGATCAGCACCTACCACGGATGTCGCCGCTGACTGAGGGGCTGCTCCTGTGACTAGAGCAACGTATCATCCCACAACGGACTCATCCTCCCCGCCATGGTTCTGGGAGAGTGGCTCCTCTGAGACCAGATTCACTCTCTCTGCACTCTTCTCGGCCCTCGTTGCCTGCATAATATCCTGAGTGTCATGCCACTCAGGATCACTGTCCTCCTCTGTCTCTCCCCCTGTAAACTCCTCAGACTCGGAGTCTATGTCAATGGGGTCATCACTGCTATGGGCAGGACCCGCGGCAATCTGAAGCAAGGGTGCCTGAGGCGCACCGGCTCTCCCTCTAGCACATACTACCCTCCTAGCCGCAATAGGAACGCTAGGAGTAACCACTATCCAACCCCGGCCTCTAGGCCCCCCTCTGGCCTCTCGGACTGATCTGTATACTGGCGCTACCGGGGGAAGCATACCCATGTAAGGTAGGCCAAACTGCTGAGGAACTCGGCCAAAGGGGTGTATCTCCACTCTCCCCACTCTATCAATAAGTTTCCCTGTGGTGGAACAGGAGATCAAAGTAAGAGCCTCCTCGCCCCATATACCTGCCATGGTCTGATATGGTGTGGCCTCCATGTCAGCAGTAGTCAGAGAAGCAACTGGCTGATGAGGTGCTCGGAGCACCGACATATCTGTCCATCTAGCTACCCTCACAGCTCCGGGATCTGCCACCTCTACACCTCTGCCATAGGGGATGAAGTGCTCATAGACCCAACTCATGACTAGGGTCGGGTGGCTCAAGGACTGCCCCTATAAACGGACTACCCTATATAAATCATGGTAGGTGGTCCCAAGTATGTCTGCTCCCCAGGCATATATCCGGCCATGTCCCTCTATCTGTGCAATAATGGGGGACCAGCAATATAACAATGTGTCTCCTCCCTTGTCCCCGATCAGTCTCGAGGCAAGGATCCCCATAATGGCCTGGCGAAGTAGGGGGATGGGAAAACTAGGAATAGATTGAACTCTAACCCCCTTCTTCGACCCCATGGAGATGACTGCATCTCCCATATAGGAAGCCCACTGTGCTATCTGGGCCCGCGAACCTGCTGTCTCAAGGGTGAGACATCTCCCAATAATCGAGACCCCCAGAATGTGATAGACATCCTCCAAAGTAATGGTCCACTCACCGCGGACCCCTGGTAATCGGAAGGTGTTCCGATCAGCATCCCAATATGAGAACAAGTCACAAAGAATGTGACTGGAAGGAGCAACGTGGGGCACGCGCGATATACGCAGTATGCCATCCCAGTGAAGAGTATCCTCCTCATCCTATGAGAGGGCATCTAACACTCCTGGAAGCCAGTCGCACTCTCTCTCTTGGCTCCACCAGATATACTCCTCTCTCACCTGCATACACCCAAAAACACACAAAACAGAGCAAGTTAGCATCCAAATAATACTGGAAAAATCATGAAAACATGTAGAAATGCTAAAAATGCAAAAAAAATCTCAAACAGATGTTCTTTTGGCATTCTGTGTGAAACCGCCGCCTTGAGCAGGGAGGTGGTTTTGTAACCGCCACCTTAAGGGTGGTGGTCGTGTAACCACCGCCCTGAACAGGGCGGCGGTCGTGTAACCGTCACCCTGGGCAGGGTGGCAGTCGTGGCCCGAAAACCCACACGGGTTTTTAAACCTAAAAATCCTAAAAGCACTAAAAAATAACAATTTTACCTAAAAACAAAGCCTACCCAGTAGGCGCCCCCCCTAGATGGACCTTTTAACACTAACATTTTCAAAAATTACCCCCCCACGACAAAGATTTTAGCATTTCAAAATTAAGGGGGTAAAAAGGATAAATTGAAGAAAACTAACCTGTGATCTCGTGGGTCGATGTTCCGCTCGCGGAGGCATGATCACTATCCCGTCACGGACGTTTTGACTCTACTCACGCAAGAAACCGTCACCGTGGGTTCCAGAGCTCAAAATCAATCAAATCAACTCGCGCAAATGAATAGGAAAATGGGCCCACTTTCATATATATATCACCCTGATTCGTTTTAAATGCCTTTTTCACAGGTTTGGAGTGCCGACGGAGGTAAGTTCTTATCCCCGCACAAATGGTACGTTCTCATTTCCTATTATTTTAGCATTTATTTTCCAAACTATTGTGTCTATCTGCACTTGAGTTCTTTTTTTTTTTGCAGGTAGCGGGAATTTTGGACGGCGTCATTTCAACACACGGACGTATCAGGTATAACTTCTAACTTCCCATTTCAGGACCGCCATACTCGGACCCACCGTTTTACACCTCTTCATGGCTAAAACGCTTCTCCGAGGGGGCAATATGTACGTACCCAAAATTGTAAGGTATTGTACTGCCGAAACAACGTAACAGGTGCCCCAATGATGATACAGGTCTCCTCGCAAGGTGTTCGGGATCCGGAAAAGATCTCCAAGTGTGCGTTAACATCCCACATGCCCTGCTTAGACCCCGCGTGCTTTGTTTTTCCCTTTTCCCCTCTTTTCTTGACCTTTTGCTCTTCAGTGATGAAACCGCCGCCCTTCCTGGGTGGCGGTCCTGCCCTGAACAGGGCAGCGGTCATGTAACTTCTGCCCTGCTTAGGGTAGCGGTCCTTTACGCGTTTTCCAGAAAGCTCTTTTAACATGACTCATGTAATTTCAATGTTTTACCAGCTTTCTTTCACCGCCATAAGCTTGCATTTATGATTCTGGTTCCCTAGAATAGTGTTTTGCCATTGTTTATAGTTTAAGAGTTCTATTTGGTTTTTACCTTGGGTAAATGCAAATGCTATAAATAGTTGGCTTGTGCTCAAGCAAATGGCCCCTCAAATTTTCCTCTGAATTTCTCTTTGCAATAGATTTAGTTTTCATTTTTCTTAGAGTTCTTAGTTTCTTTCATTGCATGCCTAGTTAGTGTTGTTTTGCTGTTAGGAAGCCACATATCCATCTTGTGCAGGTGTTGTTATCATTTTATCCAATCCATTGGAGTAGAATAGTTTGTTTTCAATAGGAATCCATTAAAGTTACAGGTTTTTTCTCCTCAAACAGGATAGTTTCAGGTTCTGGACATTTTATGTTGCATGACTCGCAATAAATCCCGCTAGGAATTGCATAAGCCAAGCTCTGTACTCTTGCGCTATCCCTCTCCTACTCGCATTGTATTCAGTCTGTATCCTAAGCTGCCTTTATCCCAAGATCTACTTCTGTTGATGCTAGCATTACACGCTTTTCTGTATCCACGTGAACATGAAGGAATGAGGAGATCACACTGAGGGGACAAGATCACACACACCATCAGATTTTCCACTGTTCTACGGAATCCAAGTTCTAGCTTTCAAAGTTCTAGTTAAAAACATATCAAATAAAGTAGCCAATCACTTTATTTCAGTCAATTCTACTCTCGATATTGCCAGGGAAGCTGTGGGGATTGATAGTTTCTGAGAAACTATGATTCACTCCTCACTTCTGAGGTAGGATCGAGAGCCTTGCAAATAGATTAAGTCAATTATTTCATTGTTTAGAATAGATTCACAATTACACAGACAAATAGCTACACTCGGTTATCTTGTTTGTTTTAATTTCGTCATTAGATTAATTGTCAAATTCTAGGTATGATAAAGTAGTTGTTCTTTTAAAATTTCTTTCATAAAAGTTCATCAAAAAATACAAAAAAAAAGGAGAGAGAAATCATATATGCTATAGATATACTTCACGTAATTAAATTTCATTTTGTTGCAGTTCGTTTTTACATTGTTACTTTTGTATGACAATCACGGGACCTAGGGAGCCCAGAGAATACGTATTCGAGCCAATCGTGCCCCAGCCCAATCTCATCACAGCAATAACTTATATAGATCAAAATCTTAGGATCCAAGTCTTCCGAATAACGATAAGCTTGCAACAAATCAATTCCTAATTGAGCGGATTAAACATAGAAGATGACCAAGCGCACACGTTTTGGTCAAATCAACCAAATTACAGATTACCCTAGGTAAACATCCATATGACTTTAAAGGGGTTTGAAAGAGAGAAAATTTTTGGTTGTGATCCTTTGGTCCCATAGCCAGACGCAGGAGACACCCTCATAGATATAGATACCAGCTTAAGGATTCAGGTTGCACGAACGCCTGTAAGATATTCTGAGAAGATCGCATAGTTATTTATTCTAAACATAGAAGCGGAGAAAGCATACGATTACTGGGTGTTAGATATTAGGAACTAATTCTACGCATGACCATAGCAAGACCGTAACAAATACTAATATATGGTTGCGATCCACAAATCCCGCAACCCAACGAATCTGTAAGTCAATCAGACATAGACACTGGCCTATGCACACTAGTATTCAAATCTACTCCACTTCCACCTATCATCATCGACATAATTATCCTTGTTAGATATAGCAGCTAATGAAGCCAAAGAATTTTGGACTAGGCCAGAGAACCACCCATAAAAACAACTACATCCATCATCCACTCTATGACCCTGTCTAGATACATACGCGAAACCATCCCAGGCCATTTTCCCCGTATCCCATAACCTATAGACGGGATTACTCCAGAGCTTGATATTGATTGGAGCCTTTGAGTAGTCATCCTTGCCAATCGATCTATCACACTAGTTTAGGTTAGGAGGGCCTTCTTTGCCTTAGATTTGCGTAAGTTCCCACTAGTGCACGTATCGAAAACATTAGATTTCTTGACTAGTTTTTCTGCATCCCACACATATTCCATTCCCACCGGCTGTCTCGGCACGACCTCGAGAGGTCAGGTTCGAGGAAGAGTTACTTGTAGATTCCCACGCTTGCTTGTCACTTTTCCGTCGTACAGTATGCCAAAATTAATAGTTTCTTTCAGGAACTTGGTTTCTCTAACTATTGTTCTAATAATGATTTATTAGTTAAGTTTGAAAATAACCATATTATAATTATTGTCTTATATGTTGATGATATTTTGATTACTAGAAGTGATAGAAATTTAATTGTTAGAATCAAATAAAGATTAAAGTGGCATTTTGAAATGACTGATTTAGGTTTTCTAAATCATTTTCTTAGCATGGTTATATTTCAAGATCATAAGTCTATTGTTACATCTCAATATCAGTATGTTGTGAATTTTATTAGAATATTTAACATGATTGATTGTAAGCCTGTAGCCATTTCTTTTGAAGTTGGTGTTAGGAAAGATCCTAAACCAACTTGTGCTAAATTTGATCCTACTCTATATAGATAGCTAGTTGGTAGTCTAATTTATTTAACTATTACTAGACCTAATATTTTTTATGCAGTAGGAGTTGTTTCAATATTTATGTAAGATCCTTATGAGGTTCATTAGAAAATGGAAAAAATAATTTTGAAATATATTAAAGGAATAGTTAAAGATGGTATCTTTTATTCATCTTCTAATGATGCACAAGGTTAGTGTGACTCTTACCATGTTGGTGATGTTGCAAATAGAAATCCTACTTATGGATATGTCTTCAATTTTGGTGCAGGTACCATCACTTGGAGTAGTAATAAGCAACCAACAATTTCTATATCTTCTACTGAGGCAGAGTATTAAAGTGGTATGGAAGCTATAAAGGAAGCTATGTGGCTGAAAAGACTATTAGATGAGCTAAACATGGGCATCAAAGGGAGCACTACTCTTTTATGTGGCATCCAAAGTTGTAATTCTCTTACAAACAATCCAGTTCAGCATCAAAGGACCAAGCATACTAAAGTTCATATGCATTATATTTGAAGAAATTTTTGAATGGTGATATTTATCTCAATTTTTTTTACTAAAGATCAAGTTGTAGATATATTTACAAATTTGTTGTGTGCCGTGAGTTTTTGAAATTTTTGTGCCTTGTTGGGCCTATCAAAGTTTCATTAAGGGGGAGTGTGTATGAAAATTCCACCTCTTAACAGATGTTGTAAACTTCCAATACTTCCTCTAGTTTGTAATAAGTAAATGTGTCACTCTATGTGAAGTTACTTGTAAATCCCAGTGAAGCTTTAGTTATGGGTATGCCTTAGTTTATAAAAGGCTCCATAATATGATGTAAGTCTTCATATGTAAAGAACTGGTCTTAAGAATTTCTATATGGGAAGATCTATATGATTTCCCTTGTCTGTGTACTAGCTAGAATCTCTATTGTTGATTCATGGATCTGTAAATCCTTTTGTAAAAAAAGATAACTTGACATGTTTTTTTAAAGTTCCTTTTCATTGTGGTTTTTATGGAAACCTTGGAACACTATTTTGAACTGAGGCAAAACAATGTCTCATGGTCTCACTAAAATCCACAATGCATTTACAGTATGACATAAGGATCTAATGTTAACATGTTTATGCATGTTTCTCCCAATTAACATTAAGGGGGAGTGTTGGGGTTGATAATGTCAAGTGGGATATCATTTGATAAACCACTACATATGACCCATTATTAAAACATTTATCTAATAGACTTATTCAATCTCTCACATCTTTGAAAAGAGTGAAATGTTATTACCGCTCACCCATCCTATATATAGGATGATACCTCATGGGATTAGACTTACTAATTGATTATATACATGCTCAAGCTATTTCATTTATGCAAAAAATTATACTGCGAGACATTGGTCTACTTTTTTTATCTTTGAGACTCAGGAGTGAAGTGGAAGTCTTGGGATAAAGATCAATAAATTATTAATAAAAGACAGTGCTTTATCAGTGGGGTTTTCTCCTTCAGGTTTCCCCACTTAAATCTGGTGTTATCTCTCTCTTTTTACTTTAAGTTATTTACTTTCATCTCATGTTATTAGGCTCTATAATTCACTATTTGTAATAATCTAAATCTATGATTAAATTGACTACACAACATAATTTATAATCTCTGACATTTTAATGGTGAATATATAATTTTTCAATTATATTTTCCTTTATTTCCCTAACAAAAAATTGAGTTGGTAATTACAGATTAACATACAATAGTCTTGCAATATACAACAAGTGATCTAAAATAGTATAAAAAATCTACTTTCAATACACTATGATATGATGTAAAATTCAAAGCAATTTCTTCAATGATAAATGATTTGGTGTTCACAAAAAAATTGTAATTTGGGCTTGGCTTCAAAGGGTTCCGCCCCTCAACCCTACCCTGTATCATGACATGGATCATAATAGGGGTGACTCCCTTGACCCTACTAGGGGCTTCCAATTCTAGATCCCAACTTCCCAATTTTAAAATAAAAGAAGAAATATTTCTAAGACCTGCGTCGGATTATGTTGTTGTTTTCTTAACTTCTTATGTTTAATATACCTTAGGTAATATTTTTCCATCATTTGTTGTTAAAAAATAATGTAATATTTGAATGTCTAGAGTAAGAAAATAAATTTCTGTAAGTATGGGTAAAATAAAAATTAGCAAATCATTATTATGAAAAACAATGTTTATGCCAAGATGTTGAAGAAAAGATTTCACTTGTAGGAAGAAAATGACCACCAAAACTTTCAGGTATGTTTTTAAGCTCTCTCCTAAAAAATTTATACTTGGAATTTTTTACTATTCCATCACTAACAACCATGTGTAAAAAAATTTAAAATTTCATATTCATTCTTGGAAGCCACCTCCCAGCATTAACATCCAACCATGTTATATTTTTAAGTGTTTATGAATTTCTTCGAAACATAACTTCACCCTCCTTATCCTAATAGCAGTAAATTTTTTCGAATGGTTCATTTAAATAACAAGAATTGATGGTATTTTCATTCCATTCATTCCATTCCACCCATATTCAAGAAATAGTTAAAACCATATCCACCAATCATAATAATAGAGCCTATCTAAGCCAATCATAATTTCACCTAAATATAATCAGTTCTTGAACCATTGTCAATCCATAAGATAGGTTATAATAATATAACATTTATGTTATCATTATTTCTTTCTTAACATTGCTAATATTATGCTTGCATGGTATTTTTTCCTTTCAACTGTGTCCATGATAATCTCATGGTAAGGATTACTTTTCAAGAAATATCATAAGCATTTGATTTGTCATGATCTTGAAAAGTAAATTATCAACATATATCTTCCATCAAGATCAATTTAATCCTTATGTTATATTCTTCCATCTATTCTGGATCATGGATGAATTAGTGTGAGGGATGATGATGCATAAATAAGTTCAATAGTGTAGACATTTCATACAAACTTTCTCTAACATTTCTCAAAAATATTAAAATGTAAAAAAAAACAATATTGAAAACCATCGAGCATTTTTGGTAGTTTTGGTTTGAAAACTAGCTTCCTGAAGGACCAAGTACCAAAAAACCTTGATTAGAAAACTAGCTTACTAGATAGTCAAGGGAACAAGTAAAAATGAAAAAATTGAAAACTAGGAATGACAACTTTTTGGAAAAATTGATGAAGTATTGGGTTGCTCACTTTTGTGATCATGTTTCTCAGCATAACAAGAATGAAATTTTATCAACACTTATACCAACATTTTTCAACTTTTACTAACATGGAAGAGGCAATGAGGACTAAAGTTATGCCAAGGTATTTTCCTTTACTATTTTACTTTTAAATTTACGTGTAACTTTTTTTATTGTGTGAAGATCCAATATTTCGTATCATACATAAGATTGAGGGATTGATGATGAAAAATAAACAAGGAATTTTTTGCCATTTGAATACAAACATCTCTTGGACTATGATGATAAAAAAAATCTAAGCTTGATATGGTGGAAGATCAAAGTAGAAAAAATTGTTGAGAGAATTATCTTTGCATGGATTTACTCCATATTTTAATTTTTTCATGAAAATTACAAGTAATTGTTATGTTGTTTTTTAACCAAAATTGATTGAAAATGCATAGCAGGAAGTTATCCATAGAAGTACCTACTCCTACCTCAATAAAAGAAAGAAAATGGGGAAATTATTAAGAAAATAAATGTGTGTTTGTGTGTGTGGAGTAGCAGGATAATTTCCACACAAGAACTTGTGTAAGAAAAATTACAAATGGAAAAAAAGAGAAAGGAAGAAGCAAGAGGTGGACAGCAGGAAAACTTCTACATAAGAACGTGTTTAAGAATCATTACAAAAGAAAATGCAAGTAGTAGGAAGGTATCCACACAAGAACCTATCCTTGAACTTTGACATATAGAAAATGGCATACTAAGGAAAATTTTCTTTGAATTGGATTTCTTTCATTTAAAGAAGTCAAAGATTTTTCATTATTTTCAATCTTCTATAGATTGTGCCAATAAATCTAAAGTTCTTATGATGAAAAAATTATTTCAACCTTTCATCTTGTTTGAATTCCATTAGAAAAGAATAGATCGGATATAAAGAAAATTTGTAAAACCATAATGGCATGCATAAGGACATGCATGGTTTTAGGCTTGGGGGATATGATGAGTCCCAAAAATGACTCATTTTATACAATATTTGACACTCTTTTATTGCATAAATTATGGATTTAAATGTAATTTTTGAACTTATGGTTTATTTATAATGAAATAGAAAGTATATAACCTAGCTATTTCTTCATAAATGATGGTCATATATTTGTTATTTATTTGTAATGATTATTGGAAAAAAGATGTCAATTTTAGTACATGAAGTATATAATAATCTATAAATGCATAATATTATTCTTGAAGTGTGAATTATCAACATAAGAACAACTTTTTCGTCTACCAATAAAGCACCGAAGCTGCACAGAAAAGTGTCAAAGATCATTATTTTTCTACCAAAACACCAAAGACATCATTTTCATACTAGAGAAATGTTATAGATCATTATAGTATCTTCAGAGGTACTCTGAAACCCTTCATAATAGCTCCAGAGATCGTTATTTTTACAACAACTCCGAAGATCTTCATTTCAACATTACCCTATCTCTAATGATTACCACAGTAGCTTTGGACATCCTTTGTCCAATTTAGGAGATGGTTAACAATACATTACCATTTATCTTTGGAAATTATTTATATTTCATATATTTATAGTATTTCCAAACATAAACATTTCTGTAAATAGTAAGATATTTGTGGTATCCTCATAATGTTATGAATGTTTTTGTTTTTTGAGATGCTAGAGAAAAAAGGAAAAAATCAATATTTATTTTCAACATAAAATTGAGGGAGAATTAAAATATCCTTATTATCTTTTGATTCTCTTCACGAAATAATAGGTAGAAGATATGTGAGAAAAACTTGCCATAATCTACTATTTTAGTTAGATAAGATTTACATTCCAATAACTAAGCACTCTCCATATTTTATGGATATTGAAGCTATTTGCAATAGATTAGAATCTTGGTTGTCACATATAAAATAAGGTGTTAATTGGAAGCATGAAATTATAAATGCAACCTTCCATGCAAAACTATGTAAATTTTCAATTCTTTTGATTTATCAAAAATTAAACATTTCTAGCATTTAGTTTTTTGCATTAGTTTTAGTTAACGTCCTCTTCTAAGGAATGAGAAAAGTCCCACTCATTATAAAGAAGAGGAAAAATATGTTTGTGTATGTTTTGATTAATAATTTATATTTCCTATAATTATGGTTTGTGCTTTAAAATTCTCATAGGCATGATTTATTTTTCTTTAATGTGTATAAATTTAGAAAGAGATTTCAATGAATGGTTTTGTTTCCCCTATTGCATATTACCTTTGGAAACCAGCTCTAGATTGATAAAAAAATGAATGATGAGGAAAAAAATGACACTCATCAAATAAAATCTTGATTATAAGAAATGTCAAAAGAAGCACCACACACTATACATTTCTAGGTCATTGATTTTCCACGACTTCACCTATAAAAGGAAATCCTAATTCGACCATGTTGTAATTATTGTTCAAAATGACCCCTAGTTATTTTGACAACTTACATCTTCATTCTGACTCTGAAGTTTAAGTTCATAGGTTGTGCGCACTCTGGCGGATCCTTTGGATTCAGTTCTTCCACGCACCCTCACATGCCCTTCCTATTTCTTCTTTGTGCTTTCTCCTCACATCTCTCCCTCCTGTGCATGCTCCGCATGCTTCCTCCTTCCCCTTTATTCTTCTATCTCTTTCCATTTACCCTTCACTCCTTCCTCTTGAGGGCCCACTTTCATTCCAGTAGTCACACACACCCTTTTGCACAAACCTGCAAACTTTCCCTCCAAATCAGCTAAGTCTCTTTGCATGCCTTCTGTGCACATACCCTTCCTCTTGAACTCCATGCATTTCCTCACATTCACTTTCCTTGTCTGCATTCTTCCTTTTCATATATTTCCTTCACATTTACACAATGCACACTTCCTTTCCTCTAATCCTCATGTGCTCATTCATTCTAAATTTCATGCTCCACTTGCATGTTTGTATCCTTTCACAGATATTCACCTTCCTTCCCTTCCGTGCACACCCTCTTTATGTGCCCATATGTTGTTTTCTCATTCCCCTTGCTTGTGCGTGTTCACCTAGTATAACCCTCCCATGCCAATCACTAATCCACATGGTAACTTTTCAGACTTGAGTGTGTCATACACAACCTATCAAATCATGCCAATTGGGTACTGAATCCTTGTGACAAACCAATGTGCAACACATGGAAAAAAAGATAAAAGGTAAATGAATAGTTGGTTGATCCTTCAGCCGATTAGTGTGCACCACATATCATTTCGTGTTCAGTTTTCACTACATGAAAGGAACGATAACCAGATCATACCAAGCCAAGAACACAGATGCTAATCAAACACCACAATCAATAAAATGAAAGCAATTCGCCAGAATAACTTTACATAAAACCTTTACAAACAAATGAGCAGCAATATCATATATTATTATGGAACTCAATGCAATACATTGAGAATGGGCCTTGCTTAAATAGGCAAGGAATAACAATCTAAGAACAGTCAATACCTTTGATTGGCATCTGTGTTCTTGGCTTGGTATGATCTAGTTATCGTTCCTTTCATGGTATCAAAGCTAGAGATTGTTGTTGACATCCAGCTATAAGTTTTATTTTGCAAATAATTTATTTGTGTATTCATATATTTGGGATTTGGTTGTATTTTGTTGTTGGGTGCATTTTTATGTACAAAGGCTTCCATTGGATCCGGAAGGTGTGAAAACCCTAAGATCGACTGTAAACTCAGCCAATTCTGGAGGCAGTCGTTTTTTGTGGTTTTTTTATTTTTGCAGAGAAGCACACAGGTGCGCCTCGGGATTCGAACCAAGAAAAAAATGTGATTTTATTTATTCAATTTTTTTGGATTTCTCGAGATCTGTACTGGGTTTTTTTCTGTTGCAGCGTATCTATCTCGGTTTACGCAAATGAAGGTTTTCGGATCTTTCCTTTTTTTGGCAGGTGTCCACGGATGCTGTGCATGTTTTTACTATTTCAGGAAAATCTGCAGGTTGGTATTTTCAGCAATAAAGGTCGCTATCTACATAGTCTAAAAATAGTAATTTTTACCGGAAGTGGCAGTTGGATGTGACTTTCTCGAAAACACGCGACACACCCCAAAATAGTAAGTTGTGTAAACACCCATTAAAATCTTTATGCCTTGGTCATATGGTACAGTCATATGAGGGCTTAAAGCTTGTGATTCCTACTAGTAGGTACTTAACTTGAAGCCCCTTTGATTTTATTTGTGTGGTGAAGGAAACAACAATTTATTTTGTTTTAGTGGGCAACTAAAATAAATAACAAAGCAAAATATTAAAAACCTTGTAACTTTTGATCGGTAACTCGGTTTTGAGTGCCATTTTTTGCAAAAGTGATTGTTTTTTTGTGCTCTTTCCATTGGAGTTATTTATTTTGAGACTTTCACTATAATTATAAAATTCCAAATATGGAGGAGTGTTGTAATTAATTGTGGACACAATTTTGGCTGAGCCCGACGTCCTAAACTTCTGGGAGTTGCATTTTGTATCTATCATGGATTCTGAGAATGATATACTTTTCTCTAAAGTATGTGGACTTCAAGAGGATATTATAAAATTTTTGGAAGAAAATAAATCACTCAAGAAGTGAAATTCTCTTCTACAATCAGTCATTCACGATAAGGATACAATAATACACTCCCTGCAAAACAAACTTGCTAGCCTACAACATCACCATCATATTGTGGACAACCATATCCATGATCCTAATCCACTTGCAGTTGTTGCTTTTGTACCCACTGACATTGATCTACTAGTCTTTGAGCTTGAACCTACTTTTGATGCTTCTAAACCTATGAGGCTTATTATTGCATGCTTTTCCACATCTATGCCTATTACAGTACCACATGTTGTGTATCCTACTTCTACTCAGCTACATAGATTTTTTGAGAAGCATACCACTACATTCAGTTCTCACATGCTCCGTTCTATGGGTCTCACTAGCAGAGTCATTGGCAGACATTCACAGGGTATTGTTTCCTCTATTCCACATGTTAAGTGGAATTCTCGTCATGACATTGGTTTTCGAGTAGATACTTCATTGGGATCACACATTGACAGAGCTCCTTTTTTATTCGCTCGACTCTTTCTGAGGATCATGAGCAACACATGAGTTCTGCACCTTCACTTAGGGTTGAGAAACCTAAGATTTTAGCTATTAGACATGATCAACCTGACACACATTCTGATATTCTTTTGCATGCACTCATTGTGCATTTTACACCAAGTCATATGCAAGTATCTTCTTCATCCATCTATGTTGATTTGGGGTGGATATCTTATCACTCGTGGCGACGACATAGGAATTCATTGAGAGGACTCTATAGGCATGGCTCCTCCACCATTCGGCCTCTTGCTCCACTTTCTATACCTTCTGCATTGTGATGCTTCTTGTTTTGAGCATTTTCTTTAGCAGGTGTAGTGTATCTCTCTTATTTGTTGAGATATTTTATATCGATTTTTTCAAAACTTTTGGCATGTTGATAGTATCTCCTATGGGGGATCTATTTTAGTGAAGTCCAATGTTATTTTTTCATTGTTCGAGTCACTGATTTTGGGCAACTCATACAGATTTGTAGCGTCATTCCACCCATTCAACGGTATGGGAGGGTGTGGTGTTGATCCTACTTCTTCGGGTTTCATGTCTTTGTCTTATTACCTTGGTTTTTCTTGGATCGTGACACTCTGGAGTTTGTGTCCTTGCCTTGCTACTTTGGTTATTGTTCTTGGATCATGGCACACCTATTTGCAGTAGTTGATAGAATTATGTTTAGTGTTTTTTTGCACTTTCAGCATCACTATGTTGACAGTCTCCTTGTATGGAGCTATTATGGTGAAGCCCAGTGTCATTTGTTTTTGAATTATATGATCAAGCAGTTGATTCAGACCAAACTTCTTCAGCATTGTATGATTTTTTTGAGCCGAGCTTCTTGGGATGCCTTGGAGCAGGTTTTTACTCTCTTTACTTTGTTGTTATTGATTTTGGGTACCTTGCAGTGTCCCTTTTTTCCCAGTTATTATACATGAGTACCTCATCAGGCCTAGTTGTCGGGACTCATACTGTGGACATGCCACATCTATTTTGGCCCCTAGCTTCACTTGAGGGGGGTGTTAGAGTAGGTATTTACCTTAGCTCATGTTCACCTAGGTAATTTATTTACCTTTATTGTATTTATCCTCACCCACTTATGTGTGTGGATATTTCTTTTATCTTATTTAGATATTAGGAGATATTATCTAGTTGTTAGGTATAGTTCTTTCCTTGATCTATGGTATTGACTAGATCCTTGATGTCTAGTTCTCTCCTAAATCTATGGTCTTGACTAGTTCTTTGATGACTAGTTATTTCCTTGATTTACGGCTTGATCTACAACCTTGACTGGTTCTTAGATTGTTATTCCTTGCCTATTTAAGCAAGGCCCATTCTCAATGTATTGCATTGAGTTCCATAATAATATATGATATTGCTGCTCATTTGTTTGCAAAGGTTGGTTTTATGTAAAGCTATTATAATGAATTGTTTTCATCTTATTGATCGTGGTGTTTGATTAGCATCTATGTTCTTGGCTTGGTAAGATCTAGTTATCGTTCCTTTCACTGCAAACCTTCAAATCGTAATATTTTTTTCCATAACACTCTAACACACACATGTCTGGGCTTGTTGGAAATTTTTTGACGTAGGCTACACGTTGGACTATTCAAAATCAAATTTTGGCAGGATTTGGTTAACGGAAAATAGGGAAACGTCACTCATATCATTAATGAAGACATATAATCAACTCAACCACCAAATTTTATCTAGATATTTGTCTCTTCCCTTCTTTCCCAATCCAAATAGACATGGGGAGGCACATTTGATAGCCTTTCAGGTGGATTTGCATGCATTTATTGCTTATTGTTCATGGTTGGGTTTCAAATCTAAGTTTCCCTCTTTTTTCTCCTCCTCTTCTCTCCTTTTTAATATATAAATTGTAGAGACCTACTCATAAAAATAGATCCCTCTTTGTTGTATTGACACCATGCCAAAATGGTGGCTGACTTCCCATGAGTTTTAGACCCTGAATTTGATCTTTGTAATGTTCTCTCACCTTCTTCCATGAATGTAAATGACTATGAATCCTTAAAGTAATAAAATCAGGTTTTGTGGCACTTTTGTCTACCCTTTTCTCATTTATATTGTGTTTTTCCTCTATGTTCACATTTCTGGAGTACTGTAAGGTTTTCTTCTTTGTAGTTTTCATTTTCATGTGTTGTCAATGAGTTGGAAAGTCAAGGCTGTGTGGTTCTTATTTCTGGCACACATTTCCGCCCTTTCTCCCACGTTTTCTTGCTTTCCTTCCCCTTGTGGAGAGTGATCAACCCTTTTTCTAGTGTTATCACCTCCCCTTTTAGCTTAGGAATTCCCTTTAGTCCCTTGGAATGTTAGTTTAGGATTAGATAGCTTCATTTCCAGCATTAGGAGTAGTTTTAGGATTAGAAATAGGTAGAGGAACCAAAGTTCTCTGGAGGTCTATCTCGGTGCACAAAGTCCCACAACTTGGAGACAGTCCCATGTTGCCTCAAAATCCTCAGTTCATCTTGATCTAGGATGGGTGTAATTTTGAGCTCCAACTGTAGGCACCTAAAATCCACTTACACAATTTCAATACTAAAATTGTACTAATTACCCTCTTTCCCATCATTTTCATCATAATTAGTGATTTCTCACTAATTAACTAATGTTTCCCTCCATTGTGGTCAATTAACGACACTTCATTAATTAACTAGCCTTTACCCCACTCTGGATGTCAATTAATGACGCTTCGTTAGTTATAATCCTCTTCCAGTCAATTAAATAACTATCATTAGTTAATTAAGCCTTTATAACCTTGTATTTAGTCAATAAACCTTCTTATTGGTTAAATCCCCCTCTCAAATCTTCCAAATCATATCTATTTCTCTCTAAATCATCTCTAAATAGCTTTCTAAGCTTAATCTAGCCTATTAATTAATCCTAGTTAATTCATTAAATCATCTCTAGTTCACATGAGTTGTTAATCACTTGTTAATTCCTTTAATCAAGCTTATTTATTCTAAATCTACTTTACCCTTTATCCCACATACACTAGTTTGCAAGCCTCTCCCAAATGGGAAAGTTATATAAAGGACCCTTCTACATTCTTTCACACCTATACCACACTTTTGTTAGTGATTAATATAGGCATATGATAAAGGAATTCTCCATTGTTGGAATAGTTTCTTCTTATTTGCATCCATTCTCTCATAGTTGAGTAGTAAGGGAAGATTCAAGCATTTCCTTGTAGTCATTTCTTGGTGATATTTTTTCCTCAATTTGGAGATAAACATACAGTTTGATTTCACTTAATAACAATCATACATTACAACAGTAGGAATGGTTTAGCATTAGATGTTTCATTCATGTTTATGCATTAGAGTATATATTTCCTTTAAGCTTTTATCTTGATGTTAATGGTAGATTAACTTTTGTTATTGAGACTACTTGGTGTTAGTTTCATTTAATCAGCTTAGTTCGTTTAGCATGCATACACCAATAGTTTTGGCATGCCCTATGGGACCTGTTTGAAGAGCTATACATATTCACCTCAGAAATTTTTATGTATTATTGTTGAGATCCAGCCTTTGGAGGCATCCTTCAATACATCTGGTGACTCCTAACATCCATATCTACTAGTTTCAGTAGTCCATGCAAGGCATTTGCATCAGGCACACAAGGCAGACATTCACGAATGTGCACACGCATCAAAAGGTATAATCAAAGGTAAATCTTTAGCTCACGTGAAGCTGAGTAGCAGTTAACATGTGACCTAGTGGCGCGCACAGGAGAAAGCACCCTGTTATTTAATTTTCCAAGTTGATGTGTTCTTGGTAAATTTATATCCTTTGGAGGTTACTCTAAGCATATATGACAAATCCATTGATTCAAACCAACCCATTATTTCATTTACAAACCTTTTCCTTCTTCCTTTCATACATTTCGTCCTTTCCTTTCACCCTTCCATTCACCTTCATACCCCATCTTTTCATAGCTCTCAAAAGATATTTTCCATTCTCACACTTCAATTTCATCCCTCCTCATTTTCAGCAATGGGATATTATCCCCAAAGTATCCCTAAAAGACTTACCTCCCTTCCTTGGAAATGGAGATCAATCTCCCATTGATATATCCAAGACATATCTAGCCATTATGTCATTCACAACATCACAGAAGATAAAATTTTCCTCAGACTTCTCATTTTATCATTCAAAGGAAAAGCAAAAGATCAGTACAAAATTTTGTCTCCGCAAACCATTTCTACATATAATCATCTAGGAGAACAATTACACAATAGGTTTAAGGAGGATGCATATGCCATTATTCTCATAGAACATCTCAACACAATATAGTGTATGCCAACAGAGTATATATCAAAATTCAACATCATATTTATAAGGACATGGCATAAAATTCCTCAAGAATGCAGACCCCCACAAGGTATGGCATTCTTGTATTATTTTAGGTCCTTTGATGTTGATCTAGTTGTGTTAATTCAATCCATAGGAGGTAGCACTCTTCCTCAAGCTTTTTCCATTGCATCACAAGTTGGGAAGATACTCATTCGGGATGGGAAAAGAAAACCCATCTCTCTTACTAAAATTCTTCCCTCACCATCTCAAATTATTCCCTCCCCTTACACAAATAAAGAAAAATACATTGTTCCTTTTCAAAAATAGGAATATATTTTGCTTCATTATCCTTCATTTGATGCTCCACAAGCTCATTATGCCCAAAGTATTTTGCAAAACTTCCTCCCATCTCCACCCAAGGCACTACCCAACTTTCCTAAACCTTACACTAATGTTACTAGGAGTTTTGGCATTTCACATGTTGTCCCTACCTTCTATCCAACACTCAATAAACCAAGTTATCCTACAAGGTTGGTAGAACATGAGGTCTTCTATGCTTTTGGAGAGAAGGAGCAGCCCATGTGATACCCCAAACAATGAGGCTTCAAGAAATATCATGCATTTGTTTCGAAGAAAGACAATCAACATAATAGGGAGTATGTTTTGGAGGATCATTTGGCTCCTCTAAGTAATAAAATCAGGTCTCTTGAGAATCAAACATCTCATCCCAAGCATGAAACAAATCGACATCCCCTTGTTTATGCCTCTTCTCTAACCAATTCTAACAAGGATGAAAATTCCATAGCTGTTGAGGATTGGTTTGATTCTGATTGGGAGGATGAGAGGATCCAAAATTTGAAAAAAGAGGTGATGAATATCAAATCAGAGCAAGGAGATGTGGAGGACAATAAAATTGGAACCGGAGAAGAGGAGAAAGTGTTTTTGAATGTTATTGGCATCCAAGGCCTTGAGGAAGAATGTTTTGAAAATAAGAAAGGTACTTTAATGGAGTGCAATGATCCTCATTGTTCTACATGTTTGGAACTTGCTGCACTTTTAATGGAAGGGCCTCAAGATATCAAGGAAGATGAGTTTGAGCTCTCTATATTTTTATTTGAAGAAACAGAGCATGAGAACACAAGAGTGGAAACAAAGTTGTTTATAGAGGCTGAACAATGCGTGACCCAGCCTATAAACAATATTCTTCAGGAGGAAAGTATACATGATTCCCCCATTCGCTAGGATGAAACAAGGATCAGACCATGCCCAATCAGATATTTGGCTAATCTAGAGCCAAAACCAGATTTTCTGCTAGTCATGCTCATTTCAAAGCATGAGGTAGAGTTTTACCGCACCAAAGGTCAGCAGCGATGCCTCCCAGATTCAAATGTAGAACAACTAGAGGACGTATTTGTTTTGTTTGTTGTTGATACTTTAAAAGGCATGGAGAGATAGCTTCAAGTCAGTTTTCCACTCTTATCACATAACATGTCCAGCACTAAATCAGTTACATGGTCTCAATTTGTGAGGAAAGGAAACTACTTCTTCCTACCTCTTGCGGGTTTTGTTTGAGCTTCCTTTTCCTCTAGTTAGTCTAGGATAGTATAGGTTTGTTTTTCAGTAAATCAAGTACTCGCACAAACTCCACATGTTTCCCCTTAGAACATGTATGATTTTCTGATTTTTTACATAGTTGTGTTTGGTGCACTCCCTTTTGGTGCATGTTTCCTTTCCTTTTCCATGCTCCTTTCACGTTCCCTTCTATTTCTTCCAGGATGGCAGTCTAGTTTTCAAACAAGAAGTTCAAATTAGAACATCTTCACACGAGAGTAACAGTTTGTTTAGGTTTCAAGAAGTGCTTCATGTCAGGAAGTTAATATGTTAGTGTGCCACATTTGTATGTGTGTGAATAATAAATTCATTGGTAATTATTATTGTAGTGAATGTTAGTAAGTTACTAGGTTGTTATAAGTTTTTATATTAAACAACTATATCTAATATTGTTTATAAGTGAGATTTGGATAAACAATCAACTCACAAATATAGGAGTTTGTGGAGAGAATTATGGGGAGATTTGTTAGACAACTTCCATGAAAATAGGAATAGTCTCTCCTATAAATATGTGATGTTGTAATAACGTGAATACATTGAATATCAATATAGATGAAATAATATTGTGTGAATATAATTATTGTGTGAGTTTTTCCTGTGTAAACTCTGTACCAAAACTATACTTCAAGTGACTTCATGGGTGTTCTTCAAGTTGCCAAAATCCATGCCCAATGGATGCTTCTAAGGCTATTGGTATCTTGATCTAGTAGGTAGATGGTCCCAAAAGTTGCCAAATTGTTTTCCAAAATGACCCCTTGGTTATTTTGACAACTTACATATTCATTACGACTATGAAGTTCAAGATCATAGGTTACGTGCACTTTGGTTATTCCCTTTGTTTTAGTTCTTCCATGCACCCTCACGTGCCCTTCCTATTTCTTCTTTGTGCTTTCCCCTCCCATCGCTCCCTCCTACGCATGCTTTGTGCGCTTCTTCCTTCCCCTTTATTCTTCTATCTCTTTTCGTTTCCCCTTCCCGCCTTCCTCTTGTATGCCCATTTTCATTCCAGCAGTCTCGTGCACCCTTTTGCGCAACCCTACAAACTTGACCTCCAAATTAACTAGGTCCCTTGGCATGACCTCTGCGCACATGCACTTCCTCCTGAGTTACGCACATTTCCTCGGGCTCTCTTTCCTTGTCCTCATTCTTCCTTTGCACATATTTCCTTCACATTTACACATTGTGCACTTCCTTTCCACTAATCCTTGAGTGCTCATTCATTCTAAATGTCACGCTCCACTTGCATACTTGTATCCTTTCACAAATATGCAACTTCCTTCCCTTTCATGTGCACCCCTTTGTGTGCCCATCTTATTTTTTCTCGAGCTCCTTGCTCGTGCGTGCACTTAGTGTAACCCTCCCACGTCAGTCACTGAGCCACGTGGAAACCTCTCTGACTTGAGTGTGTCATACACAACCTATCAAAGTGCACCAACTAGGCGTAGAATCCTTGTGATGAACCAATGTGTGACACGTGGCAGAAAATACAAAAGGTAAATGAATAGTTGGCTGATCCTTCAGTTGATTAACACGCCCCATGTGTCATTGCATGTTCAATTTACACTATAGACCTTCAAATCGCAATAAATTTTTCTACAAGGCTCTAACACACGCATGCCTGGGTTTGTTGGAAGGCTATTAACGTGGGCTACACATTGGACTATTCAAAAGTGGATTTTGGCAAGATTTGGTTGGCTAAAAATAGGGAAATGTTACCCAGGTCATTAATGCACACATTTAATCGACTCAGCCACTAGATTTTCTTCAGATCTCATATCTTCCCTTCTTCCACAAGCTAAACAAACATGGGGAGGTGCATCTGATAGCCTTGCAGGTGGATTTGTAGGAATTCATTGCTTACTGTAGGTGGTTGGATTTTGAATTCAAGTTTCCCTCTTCTTTCTCCTCGTATTCTTTCCTTCTTCTTCTCTAAATTGTAGAGATTTTCTCATAAAAGTAGATCCCTCTTTGTTGTAACAACACCATGCCAAAATGGTGGTCGACTTCCCATGAGTTTCAAACACTAAATTATGTCTCTACAATGTTCTCTCACCTTCTGCCATGAATGTAAATGAATGTGCATCCTTTAAGCAATAAAATCAGGTTTTGTGGCACTTCTATCTGCCCTTTTCTCATTTTTATTGTGCCTTACCTCTCTGTTCACATTTCTGACATATTGTGTGGTTTTCTTCCTTGTAGTTTTCATTTTCATGTGTTGTCAATGAGAGGGAAAGTTGAGTCTATGTGGTTCTTGTCTATGGCGCACCTATTTTCCCTCTCTCCCATGTTTTATTTCTTTCCTTCCCCTTGTGGAGAGTGATCGACCTTTTTTCTGGTGCTATCACCGCTCCTTTTAGCTTAGGATTTACCTTATGCATCTCCTTCTAACCCCGGTCCCTTGGAATGTTAGTTTAGTATTAGATAGCTTCATTTCCAACATTAGGAGTAGTTTTAGGATTATAAATAGGTAGAGGAACCAACATTCTCCGAAGGTCTGTCTCGGTGCACAAAAGTCTCACAACTTAAAGACAGTCCCATGTTGCCTCAAAATCCTCAGTTCATCTTGATCTAGGACGGGTGTAATTTTAAGCTCCAATAGTAATTTTCATCCCCTTCAGAACAGTCCCTAAACCATCTTTAAGACACTAGGAGATAACCCTTTCAAGTCATTGCTTCTTACCTTGATTCACATCCAATATTAAAAACAAAAACCTTATGCCATTACATTCCACCTTTGTTGGATACTTTAGATGTTGTAGTTCAACTCTTCAATAATCAAACATCAATTGTGATTGCAATGCATTAGCATAAACATGTCAATTCATCAATGCCATGGTCAAACGAAAAATACAAAAAAATATTCCTCTCTTTCAAGTCATCAAAGTGGGTCAAGTGCCTTCCTAAGGAAAATGGTTTCCAAAAGTGCAAGTTGTCAATAACTTTCCACGCCTCTTGAGTTGCAATTGCACACAATGAAGACCATTACAACTAGTTTTTGGCATGATGATGTTGCTTAACATCATAATCTAACTCACCAATGGCTTCAAAATCATACATTTAATATGTGTGCATACTACAAGATCTTAACTCCTTTATGGTGTAACACAACTCATATTATGTGATTATTATAATATGTAGTTCTCTGCAAAAACCCCAATAGAATATGATGGAATGATGACCGGATACCCAGTGATTGTTTCTAACCATTATAATGGTCCAATTAAAGCTTCATGTAACTCCTTTTAATATCAATACATTCTTGTATTCTTTGTAGGCTAGTGACTAGCGATTAATATGTAAGGATTATGTAGACATCATATATTCAATCTCCCAAATCCTGTACAAGAATTTACATCATATAACTTTGTAATTACAATTGCAGTTGATGGCAATTGTATTCGAGTCTATTCTTGTTGTTTCAGAACACTTTTATATACTTTTTCCCCTGTAATTCATTATATGTTTTTTGGAATAACACATATAGATCCTCGTTTAGAATGTTGTCCATGAAACTCCCTTAGGGCGTGGATTGCTATAACTATGTAAATTATGATTAAGTGGAACACTTTATTATTTAAAAGTATGTATTTTCATATTGATAGACCATCTATCATACTCAATGCATATGATATTAAGGTCCAAGGAGGGGGGTCTTGGTTATGGTTAAACCAAGATAAAAGATGAATACGACAATGACGATGGCATATATTAGTTCAACACAATATTTGTTTTGTTTTGCTATTTAAAATGGGGTTTATTTTGATTTTACTCCCTCAACGTATTATTTTTAATTATTTTATACAAAAAAAATTAATTGAAATTGTCTTTCTGATTATTCAATTATAATATCGAATTTTAACTTTTTAATTTACAATAATGATATTTAAAATATAAAATAACAAGAATGTGTGTATGATAATATTACAAATTTTATAATATAATACATTGTCTAAAAATAGATAAAGAATTTATCCGGTAATATATGTTTAAAATTTTAAAAAATATATAATATAATTATTTGAAATTAAAAATAAATATTATTTATAATTACAGATATTTATTTTTTGACATAAAAATAGTACAAAATTAATTCTATTAAAAATGTAAATTTTAAAGAATGTTTTATTATTATAACATGTCTTTATATTTATAATACAAAACAATTACAACAAGAGCTTGACCGGAAACACACGGTCCAAAGTCAAAATGCCACGAGGACACAAAAGATGCTAAAAAGGCAACATAAAGTCACATAACTAAATATCTAGATAACACTAATTCTTAAAATGTTAGGTCCCATTAGGATTGGAGCTAAGCATCACGAACCTCCCCCGACTTGCCCCTTATGTTCCAATCTGGAATCCTTCCTGCATTCTTTTTGGTTTTGCCCGTGTGTGCAGGCTATTTGGAGATGGATTCATTCCTTGTTTCAACCCTATCACTTTTAGTTCTTCTCATGGCGTGTAGCCTTATTTGGTGACTTTATTTTATGGCCTCATTATATAGCTAATATGTGGCATCTTTTTCATGAATGCATTTTATTTCATATCTGGAAAGCTCGCAATGCCTTTATTTCCAAGCATGATTTTACAACTATCATCTTTTCGACTAATGACAAGGTGATTATTATGTCTTGTGCGAACACAGATTCAAACTCAAACTGCTAAGGTTGCTCTGGAATTCACGCGCCTTCAGGAGCTTCTAGATCACTAGGGGGTGCGCCATGCACTATGAGTCGAGTTCCACCTGATTCGTCGCCGCTGCCACCTCGACTTTTGCCTCCCCAACGACCACCTGCTGCAGACACATGTCGGAGGAGCCGCTCGCGTAGCCACCACTATGCCTCCCCTCGGGATCGTGCCATCCCGTCCTCCTCTGGCCTGGGCTGCAGTTCACCCCCAAGGGGGAATGACGTTGCTAGCACTCCCCAATGGGGCTCTCCACCACCGACTTTGAATACTCTTGCAGGATCTCCGCCGCCTGGGTGGGGAATTATGGTGCCTCTTCAGATGCAGTTTCCTAAGCAGGAGGGTTGGGAAATGGATCCATCATCCGTAGAGCCTTCTAGCGGAGATTTCATCCCTCCCTAGGATGATCCTCCCCCTCCTCCTGGTGCGGCGGCGGCGTGTGCTTAATATTTGTCTACTATTTTTTTATTACCCTCTAGGCATGCTCTTGTAAAGCCATCGTGGCATTTTGTGCTTGCCCATGTGATGTTCTTTTGTTGCCCTCGTGGCCTTTTGCGGGACTGTGAGTTGTCTAGTCGCCCCATACTATATAACTTTCCTTTTTATTAATATAAAAAAGTATGTTCCAATAGTAAAATGTTAGGTCCCAAATCACCAATTTAAAGATAATAATTTTGCAGCATAAATTCTACCCAATTCACAACACAAATCGAACATTTAATACAATAGTAATGGCCTCCTCGAAAATACCCTTAAACACCCCACCCCTACAATAATAATAATAAATAAATAAATACTTCTGAAGGAGACACTAAAACTTTAATATTAACCATGTAAGCATCGTCCTCGTGGTTTTTTTGGTAAGAAACGCGTGGCAGTTTAAAAATATAAATTATTGCAAATGGACTATAAATTTGTCATCTACTCATCGTTACGACATTTAATGAATTATATAGTACCGAAAAAGATGTGAGAGTTTCCTATTTTTCAAAGACATTAATTCCTCCAAGACGAAGATGTTCGTAGACAAAACAGATGCAGACACTTTCCTAAGTATTTAGACGAAATCCGATAATGTTGTGAATAAGAAAACAGTAACATTGAGTGTTTCAGAGGAGGAATCAAGAAAGTTTATTTAGGGAAATAGTTATCGTGCACTCACTACTTAAGTAAAGAAAATTAATACTTAAATAACTTAAAGAAAATTAATACTTAAATAACTTATAGAAAGAGAAAAAACACTTGTATTTTGCAATGAGAGTGACACTTCCATGATTCCGTGACAAATACAATCCATACATACTTATCCACGACAAACCATGCGGTTTACTTTGTACGAAACCAAATCCTCGTATTGGATAAGTTTCATGTGCATTTAAGTGAGGATGTGAAATGATACCTATTATTTGTTGCTATGTGGGTTACACACGGTTGACTCTCATTTTGTTTGTGTCTTTCCACTTCAATTTCAATACATTTTTGGTGTGATATTTGTTTGTCTTTCCACTTAAATTTCAAGTCATTTAAAGTTGTATTACGTGGAGGGTGAATTTCTATTATTTAATTTTTTATTAAATATTGAGGAAATATTATATATTGTGTTTTTTAAAAAGTAATTGGTGTGAGATAGAGATAACGTTAAGTAGTTAAAAAGACTTTAGAGAACAAAAATAAATAAACAAAGCAACAATTTAAGTTGGAAACACGCATGTCTTCTTCCTTTGTCTAGTTGGAATAGAAAGGAAGACAATCACCCAATCTTGTAAACACAAACAAAATAAAATTACACACCACTAAGGAACTTTTATGGCCTTACCATTAATTTAGAAAGTCAATCAACATCTATCTCCTTTATCAATGCTTTCCTCTTCACTTTTACACAATATTCTTCTCGAGTTTTGATGACTTTTACAATCAATTATTGGTTTAATCCCTCCCTTCGTGGCATTGACTAAGAAACATTCTTAGTTGGCCAATCCATCTTGTACAATCTCTTGATTCTCCATTTCTAAATATTGCACCATGTTTCTCAACTTTAAGAATCCTTTCAAATTTCTTCATGAATTTTACAGAAATCTTGGAAACTTTCCCTTCACAATATGTTCTCATGAAATATATCAAACATAAAATAAAATGCACACAAACATTTTGTGTTAGAAATATTTTTTACAAACCACAAGGAAAAATTGGTCTCGTACCGTCTAATATTTTGATATCCCAATGTATAATTCTTCACGAAATTTGAAATTTATAATGTATTGTTCTAATACAAAGTACTACTAAACACTAAGTTATGTAAGGCTAATAATTGATGTGTGTTATTATATTGGATTGATTTTACTAATATTATAGAAGAATATTTTTTATTGATAATAGTTGGGCACCAAGGGCCATTACAAAGGATATTCAATGAACATCACCAAGATACAAAAAACCATCAAATGGGAGGATTCAAAAAGAGTTTGACTCACAAAACCTAGCTACAGGACAAAAACAACCAGACTGCTGATACCGAATAGAGCAGCAAAAAAGACATAATAACCAGTCCATAAAAAGTCAGCACATGAGTCACCTTCAAAGTTTTCTTTCTCGTTCTTAAACTCGGACCCTCTTGCATGGTTTGACTCTACATAGGGGTCTCCTCATCTTTCAAGCTGTTGAGAACCAATCTTATCGTTTTCCCTTTAGCCTTGTCATCTACCTCTCGAACCTAAAGAAGTTCTAACCTCTACCCATGAACAATGATTTCAACATTCATCCTTTTAATCATCCTAACAAGCTTGCAATTTTATTCCTTCAAAGTAGCCACCATGCTTTCGAGAGTTTCCAATCTTTATAAGAGGAACTCTTGGAGATTATTGTTCAAGTTATCCTCACAACCTACTTTCTTACCCGAACCACTAGAGAGACTTTGAAGAGCTGAGACAACATTGTAATAACTTTTCTCCTTTTTCTTCATTTGCAACAATTTCATTATATCAGAAAGAGACAAATAATCCTCCCAATATTCACCTAAGCTAATTGTAAAAACCCTTGGTCCCAGAATAGGGGTTCCTGTTTTAAAAAGAAGTAAGATGATCCCTTGGTGGAGTGATGCTATCACTTTCTCAACCTGAAACTCAATAGCATAAGCCTTTAAATAACTGAAAAGGTAGAACGGGATACTCATCTTCATATTATGGTGAAATTGGTTTAACAAGGAAAGATGACGATTATGTAATTTCCTGAACTTTCCATCTATGGTGATATACCTCATTAAATGAAAGCATACTTTCAATTCATCTTCCAAGTAAAGCTAACCTAGCTGTGTCATCCTCCATAAAATGATTTTTTTCCTCCACATTAAAAAAAGCATCAAACTCTTCCATTCTTCTTGTTCTGTCTTTGAAATTTTTTAAACTCATGGTCGCCGTACCTGAAACCTTGGCTACAAAATCCTTGGTAACATGCATTCCGACTCCCCTGACTGTAACCATCTCATTGTCCCAAGCCGTTACAAAGTTGGAAGAAAAATCCGAATCCTCAAATTTCAACTTGATCAGATAGTTTGTGAGGCCACCTTTTTTGAAGATCTCCCATAAAGTAGAGTCTCTTTGCAATTCTACATAGGATGAAGGCTCAACTTGAAGGTGCTCTCCTCCCATGGTGAGACTATTAACTTAACCTTGCAAAAAAAAGAAACAAAGTGATACAGAAAATGGGGGCATAATACCCTTTCATACTGTTAGGAAATAAGGGATAAAATATGTGGAATAATCCCTCACATAATCGCAACAGTAGAGACTAATAGACTGTGCATCCTCCCACTGAATTATTCCTTCTTTAGATGGCTCAAGCATCTCTGGATCCCAGATGACGCGTACATAAATCATATTCAAGTCTTCTTCACTCAAGGGCTCAACATATGGCACAGATTTTCCATCTGTTAAAGGGATAATAACTCTTTCCTCCTTGTTTTAAAAAATGATATAACCCTTTTTGAACCAAAGATCAACATTATTTACATAGCACCAAGGATGCCCCAATAGAGATGGGAAGCTATCTGACTCTTCTAACGCTAAAACCTTAAAATCTCCTATGAACTTGGCTCCTTGTATGGTAATACAAGTATCTTTCAAAACTCCGATGGGAGTGCCCTTAGTCCGATCAACCATGAACAATACATTAGAGGATGGCTGTAATGGGGGACTACCCATTTGTACCCATGCATCTAAAGTAAGAACATTGACTTCTGCACCTGTATCAATCAATATATTACTCAATAGCCACCCATCCACAACAACATTCAAAGTGATTTCCTTGTCATAATATAGGCTATGAGGGGGAAGATTTGCATGCATGATCTATCATCTGGTCTTAATAATTTTACGCTGAGTGTTTCCCTTTAACCAATTCCCCAATAGTGGAATGATATTCTCCTAGCACAATAACTTACGCACTTCTCTTAAATCATCTATATCAGTTTGGACCATCTCTAATGCTTTCTTTTTCTCTATCTTCTGTGATTTCTCCTTTAAATATTGTATTTCACCCTAAAGATTCCTGAGTACCTCCATGGTTTCCTGATAAACCTCCTTCTGATGGGTAGGATCTGGGTCATGTGCATGTAGTACCTCCTCTTTAGTGATGGTAGGCTTTTGTTGCAATGCGTCTCTGGCACATGCCGCTCTCAGCACGGGTCGTGATTAGTACTTGCAATGCATCGGAATTCGCTTTCAACTTAGGCATCCACTGATTTTCCACATCGCATTGTATCCTAACCATCCATGTGCCTTTGTTTTCTTGTTTATGTTGCTTGCTAAGATGCTCATACAAGTCCGAACATTCCTCATAACTATGATTCTTTCCACAGAAAGAACATGTAACATTCTGAGGACATTCACACCTGTAGTGGTCAGGAGATCCGCATGTATAACATGTTCCGCAAGGGAACTCGCTTCTTCCATCACCACGGCCTCGTCCTCCAAATCCACCATGGTATCCTCGACCTCTTCCATGACCACCTTCAAAACGCCCATCATTCCGATCATAGCGCGCCTGATTATGATCCTGATCCTGATGCTCGTTATTTCCTTTAGTGTTATCTAAAACTCTTATCTGTCGTACACCAATATCTATAGTGTCCTGGATCTGACCAATCAGCCGACAGTCTTCCATGTCATGAGTTGTGGACCTACAAATTTTGCAGTAGCATGAAATTTTATTCCTTATCGCACATTGTAGTCATGGGCATTAGCTAGCATCATAGTTTATATGGCATATCTCACAGTCTAACAATAGTGAGTGCACAAATATGCGGGAACAACCATCCTTTGTGTGATATTCTACTTCACAATTTGTGCAATAAATCCTTGTGTGTGTCTCGTGTGTTGAATTTGCCGATAGTTTCTCCATCTAATTTGCCATAGCTGTGATATGTGCTTCTAAAAATGGGCTTACCCTAGTGTCTATACTTCCAACTACCTTAGTGCGTAAGGCTACTTCAAGTGCTTCGCATGGATTAGTGCATGTTTTATGTGATAGCGCCCTCCTAAAATGTGTAATCAAGCCTCCAAGGAACCATTGTGTATGCTGGCTTGCATGAATATCATAAGACAGATTAGATAACAACATTTTGAAACAAGCATCATACTCTCTGACATTTTAAGTAGTGCCTTTCTTAATATCCTTGAGCACACGTATACTCTTCTGCTCAAACTCAAGGATGTGAAACTTTTTAAGGAATGCATCTTTTAAAGTTGTATAGTCTATGCAAGTCTGATCAGGGGTCAAATTTTTTGTACCAGCTATGTGCACGCCCTTGTAACGTAGTAGCAAATTGGCTTTCCCTACGCTTAGAAGCCATGATTCCTTTTACACACCATAGTATTTCACACATGTGTACGTGTTCAACAGCATCTTCTATGCCCCTATACTCTAGAAGACAAAGAGACATCTCCATATAAATATTATGGGGTTGGTGCAGACCTTGCCCACTTGATACAAAACCCCCTGTGTTTCCTCAGACTCTAGAGCCACCAGATCCACTGGAGCTAGAACCACCTATACCTCATGATCTCAAACCTGTAGTTGGGGTCGGACCAGAAGATGTACTTCCCTGTGTTCCAATAGTAGTACTGAACTGTACCCCGACAGTCTTTGAAGCGTTACTACCTCTAGAAGAGAGTCCAAAAATCTACGCGCTCGAAGTATGTGTAGATGATACACTCGAAAAGGTACCCCCATATAACAACGGAGCTATTTGTGTCACCATCGTTGTGCCTCTTATAAGACTCACTTTTACTCTCCCACTGCTTGAATTAGCTTGCTAACTGTTCGTTTGTACTGGATGTTGGAAAACCAAGTGCAAGGGAAAGGTTGCTAGGTGGATTTAGATGCACGCCCATGGCCTAGGTCGTCTCTGCTGGCACGCTTTTACATGAGGCCGGGGAGGTTCCCTATCATGCTTTCCCAAATGGGGGAGTTTCTGAGGCTCAAGTTCCACATCTTCTGCGTGGACTTTTACTCCTCAAACTATCTTTCTCCACAACGCCATTTGCTTTGCAACCTTCCGCTGCTTCTCTACCTCCCTCTCACGCGCCTCATTATACTTAAGCCACCTTTCCTCTCTCTTCCTTTCTGTCACTAGGTCTACCATATTTCACCAAACTTGCTCCTACCCCCGCATGTAGTGGGGTTTAGTTTGTCATTGGTTTACTCTCCAAATTCAAGGTTACCATCAAAATTTTGATCACCAGTGGAATGCCTTGCAGGTAAGTTCCTTTGGGATATCGTAAAAACTAGAATTCAACTACCTCTGGGCATGAATAAGTGGAAATTGAGTACTCCAAGATATCACTATTCAAAACACCACATAACCACATATCCACAACGCGAGTTCAAATTAAATCAACATCATAAAGGGTCTAAAAGTCTTCCTATGTCCAGAGAAGTGTGTGATACCTCCAATTCCATTTAGACGCATAAATAATCAACCACTCGTAGAATTCTAATAGAAAGATAGCGAAGAAGCTCTCATATAAACTTTCATACAAATTATGCTCCACCCACATGCATGCGTTAAACTCAGATATAGTGCTAAACCGTCGTGCGTATTCTTCTTCCAGATTATGTATCCACCCCTCAACACTTACTAGGGTCAATCGGTATGTCTTCATCGCGAACCATCCTGAAAACAACTTAAAAAGACGGTCCCGGCAATGGAACCAATGATGCAGGCCTAGAATTCACCAGTAAAAGCCCAGGCACGTTGGCACTCACTCAGCTTAGACTAAGCACTCACCCGAAGCGCGTAAAGGTACCATGCCTCTCTTTAGGGTTGTTGTTAAGATACTAGAACAAGGGAAAAAAAAAATTTTATAAAACGTTCTCTGTTATGAATTATATAATTCAAACACACATTCAAGTTTTAATAATTGTTCTCTGCCCAAATAATGCAGTTTGGAACACACAATTTCCTTTTAAAACTAATGTTCCCTATTCACATATTTACAATATGGAGAACACATTCAGTGCCATTCAATCTTATAATAGATTTTATATGCTGCTGTAAATGACTCGAAGAACTGCTGATCTCCCATTTTCATGGCTCAGAGTTTCAACGATCTCTCATTTCATGACTCGGCAACTACCGATCCTTCATGTTCATTCATGCATAGTATATTATATATACAAGTTCTCTTAACCGTTTCCGGTTATTGAAGTGATCCATTTAAGAAGCCTATATGAATATCTGTTACTGATATTCATCTGACATCCTACATCTTAAATTAAGTGACTAAGACAACGCAACCAGCACTTGCAATACTTTTGCCAAATATTTTCACATGTTTTGCATGATCATATTCCTGGATGTGATACACACCAATGGAATACGTCCTTCACCTCACTTCACCTGTTATCTAGAATGGTCTTTCCTGGTTCCTACCAGTCCTTTCAATTTAAGGTCAAATTCCAACTTCCAATTTCCAACTAGCAATATGAACGAATATAGAAAGGAACTCATGGTAACTAAAGATACGCAGACATACGGTGTCGTTCCCCATGACTCCGTGTGTCTAGTTATCTTTAGTCCTCCGGAGTCACTCCGTATACATGATCATACTCCTATCCCCAGCCAAGAACTTAACATTCAGCCTATGTATTCTTGATGTTTTAATTCGGGAGGGCATTGTAATATGTCAGCTATAACATTGTGTCGTCATGAAGACCCCGTCTTCATGAAGACACCGTGCTGTAGCTAGCGTATGTCAATGTCCTACGGAATCCTCCCATCGAGAGTACACATCCTGCTCAAGTGATTTGGATATGATCTTAATATTTAAGATCAACTTTCAGCAACCATGTTGATCCTTTATCCTCGTTCCCGTTACAGTTGTATGTAGCTAAGAGAGACTAAATCCATCTTCTAGCTTGCTATGCATCTTCTCCTTCGTACCGAAGGGTTGCATTTTCTCTACTTGGTTCTCTTCTTAATCATTGGATTAAGCAGCCCATTACTGACGGACGTAATAAGTTTAACCTATTAAACTTAACCAAGTTTTTTTACAACTGTAACCCAATTCAGAATTCCAGCTTATTAGACGTCATTTAAACAAGGTCTAATTCCCAATAAATGTATTCATTTATTCTCCTTAACCTTACATAGTTAAGGTCTATTAGCCCTGGATATATTTTTCCCATATCCTTACTTTCTGAATTTAACATTCGAGGCTATTAACGGAGTCCGAAAATAAAGTTCGGTTACTCCTAAGTTAATTGATATTCCTTAGCTTCCAAGCTAATCTTGAATACCTATCAGTTATGAGCTCATATTCTTCCTAATCCTTTTTAATGTCAATTAAAAATTCATCTTAACCCAAAGTATGAACTAATTGCACATTTCAACTTAAAAGTTGCATTTAGGTAAGAATAGATATCAATTCCTTTTAAATCCATCCAAGGACAATTAAATAATTCCCAATCAAGAAATAACATTATATTTCTAATTTAATCAACAATATCCAACTGATATAGTCATTAAAATATCACACTTGTATTTGTATTCATCACTCCATTACATAATCCATACATCTGCCAGTCCAAATGACTGGACTTTGTTTATATTAAACAACGTTACAACTCATAGATAGAAGAATGTACTTTCTTCTTTTCACAATTCCTCGTAGAGGAATAATAACTAACAAATACAATTCATCTTCAGACAATCAAAAGAAGCATCAGAAAACAGCCATGTCTTCATTTTAATCAAGTTCCATCTGCAAAATTACTTGCATGGGTCAGTTCATTGAACTGAGCATATTAAGCACTTGTCATTAAAATGAGGTGCTTCTAATTAACTGTCTCAATAAAAGAACCCTGCTTTTATGAAACGACAGTATGAACATCAATCAAGAATTAAGCATCAAAAGAATGGATAGCATAACAACTGAACCATCTAAGTACCATCCCAATCAGCCAAAGAATTGCTGTCCTATTTCCCACATAATCATACAAGAAACAATTTCCTTCAAAGTTCCAGATTACAACATTTGTAAAGTTTAGGAATACAAGTAGCATACTGCTGTTATAACATAACTGTTATCCTTTCCATTCCTTTCATTAGTAATAAATGCAAAGGGTAAAAACTAACTGAAATGTAATCCAATTACTTTCCTTTCAGTTCATGCATCTCATTTGATTCCAAGCAATCAAGTATAGACGAGAAAGCAAACAACAATAAATATAGTTGCTTATACCCAAGCAATACAAAATTCGTTCCTAAACGATTACAGATTTCCAACTGTATGAGAGAAGAAAAGATCATTTTTCCAAGTTATCCATCCACATTCCTATTTCTTTCCTCATGACTATCCTAAAAATTGAATCCAAACGAGACACAAATCAAGATAACAGTTCAGAGTGAAACTTACAAAATCCATTCGGAATTCACTTTCCAGCAGCAAGAATAATTTCATTCATAATCAGCTTTAAACGAAAACAAGGATGAACTTATCGTCCTTATCAATACTTCATTTAAATCGGGCTCATACGAATACCAAAAACAGGTTAGTAAAACATCGTATTCATCATAGAACAAGCAGTATAAAGAAGCATACTATGTACTTGCTGTACTAGAAGATTCCATACTTCCTTCACTGTATTTTTAACTAAATAAACAGTTATACAATCCCGTAATCAATTATTTACATGACCTTCTATATCCATGAACGCATACAGTTCATAAATATCCATTTGCACCTTGTTGTTACCTACAGCAAGACCAATTCATAATGCACAGTAAAGCTCTATAATTGCTATTTCCAGAATTCAAACAGCAAAAAGAGAAGAATTCATTCCTTTAACTATTCAATAAGAAAACAACCATTTTCTTCAACTCAACAAGAATTACTCAGGTCGATTTCATTTCTTTTAAATGACTGTGCAAAATCGGAGACCGCAAGAAACATTTAAATATTCCATTTGTACAGAAAAACACAGCACTCAGGAAACAATTTAAATGCCAATGTCTCTTCCAACAATCCGAACTTATAAAGTTCAATAAACCCAATTACTGTTTCTATCAAAATCTAAAACAGCGGAGAAAGGAAGAACTCGTACCCCTCTACCTTCAATAAAGAAACAATTATCTTCTTAAAAATGTAATAAAAACACCCAAGTCGTGTTTATCCTAGCATGACAGCTCAACTCATAATGATAACTGAACAATCGTTCAACAATGAAAAGAAAACTCACATGGCCTGAACTGTTTCAATTCAATATACCATAAGCAATGAATACCCAATTTGAATTCCTTGCCAACAAATGTTTCTACCCAATCCATTTTTCTATTCACAATGATGTACAGAACCCAAAATGCAATTTTCATACAACAATACCCTTATTAATGAAAACCCGCATAGGATATCAGATGCGCAACAAGGTACAGTCAAGACAGACCCAATCAGCCAGCTTATTTCCATAATTTTCCATTCATTGCACAAAAATAAAAAGCCGAGTTCTTTTTCACAACCTACAGTTCCGAAGTTAGGAGATCAAACCGCATCAAATCCAAGACACAACAAACAGTCTGAACAGACTTTCCATAAAACACAAGGCAAGAGAAAATACAGTTCATTTATAAGTTCAGAAGGAAAAACAGTTACTTTCCTTAACTTTCACGAATACCCACTACGTATTCGTTCATTTCTTATACAAGAAGAAGGCACAACCATAAAAATATTACTATTACTTCCTTCAAATCGTAAGTTCAAATAAAACTCAAAATAAAATCCAAAAATGTTATTTCCTTCAAAATCCAAAACAGCAGAAGGAAAAGGATCTTATTTCCTTTTTTTTTAAAAATTTCAGTAAAGAAACAACTTCAAACAACTCATAGTCACACTCTATAAAATCATTTAAAAAGGATTACCCATCGAATTCTTTCAACATCATTCAAAAGTTTATTAGCAAAAGAACTGATTGTATTCAATAATGAAAACAAACTCATACAACCTGTACAATTTCATAAAACAACGAATTCCCCAATACTGTCAAACAAACCAACACAACACAACTGTATTTCCAACTCAATTATATGCAAAGACAGTTCAAATCACAACAGCAAGAAAACGATTCTACCCATTTCATTTCCACAATGACAGCAAAATCGACTAAACCCAAAACCCGTTCAGAAGAAGAAGAACATGGTTGTTTTAATGAGACGCTTAAATAAAGCAAGTGTTTTAAAGAGAAGGGCTTAACATGCCTGGTATTCTTCCTCGAAACTCAAAGAAAACCGCGTTTACAGAAGGTGTTTCCTTCCACGGCGACAACAACAAGCTTCCAAACAATCCCTTCCTCTTCAGGCTCAGCAAACGGCCTTCAATTTCCAAAGAACAGAGACAGAAACCAAACACAACTGGTTCGACTGAACCAATCAAAAACCAAATGCAGAGCAACTTCTCAAAAACCCGAGCAAACACAAATGACCAACAAAAATTCCTCCAAACTCTTTCCAAGGTGGACTGGTCACGAAGACCAAAAAGAATTAAATGCATTAAAGGCTCTGCCTTTTTCTATTTCCTCACGCCACCGCCGACTTGGGTTGGCGAACCACCAAATTCAAATTTTGCATGCAAACCAAGTTTAGTTCCATGACCAACTAGATACCTCCACCTTTTTCCTGTTCCCACCAAACTTGGCGCTGTCCACGCAAGGACTCACATTAATTGCCATTTAATTCCCCTTCATCCTTATCCTTTCCCATGGGTCTGTGCATCCCCTTCTAGGTTAGGATTAGTTTAGGATTCATAATAGTGTTCAAACCTAGGTCACCGCCTAGTCTTTAGGTTAATAGAACTTAGGTCTATTTTCATCATTTATACAATTTAAAAATCCACTTAGGATAGTAGTTTAGGATGTAAGGTAGAACTTAGGATTAGATTAGGATCTAATTTCCCCTTAGCATCTAACACATAATCAATCAACTTCCAGTCAAGTCTTCCCGACTGACTTCCAATTTCAACACTTTGCAGGACATTTCATCCTTCATTAAACATACCTGAGCCACCCGTATCCAGGCATTTCTCACCTTACGAGGTCTCACGTTACGACAGTGTATGGTTCGTGAATCGAACCTTTTCCGTTGGCATCTACGTGCCAACTGTTCATACCTGAAATCAGGTGCTGCACATTTATATCAACCTTCAATTCGGTTCAAGAGTAAATCAACAAATCAATTACAAGAAGGCCACAACATATAGAGTTCAGCAAGCATACAACAAATTTGTCGTCACATCAGCAACATACAAGCAATAATAACTACTGTCCCATGTAAACAATTACAGTATGCAAGAATCCAGATTAGCAACACATTCCCTTAAGATCAAAATATATATCTTAACATGTTTGCCTTCATTTCAGCAGTTACAACAGTCAAGAAAGTAATTACCATGATAACTTACAAAAATAAGACTTGATTTTTTTATTGTTAAGCTTTCCTCGCATCTTATATTAGCCAATTATTTTGAGAAGATTTTTTAATTGTTGTTTTGGCTATAGAGGCACTAACTCACACACCTACCTTTGTTGTTTCAATTGAAGAGTTGAGAAGGGCTTATACAAATATTGACAATTTTAAAATTATTGTTGACTACACCAAAGAAAGAAAGTATAGGTTATAAAATTATTTCTGACTAAAAAAAGAAAAATAATTTTTTCATGATAGTATATACATAGTGCAGATTATTCAAATAAAGTTAAAAAAGTGAAGATGAGGGGAACTTAGAATATTTTCTCACCTGCAGGAATTGCTTGCACATTGGGGCAGTGCTCCTTACATAATGAGTCGGGTCCCTCCTAACCCTTTGTTCCCGCCACCTCG
This sequence comes from Taxus chinensis, assembly GCA_019776745.2. NCBI lineage: Eukaryota > Viridiplantae > Streptophyta > Pinopsida > Cupressales > Taxaceae > Taxus > Taxus chinensis. The sequence continues at coordinate 41,536,639 of CM034154.1, forward strand.
GCCATCGCCACCACACCGACCACCTCCGCAAGGACCGCATCGCAGAAGTTGCTCTCACAGCCACCACTCCACCTCTCCCTGGGGTATTCCTCAACTCCATCCTCATCAGGGGTGGGCTGGAGTCCTCCTCTGTGGGGGAAGGAGGTGACAAGTTCTTTGTGTTGGGCCTCTCCTCCGTATGGAATTCAGGAGGGTTAACAGGTTGATCCTCCTTTCGCTGAGTTGTCAAGTGGAGCTTTCATCCCCCATGGGATGATTCTCCTTCTCCTCTTAGAGCGGCGACATGTGCTTAATGTTATTTGATTTTATGTAGTTCTTGTGTTTTCTTTCGTGGCATTCTCTGTTGGCCCTTTGGGCAATTTGTGGTGCTCTTGTGGCTTTGTTGTGGGATCATGAGTATTCGCCATGCTCTTGTAACTCTCTTATATTTTATTTAATATAATGGGTAGTTGTAGATAACAAGACCTTCATAATTTATTTGTGGCTAAATTGTAGCTTTATGTGTGGTTAGTTTTTTTGTAAGTGATTTTCCTTATTTACAATAATGTCCATATCCTTGTATTCTCTGACACCATAATTTGCCAGTTAAAAAAATAGAAGATGAGGGGAACTTAGAATGTTTTCTCCCATGTAGGAATTTCTCGCACACTGGGGGGAGTGCTACATGCATGATGAGTCGGGTCCCTTCCGACCCTTTGTCGTCACCACCTCGATCATCGTCGCCACACTGACCACCTCCGTAAGGACCGCATCGCAAAAGTCACTTTCGTACTCACCGCTTCGCCTCTCCCCCCAAGCTGTCCTTCAGCTCCGCCCTCGTCAGGGCCAGGTTGGATTCCTCCTCCGCGGGGGAAGGCGGTGGCAAGTTCTCCTTCGCATGGAGTTCAGACATTTGCTGGTTCTCTGCCCCCTAGTTAGGGAATTATGGTGCCTCTGCAGATGTAAATACCCGATCAGGATGGCTAGCAAGTTGATCCTCCTTTGGCTGAGCAGTCGAGTGGAGCTTTCATCCCCCCTCAGGATGATCCTCCTCCTCCCGGAGCGACGACATATGCTTAATGCTCTCTAGTTTTATGTAGTTCTCGTATTTGCCTTCATGGCGTTTTCGATTTGCCCTTCAGGTGTTTTGTGGTGCCCTCGTGATTTTTTGTGGGACCGTGAGTATTCACCCCTGCTCTTGTAACTCTTATATTTTATTTAATATAATGGGCAATTCCAATAGTAAAATGTAGATAACAAGACCTTCCTAATATATTTGTGGCTAAGTTGTAACTTTATGTGTGGTTAGCTTTTTTTTAAGTGATTTTCCTTATTTACAACAATGTCCATATCCTTGTATTCTCCGGGTCCATTAAGTAACGTTGTTTCAATCCAAAACAAAGATTTAGATTCACTCAAATATGGTCGGCCATGATGATCGTGGAAAAACAGGTATAATTTGTGAGATGGTCATGTGCAATTAATTCCAAGACACGAGCATTGAGCATGCAAAATGTATGGCATGTGCGCAACAATGGCATTTGCGTGAATTTCATAACTCCTACGAATTTAGGGTTTCTATATATTCTCCCGTTGCAATTGCGGGTACAACACACCAAGTTTCTCCCCAAACACCAGCAGATCAAACTATTTTTAGTTGTCTTTCTTTCTCATTCATATTCCGTTTGGTTTACGGAATTCTAAATTCTACGTGGGAAAACGACGTCGATTTGTCCATCGTCCAAAACCCACTCTTATTTTCTTAAAGATTAAAGACAAACATGCCAACCACACATGAAAAGGAGATCTGAATAATTATATTCCCAAGTTGATATAGATGAAATTACTAATCTGACACATGAATAAAGAGTGATAACGATTCCTCATTCGTATAAAGACTGCCCAAATTGGAAAATATCGGATATGAGAACGCGTATGCCACCCAATCTGTCCTTTCTTCCAAACCTTATCTTCCTCTATATTAAACATACCTATCAACGTATTAAAAAGCCATGTTTGATTATTTGTTCTTTTTAACAAAATAATCATACCAAAAACTAGATTTTCCTTGAAAAAGTATTATGTTACCAAAAACTAGATTTTCCTTGAAAAAGTATTAAAAACAATACCACATATAGCTCACAAAACAACTATACAAAAATTGCGTGCTACTTAAATAGCAAATTAAAAATGAGGTTTTATTTTAAAACGGCGGGACATTGATTTGCTAAATGGATATTAAGGGCAGTGTTAGAAGTAAGTTCTACTTTTGATTAAAATCGAGGTTTATTTTTTTACCAATTTAAATATTTGGAAATCTTTCGAAGACATTGTGAATGCTTAAGCATCAAATCAAATAAGTGTGTCCTATTTAGTGGTTGATAATATTTTAAAAGAATAACTAGTAGATACCTTTTTAAAAATATTTTATATACTTGAGAAAATCAAGTAAATCATAGAGGCACAAAATGAAAAAAAGTAGGACATAACTATATGCTTTTATCCTTACTATCCTTTAGCCTAATATCTAAACAAAATTTAAGCTAATTGCCTCCGATCTTTTTTCCCTTTTACAAATTTAGGAGTTATTCCCACATTTTACGTTACACAAGCTTGGGCCAGAGATGAGTGATAGGATTGGAGGGGGAATTTGGATACCACATTCAAAAATTACTCACTTGGATTGTTATATATGCTTATAAGCCCCTTCTCCCTAGCCCTTTCTAAACAAGTAATACCAAGTGGAGTTTGAATTCCTTTCCCAGAAGGTGGCTTAATCATTTCTCAATCAAATTTTAAATTCTAAGCTCAAGCCTAAAATTGCTCAATTTCCTTTGTTGTCTAATCAACCAAGGCCTCCCTCTAGGATAGAAACTAAAATATATTGGAATTCCCAACCCCAAATGACATGTTTGTACATGTATATTGACACTTTGAAACATCTTTTTATAAACTTTCCTCTATGTTAGATATTTCTTGAAATGGATTCATTCTTTATTTTAGCCCTTTCATCCAAGCCCATCAATAGGAGAATGACTTAGTTTGGGAATTAATATTAGTAGAAGACGTACATAATTGTTTTATGGATTTTTTTAGAGCTATTATTTTATTTCAACTATAAAAATATAGAAATGTTGAATTATCTTAAAAAATGATTCTATCTCAACAGTTTTTGGTTAATGAAAAAGTAATATTGTTTGGTTGTCTTTTGATCTAGCCATAAGCTGAGAAAGTACCTCTCGAGTTTTACCATCTACAAAGAGATTTTAAATCCTTTGGGGTTGTCCTCTTTACCATTTTTATAAACCTAAAATTTCAACTTTCATCTATCATACCTATTACTAACAATTTCTTTTGTGCAGATAAGGGTCATTGATGCATTTATTTCTTGAGTGTGTTCCTTAAGGTTTCTATCAGTAATAGGGAATGGTTATTCATGTAACCATTATTGGTTAGAGACACTATACATAGACAATGTTGCTATATGGTCTTGGCCTTATTTATCCTTGCACTAGTTATCCTTATCCCCTTAGGTCTCACACACATTGCATGCCCATCATTCTGCTTGTATCTCACCATTTGGCGCCTTTTTCATCCATTCTCATGTTCTACGACACCTTTATTTTTATCTCCATGACAAATCATCTCATTTTATCACCCTTGGTTGGTGCCATCACTCGTGGGTGATAGTGTTGATGTTATATTTTATCTTGGCCTACGTCATCGCTCGTGGGAAATGGTGTCCTATATATACCTATCACATTTTGACATTCAAAAGGAAGGAAGCTATGAACCTTAGGAACTGTCATCAACTCTAAACTTTTGCGCCATCTTCACATCTATTCCCTTAACTTTTGGTTCATCTTGCATTTTCTTGGATTGGATTAGACACTCTTCTTCTTGGTTGGTTTGCTTGCATTATTGGGTCATCTATAGTGAGTCTAGGACAGGAACGATGTTCTCCTTCTCCACCTAATAGTGATTCTCTCTCGGTGTGCTGCTTCTCTAGAAAGATAGATGCATAAGTGACCACCCTACAAGTACAAGGTGAGTGCTCTAACCATCTTTTTTCATTTTGCATGTATTAGTTCATCTCCTTCCCTCATTGTGTTATGTTAGCTTAGTATTGCATATGTTTGGATGCTAGTTAGCATAATACTCTTATTTATGATCAACTCCTTAGCTTTACATTATTTTCATTTTAGTTATATTATGCATGCTTGTCTTATCTATCATTGATCCATGCCTCTACTCATCAAACTATTGATATCTTAATAGGGTTTTCTCCTCTATCTTGACTGCGGGCCTTGGAAACCCTAGGTTGACCAAGTGTAGGGATTATTGCCCTCTAGATATGCAACCGTAGCGCTTGTTGTAACACATTTAAATTTATCCATTATATGTTGATTCATGTTTGTTCCTTACTCGTTTCCTCGATACCCTCGTAGAATGGATGACCCTTAGGAGTGCAAGCTATTGAGACACTATTTTTGGCCTGCTATCACCCCACTAATAGGAAATATAATTTACTATAAATATCTATTATAATTACATATAAAATATGCATTTTCTTGAAACTTTGGGAAAAAATCTAGACACAAAAATACACTGCACTTAGTTACCTCACCAAGTTGAGACTCACCCTAAAAACCTATTAATTAGTAAAGATGACCATGCAACTATATCTAAGACTTACCTGAGACAATAAAAAGTGATTTGTGCTACATCGCTTCTAACCAGATTCGCATGCTTAAAATAGACTCCCAGTGATAATGCACGAGGGTTTCCTCCCTTAAACCCCTAGGATTTATTTCAAGCCAGGATCTCCCAAGTTTAACTTCTTCTAGGACATCCCACCTTCAGTGCTGGTTCATTACATCATTTGCGTGCGATTGTTAGTAGTATATTTTGGTGCATTTATGACTATGTTATTGACTCACTGTAATACATGACTTTTATGAGCATTGTACTGGTATATATTTTTTGGTAAAAAGATTAATATAAATTATTTTTATGGATTTAGCTACATCCCATTTCACATATCATATCTTCTGAGAGTGATTTCCAGTGAGAACATGCTATGTATTTAATTAGATCAAGCATATTTTTTTGGAGTAGTGATTAATTGTCTACAGTAATACTGGGTATCTTACTAAGCAAAGAGGAATTCGTACTTTGGAGCCCAGTGCATTAATTTTCTTAAGTAATACGGAGATCATTTAGCCTTCAAGGAACCTCTCATCGAGCACCTCAAGTCCCTGAGTCACAGGCGTTCTGGGCTAGAATCTTAGTAATGTATGAGTGCTATACTTCTTTGAGTTTATTCCATATGATCATGATATGATCATGGTTTTAAATAGGTGAGCCATCCATTGAACTATATACTCACCTCTCCATATACACATGAAAACCTCACCAAGTCCCTGGCCCAAATCACCCAAGACACTGATCCTGCAATAAAAGTCCTTTATAATGACAAAGGAGACTATAAGAGGTACTCATTAGACATAACCCAATGGGACTCCACATGGAACAATAGCAATGGTATACACCCAACCGCCAAAGGTCACTCGTAACCGACATCGGTTATTGTATTTTAGCATACAACTCCTTAGAACAGTAACTTGAAGGGTCACCTAAGGTGGGTGGCATTAACATGCCAATCACTTGTAAGAAAAAAGGCTCTAACATCACCCCTCAATCAGACATCTTTTGATAGCTCAAAAGCAGTCTACTTGGTAAATTCAGATCCTGTTCTCACCTAGTCTGTCAAAACAGTGAATATTTATTTTTTGTTGTATCTTCTCTTAGATACCTAAATCATTGCCCTTGTCTTCCACAACAATATCAAGTATTCTAGCCTTATTGAGAACATTAATGGGCCCATTGTTTAAAACAGTGGACTGACAGCCATCTAAGAAGTATCACACTTAACCGGATCTAGCATACGCTAGGCAGTTCACTACGTATATTGTTTAACTTTTTGGTGGTATTGCTTTGCATTACAGGTAGTTCCTCCTAGCCAAAAGAAAGCTCTCACAATTAGCTATGGATTCAGAACGTTCATAGCGCGTGAAACTACCTAGGTCCCAACATTTGATATTGCATTCCTTCTAAGCCCGTTACCCTATGCATGTTTCGTCAATAACTTCATAAGAAACGATGTAGAATTAGGTGAAACATTTTGATCCATGAGCCAGATTAGGGACACATCATAATCCTTGCAAAGCATAAAGGTTAAGATAACAATTAAGATCGTGTTTGTTTCCCTACTGAGGAAAGTACACATGAATAGAGACTTCTTGACAACCTACCTTATAGTTTCTATCCACAATGATCCATTTTATTTGCTCATGTAATTAACAAAGATATGTTACATCACAATAATGCATAGATAGTGAAAATCATGACTCTTGAGGGTCTCAATCATGATTATTGTGTAACCTCACCACACTTCACTCACTTCTATGCTCTACGCTTAAAAATAAGTGATTGCATTCTATCTATCGCATTAGCTTGAAACCATTTGAGGATGAACTATACTTGTTGATGGTTCATTCTTGACTGGTGATGGAATTTGACATGATGAACTCATCTCAAGCATGCTCATTCATTCTCTTAGGGGGTACGCTGCTCCTTACTCAACTTCGCAAAAATTCAAAAATTACATTCACATTCTTACAACAACATGCTTATCTAGGAAGTTGCACATTGATCTTGATGATCTTACACAGTGGAATGATAATCTTCTGCTTAGTCGAGTCATACTTTAGAGATACATTGAAATGTCATTACCATTTCTATATTACATGCGCATTCACCTTTTAGATCTCCTTCTAGTGAAGATCACCAACTTTACAAATCTATTTCACCAATTCATGGATGTCAGGCGTTAAATAACTAAGCTAAACAACCAGTAATTGCAGCAGCACTCCTAGGATTGCATTTTTCGTACACGTTTTGCTTGTGCTTGTGTTTTGATGAGAGATTATACTACTTCCTATTTTCTACTAGTTCACTACTATGCATCGGATTCATACATAGCTTGGAAATACTAGCTTCACATGAGTAACGAGGGCTTCATATGCAACATCATGTCTTGCAGGATTCTGGGTTGATTCTACATAGATTGTAATTCACAATACTTTTCTTGTCATCACTGTTTGAATTTGACAGTTATCGTATTTTCAATTGTTTGCAACCTATGCCCTTTGTCGGTTGTATACTCAACTGAATGCTTTTTCCACTTCGGTCCTCTATTGTTAACTTACCCAAAAGGACATTTGAGTCATTTTCTTCCACTTTTCACAGTCCCTGTCACTGCCATCATTCTCATTTACATTTTAAAACACCATCAGATTTAACATACCTGTTAGATTTTACCTTCTGCCTGGTTTTTCACTCACTGACCATTTTCTATAGTGACCGGAAGAAGTTACCCTTGACCGCTGTCGGTTTGGATTAACCGACATTGGTTAGCCTATTTCACTTTCCAACCACCATTTGGTACCTAATCCACTTTTTACCATTAGATTCACCTAGAACTTCCTGCTGTTTTTCTGATGTCATTTACAGAGAAGCAACCCTACCTGATCAGTACTGGTTCACATGGTGCTGACCCAAAGAAAAGAAAGCGCACTCATATTTCATGCCAGTTGTCAACCACTCCCACCTAGTCCCTCACCACCTTCCATTTTATCACCAGCCATGGATAGAGAAGGATCCAACCTATCATTATCGCTACCGGAGATGAGGAGTTCACACGACTCCTTGACAAAAACCCTGCCGCCTTGCACCTTTTTATCTTTCCCACTCATCCACTCAAGATGCCTCGGGTCAGATTAGAATTATTTTTAAATGACATGCCCGTATCTATCCCTTCGACTCTCGTTCCCACTCCTGCATCGGCCCCATCTGGCTCTGTGCTGCCCGCATCTACCTTACCCCCAGTCGTTTCGTAGCTAGGTCCTATACGCGCTATGACTGCTATGTCTGCCACCTCTGTTACCCCCGCCACATCTATCATACCCTCGAAAACTACCCAAAACGTAACCTCATCCACCCCTAATGTCTCGCACATACCCGTAGCTACACTACCACCTCTCGTGTCGGTGACCCCTACCCCTTTTCAGAACGTGGTCCTTTCCATTCCACAATCATTAGCCCCCATTGTCACTATGGTTACCACGACCCTTCCACCTCCATATACATACTATCAATAACCTCCTGTTTCCTCCATTACTCACTCAGGGTACGTACCTCTTGTTTCACTACCTTCTTCCCAATCAACCTACATGGCAACACCATACACTGGAGTGCCACCCCCATTATATGCCCAAAACCAACCCTCTCACGCTATAGGAGGCACCCAATCATTGTAACCTACCAACGACCTAATCAAATTGATGTTGGATAAGATGTAGACATTAAGGATGTAGAAGCAAAATTGGGTATCGACTTGCCGTTAACTACAACAAAAACATGCTATCTGCTATTTGTTGAACATTTTTTTTGAGCTCCTTTTTATCGTCAGGTGACTTTGACCTTATTGCGGAGTTATTTTGGAATAGTTTTTTCCCTTCTTTTGCTTTGTCTCGCCATCTCGTTCTGTCGTAAGTGTTATTTTGTTGCCGAGGGTCATTTCTAACTTTCGTCTAGTGAGCTTATCATGCTTTTGATCAGTGAAATGCGTAATGACTTTTTTGTTAAAAGCTCTAATGGAAAATTAAAACCTTTTCAAGGCATTTGAGGCATTTTTTTTAGGTACCTAAAGTTTTTTTTTCTAGCTAAGATTGGCATGTTAGTAGTATTTTCCAGCCTTGGTTTACATGGAAGGGGAGAGAGGTTGGGTGGTGGCGCCTTTGAAGGTGGGGACTATATTTTTTATGTTGAAGGGCCCATAATAAATGCTTAACTTAATGTTTTATCTACAACCTTTGTTCTCCCTGACAAGTAATCTTACCTCATGCATGGGTGCCTTGACATTAAATAATACATAAACGTCCCTTGTGCTGATGTCAGTTGGAAGTTTGGTCGAAATTCTGGTCATTCCTTTAATGATCTTTAATGTGTATTGATGGAACCGCAACATAAGGTAGCGAATGAAAAGGAAGTGGAAAGAAATGAAGGGAGGGTTTTATTGAGAGGAAGGCCAAATTTCAACGGCAACAGAAAGGTATATGCATTTCCCTATTGCAGGCCTGGGAATGACCGACGGAAACAGATGCCTTTGTACGTTAACATCTGCAACTATTTATTTTTCCATCTAAGAAAAATATCTCTTTTAGATTGACAGCAGCTGCAGCGAAATCAACTTCATCTATTATGGAATAGGGGATGCAAAATAGAATGCGAAGGCACTTGATGCAGCCACAAAAGACATGGCACTGATAACAGGGAAGAGACCTTACAAACCGAGGGGTAAATTAAAATAAAATAAAAATCCATTGCGAACTTCAAGCTCAGAGAGGGTGTTCCTGTGGGTCTTCCTATCACGCTCAGAACAAATTTAATGTGCTATTTCCTGGAGCAGGCGCTTGGCATGTAACTGTGTGCCTTAATGCCTGAAAGGAACATGGCCGCATAGGTTATTTTAGCCATGGTTTCCAGCTGATGGGTTGTGTTAAGAAATGGGGGAATTGAATGTTTTTATAGATAAATGCTTCCGAATGGTTTGCAACCTCTTGCTCCCTTCCTCCTTGCTCATGATTTCAGAGAAAAGATTAATAGTGGGGCACATGTTTTTATTTTTTTAACAGTTCTTTGTCTCTTTTTTTTCATGCCCTGGACTTTGTGTATCCTGCGCGCATGCCAAGTCTAGTTTTTCTGCGTGGAAAAGTGATGGTGGAGGAGGTCTTGTGAGGGACAGCATAGAAAATTTTGGAGTATATTCTTCCATCAGGTTTTGGCCACTTTCTGTTGGATCTCAATCTCCTTGAGTTCCTCCCTAGACACGTGCAACTAGAGCATTGACCAGTTCCTTCCCCTGATGCTTAGGATTTCGTGATGGTGGAAGGCACATTTTCCTTGGCTCAGACTGTAACCTGCTGAAGCCATGATGACTGTTCACATGGAGAGTTTTGGTGCACATTCCTTGTTTGGATGGAACGTTTTTATTTCTTCCTGTTTTCTAGTTGCCTTGTTGGGAGGACATCGTTACCCTTATCAAGCTCCTTCTAGCACTGGCTGTGTGAATGCTAGTAAAGACAACTAGCCATTTGGGACACATGTGGGTCATTTTGTAGACACCAAATTTGTGTCTTACGGCACCCTGTGCCCCGCATCTCATTTCGCAACCTAACCTCACCACCTAAACCTTACACAATTATCTATTAATTACCTTATAATTAATAAATCCACATCTCCAAACCTGCCACCTCATTTCGCCACCTCATCATGACCTAGCCCTAACCCTAAACTAACCTAATTAAGACCTATAACTTGGTCTACATCCACACCCATGACTAATTACTCCTCACCCGCACCAAAACCAACCTAATAATGACTTGACCAAGCCCACAACTAATCCCTCGGGAGAAAAGGAGGGAAAGTTGGCTATTTTACTAAAAATAGCCCACTTTGACTTAACCGACATCGGTTCCTACTCGACCGCCGTCGGTTACGTAACCGCCATCGGTCCCTGTAAATGACCTTCCCCAACCAAAAACAAGAGATCGGAAATTCATTTGAAAGATCCGGAATTCACTTGGCAAGACAGAGACAAGTGAAGAAAAGAGAAGAGTTTGCAGAGAAGGACATCGAGCCCAAGACTGCAACTGAGTAACCAAAGCACAGCGACACTCATCCAAGCATTGGGAGAGAAGATAGCTCACTTTTGATTGTCAGATCATCCCACCTGAGCCTTGCCTTCGTCATCACAGTCCTTGGACCTGTATCTTCATCAGGAACTAGTAAGTAGTGTCTTGTAAGTTTTTAAAATACCATTTCTGGAACTTCTGATTCATAGTAATTATAAGCTCACTCCTAGATCTACTACCCGATAGCACCCTATATCTAACTTTCATTCCTCTACCCTTACATTTCCCCAAGAACAGCTCCCATACTCTCTGAGTCTTCTCCATCACCCTATTGCCTACCCCTAATCATTTACCAACCTTATAAACACCATAACCGCCTTACAGCCAACCTTCATTGAAAGCCCCTAAATCACTGCCCCTACCGATATCGGTTATCAGCAACCGGTACTGGTGTTATAACCGTAGTCGGTTATACAGTGACCGGCATCGGTCACTGTGACTCCAACCAAAACCAGCCTTTCCTCTATTGCTTTTTAACGAGGTAACTAAAGTGTAATTTCGCAATAACTTCTTTGTTATCATTTGTGTTAATTCGTATTAAAAGGGGAACTGACCACCTTCGAAAGGAAGTCTAATATTTCCTGGGCCCAAGGCAGTTCCCTCATTTATTGTCTAACTATAATCTGGTGGTCTTGCATTCTTATTCACAGGTAGTCCTTCCCAGACAAAAAGGAGTTCTTCGCAATCGGTCTGATCTCTCTCTATGGTACGCGCACACCCTCCCAACACTCAACAGGTATTCCTCCTAGCCCTAACCTTTATCTGTTTCTCAAGAGAATGAAAGGATAGAAGCAACTCTATTCTAAGAACGGAAACATTCTGTGCAAAGGCACGGAACAGGCATGTGAAACCATGGCTGCGGCTTGTTTCCGAGTGATAACAACCATGGAAAAAAGTACACAGCAGTGATGTTCCCAAGATCCCTGTAGGAGATAAGGACTTTGCCAAATTTTTGGATGCTAATCCTAGTGCCGTACAATACTATTTGTCTCATACCCCTGACCGTACACCTGACGGTCAGCTTCTTGTTGGTATGCCCATTAGTATAGCTACTCACTTAGCTCCTTCCCCACCTAATAACTCCGCCTTACCATCTTCATCTTTAGCCTCATCTCCCAACTTAGAGGCTTCAGGGGTTCATACTACACCGATTGGCTTTCCTTTGGTTAATCTAGGGCCCCACATATCACTACCGTCCACTGCCCCTTTCATAACTTGCTCTCTGCCACCTATCCACACGAGCTTTCTTTCTCAAGCTCCGCCCACCTTTTCATTTCCACAAACTTATCCAGTGACCTCAACATATTATATAGGACACCCTTATTCGGTCGCCTCAACACATTCATCATCAATACCTTATCAATATTTAACCCCACCTTTGTCTAGTAGTGGCTTTTATCCTCCTCCGTTTACAACAACGGCACCATCATCTAACCCAACCAATGATCTAATCAAACAAATGATGGACAAGATGCAAAATCTTGAGGCTTCTGTTTCAGGAAGCCGTAACACCCTGACATATGAGCAAGTTTGTCGGGAGCCTATTCATCCTTCTGTCCCCCTTCATTCATATCCTCCTCAATGGGAATTACCGAAATTCACTCGCTTTAATAGTAAGGAGGACCCTCAACAACACTTGCGATCGTTTAGACATGCCTGCTACCTGATTGCCCATGACGATGCCTTACTACTCCGTACCTTCCCCATGTCCTTATCAGGACCCGCCTTGGAGTGGTACAGTGCTTTAACCCAGCACTCAATCTTCTCCTTTAACCAATTAGCCCAATCTTTCTTGGATCATTTCTCCATCAATATTGCCAAGAAAGTATCCATCACCGACCTCTATGCCATCCGACAATTTGAAGACGAATCTATCGCAGATTTCGTTGGATGATGGCGAGGCCTCATCAACCAACTTACTTATGCCTTACCTCAGGCTGAACTCATTGAACTCTTTACGCGGGCCTGCACTAAGCACATTTCTCCCACCCTCCAAATTCAAACTTTCCGCACCTTTGATGAGGCCTTTACTATGGCTCGAAAACTAGAAATTCGAGCCTTAGAGGAGGAGAAATTGAGGTTGCGCAACAAAAACCCCAATTTATGAACCCAAGACTCCACCAACAAACCCAACACCACCAATTCTCACGCATCGACTGCTTCGAAATCAAAAGGAGCTGTACACGCGGTGATGGTCAAATCCCAAGCACCGTCTAGTACCCTGCCAAAAACCACCTATAAGTATAAAGCCGAGTCCATCAATTACACTCCCTTGGGAGAAACTTATGGTGTGATCTTGGAAAAATTACTCAAAGCAGGGGCTATCACCTTGCCTCTTGTTAAACCTCACTCCGGGTTTGATTCCACCCGTGCTATACCTTCTTGGTACAAAGAAAATGACTTCTGTAACTTCCACCGTGTGAAGGGACACAGTCACGAAAACTGCAAGATGTTGAAAAACATAGTGCAGGAAATGGTTGATGCAGGGGATATAACCCTCGATAATCCTAATGCCCCTGCTAATCAAAATTTGAAAATCTTCAACAAACCATTCCCAAACCACTCATCTAACAGTAACATAAACCAAGATATCTTAGCCGAGGAGAGTGTTCATGAAATCCATGCAGTTTTTGACTCCCAACCAAAAGCTTCTATCGAGGAAATTCTGAATCAAGCCTCGTCACTAACGCAGGGATCCGCACCCACTTCACCACCATCAAGACAAGATGATAACCTTGCCATTCCTTTACCCATAAAGGAATTAACCGCCCAGAGTTCTCTTCTCACGAATGAGTCTTCTTACACCACATCCCTGCAAGATTGTGAGCGGATGTTATCTAACTTATCTATTTCCCAAACATCTCCTTCCACCACTCTTGCTGTAAAAGAAGAAGGCTCGCCACTGTTTCTGTCATCCTTAGAAGAGAAACCTCTCGAACCGACATCACCAAACTCCTTAATCATGACGGATCCCCTCAAACATGCTCTCCTACCTATTAGTTCTTCATCGCCTAAATATTTTCAGTGACTGATTGACCTCTTAACACCCATTGATACAGTACCTCATTTACCCCCTGTATCACACCCACAGTGGACCGGAATCACAACCCACCTCTCTTCCATACAAAGTTCTTCTTCACACGTGAAGATTGTCATCCCTCAGAAGATAGACGAGTCCTATGGGAGCGTTTGAGTACACCATGCTCTACTCAAATGCAGATGACCGATCCAGACACCTCTACCATATACCCGAAGTGTTTACAAAAGCTCAAAATGCCTATGTCCTCATCTTCACCCCTCTCATCTCTACCGAATACCTCATCCACCTCTATTAACCTAACCAAACCTTCCCCTATGCTTGGGACTTCACCAATACCTAGCCTAACACACCCACCTAAACGGTTAGATTTATCCAAAAATAAAGCCGTCCATCCACCTAGGAGACAAACCCAATCCCCTCAAGTCCAATCTATGCCTCTGTCACAACTAAAACCCTCACCGTCACACCTACCTTCTATATTGGGACCTCACCCCTCCACCTTGCATCAATACATCATACCTCCTACATTTTCTTTAAAACGACCTGCACCTTCTGCACCCATACAGAGATCCATGGGTGTATCAACACCGTCACCCCAAGTATCCTGTCCACCTATCAACCCTAAACAAACTCCATCATCAAAGGATTTGTTTGCTATCACTCCTCTTTCTCCGTGGTTGTTTCCTCCCACCACGTCATCTGTGGCCTCCTTATCTAACCAGCTAAACATGACTTCTGTGCCGAAGAAGCCACGTTTAGTTAAATCCAATTATCAAAACCCCTTGTATAAACCACCACCCACACGAACCAACCATACCCAACCATTACCAAAACCCACCCAATCAATAGCCTCATCTTCCTCTGACTTGGACCCACTCAAAGGATCTTACGCCAAGATCCTTGATATGTTGGTGGAGAATGTGACCATTTCCCTACCCCCACTTAGATCCTATGATTCATCTAAACCTCGACCTATAGGTTATGACGAGTCTAAAATCTACGCTTACCACCGCACACCAGGACATGATGTAGAGGGATGCAAAGCTTTGAAATCCATCCTTCGTCAGTCACCTCTCTCGGATAGAAAGGTTAAGAAGGACAACTTATGAAGGGAGAAACCTTTAGCTTCAATCCCCTCTCCTATACCACCTGTCCCCACCTCACCAAGATCTATCATTATTGTAACCCCACCTCTCGAAAACAATGTCTTATCCCTACCACCTTCCTCCTCTCGTGTTCACGAGATCAACATGATTAGTATTGCTACTCGAGGGTAGAAAAACAATGGGAAAGCTAAAGAAAGCAAACCTGTGGCCTCTCTTGCTCCGTCCACCATCCCGATCGCACCACCACCTAAAGTGGTTATTCGTGGACCTGCCTACCCTGTCTCTGATGGAGTTGCCCACCGAACCATGATCAAATAGCTTCACCAATCACCTGTAAAAATGACACTATATGATCTCATTCAAACCTCTGAATCTCATCGACAAGCTCTCGTTGAAGATCCTTCAAGGGATAGAGGTCCTACCTAACGAAACCTTGCCCATTGCCTCCATTTTAACACCCAATCACGTTGCTTCTCTCACCAAACAACCTACCTACCCAACCACTTCTGTCTCTGTACAACAAGCCGCTGCTGTCAGTTTCTCCGAAGATGAAATTGTCGACTTTGGTGCAGAAGATCCTGACCCCACTCTTTTCATCTCGGCTTACGTCTGGGACATCCGAGTACGTTGTGTTATGATCGACAGGGGTGCTAGCTCAAACATCATCTCTTCCAAAGCCTTCCAACAAATGAATATCCCTTCTAGCTGCATGTGTGCCAACCCCACCATGTTGCGTTCATTCAATGATGCTATTACTTCTACCTTAGGCACCGTGATCCTTAACATTTGTGTAGGGCCACATACCTTACCTGAACTCTTCTATGTCCTTGAGGGAGAATTCCAATACAACATGTTGTTAGGCCGCCCTTGGATCCGGGCTATGGGATGCGTTCCCTCCACCTTACATAGATGCATAAAATTCGAGTATGAGGGGAAGTCCTACACCGTAAAAGCTAACGCTCCCCCCTTCAAAACCTGTAATATGTTATATCACCCTAATGATGTGCTTGTACTAGTCAAGGCACCCATTCATCCAACCCAACCATCTACTTCGACCACACCTCAACCATCCACCTCGATCGCACCTACACATTCAACAATGAAACCGCCGTCGCAAATACCACTTCCTTCCCAGTAGACAACATCCCAACCTAAGATCCCTTGGTAGATTTTTTTCAATGCCTTACGCTGGGGGAGTATCGCCTATATAACGTTAGCACTTTCCATACCCCACAGGAGTACAGACAGTTACATGCACATCCTACCTACGACCGTCGTGTGGGGGAAGTAATCTCCTATGGACCACCTAATTGCCATACCAACCTAACGTATGGGGGTGTCGACGCATCCTCTGTCACCCCTGAACCTCCCCTTGGTGTGGTTCCCTTCCAATCTGATTTTCAATATCTAACTAATCGTCGTTTCGCCCTCACCTTCCTAACGCGCTGTGCTTGGAAGGGCTTCGGTTTCGGTCTTTATGAACAAGGCTGACATACGATCATTCCCGTGACTACACGCAAACACAAAGATCGTCATGGTCTTGGATTCTCTGAACCACCTACACCGAAGAAACTGCATATCTGTTGTATCCAGGAAGACGACGAAGTCACCCTTTCTGAACCATCATCACCCATTTTGCCATCGTCACCCACAGAGTCGATAGACCCGGAATCTATCCCTCCTAACTTTTTTTTTTCATAAACGCTATCTTCCTGGGTCCTCTCACTTATCAACGTGATAATGAAGACCCATCTTCTTTTCCCCTTCTGTATCCAGACATGATTGAAGAAGACTCACCTTCAATTAATGTTGTTGAGTGCCAGGATGACGACTCCATCCTCACTTATCTTGGTGTGGACGACTCTTATATTCAACGCGCCTTACCATCTGAAACTCAAACCATGTTGAATGAGTCGACTATAGAAATCAACATCCACATAGAGGACGATCCTCACATTGTGAAGATCAGACAATCTCTTAATGCATCAGAACAAACTACCTTCACTACCTTCCTGCGTGCCCGTAACCAAGCTTTCGCTTGGTCCTACGCTGACATGCCAGGAATTGATCCTAACATCGCTGTCCATAACATTACTCTGAAACCTGAATCCAAACCAGTTAAACAGAAACTGAGAAAAATGCATCCACGCATTGCCCTCTTGGTCAAAGAAGAGCTTCAATGACTCCTTTCTATTTCCTTCATCTTACCTATTGACTATCCTCAATGGATTTCTAACATCGTACCTGTCACTAAAGCAACGGGGGGACTTCGGATATGTACGGATTTCTGGGACCTTAACCTCACTTTCCCAAAGGATGACTTCCCCCTACCAAGTATTGATCAACTTGTTGATCTCACTGCGGGCCATGAGATGCTTTCTCTCATGGATGGCTTCTCGGGATACAATCAAATTTTTGTAGCCCCGGCCGATCAACATAAAACCACCTTCATAACTCCTTGGGGAACCTTCTGCTATCGTGTCATGCTGTTTGGCCTTAAGAATGCTGGTGCAACCTATCAACGGGCTATGACTTACATTTTTCATGACATTATGCACACTATCCTTGAGGATTATGTCGATGATCTTCTTGGAAAATCTAAACATCGCAGTGAACATCTCGATGTTTTAACCATTATTTTCGATCACCTGTTACAATACTGTGTTCGTCTTCAACCAAAGAAATGTGTCTTTGGTGTCCTTTCGGGAAAAATCCTTGGTTTTATCGTCTCTTTGCATGGCATCGAGGTCGATCCAGCTAAAGTCAAAGCTATCCTAGAAATGCCCCCACCCACTAACCTCAAACAATTACGTAGTTTGCAGGGCAAACTCCAATCTATCTGGCATTTCATCTCACAACTCTCGGATCAATGTCAACCTTTCCATCATCTCCTTAAAAAGGACATTGTCTTTCAATGGAGCGAAGAGTGCCACCAAGCCTTTGAGGCTCTTAAAGCCTATCTCTTGCAGCCACCCGTGCTTATCCCACCTCAGGACGATCACCCTTTCTACCTTTACCTTTCTGCCACCGACCATGCTGTAGGAGCCATGCTCGCACATCGTGACTCCGAGCATCAAGAACAAGCCGTTTATTACATAAGTCGTACTCTTGTGGATTACGAGACTAGGTATACACATGTAGAAAAGTTGTGCCTAGCCCTATCATTCGTGGCAACCAAACTCTGACATTACCTCCTGAATCACAAAACTTTTGTCATCACCAACGTAGACCCCATCCATTATATGTACGCCAAACCTCATCTAAACCAACGCATCGCCCGATGGCTTATGCTCCTCACCGACCTCGACCTTGAGTTTGTACACCAGAAATCAGTCAAAGGACAAACTATCGCAGACCAACTCGCGGAAGCCCCTTTACCTGGGGAACAATTTACCAATTTTACTTTCCCTGACGAACTCATCGCCACTCTTTCACTCAGTGAGGAGTCGTATCCAATGACCCTCTTCTTCGATGGATCCAAATGCCAGCGCGGCGGAGGAGCCGGCATTGTTCTCATTCCTCTTGATGCTGATCCTATGCCTCTTTCATTCTGGCTTGATTTCCCCTGCACTAATAATACAGCGGAATACGAGGCCCTTGTTTTGGGTCTCCAGGTTACGTTACACTTAGGTGTAAAGTCTATTAACAATGACTCTCAACTAGTAGTCAATCAAGTTATGGGCATCTACCAATGTAAAAATGAGGAACTTCAAAAGTACAAACATTACGTGGACTCACTTTTGACCTTATTTACTCATTATTCTATCCAAACCATTCCCCGCTCAACTAATAAATTTGCGGATACTATGGCTTGCTTGGCCTCACAAATTCCTGCCTCACCAACTGACTCTGACATATTTGTCTTGGTCCAACAACTCTTTGCCCCATCTTACTCAGTCCCGGATGTTTGTATGGTAAATAATGTGTCTGCTAATTCGTAGGATACCTGGTATCACCAATTTCACGACTACCTTACAACCTCTGTTCTCCCACCTGACCTTACTAGTAACAACAAACATGCTTTTCTTAAAAGTGTTTCTTGTTATGTCGTCATGGGGGGACTCCTCTATAAACGTGGCTTTGATGGCATCCTCCTTCGATGTCTAACCGGCGTGGAGGTCACCCATACCATCCAACAAGTCCATGACGGCATTTGTGGTGGACATTTTAGTGGCCTTGCTATGGCTAAATGGATCCTTCACCTAGGATATTATTGGCCTACTCTTAATAACGACTGCTACGAATATGTTAAGCGTTGTGTTATGTGTCAACAACATGCCAACCTTCAACATACTCCTAGCCATCCACTACAGGTCACACGAGATCTTTGGCCTTTCTCACAATGGGGTTTAGACCTTATTGGTGAGATTCACCCACCCTCTTCACAACGTCACCATTGGATAATCACAGCAACCGAATATTACACTAAATGGGTGGAGGCCATTCCACTCATTTCAACCAAAAAATAAAAAATCGTAGAATTCATTAACCATCACATTATCTGTCGTTTTGGTGTTCCTCATCGCCTGATAACAGATAATGGAAAATCTTTCAAAAATAAGTTGTTACAAGACCTTTGTGACAACTTTGGTATCAAACTTAGCTTCTCATCACCTTACTATCCACAAGCAAATGGTCAAGCCGAATCTTCTAACAAAACCCTAACCAAAATTCTCATGAAAGTTGTTAACGATTCTGGAAGCAATTGGCCTGATCACATCCCCTTTGCCCTTTGGGCTTATCGTACCAGCATTTGTACCTCCACTAATGCCAAACCATTTTCTTTGGTATATGGTACCGAGGCTGTCTTGCCTCTCGAAATACAAATAACCTCCCTAAGAATATCTCTTCAGGATATTCTCACCAATGATGATTTCCACCAAGAGCGGTTAGCCCAATTAGAGATTCTTGACGAACTTCATCTTACAGCTCTTGACCACCTTCAAATCTATCAAATGCACATCAAGCGTGCTTATATTAAGCGACTTCATGAGCGTACCTTTAAGATTGGTGATCTTGTCCTCAAAGAGAATCAACATGTAACCAAACTAGAAAAGAGCAAACGTGGAAAATTTGCTCCAAATTGGATTGGGCCTTACATTATCACTCACACTTATGGATCAGGCACTTACCATTTAGCTTCGCTCAATGGTAAACCTGAGCCTGAACCCCTTAATGCCTTGCATCTTTGACCATTCTACTGTTGAATTTAGTGTTATATCACTTCTTATCTACCTTGCGCTCATCCCTTGAGCTCATTTACCACCTCATACACCTTGTTTCATGCATCTCAAAATAGAATCATGCTCACATGGTTTGGTTATCATCTCCTCTTAAAGATGCCTTCCCCTTTTTAGTCTGGTCCATGACTTAAAAGTATCAAAATAACACGTTCTCAATTATACAATTATGGGATATTCTTGAGTCAAACTTCCTACAAAACTAGATGCTTCATGCCAAAAGGACATCTAGACCTCCAAGTTATACATAGACTGCTCCCTTGAAGGACAGCTATGTGCAAAGCCACATCTGCTATTATAAATAGATTGCTCCCCCGAAGGACAGCTATACACAAAATCTGTATCTGCTACTATAAATAGACTGCTCCCTTGAAGGACAGCTATACAAAGTTAGCCTCTATCAGAAGCTTCTCGCATTGATCAGCTTCGTGAAGAGCTCAAGAACAACAAAATGCATATCCCATATAGACTTCCCGCATCGATCAGTCTATATTCAGAAAAAAATAAAAGCAGTATTCAAAAGCACTTTTGAGTCATGGACTTGTCTATTCAGGTTTGGTTCTCTTTCGTCAACATAATCACCTTATAACAAGTTCTCTGCACCCCAGCTATACCATCCACCTCATCTCACCATTCTTCAAAACAACAAAACTCAAGGGACGTGATGTATATCCGATATATTGTGATTATACAACTCTTTTCACCTATCGACTTCTCGCCTATGCAAGGTACCTAGGGATTCAAGTTCATCCTCCGATAATACGTGGTTTGTTTAGCTCTTTCCAACTATGGAACACTTTTCCCTCTTTTACCCGAATCTAGGATTATGTGTTGACCTTAATCAAGACACGGTTCCCTAATACTTGGGTAAGCTAACCTTTGCTTCACCTATACCTACACCAATACCCCCAATACCGTACCAACACCAACAACATTACCCTACCAATATCCATATTTTTACCAACCAACAAATTGCCTAACCACAACCAAATTGCCTGAATTCACCTCTCCCTGGTCCTAAGGGAGAACTACATCGGTCTGAGGCCCCTCCTTGCTTTGTGCAATGGGCTATGTAGGCAGCACTTAGGAGACATGGGGTCTCCGAAGGTTAGCTCGACCATCCCCTACCATAACCTATCATGTGTTGTTAAAATATAAATGATTTTACATATTTATATTGATAACACTCACCTTGGTCCTTTTTCAAAACAAACATTCAAAACACAAACATTCTTATTATTATCATAACTCAAATCAACATACATATTCAATTTTATTTAGATGTTAAACAAATACATCTTCTATATCATCGACGCACAGGTCGGCATCCTTATTTATTCTTCTACCTCTATGAAATTCACCTAGACCCTTGCGCCTCATCCCGAACCAGGTGATGATCGTGATCGTCGATGCCGCTCACCTGGCTTCTCCATCCTCAAAGGTGACCCTGCTATTGGTACCGGTTACTTATAACCGATACCGGTCACTGTTACTTTTAACCACCCTTCTCAACAACACCACATATGATAGTTTTTTCACTCGTTTAATCCTCTCTGTGCCTACGAACATATCTCAAACACTTGATTGCCTATCCTACAACACTACCCCACCCCAAAATCTACCCCATAATCACCTTTCTACCCATTCAAACCTTACCACATTCTATTTTTATCTCGCGCACTTAAATCTAATTCTAACCATAAAAAAAAAAAAACAAATTATACCTCCGGGGATCCAGCAGTTTGAGGTGGAACCTGTCTTCTTTCTCGTCTCTGCCCGCTGGATGCTTCTCTTTGTTCAGCCATGTTCACCACCCTCTGTCAATATAAATCATCTTTCTGCCTTCTTAATCTCAGCCCACAATCATTTTACCTGTCTCTTTCCTCCTTATCACTCAATTCTCCCATGCAATTACCTGTATAAGTCGTCAACAACGTCGCATTCTCATATTTAACTTGTTGCATGACTCTAAAAATAAGAACTTAAGTTGCCTCCCAAGCTTTTCTATTTTTAGAAAAACTCGTTTTGGCAAAACCAATATCGGTTACCTAACCGGTATCGGTCATATAGCTACCGACATCGGTTAGCTAACTGATATCGGTCACATGTCTCCTTTTGCTTAAACCTAGGCCTTTTCTTCGTTTTTTGCAAATTTTTGGTGGCACCCGCCTCTTTTCCCTGCATAACGACATCGTTATCAATATTTATCATCAGAATACCATCAACACATATACATATCATCAAAATTTCATCAACATCATCTATATACATTAAATTTCAATACCATCAACAAAACACATGAGACATTCTAATATATGCATCAAATCAAAAAACTTTTACACACCATGTGGATCAAACTAATCTATATATATCATCAGGAACTCAATCTCAAAATATACAAACTACCCTGTATGGGGCCTCTGTGATCTAAAAATACAAAGTCGGCACGCAGGCCGCTGTCTCTGTCAAAATCTCGACTCGGCTCACAGGCCGGTCTCTTATGTCAAAAATATACTCGGCTCGCAGGCCAGTATCAACTATACAAAATGTACTCGGCTCGCAGGCCGGTATATACAACAAACATGAATAAATAAATCCTATGTGGGCACGCAGGCCTCTATATACATACTCGGTTCGCAGACCAGTGTCTATAGCCAATAACAAAAACCCATATCCACTCCTAGGATGTCTCAGCTCTCTCCACCACCCTCGGCCTGTCCCTCTGCTGGTCTCCATGCTGGCTCTCGCCTCCTACCTGTAACCGACCCACCGGCTATGGCTGCGGCCCCCTGTGATCTCTGACTCTGGGACATCTCGGCTCTGTGTGCGGTATATGGCTGATAGTCCTCCCCGGTGCCATCTAGCACGTCCTGATAATACCAGGCCTCCGCTCTCGCCTCCATATAGCCGGGCCGTGCCACCATGGCTGGTGGGACTGGTCCCCCGACTCCTAATAATAGTGGCCCCTACCCTACCGGTACACCCTGTGCCTGTGGCGGTGCCTGTACCTGTGCCTGTGCCTGAGGCGGTGCCTGTGCCTGTGCCGGTGCCTGTGGCTGTGCCGGTGCCTGCGGCTGTGCCTGAGCCTGTACCTGTGCTTGGGTTAACTGCCCCTGTAGCACCCCAATCTGTGCCTGTGCAGCAAGAAGCTGCCCCTGTAATAACTGCACCTGGCCCAAGAGACGGTCCCTCTCCGCTATCACAGTCACCAAATCTGGCTGTGCAGGCTGTGCTCTCATGGCTACTCTCTACCCTGCCCACCACACCAAAAATGCACCTGTCACTTTGGCATCATCCACTGTATCATCCGCCGGTCTCTCTGCGACCCAGACTGGGTCCAATGGCTGCGGAGCAGGCAGGGGTACCTCTACATCCTCCCTCCGGTACTGTGGGAAGGGAGGTGGCTCATCCTGTCATAAGCCCAACTGACATTGTACCCTCTCTAGGGGTATCCACTCATACTCCCCAGGTCTCTGTCCAGCTATCCAGAAGATGTACTGGATCCAGCGCAGCTGTGCTCGGGCTCCTCCTCGGGGCTGATGGCCTCTGTAGGGCCTCCATATAATATCGAGTGTGGTCAAGCCCTCTAACATATGACGGTAGTATGCCACATCTCGTCCTGCGATCACTGCTCGTGGCTGGCCCACGACCCCCAACCACCTCTGAAATCCATATCTGTAAACTACCTGTGGCCCTGGCTACTGGGGCAACCCTACTGGTCATATACAGATGATATGCTCGTAGGCCCAGCAGTGTAACAAAAATGTCGAACATATACCAAATCACCTCATACGACGATAACCCCAGAGCTCTCTGTATAGCTGCACTAGATACACTGGTGCCCAGGCATAGCAGGTATGCTCCTCCACCATCTCATGCAAAACTCCCATCAAATCCCATGGGAAGCGGCCTCCCTCTGAGTTAGGGAGGGAAAAGCAGGTGATACTAATCATCATCAACACGGCAAGCCGTGTCTCCTGTCGGTGTGCGCGATACATATCTCCGTAGGAAATACTCGCATTGTGATATGTAATCAATGGGGCTGCATCCCTGAATACCTGCAGGATGTTATCCATCACTGTCTCCGCATCCACCTGGAACACTGCCTCACCTATGATCGGTAGTCTCAGGATGCGATACACATCCTCTAATGTAATAGTCATCTCTCTAAGTAGGGAGATGGAAGACATTGGTATCCGGATCCCAGCCTCTCGATACCATCTGGTCTCTATCCATAGCCATATACCCGCTGAGTCCAACCTCTCAGATGACGGCCCACTGTGCTGCAGTCACATGTGGCCGCATCCGCCCCAATAGAGGTAGCATTTGATCCCACGTCGTCAGCTGCCGGCGTGCCTACAAACACAACCCACTCCATCAGGCCTACCTTTTACAAAAACAACTACCTTAACCCTCTATACCCACTTACCCACCCAATCACAACCTGACTCTATAACACACATCTACACCCACCTATCTTACCCTATACGTCTACGATATCCCCTTTACTTATCCAACACCCTACCAACCACCCCGATTTACTCTAGCCATCTAACTATACCCCCGCCAATTTAAAACCTCCTACTTCATACACAACACATAATCTATCCTACCCGAACCAGCCCCCAACAACCCCATTCCCCCCCCACCCCCATCACCTTTCCTATCAACTCTACCTCCTCCCCCTTCACCCCCCCAAAAAAAAAAAAAAAATCTAACAACAAAAAAAAACCACAAATTTCACAAACCTAACTCCTACCCATGATGACCGGTACCGGTCACCCTCGACCGCCATCGGTCCCCCAAGCACATTGTATGTACCGACACCGATCGACATATGACCAACGCCAGTCTATAAACAAAGCAATTTATACAAACTATTCTATGACTGATGCCGGTCGCCTAGTGACTGACATCGGTCACTGTCCAATTCCGGGGCCGAACCCAAAACGGCCCGCAAAACCTCTTTTTACCTATTTCTACCCATTTACCCACAAGAAAGACCTAAAAACTTACCCACCCTGCCGTTTTGGCCTCCCTAACATACCTACCCACTCCATTTTACAATTTACCTTCATTTATTCATTATTTTATTAAATTTTGGATTCCTACCCCAAAACCCACATTCTAGTTAAATTCATTAACTTCACATAAGTAGGGGTTCAGAGCCTACCGGTACGACTACACGTCGTCGTGGTGGGATAGGTGGTGGTGGTCCAGCTCCTCTAGCACCTCCTGCTCCTCTGGGCTGTACCATGGCTCCAAAATCTCCTCAGCAGGGTCCTCAACCAATCAAACTCTACCTCCTGATCACTGGGGTCTACCAATCACTCACTCCTCCACTCAACTAATGCCAACTTAGCCCACAAACTCAAAAAAATCAATTCAAAACTCAGACAAGACAAAAATTGGTACTCAAATTGACAATGTGAAAATGACACGCTGTATTTTTCTTTTTATAGGTTTTGACCTATAACCGATATCGGTTATAGCGTGCCCTAAAACACCGATATCGGTCATCTAACCGATACCGGTCATAACTAACCGATATTGGTTGCATGCCTACTTTACCAAAATTTCTGCCCTTATCCACCAATCTCCCTTTCTCACCACATTGCCTACCCCCACCTTTGCTAAATAGCCTTATTTTGACTTCATTGGCCCAACTCAAGGCTGCAACCAACCAATCGGCCCGACCCAAGGCCGCACCCAACCAATTGGCCTGACCCAAGGCCACAACCAACCAATTGGCCCGACCCAAGGCTGCAACCAACCAATTGGCCCGACCCAAGGCCGCAACCAACCAATTGGCCCGACCCAAGGCCACCACCAACCACTTAGGCATGACCCAATGCCGCAACCAACCATTTGGCTCGACCCCAGGCCGTAACCAACCAATTAGGCTTGACCCAATGCCGCAACCAACCATTTGGCTCGACCCAAGGCCGCACCCAACCAATTAGGCCCGACCCAAGGCCCTCATTAATTAATTGGCCCGACCCAAGGCCGCACCAATTAAGTACCTCGACCAAGACCCGCAACTTACGATTTTATCCACCCATCATGTATCTTTTTGTTCAATTGAGCTCCCCTGTTCGTGTTATAGCATGATTAGGATACTTGAATTGATCAGCCGACCAACTTTACCTAGACCGAGACCGTGACGTTTATCTCAACCAAACCAACCATTTGGTACTGCCGAACATGCCTAAACGTTCCTGTATCTTACCCGTTATATCCCCTAGAGCTACTTCCTATACCTTGGATACCAGGATTATATCACCCTTGTTTGGATAAACTATCGACCTTTGCCTATGAATTGCTGGTCTGCTCTTCAAATCATGTACCCTGGTCGTACTACTGCATTTCAACGTGCGTCTGCTTCCTTGAACTTACCCACCATATTACCATCATCTCAACACCATTCACCCTTTATCAACCCTATCCCTGATTTCATGTCGCCTCAATCTGTGATAGATTTGAGGGGGATTACCTATACCCTTAATGGGAGTAACCACTTATTATTATTGTCAGTACAGCTTCACAAGACAAGCTACACAACAACAAGGGGCTAATGTAGACTACAACTGAGTAACCAGAGCACAACAACACTCATCCAAGCATTGGGAGAGAAGATAGCTCACTTTTGATTGTCAGATCATCCCACCTAAGCCTTGCCTTCGTCATCACAATCCTTGGACATGTATCTTCATCAGGAACTAGTAGTCCTTCCCAGACAAAAAGGAGTTCTTCGCAATTGGTCTGATCTCTCTCTATGGTACGTGCACACCCTCCCAACACTCAACAGGTATTCCTCCTAGCCCTAACCTTTATCTGTTTCTCAAGAGAATGAAAGGACAGAAGCAACTCTATTCTAAGAACGGAAACATTATGTGCGAAACACATTTTTCTGTAGATCCTTCTATGCTCAACTTGTGTATGTGGCATCCCTAGAAACCACATCTCTTTGAGGCACTTTATCAGACAATTTATCTTCCTTCTGGTTTTACTCTTCCGCATTTTACATGCAATACATGGCGCTGCAATTGAAGGGTGGGCTGAGCAGGTTGGGAATTGTTTTGTTGGTCATTTATGGTGGGAGAGGGGTCTTAACTCAAGCCATTTGTGACAATATTTCTATTAGTGCTGTCCTAGAGACCACCTTTCTTTAAGGGTATTGCGGATCTATGTTTTGGGGACTCCATACCCTGGCCGTAACCTGCCTGTGCCAAATTTGGCTGTGAGAAGAGTGCAGACAACCTAGCAGGCTGGAGGAAAGTGGAGTGTGGGATTGAGATGTTGTTGCAGACCCTATCCATCTTGTGCTCGACTGCGGGAGCTTAATCAGGCACGATATTCTCTATACCATTGATTCTTATGCTGTTATTTAAATGATTCATTAAATGATTCTGCTCTTCATATAAATGTCTCATGTGATGGTATACTGTTTGGTTTCCATTTCCCTTGCTCTTTCATATTTTTCTGGTGATAGAAATGATTGCGCTGGTTGAAGCTTTTTTTATTTATTTTCTGGGTTTTAATAAATATTAGTTGGGTGAACTTTGTTCTTAAGACTAATAAAACAAAAGAGGTGGGGGTCCTACAATGAAAATTCCTAGTTCTTGGTGATGGTCTCACGATTTGTATGTTTTATCAAACATTATTGTTTGACTCAATTTTATAGTGCCTGTTTCCTTTGGATACTTGTTTCGGTTCGAGATCTGTCATTCTAACTTATGTTGGGTATTTTCGAAATAGCGATTGAGTACTATAAATGCATTGTGTATAGGTGAATGATGTTATTCCTGTCTCTATCTTTTTCTTTTAGTCCGTTTTAGGTTTTAGTAACCCTTCTCGGTTGGCTTAGTGTGTGCTTAGCTTGACTGATTTTTGAATTAAGCCAAGTTGTTATTACTCTCAAACTAGGTTAGTTGCTTTTTTTATTTGTAAATCCCTCGAAGAACTATTTTTATTCTTCCAGCGTCATGTTTGATCTTCATAATTTGGTATCAGTTCATGATCACCGTTTGCAGATTCTTGTCTTTGGAATCATCTTCTCTCCCTTGGTGACTGTTGTATGTTTTGAGGAATGTAGTGGATCCTATGGAATGTCTCCTTTAGACGTTACTCACATCTTTAGGGTAGCTTAAAATGTCGGAGTAAATACTCTTTTTCGTACCTTGATTTTTGTTTCGCATATGTTGGAGGATATGAGATCTACTTGATCATTGTTGAGGAAGTTTTCAAATCTTAAAATTGGGATGTTGGTTTTAAGCGTAAGAAATTACTCTACATTTTGCTCCTTAAAATGTTTAAATTTCATTCTCCTGTGACTTAGAGGTTGGTGTATTTAGAAACTCATTGGTTGACTAGTTATTGCGATGCTCGTTGTGATACGACCTCCTTGCTGTCATTTTAGTAGAATGGTTGTGTTGACCAAAAAGGTTGATGTCAACTTGTGTTGACGGCAGATCCTTTAGAAGCTATGTATTCTGTGTTGTGCTCTTGTGAATGATTGAGTAAACCTCCTGTAAGATTTATAATGGTTATGTTTGGTCTTGTCAAGTTTGTCCTCTTTCTTAAGACATTCTCTTGATTAGAAGAAAGTTTAACAGAAGGATTGTTAGGATAGGATGTGGCCCATACTGGGTCATTTGTGTGTTTCACCCCTTTTCTTTTCCAATTTATTTAGTCTGTACTGATATAAGATTAACTGTTATAGGCACAACATCTTAATATTATTAAGTCATTTTGGTTTAGATATTCCCATGTTGATTGATTGTTTGGGATCTTACAGTGGAATAGGGAATCCTTGGCTTGGTGAACTAACTTAAACAAATAGGGATAGATCACGTTTGAAACTAATTTTCTTCTTGTAATTGTTTTTGTTTCGAAATGTTATCCTGTTAAAATGATGGTCATTATTGTGATATAGGTGGAATTCGCTATGATGGTTTGTTAACTTCTCCTATGAGAAAATGATAATTAAATAGAGTTAGTGCCTTATTTTTTTTATTATTTTGAGATTTTATGCTTTTGGTCAACTCTTTAATTACTCTTGTTTAAACACTTGGATTATTTTCATAAGCAACGGTGCTTTTCTTCCTTGAAACAGTTAGATAACAACATATTGTCTTAATGTTATAGCTTTTATCGTGCTCAGTTCTTACGAACTGACCTGTGCTAACAAATGTGCAGGAGGATTTCCTGAGTAGAAAAGAAAAAAAAAGAAAGAAAGAGAAACACGTGTAGAAAGTGGATTCTGGCTTTCTTAGGAATTGCTATTGTACGATTTTTTTTTTGTTTTAAAACATTGGTGTGGAAATTGTGGAGACTATTTAGAAGGCATTGCATTATAATTTTGTATTGTTCTCATGTAGGTTGTTGTTATCGTTTGAAAGTCAATTTGAGAAATATTATTGTCAATAAAATTAAATGAACTTGTTTTGTCATGTGTATCCTTCGTTAAAATTTCACTTTTTGGAATATGATTAATCCTTGAATTGTCAACCTAATTCTAACTATCAAAACTTGAATCAAATTACATCGCTTTAGTTACCTTTGGTCATGTGTTGTTTGGTAGAGGACTATGTTTTGAATCTAACAAAAAAAAAACAAGAGAAACCAATATACCTTGTGACCCCACGTAAACTAATCAACAATCTCTTATTGTGGTAGTCCTTAGAACGGTCTTAAGGTGAAATAAATGATTAAATCTTGGAAGATAATAAAATTATAATAAATAGAAGGAACTTGATTAAGAAACTCTTCCATCTATCTTACTCGTTGAAAATGTAAACAGTATACTTATGTCTATCTCTTCAAGTGAAGCCCAATTGAAACCTTTAATATTTTTGGTTAGACTCTTGACCCCAATGAAATTTGTATTAACAACTAATAAGATCTTAATGATGAATCCAAGATTTAGACAGTCATGTACTGTAAAAAAATAAAATAAAAATGATCGCTTGAAGAGGTAAAAAATATATGTTTAAAAACACAATGTTGAAAACAGATTGATGAAGTTTACACTGTATATTAACATTAGCAAGGTAAGGGAAAATTCTTTAAAGGAAACATGAATTTTTGATTCTCCTAACATGATTCCTCTGGGAAAAGCAAAGAATTTAAGAGTACCTATAGCTAAAACATGATTCTAAAGAAACTTTCTGTGGGAAGACCTTGTTGTAAAATTGCATATTTTGGATGAACCATTGTGTCCTAAGTGTGTGCCTCATGTTTATCTGTAACCAGTGTGGGTCCGTGTTGTGGAAAGTATGTCATTAGTTGGTTGTATTCCCTAGAGAACTTGTGTAGTTTCGTATTATCTTCAAGAAAAAAAAAAAATTATCCTGTATTTTATTGGGTTGTTTAATGTGTTTGAGTTGGTGGGTGTTACACTTGGTATCAGAGCATAGGTTCATGCTCTCGATCCTCTGGGCCAAATTGGAGTTATGATGGTGTTGTATGATGGTGATGGTGTTACATGATGGTGAGGGTGTTTCATGATGGTGATAAATATTGGAAGAGTAATGTGTGTTAAGAGTGATGTGATCTATGTCGTAATTGTGATAGTGTGAACACACATGATGTGTATGTCACTTAGTGTGTATTTGTTATCATGTTGATGTGCTGGGATGGGAGCATTCTCTCTACTTCTTTTGGATTTTATGAAGAGTTCATGTGTGAATTACTGCTTGTGATGTGTGAAAAGAATTCTAATGTGGATGACAGAGTGTTGGAACATCGTGGAATATTGTGATATGAGGGTGTGCCCATGTGTTTTATGACTAGATTGATGTAAAGTGAAATGAGATGTATCAAGATGTTTTTACCATGATATGAAGAAATGTGTGTACCACCTTGTTATGTAGCAATTAATGTTATGGTTGTGATGTTACTATGTTCATCATATGTACGATTTGTGTAATATGTAACGATTCATGTTGTGATTTAGGGGCATACGGTGAGCATATGAACCCTATTGTATAGTGATTGCACTTACAATGCAGAATGTGGAAAAGTGATGTAATGTAACCAGTGAATGTATGATTGTGATCTACCCTGTATATGTACCATACGTAAGACATTATAGTAGTTATGTGTGTGCCACCATTATGTTAGTGATGTTGTTGTATGTTATGTTGTGAACCTTACGCTAACTGACCCTAAAGGAAATCGGTAAAGTGTGTGTTTAGAGTGAGAAAAGGTGTGCAGTTGACCAATCAATAGAGCCAACCTTAGGCTTAGTAGATGGTGTGTAACATCCCCATTTTAGTACATTAGAACAAGTAATTTTTTTTTTTTTTGATAAATGCTTCCTAGTTCTAAATACATAATTTAGAACTCACAAATAAAAACGACCATTCTTATAACAGATAACCATATGCAGCTGTAATGACTTGGAGTACCTCCGATCTATTCATTCCATGACTCGGTAATCTACCGATCTATTCATGAGTATCAAGAGTTGGCATTTTTATTTAACACATCACTCTTGCGGTTCTCTTCCCTAATCTGGGATTCAAAATGCTCTGTCCAAGGAACCTATCTAAATAATTGTTACCATTATTCATCGGCATCTCGTCCCTTAGACTAGGTGACATAGGACAACGCAATCAGCAGCTTGCGATACTTTGGCCAAAGATTTGAAACATACTGCTTATGTCTCATATTCCTTGATGACATACTCATCAATCTAGAATACATCCTTCACCCCATTCCTATGTTATGTAGAATGTCTTACACTGACTTCTGTCAGCCTCCCCTGCCCCAAGTTATTCACTCAGGAATGGATTAATAATATGACAATGATATAAGGATGCTCTCAAGAACTAGGGATACGATGACATACTGAGTCAACCCTAGTTAACCCTGTGTGTCAAGGTACCCCGAGTCTCCAGGGTAGCCTCATATCATGATCACATTCCTAACCAGTCCCAGAGTAAAAACTTGTTCATGTTTAAGGTGTAAATCTTAACGATCAATGCAAAGGGTGATGTCATAAGTCACCTGCATTGTTGTATCTTCGAGAAGATCCTAATCTTCTCGAAGGTACAACCCTGTAGTTGACTTGTGCCATCAACCTTCAAATCCGCCTCGAAAAGATCTACTTGACTTTAAGGTGTTACTTACGTTGAGTTAAAGTTATACTTTAAGAAGCTCCTTTTAGGGTAGTCTTTTCCCAACCCCTGGGTTCCTCACCTTAGAATTGCCTCTCTTATTAAAACCCTTTTCACAAAGAGAAGTTATTAAGATTTGAGGTCTCATCAAGGAGTTCTTTGTTACACAATGATCTAAATCAACGAAATTGGGCAATAGCCTTAAATCTTCACATAAGGTTGCTAACCATACCCTTTTAGGTTTATATCAGTTCTCATAACTGAAATATATCTTACTTATTAGTATTAAGATATAGTGATTTAAAATTAAATTAAATGTTGTCTTGACTTAGATCAAAACTAGGAAGTAATAATTTATTCAACCCGTTTAGCTTCTTGTTGAGGTTTATTTTAACCTTAGCTTCTCGAAAGACAGTGATCTAAATTCCAATTTAGCTTTAGATAGAACATAACAGAACTAATAAACATTCACAAGTACTCAGTCACATAATCTTTGCAAAGCTTACATAGAGAATCCCAAATGTCTCCAAGGTATACAATAATAATAATGCTCTTAAAATCATTTGAACCGAAGAAGTTCAATCCATCAAGATACGAATGTAAACACATAAGTAAAAAATACTTCATTTCATTCATTACTAAGCTAATCAAATACATTTTATGCATTTAGCATATTTGATACAATACTCAACAGCAAAAGAACATCTTTCTTCAAGTAGTACATTTAGAGAATCAAGTTGGAATTCATCATAAAACAAAATTAAACAATCTGAACAACATATCAGATCTGCGTGCCTTTACCACTTACGGCAACCATCTGCAAAAATTGTCAACACGGGTCAGTTCGGTGAAATGAGCATGATAAGCACTAATTCTTAAAACAATTGCAATCAACCAATTGTTCTCATTAAACAACCTGTTTATATGAAATCATTTCTTCACATTCCAAGCTTAAATCAGGCTAATCATCCTATATGTTAGATACTAAGAACATATGAATACAACCATTCTAAAGACAACAAAACTCCTACAAGATTGTTTCTAACAATTTCTCAAAGGCAGTTAAAACATTCAACAAGCTCACTGTCTTAATTATTTTATCATCATAACACATTTCAATGGTATTATCAAGTATACCTATTTATACAGCAACACACATTTTATACCAGTTTCTCCATTCAATACCAAAATTTATTCTTTTTATGCCCTTACCGTAGAGATCGCAAAAGGATGCAAGAAGAAGGCACACAAGGTTTCCTGACTAGGAGAGAGAGAGAATTTTCCTATTCAAATTATTATACATCAACATATAAATTACAGTCTAGAAGAAAGAAACAGAGTCCATCAGAATCCTAAATCAATAACATTCTGGACTGTAGGTCGAATCCTTTAGAATAATGCAAATACATTTACGCATGTGACTAAACAGTCGAGATTACAAGAAGAACTACAGTTCAATCTAAATCCAATTATAAAAATCACCTGTAGCTATTAAGCAATACAAGAGCTCTCATGACAAGCAATAGTAAGTAATCCAACCATAACAGACTCAACAATTCTTTTTCATATCATTCATCAACATGAATATACCCATCGCCATTGTTTAACAGAGCACAGCTAGGAGCTTTTTATCACAGTCAGCCACGAGACTAGATAACACTTAAAACAAATGACATTCCATATGCAAATACAATGATATTCACACTAAGTCTAAACACAAATATGCACAGCTTCATTCAACTGAATCTAATCTCTATGAATGTACAACAAGGACTTTACAAAAGTCGCATCCATTACATAAGGTCATCCAATTTTTAACCTAAGTAGAGCCATCCCGCAAACACATCAAGGCTTAAACAGGAGTCGAGTTCACATGGAAATACTGCAAGGGCTCCAACGGAGTGGTATCCCACAAGAACTCACAGCCCGGGTTAAGATTAAAGTCGAATTCATACGAAAACATTCAAGGACTCCAACTGAATCAAACCAACAGTCTACACAACTAAACTTCTACAGAAGTCATAATTCAAGATACATAGTACGGACTCCAACTGAATCAAACCAATAGTTTACACAACTAAACTTCTACAGAATTCGTAATACAAGATACATATTAAGGACTCCAACTAAATCAATATCATTAAGTATTCACAACCAAGCTTATACATGAGTCGAAACACTAGTTACATTACAAGGACTCCAACTGAGTCAATACCAACCGTATTCGCAACTGAGCAACAGTATTCGCAACTGAGCAACAATATTCACAACTGAGCAACATCATTCATAACTAAGCAACAATATTCATAACTAAGCAACAGTATTCATAACTAAGCTTAGACAGAAGTTGAAATACAAGATACATTTCAAAGACTCTCACTGAGTCGATACCATCAGTATTCTCAACTAAACAACAACATTCGAAACTAAGCTTAAGCAGAAGATGAAAACATACGAAACATTAAAAGGACTCCCACTGAGTCATTTTCATATATAATCCCTGAAAACTTTCAACGGAGACTAAACCCAAAATTGCTAACACAGTAAGGATTTCTACAATAGTCGCATTCAAGTAGTATAATCTCAGCAAGCATTCCAACCAGAAGGAACTTAAAGTATTCTAGAAAGATTCAATAGGGTTCAACATCAACAATAAAAGCACAGCCGGTTTGTAATACCAAAAGGAAGAATAAATTCAGTAACCATTCCAACAAGGACTTCTAAAACCCCGAGATTCCTAATTCCATAGGAAAAGAAGAACCAATACATTGCTTCAAACCAACTGAAATGAAATCACCTGAACAGAGTTGTTTTAATGAAAGCATTTGGAGTAAAGCAAGATTTTTAAAAGTCAGGGCCTATCATGCCTGGTAATGTCACTTTAAAAATCCGAAGAAGACCTCTGAATGAGCTCGAGCCTTCTCCTCTTCTTCCACGATAGATTTAGCAACAATAATTTGTTACCCTCATGCCTTATAAACTTTCCTCGACAAATAAAAGAGATACTTATTCTCATAGTTGCCATGCAACACCAAGTAGACTGTTTCGAAGAACCAGTGATCAAACAGAGAGAAAAACGGAGCAAATGGAAAACCAAAATACCAACCAATTTTCCATTTACATGACTTCCCAAGTGATCCGTGCTCGGGAACTGAAGTTCATCAATGACATTAACTCCAAGATTCCCACCCAATCTCCATTGCCACCGACCGCCATAGTTGGCGATTGAAAAAAGCAAACAAAAGACCATTCCCAGATTTGGCGATACCGCCACGTCAGGTCTCACTAGATATTTACAACCTCCGCCAAATCCCAAGTCCTTCATCCTTATCCACCTCATAAATGCCATAGAAACTACCGCCCATGGCTCGCACCCCTTCATAGGTCCCCCTTCATCCATGATCATTAGTTAGGTTAGAAACATAGATTAGATCATAAGGTAATACTTTAGTCTTAATTCATAGTGCTAGGTGGCTAACCTTAGGAACATTTAGCTTGTAGTTTAGGGCTAGGTTAGATTACTAATAATTTAACCAATAGGTT
Organism: Taxus chinensis; assembly: GCA_019776745.2. Taxonomy (NCBI): domain Eukaryota; kingdom Viridiplantae; phylum Streptophyta; class Pinopsida; order Cupressales; family Taxaceae; genus Taxus; species Taxus chinensis. The sequence goes on from CM034154.1 coordinate 41,572,486, forward strand.
ATAGTTTAGGTTTAGGTTATTAACCTTAATAAATCCAGTCTAGGTCCCACAAGTAGGTTCGATCAGTATTAGAACCAACAGTTATAACATTCCCGAAATGGATTCTATCCGGCATTGATAATAAGCTTACAGTATACACCAGAATTTATTACCTGGCTTAAGGTCTAGGCCTTCCTGATATTACGATATCAGGAACCAATTCATTTAACATGATCAGCCTAAGTTAGACTCTGGAATTGCTTATTCAACACATTTAGACCTTGCAACCTTCGTAAGGTCTATAATTTATGTTCATCCAGAATAAACTTAAAACATCTCTTGGATCAATGCCACTGATCCAAGGCTGAGTCCTAAAGATGGGTAAATCCACAATTCATCCCGAAATTAGATTGAACTCAGGTGCTAAAAATGAAAGAAATAAAAGAGTCCAAGCATATCCTGACTCAGTCAAATATCTTCAAGAGCAAAGAAGATATAATCCATATCAAGCATGACTTCACAATCAAAGGAACACATCCTTATATAGAAGAAATCATATATCAACACTTGAATGCTCAGGAGGAAGTAACAATAGTTCAGGGTGTTACATGGTGGACCATGCTCCTCTCTCTCTCTCTCTCTCTCTCTTTATGTGGTTGTTTTATGGATACAACCTTAGTGTAGCTATGACTGTGTTTAGCCTTGTAGAAGTGGTGGCGGGATGATTCAGACAGAGGTGATGACAATTGTACTATTGATATATTATTTTGCGAGATGAGGCTCAATGTTCCGAGTGCCAGCAACTCATTGAGTACCCCCTTGGTGGCCAGATAAGGCCACATAGTCATTGTTATGTGCTATTATTATATATGTATTTTATTCGTAAATTGAATTTTTATGTTATTTCTGCAAGGACCAGCAGTTTTCTTGATTGCCATGTTTTACATTTTGGGCATTTCCTTGGTTTTGGTACTAACATGCGGATTTTGATACTAACTATGGCTATTTGGCCATTTATTTTTCTTGATTTTGGATCTTCTTTTAAATTTTAAGACTTTACCGCCTTGCCCAAGGCTTGTACCTTGCCACTTGGCATTTGGATCGGATTGCTATGCTGGTTCTATTGTTGTGATGTGTGGAATAGGGTCATGGGATGCACCATGGAATGGTTGGACCTATGGACCCACTTCGTTGTATGGGGGTACGCCCCAAGGAGTTACAAATAACTAGCGGGTTGTTGAACCACGCGTTATTATGTCACTTGGGTTAGGAGTGTTCGAACCCTATGTGTCTTGGGCCATGGGGACAACCGGCCTCCTTGAGGGAGGCATAAGAGTTTGGGGGAGGCATAAGAGTTTGAGGGAGGCATAAGAGACTTGAGGGAGGCATAAGAGTTTGAGGGAGGCATAAGAGATTTGTGTGTATTATTGGTGTGTCGGGATATATGTTGAGTTATTGTGATGTTTTGGTGGTGGTTTTATGGTGTATGTGTTACTCATGTCAGTTGGATATGTTTTGTGATGTGGCTATGACATTGATGCCCTTGTTGACCCTATGTACATTTAGCTATTTCCTGAGTCGTGTAAAATCTTCATATGTGAAATTGAGGAAATGTCTGGTTGTTGTAGTACTCTTTTATTTGAGTATTATGTATGTTAGTCATAGATGTGTGACGTGTACTATGTTATGTGGACTGTGCATGTTCTCTTCCATAAACTGACTAATCTCTTGTGGTGTGGTACCATCATGAAGTATGTTGTACTAGTATACGTGTGAATCATTAGTGTTTTGTATGACCCTGGTAGGGCATTGTGATAGTAGTTCATGTTGGGCACCCATAAGAACGCATTAACTAAAACTCTACGACAATGAAATTATAAAGAAATTGAAGTAAGAATAATGTTAATGAAATGAGACTAATGAAATAACGAGTAAGATAAAACTACCAATCTTCACAGAACTTTGAAATTTAAATAATCTGCTAAATTTTCCAAGTCTACCCTGTGGTTGTGCTTTAACGACGTAATTTATTTTTAAAACCATAGGAAGAATGCTTGACGTTATCTGTGTTTTGTTTCCTATCCTATTTTTTTTTCTTTTGCGTCGTGTCGCATCGAGGATGATGCTTTCTTAAGGGGAGGAGAATGTAATGCCCCATTGGGCATCGACTTCCGTTTCTTCCACCTTGCCCCTATTGCTTTTTTTTGAACATTTTTTTTGAGCTCCCTTTTTATCGTCAGGTGACTTTGACCTTATTGCGGAGTTATTTTGGAATAGTTTTTTCCCTTCTTTTGCTTTGTCTCGCCATCTCGTTCTGTCGTAAGTGTTATTTTGTTGCCGAGGGTCATTTCTAACTTTCGTCTAGTGAGCTTATCATGCTTTTGATCAGTGAAATGCGTAATGACTTTTTTGTTAAAAGCTCTAATGGAAAATTAAAACCTTTTCAAGGCATTTGGGCATTTTTTTTAGGTACCTAAAGTTTTTTTTTCTAGCTAAGATTGGCATGTTAGTAGTATTTTCCAGCCTTGGTTTACATGGAAGGGGAGAGAGGTTGGGTGGTGGCGCCTTTGAAGGTGGGGACTATATTTTTTATGTTGAAGGGCCCATAATAAATGCTTAACTTAATGTTTTATCTACAACCTTTGTTCTCCCTGACAAGTAATCTTACCTCATGCGTGGGTGCCTTGACATTAAATAATACATAAACGTCCCTTGTGCTGATGTCAGTTGGAAGTTTGGTCGAAATTCTGGTCATTCCTTTAATGATCTTTAATGTGTATTGATGGAACCGCAACATAAGGTAGCGAATGAAAAGGAAGTGGAAAGAAATGAAGGGAGGGTTTTATTGAGAGGAAGGCCAAATTTCAACGGCAACAGAAAGGTATATGCATTTCCCTATTGCAGGCCTAGGAATGACCGACGGAAACAGATGCCTTTGTACGTTAACATCTGCAACTATTTATTTTTCCATCTAAGAAAAATATCTCTTTTAGATTGACAGCAGCTGCAGCGAAATCAACTTCATCTATTATGGAATAGGGGATGCAAAATAGAATGCGAAGGCACTTGATGCAGCCACGAAAGACATGGCACTGATAGCAGGGAAGAGACCTTACAAAGCGAGGGGTAAATTAAAATAAAATAAAAATCCATTGCGAACTTCAAGCTCAGAGAGGGTGTTCCTGTGGGTCTTCCTATCACGCTCAGAACAAATTTAATGTGCTATTTCCTGGAGCAGGCGCTTGGCATGTAACTGTGTGCCTTAATGCCTGAAAGGAACATGGCCGCATAGGTTGTTTTAGCCGTGGTTTCCAGCTGATGGGTTGTGTTAAGAAATGGGGGAATTGAATGTTTTTATAGATAAATGCTTCCAAATGGTTTGCAACCTCCTGCTCCCTTCCTCCTTGCTCATGATTTCAGAGAAAAGATTAATAGTGGGGCACATGTTTTTATTTTTTTAACAGTTCTTTGTCTCTTTTTTTTCATGCCCTGGACTTTGTGTATCCTGTGCGCATGCCAAGTCTAGTTTTTTTGCGTGGAAAAGTGATGGTGGAGGAGGTCTTGTGAGGGACAGCATAGAAAATTTTGGAGTATATTCTTCCATCAGGTTTTGGCCACTTTCTGTTGGATCTCAATCTCCTTGAGTTCCTCCCTAGACACGTGCAGCTAGAGCATTGACCAGTTCCTTCCCCTGATGCTTATGATTTCGTGATGGTGGAAGGAACATTTTCCTTGGCTCAGACTGTAACCTGTTGAAGCCATGATTAATGTTCACGTGGAGAGTTTTGGTGCACAGTCCTTGTTTGGCTGGAACGTTTTTATTTCTTCCTGTTTTCTAGTTGCCTTGTTGGGAGGACATCGTTACCCTTATCAAGCTCCTTCTAGCACTGGTTGTGTGAATGCTAGTAAAGACAACTAGCCATTTGGGACACATGTGGGTCATTTTTCTGTAGATCCTTCTGTGCTCATCCTTTGTATGTGGCATCCCTAGAAACCACATCTCTTTGAGGCACTTTATCAGACAATTTATCTTCCTTCTGGTTTTACTCTTCTGCATTTTACATGCAATACATGGCGCTGCAATTAAAGGGTGGGCTGAGCAGGTTGGGCATTGTTTTGTTGGTCATTTATGGTGGGAGAGGGGTCTTAGCTCAAGCCATTTGTGCACATATTTCTATCAGTGCTGTCCTAGAGATCACCTTTCTTTTAGGGTATATCGGATCTACGTTTTGGGGACTCCATACCCTGGCCGTAACCTGCCTATGCCAAATTTGGCTGTGAGAAGAGTGCGGACAACCTAACAGGCTGGAGGACAGTGGAGTGTGGGCTTGAGATGTTGTTGCAGACCCTGTCCATCTTGTGCTCGACTGCGGGAGCTTAATCAGGCACAATATTCTCTATACCATTGATTCTTATGCTATTATTTAAATGATTCATTAAATGACTCTGCTCTTCATATAAATGTCTCATGTGATGGTATGCTATTTGGTTTCCACTTCCCTTGCTCTTTCATATTTTTCTGGCGATAGAAATGATTGCGTTGGTTGAATCTTTTTTTTTTATTGTTTTCTGGGTTTTAATAAATATTAGTTGGGTGAACTTTGTTCTTAAGACTAATAAAACAAAAGAGGTGGGGGTCCTACAATGAAAATTCCTAGTTCTTGGTGATGGTCTCACGATTTGTATGTTTTATCAAACATTATTGTTTGACTCAATTTTATAGTGCCTGTTTCCTTTGGATACTTGTTTCGGTTCGAGATCTATCATTCTAACTTATGTTGGGTATTTTCGAAATAGCGATTGAGTACTATAAATGCATTGTGTATAGGTGAATGATGTTATTCCTGTCTCTATCTTTTTCTTTTAGTCCGTTTTAGGTTTTAGTAACCCTTCTCGGTTGGCTTAGTGTGTGCTTAGCTTGACTGATTTTTGAATTAAGACAAGTTGGTATTACTCTCAAACTAGGTTAGTTGCTTTTGTTATTTTTAAATCCCTCGAAGAACTATTTTTATTCTTCCAGTGTCATGTTTGATATTCATAATTTGGTATCAGTTCATGATCACTGTTTGGAGATTCTTGTCTTTGGAATCATCTTCTCTCCCTTGGTGACTGTTGTATGTTTTGAGGAATGTAGTTGATCCTATGGAATGTCTCCTTTAAACGTTACTCACATCTTTGGGGTAGCTTAAAATGTCGGAGTAAATACTCTTTTTCGTACCTTGATTTTTGGTTCGCATATGTTGGAGGATACGAGATCTACTTGATCATTGTTGAGGAAGTTTTCAAATCTTAAAATTGGGATGTTGGTTTTAAGCGTAAGAAATTACTCTACATTTTGCTCCTTAAAATGTTTAAATTTAATTCTCCTGTGACTTAGAGGTTGGTGTATTTGGAAACTCATTGGTTGACTAGTTATTGTGATGCTCGTTGTGATACGACCTCCTTGCTATCATTTTAGTAGAATGGTTATGTGTTGACCAGAAAGGTTGATGTCAACTTGTGTTGATGGCAGATCCTTTAGAAGCTATGTATTCTGTGTTGTGCTCTTGTGAATGATTGAGTAAACCTCCTGTAAGATTTATAATGGTTATGTTTGGTCTTGTCAAGTTTGTCCTATTTCTTAAGACATTCTCTTGATTAGAAGAAAGTTTAATAGAAGGATTGTTAGGATAGGATGTGGCCCATACTGGGTCATTTGTGTGTTTCACCCCTTTTCTTTTCCAATTTATTTAGTCTGTACTGATATAAGATTAACTGTTATAGGCACAACATCTTAATATTATTAAGTAATTTTGGTTTAGATATTCCCATGTCGATTGATTGCTTGGGATCTTACAGTGGAATAGGGAATCCTTCGCTTAGTGAACTAACTTAAACAAATAGGGACAAATCACGTTTGAAACTAATTTTCTTCTTGTAATTGTTTTTGTTTCGAAATGTTATCTTGTTAAAATGATGGCCATTATTGTGATATAGGTGGAATTCACTATGATGGTTTGTTAACTTATCCTATGAGAAAATGATAATTAAATAGAGTTAGTGCCTTCTTTTTTTTAATTATTTTGACATTTTATGCTTTTGGTCAACTCTTTAATTACTCTTGTTTAGACACTTGGATTATTTTCATAAGCAACAGTGCTTTTCTTCCTTGAAATAGTTAGATAACAACATAGTGTCTTAGTGTTATAGCTTTTATCGTGCTCAGTTCTTGCGAACTGACCTGTGCTAATAAATGTGCAGGAGGATTTCCTGAGTAGAAAAGAAAAAAAAAGAAAGAAAGAGAAACACGTGTAGAAAGTGGATTCTGGCTTTCTTAGGACTGCTATTGTACGAATGTTTTTTTTTTTGTTTTAAAACATTGGTGTGGAAATTGTGGAGACTATTTAGAAGGCATTGCATTATAATTTTGTATTGTTCTCATGTAGGATATTGTTATTGTTTGAAAGTCAATTTGAGAAATATTATTGTCAATAAGATTAAATGAACTTGTTTTGTCATGTGTAACCTTCATTAAAATTTCACTTTTCGGATTATGATTAATCCTTGAATTGTCAACCTAATTCTAACTATCAAAACTTGAATCAAATTACATCGCTTTAGTTACCTTTGGTCATGTGTTGTTTGGTAGAGGACTATGTTTTGAATCTAGCAAAAAAAAACAAGAGAAACAAATATACCTTGTGACCCCATGTAAACTAATCAACAATCTCTTATTGTGGTGAGTCCTTAGAATGGTCTTAAGGTGAAATCAATGATTAAATATTGGAAGATAATAAAATTATAATAAATAGAAGGAACTTGATTAAGAAACTCTTCCATCTATCTTACCCGTTGAAAATGTAAATAGTATACTTATGTCTATCTCTTCAAGTGAAGCCCAAGTGAAACCTTTAATATTTCTGGTTAGACTCTTGACCCCAATGAAATCTTTATTAACAACTAATAAGATCTTAATGATGAATCCAAGATTTAGACAGTCATGTACTGTAAAAATAAAATAAAAAATAAAATAAAAATGACCGCTTGAAAAGGTAAAACATATATGTTTAAAAACACAACGTTGAAAACAGATTGATGAAGTTTACACTATATATTAACATTAGCAAGGTAAGGGAAAATTATTTAAAGGAAACATGAATTTATGATTCTCCTAACATGATTCCTCTAGGAAAAGCAAAGAATTTAAGAGTACCTATAACTAAAACATGATTCTAAAGAAAATTTCTGTGGGAAGACCTTGTTGTAAAATTGCATATTTTGGATGAACCATTGTGTCCTAAGTGTGTGCCTCATGTTTATCTGTAACCAGTGTGGGTCCGTGTTGTGGAAAGTATGTCATTAGTTGGTTGTATTCCCTAGAGAACTTGTGTAGTGTCGTATTATCTTCAAGAAGAAAAAAAAAAAAATTATCTTGTATTTTATTGAGTTGTTTAATGTGTTTGAGTTGGTGGGTGTTACATTAGAGGCATCCGTTTTTGGCTCCCATAACACTCTTACCTACGACGAGATTTACAATGAGCCCATCCACCCATCCATTTCTATCCACCCATACCTCGTGTATTGGGAAATGCCTGAATTCAATCATTTCAATAGCAAAGAAGACCCACAACAGCATTTGCAGTCGTTCAAACATGGGTGTTATCTGATTGGTCACGATGATGCCTTGCTCTTGAGAACCTTTCCCATGTCTCTGACTGGACCTGCATTAGATTGGTATAGTGGGTTACCTATACACTCCATATTCTCATTCAATCGGGTAGCCTAAGCCTTCTTGGATCATTTCTCTATCAATATCATCAAGAAGGTTACCATGACTGACCTATACTCCACGCGTCAGTATGAGGACAAATCTATCACACATTTTGTCGCTTGCTGGTGTAGCTTGATCAAACAACTCACCATCCAACTGCCATAAACAAAACTCATTGAGATCTTCAGACGGGCTTGTGCTAGACATATCTCATCGAACTCACAGGTCTAAACCTTCTGAACATTCGATGAAGCATTCACTATGGCACAAAAGTTAGAGATTCGGGACATTGAAGAGAAGAAAATCCAATTACGTAATAAGAATTTGGTATTCAAGTCGAATGATACCTATTCTTCTTCCAAACCAAAAAACAATTATTTAAAGGGTAAGGGCACTGCTAATGCAGTGGTACTCAAGGCCGGCCCAACTCATTCGTCAAATCAGGCTACCCCCTTATCTAATCTCTCACCCATCCAGACTTTTCAATTTAGATGAGAGCAACGGAAATACACCCCAATTGGGGACCCTTACTCTTCTGTCTTAGAAAATCTTATCAAAGCCAGAGCCATCACTCTGCCACCCATAAAACCACACACTGGTTTTGACCCTACTTGCCCCATGCCTGCATGGTATAAAAAACATGACTTTTGTAACTATCATCAAGTAAAGGGTCATAGTGATGGCAAGTGCATCACTTTCAAAAATATTGTCCAAGAAATGCTCGAGAAAGGTGAGTTAACCATGGATAATCCTAATGCACCTACCAACCAAAACCTACACATCTTCAAGGAACCATTTCCCAACCATGTCCCTTCATCTGATCAAACCGGTGAGACCTCAACTCATGATACCCATACCCGTGAGGTCCATGCTATCTTTAATGACGTACTTGTTGCATCCCAATTACCTCACATTCCTTCCATAGAGGAAATCCTAGCCTGAAGTCCTCCTTCCACATCAGAACCAACCTCCCCTATTCCTTCACCCATAGAGGAACATCTTTCATCTCCTTCATCACCTACAGAGGAGTCTTCCGCTAACATCGAGACCATATCACCCCTGGTTTCTCCACTTAGAGAAATTTTACCCATAGTACCTCCTCCACCAATAGAGGAGCACCCATTACCTCCTCCACCCATAGAGGAGCACCCATCATCTCCTCCACCTATAAAGGAGTGCCCATCATCTCCTCCACCTATCATAGACCCAGTTGAGATATCGTTGCCTCTTGGTGAGCATTCTCCATCCACTACCCAAAATCTTGTAGACCTAATTTCGGCTCTCTTACCCACGGAAGCTGAAGCTATCCAATTTCTTGTCTCTAAGACACATTTTACAGGAATTTCCATTAGGTCCTCATCAAATCCACCTAAAGATGTTCCATTCTCATGTTTGGCCAATCACTTAGATTATGTGGATAGAGCCTTACTATAGGGACGCCTTTTGCTTCCTATCTCAACACAGATGCAGAGGTCACTTGCTGATACTTCCACTATCTACCCAAAATTATTTTGACCAATCACTGTTTCACCCACACCTTCCTGCACCGATGTGCATGGAAGGGTTTTGGTTTTGGATTTTACGAGCAAGGCTTCCATACCGTTATTCCATGTACCACCCACAAACATAACGATCGTAGTGGTATCGGCTTTCTTGAACCACCTACCAAACAAGCCTACATTGAATTCATTAAGGACACCAACCCTTCTCCACCTTCTTCACCCACTTTTCCTTCATCATCCACCCTCACCGACGGAGTCGATGGATCTTGAAGATAAATCCTCCAAAATTTTTTTTTCATAAACACCATTTCCTTGGGGCCTCCTAACTTACCCAAATATAATAGGGTGAAAGCCCTCAACCTCTTACCCTTCCTGTATCCTTCCAATTATCACCTGAAGATACACCTTCAATTAACATCCATCAATGTCTAGGATGATGGATCTTATACTCACCTCCCTTGGTGTAGAAGACATGGTCAAGCAACCTCTACCCATCAATAGAACCAAATACACAACAACTCATTCCTTCCTCACAAAACTCTAACCTACCCTAGATGCCCAACATGACTTACACCTTGACCTGTAGTATCTTTACCACCAATACCTCCAATACCTTTAGCTATTACTTCATTGCCCACTACACTGTCAATCACTATCCCTTACATCCTCTTGTACAACCCGCATCCTCTACCTTCACAACACCTCCGTTATCCCTATGGGTAGCTAGTCATCTTCCCCCATCTACTTTTCCTTCTATACCTCATACACCCATATCACCTTTACTAAAGAAGGTGCGACCCAAAAACAAAACTCTGCTACCACACAACAAGGTAGTAAAAATAGCCACACACCCTCTTATGCATCCATCTACTATACCACTACCTAAATAAAGCATGAGTAAAACCCAAAACCACACCAACAACTAAACCCATAGAGGCTCAATCCGCTCAACCTCTTCCAAATACCGTTCCTCAACAATCAACTACACCTATACCCAAACCCACGTTCACTTCCCATTGCAATCCACTAGTAGAGTCCTATGCCTAAATTTTAATCAACCTCCTTGCGACTTCTATCATCACATTACCTCCACTCAGACCTTATGACCCCCTCAAACCCAAGCCAACAAAGGTTTGATGATACTGAAATTTGCACATACCATCATGTGCCAGGGCACGATGTGGACAACTGTAAGGCCCTGAAAATTGTCATTATCCAATTGTGTCCACCAAAAACCAACTTTGATGACGATGACCTTCTCGATGAGGATCCTACTTCACCAACACCCATTCTCACATTTCCCACTCAATAACCACAAACTCCATCCTCACAGATCCTGGAACCACCCCACAAGATTTGAAATTAACATGGCTCACATTAGAGAACTTTCCATGCCACCACCCTAATGTTCGTTGCACCCAAGTGCACTTCACAAGGCTTTTCTCCTCCGGTAGGTTTTTGCACTTCATGTCGTTATACCACTCATTCTAAACCTTATCCATTTAACAACTTTCCTGAGATCAACATGATACACATCACTACATGTGTGCAGAAGGATAAGGGCAAAGAAAAATAAACTAACCCACCAACCAATCCTATACCCAATAGACCATCTGCACCCATACCTAAAATCACTATCCGTAGGCATACATACCCCATTTATAATGGCATCACACATCACACATGCTCAAAAAATTACATCAGTCTCCCATCAAAATGTCCCTATATGACCTCATCTAAACTTTGGAATCCCATCGTCAAGCTCTCATAGAGGTTCATCAATCCATTGAGGTTTTACCCAGTGACCCTACACCCGTGGCCTCCATTATCACACCCCATTATGTAGCGTCTCTCACCAAATTACCACCTTCATCTTCACCCCAACCTATTCACCAAGTGGCCTCCCTTAGCTTCTCAGAAGAAGACATCGCGCAACACAAAAATGATGACCCAGACCCATCCCTTTTCTTTTTTATCCACATCAACAACATACAAGTACGTTGTGTGATAATTGATGAGGGTGCACTATCATTAACATCATTTCATCCCATGCATTCCCTCAAATGTGTATACCTAACAATTGTATGCATAAACATCCAGTCATGTTGTGTTCATTCAATGACGTTATCACCTCTATACTAGGTACCATCATCCTTCACATTCATGTGGGCCCCCGCACTGTTCCAAAATTGTTTTACGTCTTGGAAGGAGGAATTTTAATATAACCTATTACTTGGTAGATCATAGATCTCATGTTATGGGTTGCGTTCCTTCCACTTTGCATCATTGTGTAAAGTTTTAACATGAAGGAGAAAATTATAGCATTCTATCTGAGCCCATCACCTTTCAAAACATGTAACATGCTTTACAAACCCAATGATGTGCTCATACCTAATAATCCGATCTACCTCTGCAACCGTTACTTCTTCACCTACACCTCCACTTACCAGTGTAACCGCTGCTTCTACCACACATACCTCCTTCATTCCTACTGCTTTCCATAACCTATACAACGGACTCATCATCTTCCCAATCCATTGACTCTACCTCAGCATCGAAATTCGAAACATTTTATCCATTCTAGCTACCCACATACCAACCACTGATCCCTTGGAAGGTGTTTTTCAATGCCTCACTCTGGGGGAGTACCACTTATATAGTGTCAACACATTATCTTACTCCAAAATAATACGTAAGTCCTTAACCAACACCCATCGTTACAATCACTGTATAGGAGAAAGTCTCCTTTATAGTTCTCCTTACCTTTGTACTAGTCTCACCTATGGGGGAATTGATACTACTACTTACACACACAAACCACTGCCATAAACCTGCCCATTTTCCGCTAACTTCCAATCACTTACCAATCTTCGTTTCACCCACACCTTCCTGAACCGGTTTGTGTGGAAGGGTTTTGGTTTTTGATTTTACGAGAAAGGCCATGCCATACCGTTATTCCATGTACCACCCACAAACATAACAACCGTAGTGGTATCAGATTTCCCAAACCACCTGCTAAACAGGCCCACATTGAACTCATTAAGGACACTAGCTCTTTTACGCCTCCACCAGCTCCACCTTCATCACCACCTTCACCAATGGAGTCGATGGATCCTAAATCTATCCCTCCTAACTCATTATTCTTCATAAACACCATTTACTTAGGAGCCTCTAACTTATCAATGCTGAGGGCTAGGCCCTTTCCACTATTCCCTTCCTATATCCTAAAGATAATCGATGATGACACACCTTCAACTAACATCATTCAATTTTAGGATGATGAATCCATACTCACTTACATTGGTGTAGGAGACTCATATATTGATTGGTCATTACCCTCTGAGACGTAAACCATGTTGAATGAATCAACTATTGAGATCAACATTCATACTCAAGACGACCCGCACATCCTAAAGATTAGCACAATCTTTAGATACTGCTAAAGAGGAAGTCATCACTTCTTTTCTCAAATATCGTAATCATGCTTTCACTTTGTCTTACATGCAGACATGTCTTGATATTGACCCCACTGATAGTGGTCCATAATATCATCACCATTCCTGATGCCAAACCCATCAAACAAAAGCTGAGGAAAATGCACCCTTGTATTTCTCTTCTTGTTAAAGAAAAACTTCAACACCTTCTTTCCATTTCCTTCATCTTACCCATGGATTATCCTCATTGGATTTCTAACATTGTCCCTATGACTAAAGCATGACTAGGGGGACTCCACATCTGCATAGACTTCCGTGACCTCAACCTAGCATGTCCAAAAGATGACTTTCCCTTACTTGGTATTGACTAGTTGGTTGACCTTATCGCTGGCCATGAGATGCTATCACTCATGGATGGCTTCTCGGGTTATAACCAAATTTTACTTGCCCTAGAGGATCAACACAAGACCTCATTCATCACCCCTTGGGGGACCTTCTACTATTGAGTCATGCCTTTTGGCCTTAAAAATGCTGGTGCCACATATTATCAGGCTATGACTTACATCTTCCATGACATCATGCATCACATATTGGAAGATTACGTGGATGATCTCTTGGCTAAATCTAAATGCCACTCTGAGCACCTAACCGTCCTCAAAACCATCTTTCACCGTTCTCATTAAATATTGTGTCCGCCTTTAACCAAATAAGTGCATCTTCATGGTTCTCTCAAGAAAGCTCCTAGGATTTATCATTTCCCTCTGTGGTATAGAAGTTGACCCTGCTAAAGTCAAGGCCATTCTCGAAATGCCTCCGCACCTACTAACCTTAGAAAACTCCGTAGCCTGCAAGGTAAGTTGCAGTCTATTCACCATTTCATTTCACAATTATCTGATCGATGTCAACCATTTCATCATCTTCTCAAGAAGGATGTCTCCTTTAAATGGGATGATGACTATCATAAAGCTTTTGAGGCCTTAAAACAATACCTTCTCCAACCACCCATACTCATCCCACCTAAAGATGATCAACCTTTTTACCTATACATCTCAACTACCGATCATTCCTTGGGAGCCATGCTCGCTCATCGCGATGAACAACATAGGGAGCAGGTGGTTTATTACATAAGCCGTACTCTTTTGGACTATGAAACATGATACAACCATCCTAAATTTTTTTTCTTAGCCTTAGTTTTCATTGCCACCAAACTCCGTCATTACCTACTCAACCAAAAAACCTATGTTGTGACCAACACTGACCCCTTACACTTCATGTATGCCAAACCTTATCAAAATCAGCGTGTCACACGATGGCTTATGCTTTTAGCTGATCTTGACCTCGAATTCATTCATCAAAATTCCATAAAGGGCCAAGCTATCACTGACCAAATGGCTGACACACCTATTTTTGGGGATTGGCAACCCTCTAATTTTGACTTTCCAGATGAGTCGCATTGCTACCCTTTCCCTTGACGAACCTCCTTACCAAATGGCACTCTTTTTCAATGGTTCTATACAAGTGTCAGTGTGGGGGAACGGATGGTATTATCCTCATTCCTCTTGATGGTGAACCCATGCCTATGTCTTTCAAATTAGATTTTGAATGTAGCAAACAATATTTAGCACTGAATACAAAGTTGCTCATACTAGGTCTCTGAGCCGCCACCTATGCCCTAGATGTCAAATCAATCAAATTTTTGGTATTCTCAATTGCCTACATAAACCAAGTCAATGGATATGTACCAATGTCGTAAGTCGAGATACTTCAAAAGTATAAACATCATGTAGACATAATTTTGACCACCTTTGATAGTTACACACCCTTTAAACCATCCCACGTTCAAACCAACAAATTTGACTAGATACCATGGCTTACTTAGCTTCCCATATACCCTGCTTTGCCCTACCAATTCTAATGGTAATCTTCATCACCTGAGTACAACAACTCCAATCACCTTCTTATTTACCTCACTGATGTTTACTCGATTCGGAACCGCTACCCCCTGACTTGAGTGACCTTTGCTATAAACAATACTCTGACTACCTTTCTCTCTCCATCTTACCTCCTGATCTTACCCATAACGGATCACGTGAGTACGCCTTCCTTAAAAGGGTCTTCTCATTATGTCATATATGGGGGGGACTCCTCTATAAGCATGGCTTTGATGGTATTCTCTTACAATGCCTCACAAGTTCTAAAATTCGTTATACCATTTAGGAGGTTCATGATGGCATATGTGGAGGTCACTTCAGTGGCCTTGCTGTTGCTAAGGGTATTCTTCACCATGAGGTTATTACATGGCTGACCTTAACCATGATTGTTGCAACTACGTCAAACGTTGTGTAAAATTCCAACAAAATTCCAATCTTCATCATACACCTCATTCATGACTTACTAAGTCGCTCGAGACCTTTGGCCCTTCTCTCAATGGGGTTCGCAAATCTTGTCAAAGAAATCAATCCTCATTCTTCCCAGTGCCATCAATGGATCATTGCTGCTACCGAATACTATACAAAATGGGTGGAAGCCATACCATCTCATCTCCATGAAAGTTTAGAAAATATGATGAGTTCATCTCAACTACCACATCATTTGTCACTTTGGTGTTCCTCATTGCCTCATCACTGATAATGCGAAAATAATTCAAAAATAAAACATTGCAGAAACTTTGCAATGACTACCTTACGGCATTAGCTTAGTTTCTCATCACCTTATTACCCACAAACCAATGCAACCAAGCTTAATGCCTAACAAATCCTTACAACAAAATTCTTATCAAATTGGTTGATGATATTGGGAAGGATTGGCATATGCACATTCCTTTTCCCTAGTGGGCATACCGCACTAGTATTTAGGGTCACTTCCACTGTGGCCACACCATTTTCTCTGGTCTACTTGGTACAAAGGCATTTCTGCCTCTTGAAGTCTAGATCCCCTCACTTCATATTTCTTTCCATGACATGCTTAATGATGATGACTTTACATGTCAGGACCGTTTAACATAGTTAGAGTTATTATAAGAATGTCATCTTAACGCTCTGGATCACCTTCAATTTTACCAAAAATGTATCAAACGTGCCTATAACAACAAATGTTCCATGAACGAACCTTCCACTAATTTTCAGTGACCTTGTCCTGAAATAAAATAAACATGTAACCAAAGCTTAGGAAAAAAGTAAACGGGGAAAATTTTCTCCTAATTGGCTTGGACCATACATCATCAACTCATATCTATGGATCAGGAGCTTACAATTTATCATCACTCGATGGTAAACCTGAACCTAAGCCCCTTAATGCCTAAACATCTTCAACCATTCTATTGTTGACTTTACATCCTACCTCACCTTTTATCTCTTTCCATGCCCGTCCCTTGAGTTCTATTCACTACATACACCTCATTTTAAACGATTAAACAAGAATCATGTATTAGTACCCATCACTTGTTATCTTCTCTTGAATATGTGTACCATAGCGCTACACATAGTATGATTCTCATGGATAATTTTCATCTACCTTTAGATGAGATCCCATAGTCATTTCACCGTGCCTTTTGAACAAGAGTCCTATCCAACCTACCTTGGTATTGTCCATCACTGTCAAAGGCCTCACATGGGACTAAACTCCTTGAGTCAAAATTCTAATAAAAAAATGACTCAACCTCAAAAGGACACCCTCCCTCTCAACAAATGTTTCTATAAATAGACTGATCCCTCGAAGAACAAATATGCCTAAAGTTCAACCTAAAAAATGAGAGCAACCTAAGCTTCCACACATGCGATCAGCTTCACGAAGATCTCAAGGAGTTCAATTTTATTCATCCCATATAGACTTCCTGCATCGATCAGTCTATCTCAATTATAAGTCAAAACACGCAACCTTTTTGTCATGGAATGTGCCCATAAGTTGACCTCAGGATCTCTTGCATCGAAACACATGATACTCATAGCCATATGCAAAATTACCCTGAATCGATTCACTCCTTTAAACCATGCCCACTCTCAGTTTCCTACTACCTCAAGGGACTTCTTAGAACTTAGACATTTGGAGATCATGTGACTAGTTTTCACAATAGAACAGTCCATCATGCAATGTCTTTAGGTATCTTACATTCATCACCTCTCACCAAGGTCAAATCTACTCATGTAATCCTACCTAATCAGGTGGCTTTATTATCCCTCTCTTATCTTTTAACCATCTTTGTTTACATTTTGATTACCTTATACAAGACTTGGTCTTCGACATGCTTACTTTTGGGGTAATCTTCTTCTTTCAGCCACAATCGACCCTAACCTACATAATTTTACCTATAATCTACCCAGCACGTAACAAACCTAAACCAAACGAAATATCCCAAAAACCTGCCAACTCATTTTCATACCTCCTTATATTCTTCCCTAGCTTATGGGAGAACTACTATTGGCCTTGAGGTCCCTTTTCACAGGCCAGACTATGTAGGTAGCACTCTGAAGGGCATGGGGTCCTTGGAGGTTAGCTTGGCCATTCTCTACCCTAAACAATTCATCTTTCATGTCCTCACATTACATCACACCTGTACTTCAGTTTCCCTTTTTTACCTAACATTGGAAATTAAACCACATACATAACAAGTTGTTTCATATTTTAATACATTATCGGGCAGCATAGCATTTATTACACCTACCATTTCTCTAACATCATCATGCATATAATTGGGATACTCTTCATCTCACATATGACCCATATTATCCTTCATTACATGAAATAATGACTCACAAATTCACATACTTTTGACTCAATCCATGGATATAACCTAACTCAATCCATGCCTATAACTTGACTCGATCCATGCCTATAACCTGACTCAATCCTTGCTTAAACCAACCTGGCGGGACCATGCCTAAGATCGACCTGACTTCAATCCATTCCTGGGACCAACTTGACTCCCATGCCTATTGAATGGTGACTCCATCCATGCCTAAAACTCACCTCACTCGATTCCTGCCTATACCAACCTATATCATGGGCCTAACTCAGACTAATTTCCATCCAATCAACACAACAAATTCAGGCTATCTCATAAAACATCAACAAATAATAAAAAACCATGTATCTCATCATATAAATAAATCAATGAGTATCTCAAATATACATGGCTATCTCATCTTTCTCCATCATCTCAAATGTCCTCCGGCACCATAGGCCTGCAGACTCTCCATATAGTATAATAAAATAATGAATCACCTCCAAAATGTCTTCGGCATGCAGGCTGTGTCTGTATATACTCAAAATAGGTAATGAATCAATACATGCATGCCTCACTCTTTGGCATCACTTAGGTCAGTATGTGATCAACAATACAACTATCTCTTGCCCACATAGTCTGGGTATATAATGGCACAATCACTGAGCATAAATCAAAGAATCAGGTGACCTGTAGGAATCTCGACTGATCATCCTCCATCTTTGTGGTCCACCTGGCTGCTCCTCTTGCCCTGTGGGTCATTGTAGGCTATGGTCAAGGTAAGCTGGCCTCTCCACGTCATCTGGTAGTCTCTCTTCTTGATCGGGCCCTCAGAGCGCTGACCTCTTGGAATATCCACACTATAGTGTGGGATCTCATCCTCTCATCAGATGCTTTGTCTACCAGGATCATCTCGTACTCCCTGGCATAGGATGATATAGTCTATCTCTTTAGCTAGAGCATTAGCTAGCTCCTCATGCATATGCCTATATGAGGGGCATCCCACATATGGCCTCCATATAATGTCCACTCTGAGATAACCCCTCCAGTAACTTGTGGAAATGGGCCACATCATGTGTCGGCCTATTAGATCTATGCCTCTCCTATCACCGGCACCCATCTCCTACCCCACCTACACACGTATCACGCTGTGAATGCACTCGGGGCATCCCTATAGGATGAACACAAACTATGTTCTCGTAACCCTAGCAATGTAGTATAAATGTACAACACAGGTTGAACTTGCGCAACCACCAATATGCCCACAACTCCCTGTACAGCTGCACCAAGAATGTTGGTGCCCAGGAAAATTGGGTCTCATGCACCATCATGTCATGGAGTACCCCCATCAGTGATCGAGGAAAAGCATCCACCCTCTGCATCTGGCAGTGCATAGCAACACACTTGCCTCCATCAACAAAACCACTAGCCTCATCTCCTCTGGACGGGCTAGGTACATCTCTCCATAGCTCAAACTGGTGTTATGGAATCTCATATCAGGCCATCCTCCTCTCCAAAAATAGTCCAATCAGCTCCTCTGAAGGCCTCATTAGGAGATAAAATAAACCTGGGTACCCAATATGGGTAACCTAAGAATCCTCCAACATGTCCTCCAGGGTGATAGTCATCTCACCCGTCGGCACAGGTGGAACGTGTTGGTCGCGGAGTCCCATCTATCGATGAGTGTGACCATCAAGATGGGCTACCGGACTACATGTCTATAACTGGTTAACCCCACTCAAACCTACTACCTCCACATGCTGTAGCTCCTCCGGGGGGGTCACTGTACACATGCACACTGTCACCAGTAGAGGTGGAACCCTATCCCACATATATAATTGTTCTCTCCCATGTATCTAATAGAAACACGACATTAATTTACATATATCAATCCATCTTCAACCATTATCATTTTCCTATACCCTATTTTCACCCTACCCATCTCAACTACCTAGCCCACATCACTTTTGGACCCTTGTGCCCCCTAATCCTGACCTGGTACCGGTTCATCCTAACTGAACCTGCGGTCACCCTTTAACCGGCACTGGTCACCTGTTTGGTGACTGATACTGGTTCACCCTTACCAACCCCAGTTACCCCTTAACCAACATCGGTCACCTGTTTGGTGACCGATACCGGTTCCACCTAACCGACGCTGGCCAAACTTGACCGATGCCGGTCACTATCGTGAAAAAACCCATGACTTCCCAAAACCCCCCTTTCTAAAAAACCTCCCCCTACCCCTTTTACCCCACCTAAAATGACCTAAACTACCCTTGGACCTCCACCCACCTCCCCTATCCCCTTTATTACCCTCCCCATTCCTCTTTTTACCCCATATTCCCCCCATTCCCAAATTTAATTTTTACCCACCCACCAAAAACCAAAAAACAAACAACACCCTAACATACCTCTAAAATAATCCTCTAATCTATCAAATCAACAACATAGAGTAGGGTGCTTACCTTGTGGCGCTACCACCATCTCAGTGGCACGTCTAGCCATTGTACCGGTGGCCCACCCGATCCCTCTCCAGCCTCCACCATCACTGAATAGCTACCTACAACCTCTCACCAATCAAATCTCTCACAATGATCATGTGGACCCCGCTGCTCACCAACCAATGCACTCGTCTAATCACACACCATCTCACTATTCCATTTCCATCCTGGACACTTTTCTCTCTTTTCTCTTTTTTTGTAATTATCTTACTTCCCAAAATAACAAATGAATAACAAAACACATGGATTTTTTGTTTTTATAACAAACCTGACCTAATTGATGTCGGTTACACTTGACTCGGCATCGGTCGCGTGCCCTACCTAACCATCGTCAGTTTACCTCTATATCGACATCGGTTATCCATGACCGGCATCAGTCAGCCATTCACCTACACATTTCTCTACATTTTCCACTTTTACCCTCACCCCGCCCTTCACCTTGAACATTTACCCTGCAACCCACCCTGATCATTTACCCCACCCATTTACCTCCCCTTTCTTTTCTTGACCTCATCATTTACTACCTCCCTTTGTCCTCCTTTGGTAGACTCCTTATTTTACCCCTACCTTGGCCTTACCCATGCCGTGACCTAGATATTTGGACCTGGACCATCTCTAGTGACCTTTGACCTCACATGTTCGCTATACCTTACGACACTGCTACTTGTGTTGTTGACCTAATGACCTTACCTAGCCTATTACCGTGACCGTTTATCCTGACCCTACCTTTGGTGTACTAGAACATACCTAAATGTTCCTGCACCTAACCTACGTTGTGTTTCCTGACCATATCCTATACCTTGGATATTAGAATCACTTCAACCTTGTTTGGATAAACCTATCGACCTAAGACGATGTAGATTTTTCCTACTCTTCAACCTAGTAGCGTGCTACAGTTTATACATGTGTTTGCATTTGAATTTTGCTACCTTTGACCCAGACCCATTACCTAGATTACCTGGAGTAGACCTTTAACCCTTTTTCCCCTGTTGCCCACCTTCCCCTTTTCATCACATTTACCTTTTATCAAACCACTCACCGATTCTTCCTTCTTCCTTATCAGTTCCTAGTTTGAGGGGGATCACCTCCACCCACACATGGGGCAACCATATCTTATTTTTGTTAGCGTCACTTACCAATACAAGCTACGTAACAAAAATGGGAAAAATGTAGACATTAAAATTAGGTCACACTCCCCTTTTGGTCCCTCGACAAATAAGCACCCTTCATCACATTAACCTAGCCATGAACCCCCTTCACCTCCCACTAATATTAATTTAATCTAATTAAATTAATTCATTATCCTCACTATATTTATTATTTAAATATCTTAATTTAAATAATATCCACACATACACTTCACCTAGACACCTCATCAAGCCAACTCACCCTAAGACCTATTCTTAGTAAGTTGCCATAACTAACTAAGACTTACCCAAACCATAAAAATTAATGCCTACATTCTCTCTAACCACATTTCCGCATGCTTACAAGAAGCTCCCATTCTAATCCGCGGGCTAACGACATGAAATCTGAGGAAATCAAGAGGATCTCCCTAGTTTAGTAAACCTAGGAAATCCCGCCTTGATCGACGCCGGTTACCCCTAACCGTCGTCAGTTAAGCTAGAACCGCCGTCGGTTACCCTTTTAACCCAAAAAAACCTTATTCTCAAGGTTGGCAGCAGGTTGGAAAAGATTGGAGAAAGTTGGTGAACATTAGCACATTCTAAAGAGATATCACATCTTCTGAGAGTGAATTCTAGACGAGAAACACACATGCAAGGAAGGAGATCAAGCATCTTTTCCTGCACAGCCATCCCAACTAGTGATCTGATCTAACCAAGCAAAGAGGAATGTATATGCAGCCCATGTAGAAGCTTTCCTTCAGTTGGTGATCACCTGCAGCCTTCAAAACCTCTCATCAACACCTCCATCCCTCACTCACAGGCATCCAGGACCAGAATCCAAGTAAGTAAACATTATACTTCTCTGGTTTATTCCATTTCATCATTATATTATCATCTTTTGTTTACCTAGCCACCCATTGACCTCCTCTCAACACTCATCCCTCCATATACCCATTAAAACCTTGCCAAATCCCTACCCAAGTCACCCAATACCTCATCCTGACCACCAAATTCTTTTGTGCAATCACAAAGGAGACTTAAATCTCATTCTATGGCATTCCCAATTTTCCACAGTAACTGGCACTGGTTACACCTAACCACCATCAGTCACCCTTAACCGACATCAGTCTACTGTATTTTCCCATACAACCTAGAACAATGACCTACCCAACTAATTCCATCTCTCCCTCATTCACCTGTGATCTACCTGAGACCTCTGTCAGACCTTTAGAGACCCAGAACCAGTTACTTGACCTTCGGATCCTATTCTAACCTATCCTGTTAGATTAGATATATTTCTTATTGTGTTTTAAGTGAGATACCTAAATCATTTCAAATTACAATAGGATTTACCTTATTTACCACATTAAATTGTTTTAAAATAGTGGACTGACAACCATCTAGGAAGTATCACACTTCCCAGGATCTAGCATACGCTAGGCAGTTCACTACATATATTGTTTAACTTTTTCTGGTGGTCTTGCTTTTCATTAGAGGTAGTTCCTCCTAGCCAAAAGGAAGTTCTCACAATCAGCTATGGATTCGGAAGTCATATGGGCGCAACAACCCATCAACTATCATTTGAATAGGTATTCCTCCTATGCCCGTTACCCTATTTGTTTCATCAATACTTTAAAGAAATGATCTAGAATCAAGTGAAACAATATCCCCTTTAAATCTATCCATTATATGCCAATTCATGTGTATTTATTACTCATTTCCTCGATACCCTTGCAAAACAAGTGAGTTAGGAGTGTAAGTTATCGAGACACATTCTTTTCCATCCATACATATATGGTGAACTTGACGTGAATCCTACAGACCTTGTGATCGATCACAACTCATTAAAATCACACATCTTCAATGTTGACTTCATAAAAACATCCAAAAACCCACAAAATATAAAAAACCTATCATAAAAAACACCATCACCCAGGGGTGATCATATGTGTTCCTGTTTACTCACTTCTAAATGCCTTTGTCCCCCGTGTAGACTTGTTTACATGGTGGATCATGTTTATCTTCCCATATATTTCTCCAGATGCCTTTGGCCCCTGTGTAGACCATTCTGTATAGATGATTGTATCTGTAGCCTTCATTTTCAAACCTTTTCATACTTAGATCATCACTCCATCATGGAGAATCTAGGATCGAGGTCCTTTAACTTTGCTATGTAGATATTTCCAAAATCACATCAGGGTAAGTGAAATAAGTTGGGGGGCCAAAAAGGGGTCATAAGTGGATGTCATATTGCAAATAAAAATAAAATATCAACTTGTAGGGATTATTAGCAATGTGTGCACTCAAAATTAGAAAAGCTTATAGAAATATGAATCGTAGCATCCAGAATCTAGTTTCTAAACTAGTATTTTTTTGTTGTAAAAACATACAAGTTTAGCTATATTAAACACTCAAAATTCAATGATCTAGTATTTTGTTTTTGAAAAATCCTATAAGATTGTAGTCCATTTTCCCACAATTTGGATGACCACAAGTTGATTTTTTTTTTCCTTTGGTGAAAATTTGGATGTCGCTTTCTGTTTTGGGATATATTTTATTTTGTATTTTTTTTGAGCAATATATTTTTTAATGATTTTTTCTGTGAAAGTGGTCTGAAAACATAAAGAAAATAGAGCACTTTCCATTTGCCCGAGATCACTTCATCAAAAAATCTCGAAATCAAATATTTTTTTTAATGTGTATAAAATTTTGCCATGGTTGGGATGGTATAAGTTTTATCACATTATGAAAAGTGAAACAAAAGTTGCAGTCTTAAACGTAGACATGAACATTCACAGGAAAAAGTGTCTTAAATACCTACTATTAGTAAAAAATTATAAAATGATATTTATCATATTTTATTCACTTTAAAATCAATATTTCTACAAAGCTAATAGTCTCCCCTATGCGATGGTACCATTTTTGTGACATGTTTTTGATTTTTTGACATGGTTGAATTTTGTGGAAGAGAAAATTTGATTTTTTTTGTTTTTGATGTAAAATTCAGGATTTGATGTCTAATTTTTGGTCCCCCAACTTGCTGCACCTACCCATCATCCTAAATCTGATTTTTCCTTTTGTTTGGACTGTTGCGTGATATGAGCACCTAGAAAGAAGCATTCTACTCATCACAATGGCCTACCTGAGGATCAAGAATAATAAAAATAGAATGATGATAATTTTGAGCATCATCTTGAGATTCAGAAGTTCCTATATGAGTTTCATCAATGTAAAAATGAATAAGAAGAAATTATTTTCAAGCATCTTCTTGAATTCGTTCGCGAACAACTTGACCACAAGGTAGAAAAGTGGAAAGCTACCAAAGTAATTTCATCTAAAAATTCCTCTAATTTTGACCCTACCAATCTCAATCTTCAACTCATTGATAGGATGATCCAACATCAATTTGATACTATGGCTCAATTCCTTCAAATGCAAGCCAACATGGCTTAATTAGTCAATCTCCCTCCAACAAAATCTTGGGGCACCACACCCCCTCTTTTTCTAAATGGAATTAATGTGGTGCCCATCACATAACCCCTATCCAAAATAAAGTCTTGAGAGAATTCCAACAATATCCTCTAACACCTTATATTGATAACATGGATGTTGGTGGCATTGCTTAGTCTATCTCTTACGATGGGTCTACTAATCCTACCATTCATATCAAGGCCTTTTGTAATCTTTACAAGGAGTGGATTAAAAAAAATTCATACACTTCCACAAAACTCCAAGATAAAACACTCACTGGAGATATTTTTGATTGGTATCACACTTTGCCTCCTAATTCCATAGTTGAGCTAGAGTCCCTAGTGACAACCGTAGTTAACAAATTCCAATATTCTGATCTACTCGAGAATAGTATAAATACTTTCATAAATTTCCAATAATCTAAAAATGAATCAATACCAGCTTTCATTAAGCATTGGAAGACCCTATCCATATGATAAGAACATAACATGCCTAATGATAGCCTCTTCTAAATTTTTTGTGGGCTCTTGAACCACACTTTCAATGCAAGGTGAGGTCCTTTTATCCTAATTCCCTAGAAGAAGCCTTTGAACAAGTCATTTAAGGAAAGATTATCTCATGAGGTAATTTGATAAAGCTCCTCTTAAGACACAAGCTAACAAGAATGTCCAAATCCTTCAATGTTCTAACAACAAGAACAGGACAAAAAACGAAGTCTCAAATACTCTTCCTCTCGTCACTTCTTCAAATAGGACTATTTTTAACATGACAAACAACCTAATAATAATAAGAGCCATCTTAACTATCATAAAAAAATGAGTAAGGAAGAGTTGAAATGTCACTTACCTAAGCTATTTACTGTGATATTGGATCCCTTGACCTATTCCTCATCTATATGATGAAAGTAAATTATTTTGGTGGCATGCTAATTGGGGTCACTCACATGAAAATTATCGTGCACGATAAATGGCTTCCATCAGCTTCTTCTTAGGCCCCCACTTTGACTATGATTCTATCACTCAAGATAATTTGAATGAAGGGGTCAAATCTCATGATAAATCTCAATAAAAGGATCATCATAAAGCTATCAAAAAGGCTAATGAGAAGCTAAAAATATTCTCTAATCCTATGCTTAATCATGATGTCATAGAAATTTCTAACCAACAATAGAATGCTATGACCAATGTAGTTGACATGGATTATCATCTTGAAAATGTAGTTGTAATTAATTATGTAAAACATGTCATATCTTATGTAGAACCAAAATACCTTATAACAATCCATCCTTAGACTCAAAGGGTCATATATCCCTTTGTACCCAAAACCAGGCTTCTCAAAGTAAGAATCTACCTACTCCAGATGCCATCATGTAGTGTGGAAATTATC
The DNA here is from genome assembly GCA_019776745.2 of Taxus chinensis. Classification (NCBI taxonomy): domain Eukaryota; kingdom Viridiplantae; phylum Streptophyta; class Pinopsida; order Cupressales; family Taxaceae; genus Taxus; species Taxus chinensis. Next base: position 41,598,356 of record CM034154.1, read on the forward strand.
CCACATGATTGATGGTGTCTAGATCTATATCCCTGGCCACAAAAACCATCATTACCTATGAAAATCAAACTTGTAGGGATGATGGCATAAAAAATGAGAAAAAATCAATTTCAAAAATATCCCTAATCATCCATGCTCCTTATGGCTATGTTTATGAGTACGCCCAACACTCTTAGTCTACTGCACATTCCATTCATGATGAGTGGGACCCTCTTGAAGAACCTTCCTAAATTCTTGGCCAAGTACCCTTATTAGAGTTCATGCGTGCATCCCCTCACAATTATGAATGTCTTATGACCACGCTATTTGACATGAATATTCCTTTTCCTCCCTCTTTAGGGTAGTGTCCTACATTACATGGCTTAGAGGAAAGTATTTGATGGAAATGATAGGATATATCCATTCATACTAACCTCACCATGGATGCTCATTCTTGCATTCATTTTCCTATAGCCTCTATGACCCCAAATGAGACCTTATTTTTGTAGACTATACACCTCTATTTATTTCAGTTCAGATAGGTCAACTATGGTCAAGTGTTACCTCATTAATGAGGGAGAAGGAACGTGTGTGGCATCATTAGGATTCATTAGGAATCTTGGATATTCTATCAGAAACCTAAAATATACATGAACCCCTTGTCAAGGATATGACCACTGACATATGTAACCTATCGGGTGTATTTGGTTACCCATCACCCTCCCCCATAAGATTGTTAGTGTCAAAGTCATGGTATTCAATTTTCCTCTATCTTATACTATTCTCCAAGGGTGGCCTTAGACTCATCGTATGCACATTATTGCTTCCTCCTCCTGTCAGCATGTGAATTTCACTCACCAAGGAAATATTTATAATATTCACGGGGATAATTTATAATATTCATGGGGATAATAACCCTTGGAAATATGATACACTTTAGAAAAAGGGGACATACAAACTTCCCAAACTTTATGAAATATCTCCCAATCCCTTTTGAGAATATCGGTGTTTTAATTATCCTATACATACTCTTCGCGGAAATATCGGTCATCCTGAATTAGTTGGGCACATGCCCCCAATATCTTGTAGTTGTATGACAACAAGCCCAATGAGGTAAAAATTAGAATCAACACTTTCAATTTTCTTGAACTCATCACATCTTAACTTCCTCCTTTCTTGAAGCATTGCAAGAAGGATCGTTCATTTCAAACAGTCATCTCACATACATCACAACCCCCACTAGAGTATGTGGTTTGACTTGAGACCATATTCAACTCTTGTATGGTGGATGCTTCCACATTATATTATGAAAATAGTTATGCCTTATATGACCCTCACTTGGCTATCTATGTTCAGATTTATAACCAGGAAGTATTGTGTTACCAAGAAACCCTTTGCACCAAATTCACTTAGGATGTGAATGTCATCCTAGTACAAGAGGAACCTTCAAACATAGTTGAAATTTCTTATCTACTGGTGCCTGAGCCTTAGTTTTTTCTACCAAATATACCTCCACATACCATCATTGACTTAGGTGACCCATTTTCTATAATAGAAGTGGATTATTGGGTTCTTGGTTTTTAATATGAAGCTAATGATCTCATGGGTGATGATCCTATGTATTATTCCTCGATTACTAGGTGAAACACTACTCCATCTTTTCCATCTTCACCCATTATATTAGTGTCTTCATTGGATACTCTCACTAGCCCTATATAGCCTACAAGACCTCTTCCCCCACCTCTTTCCCTTATAGCTCCTCAGTCCTCCACAACTGAGTCATATTGCACATGGCATGAGGCTCTTGAGTGTAATGTTTCTGACTATAGATTCTATCAATGTCATATGAAGAAGCTTAAAGTTGAGTTCAAACATGGAAAAAAAAGGATACACATCCTTTCACTTCAACACCCTTCGTTTACTCTCATCATCTGTATTACGTACTCATCGACAACAACTGTCGAGTTATGCATACCAACTATCCTATTCCTAACACTTCTTCTCATAATCAGAAGCATGGAGAAAATTCCTCTTAGAAAAGACCACATTACCCTAGACCATCTAGACCAAAACCAACTTATGGACCACCAACCCATAGTGATCCTCATCACACTATGGATGCCATTCGGCATGAGATTCTCACATAGATAGATGTTTGGATAGATGAAACCTTATTTTTCACAAAGTCTGAAGTTCATCGACAAGTTGCTATCACACAACATGCCATCAAGGACCTCATGACTCATGTTAGAAGAATTTTTTTGAATCAAGTTGATGACATTATCACTGAGACACTGCGATCCTTTTCCCCTTCGTCTATACTAGATTAATTACATCTTATTTTCATTCTTTGGCATGATCCCTCACACCTGCTTGGGCTCTCATCCCCCCTTGGGTTTTTACATAATACCTTCTACCTTCGCTTGGGATCTTGACCCCCCTTGGGTTTATCAATATATCTCAAATATCTCGTTACATACTTGCTTGGGATATATTCTTCGCTTGTATTTATCATCATGTATGCTCTAGTTTCTTCTAATGTTGGAGTGCCTTAGTCTCGATTCACCCTAGTATTTCCTACTAGATAGTTGCAATATTCCGTGTATCCTTGCTTAGTCCTATGGTATTGCTTGGATTTATATACCCAATCATGCCATGATATCCTATCATTTGACATCTTGGCCTTGCTTATCCTTTTGGGTTTTTCACATCGCATGCATGGGGATATCCTACCGATCCCCTATCATTGGAATTACCTATCTAATCACATTATCATTATTCCTAAGTACCATGGTATCATAACATACATACATGTGGAAATATGGAAAATTATAATCCAATCAACATCACACAAATAAACAAAGAACATATAAATATTGATAAAATGATCATATATCTATATATCTTGAATTTGTTTTATACATCAACAAAATCATACAAAATGGATCTAGCCCATATACAAAGTGGCTCAAGCACCCTCACCCCCTATGGGGGTCTCTGTATTCTTTGGACCAATGGGGCCGTGCTAGTAGCTCTGGCTATATGAGCTAGGGACTCCGCTCTAGATTGGGCTCCAAAGGCCTCTCCCTGTTCTCTTGTTAGCTATGTTTCCAACGAATTAATCTACTTCGTAGATCTGTGGATATCTAAGATTTGAGGTACCTGCTCCTGTAGTAACACTATTTACGCATGTAATAATCTCTACAAAATCACGTCTATGATGTTGGTGGCTGCTAATGCCTACACTGTAGACACTGCAAAATATACACCCCTCATCGTTATTAAATCAATTAATTAAATACACAAATATTTCATATCCTAAGTCATATACGACACCCCTAATCTTTGTCCAATTAATTAATTAAATACAACACCACACCATATCTTAAGTCTCATTATCTTTATCATATTTATTTCACATAACTCCTTTTATTACAATTGTTACACCTTACTCAACCTACTCAGAATCTTCCTAAAATCCAAACATAAAAAAAATAAAGTAAAATTTAGCCTATTTTGTCACCCCCTCAACAAACTCAACATGTCCCCAACAACTTAACAAATTAGCACCCCGAAACCCAAAACAAGAAGCCTTGTTTTAAAAGGTGTTTCAACTATTTTCTAAAAAAAATCAAACAACTAAAAATTGCTGGAGATTCAATTAATCATCAGCGATTATTTAAGTCAATTTTCCAGCTTCTCAAAGGGATCCTCAACTTCAATCCACAAGTTGTAGTATTCCATTTGAGTTCATAACATCCTAAAAATCCTTCCCGAGTACCAGAGTATTTGAGTTATCAATTAGCAACATTACCAATATCTATAAAGTATTTGCAAGTCATTTATGGAGCCCCTACCGATCATTACTCCATTACCCAACATATAGATTGTACCAGCTACCTACATACTTCATTAAGGTAAGAAGATTCTTTTATCCTCGCATCAACTTTCCAGGTATTTTTGTTTTCTTATTCATCTATTTTATATAATTTCTAAGCTTTTGTCAATCTATAATATAAAGTTTAAACTATCAAAAAATTTAATTTATTAATCTGTCACAAAAAACTAGAATCACCAGTGATTCCTATCATTTTTATCTTTTTGTAATTTTTATCATTTTTTCATTAAATCTGCTATATCTGTCATATCAAGCATGTTACTAACAGTTTTCTAAGCATGAATCAATGTTAGATGGAAATTGGTGGCCCTTCTCATGAAATCACTAGGATCCATTCCTCGCTAATAGTTCAATACCCTTTCTACTAGGAACAATATGATATTTTACATGATCTGACTTTGTGCGCCATCCATCATGCTCCTTTAGATGAATTAGAGAACATTTTTGAGTTTACTCAGGAAATCCGTTAAGCAGTAGAAGACTATTGATTTCCATACTTTGAATACATACTCATCTAATCCAAAATTTCTTGGGTTGCATACAAGGATGAACATGACCTCCATTTCAAACTTGAGTTCGAGCCATAATGCATCTCTAATCTGTCTCTTATCACTCTCTTATCTATCTTCTATCTTATTTGTATTATTTTATCATTTGTCAATTATCTATCTAATATCACTTTATCATATATTGTTTATCAATTTCAATCCACTTAATTATTTAAATAGTGAACTGTCATCCTTTAAGGAAACCCTTTGGATTCCTAGAATCAGAATTTGCTGAGAAACTCACTTATCCATATTTCTAATCATATATTGTGTAGTGTCTTTGATAGTAGGTTTCCTTATAGGAAAGGAGCTTGTACATATCTTTCATAGAGCACAACATCGAGCATTGTCAATTGACATCTATAGGTATCGTTAAACCCCACATCTTCCAAGGCTGGTATATCTTTATTTTCTTGCTTAGTTAATTCAAGTTGAAGGAGTAGGACTATTTTTGAACATTTTGGAATTCTCGGTGGGACAAAGTACCTTATTTCATTATTTCATCCATTCAAAATATCATATTTTTCAAATCTAGTATTATGTTTAGTAATCACTAGAAACTTGATCAAGTACCAGCGATCGGGTGAATGACTAGTAATTCAGTCAATTGTTGATGATTTTTCTAAATAATTTTTATTACTTTACAGTTTTCCTTCTAATCACTATTTTCTACTATGTTTTCTATTTATGCTAACATGGTTTTGCAGGTTTCTATCTCCAGCAGGCTTTCTTGCTAGATTGCTTATCGCTAAAATAAAAATTGGAAAAATTGCAAAAAATTAAAAAGGAAGCCTTATTAGAGGTGAGTCCTAATCCTTCTTTTTGTTTTATGTACTGCATTTTTGCTTGTTTTCTCTCATCAAAATCAATCTATTATTTTGGGCTTAAAATGAAAAATTGCATTCTTCTTGTTCACATAATTTTTTAATCAAGAAAGTTAATTAATTGCATTCACTTTATCTTTCCCCCAAACCCAACCAAATCACTCAAAACAAAAAACACACACTTAAAAAATTTATTTCCAAGTGATAACTATTGGGATTTCATCACCCAACAGGGAATCTGACTCGATGTTCTGGTTGAGTATAAACAAATGTCTGTTGGTATATTGGCCAAACACTTGACTCCCTTATCATTGCGGAACCATGAAGTGGGGGGGTAGGCCCCAATACCAAGCCCCGTACCAATAAAAACAAAAATTTGAGCCTCACGTACCTTCGGGTATATCGAGAATGCCAGCCATAGAATGCCATTTCGTAGGACTCATCAACCATTTTTCAAATTTCACTTTTCTTAATTAAATCAAGATGATCTAAAAAATTATTTTAATTTCTTTTTCTATTGTTTGTAATCAACCTGCTTAGTTATTTTTCATTTTTAGGTGATTGCGTGTTTGTTTACTATGGTACTTACTAGACAACAAGCCAATAATCAAACTTCAGAAAACATGTCTACACTATTGTTTACACTATTGAGTGGATAAAAGTGGGACACTTAGCAGAAGGCACACAAAAGGTTCACGCGTGAGAATAGGGCACAATCAAAGGCGCGGAAGGATAGGAAAGGACATGCGTGCGGAAGACCAGGGTAGATTTGGGACTTAGCCATTTTCACATGTATGGGCTATTTTTGGAGATAGCGTGTTGAGTACACAAACCAGGTAAAGAATTGCACAACACGCATAGGCTATTTTTGGAAGAATGGCTACTAAGCGCTTTGCATGGGTATGGGCTAAGGATAGAATTGATACTACTAGTTAACTAGAAGAGGTCTATTATTAGCGCACTTACATGTGTGGCTATGATTGTAAAGGCACATGGATATTTTCAGCATGTGACCTATTTTTGGAGTTATGCAAGTGGTGAAGGGAAAGTCCCCACCTTTATAAATATGTAGTGATTTTTGTAGCATAAGGTGTGTGTGTGTGAGAGAGAACTAAAGTACTATGAAGTTATGCTGTCAGATCTAATGCGCACATAAGCTTATGGTATTACCCATTGTAATAAGATTTTGTATATTTATCGTGCTTAATATAATGGAGTGTATTGGCTGAATCAGAGTATTAATCCTGAGTATAATTGGTTCTTGCATGATTTATTTCATTATGGATATTAGTTAAACTTGTTGTTCTTTAGATCTATATCTAAACATGCTCTATAGAATGTTATATTAATTATTTATTTGAATGCATTAAGTATTCATCATGCTAACATCCTATAACAACAAACCTAAAGAGAGGCTTGGTACCTTTGCACGCTTTGGGTGAGTGCTTAGCCTAGGTTGAGTGATGTGCTAGAGCGACTGGATTTTTATTGGTAAATTATAGGCTGCATCATACACCATTATCCACAACATTCTCTACACCATTACAACTTCATATCCCATTTTCTCAACCAATCACATCGACTCCTCTTACTAATAGTAAAAAAACCTAGAATGAAATAGAGGAAATATATAATGAAGAAATATGACCACATCTCTTAGATTCTACATGCCAATTTCATCGTCAAACCTCCCATAGACCTAAGCTAGAAGAATCTAAACAACCATATTCTCCTAGCTCTCAATCAAAATAATTTGAGCCTACTTTCTTTGATCATGGAGACCTTGATTTTGAAGAGATGTTAGATTCAAACCCTATTTCCCTTAACACTTATCTTGTAACTAGGGGTGTCCAACTCCAACCATTTGTACATGAACCACCTCCACACATTCCTTTGTACATCTTATCGATCTAAACCAATAACCCATTATCCAAAAAATATATTCATATTCACCCGTAAGTCAACCTAAAACATCAAATGTTGCGCCTTCCACTCCTATCAGTCAAACCTAAACATCTATTGTTGTGTCTTCCATAATTATTTTTAGTCTCAATATGATATCTTCTCAAGACACATCTACCCAAAAACTCACATCTTCACTCATGCCTTCCACTGGTTCCACACCTCCCCTAAACAATAGTCGTGCTTCCTCATCCACCGCTTTAACATCTTCAGCTGTCCGGACACCTCCGGTAAGTTTTTTTATCATTTCTATTTCCATATCTCAGCCACCATATTCTCAACCAGTCATCGATCCCATCCAAAACATCACTATGTCTATTCCTACATCCATTCCCTTAATCAATACTAGTTCCATTATCAGCACTCATCCAGTTTCAGTCCAATATTTTGTACCCCTTGTCTCACAACATATACCACAATCGTCGCAACCATGAACCTACATACCATAATCTATTCCTATTTAGAACATCCCACAACAAGCACTATCTTCTATTGCCTCTGCAATACCCTTCCAATAACCACCCACTTATTCACAACCTCTCACCACCACATCCATCCCACATCCTTATCATTATATTCAACTACCACAACCGTTAGTGTCCTAACCTACTTATAACACCCCTAAAAATATTCCTCAACAAAACATTCTGTATCAAGAAAACATTCCTTAACAAAGCATTCCATCTCAACAAAACATCTCGTATCAACAAAAAATTCCTCAACAAAAAATTCTCTATTAGCAAAACTTTCCTCATTAAAACATCCCTCAGTAGTATCAGACATATGCACAACCTAGCTAGTTCTCATTTCAACCTGGCTCATCCTCACAACAAACAACACAACCTAATCCTCCTCAAGCCCTCATGAACCACATATCCAATATTGAATCCACCTCATCGGGATCAAAGAATGTGCTCTCTTACAACCAAATTTGTAATGAGCCCATTCACCCATCAGTTTTATATAAAGCATATCCACCCCATTGGGAAATTCCAAAGTTTATCAAATTTTATAACAAGGAAGATCCTCAACAACACATCCATGCTTTTTGTCATACCTGATATCTAATATCCCATGTTCAAGATCTCATGCTGTGGAAATTCCACATGTATCTCACCAGTTCTACCCTGGATTGGTATAATAGTATCACTCATTACTCCCTTTTATCATTCTCATAACTCGCACAACTTTTCCTAGAACACTTTTCCATAAACATATCATGTAATATAACTATCACCGACCTCTACACCATTAAAAAATTTGAGGGTGATTCCATTGTTGACTTTGTTTCTTGTTGGAGGGGTATAATCATTCAAATGTCCTTCTCATTACCATAAACCAAATTGATTGAATTTTTCTGTCATTCATGTGTTAAAAACATCTCATCAACACTACAAATCCAATCTTTCCAAACATTTGATGAATATTTCACTATGTCTTGTAAGTTGGAAATGTGAGTCCTAGAAGATGGTCAAGATAAAGTTCATCCTAAGAAACCACCTACTTAATTCCCATCTAAGTCATCTTCCACTCCTGAAAAATAAAAATCATCTGCTAATGCTGTAGTAGTCAAATATGCTCCTAAGGAAAAATACACTACTGATCGTTCCCATCAACAACGTAGTAACACACCCATAGGAGAGACTTATAGTGCAGTCTTTGAAAAGTTTCTCACTGTAAACATGATATCTCTCCCACCCATCTAACCTAATGATACATCCATATCCAAACCCTCTTGGTATCAAGATAATTATTATTGTAAATATCATAGGGTTAATGGATACAACATCGAAAGGTGTCGAACATTCCGCAACATCTTTCAAGATTTTATTAACAAGGGTGAGCTCCACTTAGAAAATCCAAACACAGTCCCCCAAAAAAATCTTGATATATTCAAACAACCCTTTCCAAATCACTCCCCATCCATCAATCAACCAAAAACAAATACCATTCATGCTCACCATACTATTGATACCATCACTAAAAAATTACCCATTCTCGAGTCCTCATCAACACTGGTTGAATCTAAATCCACATCTACAGAACCAACATCAACATCTACCAGATCCTCATCAGTTAGGAAAACTACTGAAACCATTCTCCCATCCTCATCACATGTCACTATTGAATCCAAGTCCATGTATTCTACACCTCTTAAAGATACTTCCAAATATTCATCCAATAAATAATCCAAAACTCCTTCTAAGATCATTATTGAAAATCCACCCTCCACATCTAGTACTTCCACATCCACACCTAGCTCATCCAAAATCACAAAAGGACCTCATAAACAAGGTGTTGTTCAAGTTTTTAAAATTCCTTATTATACCTTTCCTAACAAATACCATTTTTGTGGCCCTCGACCTTTTCTCCCACCCCCTTGAAAAATCATCACCACACCTGGTAATCATCCTATCATTTCAATTCCAAAGCCTACCTACAAAGCCTCCACATTGGGCTCTCATCCTTCATCTGTCACACCATCTAAGTCTCCTCCGTGAAAAAAAAACCCAACAAATCGCAATCAAATTCTTACTCCCTCCGAAGGATAAGATACACAAAACTTCATTACCATCCACATCTGTTCCTAGGGGGCGTTATGCAACTATCCTAGATGACCTTCTCTTGCAATCACTTGTAACGTTACCACCTACCAAACTATATGATCCTCGAGGATGGAAACCTGCTTGGTATGATTTTAATGTCTCTTGAGATTATCATATGACACAATGTCATTCCATAGAGAAGTGTAAGGCCTTTCACCTAATCACTCAAAAACTTGATAATCTAGCCTTCCTTCCTTCCAAACCACATGCAACATGTTATCCCGTAAAATTGACAAGGGCAATTTTACCGATAACCATACCAAAAATTTTGTTTCGATCCCTCGTTAGGGATCCTTCGCGTTTGAAACATTGCAAAATCCCTCCCCGGGAAATCTAGTTTTTGAACTTAGTCTTTTTGAGCCTTTTTGGCTGGGCGCATGGATTTTCCTTGTAACACATAGTTTTGATGCGCCCTCTTAAAAGCCTTTGGCACATGGTTTTCCATGTTAACATGCTTTTCGGCGCGCCAAAGGGCGCATATAATCTCGCTGCAACACCAAGTTTTGGTGCGCCAAAGGGCGCACATAACTTCATGTCGACAATACATTTGATGCGCCAAAGGCGCGCTCATTCTTCTGTTGTCAATTACTTCCGTGCGCCATAGGGCGCACGCTTTCTCTTGTCTACAGCAGATTTCATGCGCCATTTCAAAAGTGGTTGGCGCATTGATGACAAGTTTTTCTATAAATATCAGTGTGCGCCCATGTCATTTTCATTCTTTTTTCAAGCACGTGATCGCTCTGGATTTGTCAGCTCTGCTCTGTCATTATCTCGCCCTGTGGACCCGCTTTCCAAATTTTTGACATATATTTAAGGTAAGAGGTTCATCCTCTTTTTCATTGCGTGCTTTCATGTTTTGGTCTGTGTTCTGTTGGTGTGTTTTGGTCTATGTTTGGTCTGCTGGTCTGTGTTTAAAAAAGATATGTTTAAGCCTTTCCCCCTGTGCTTTTCCATCGCGTTTTCTTCTTTTTCTCCTTCTCTCCCTCCCTCTTTCAAGATCTGCTGGAAGGGAGTTGTTTTGAAAGTAGCTTGGTCTGTTAGAGACTTTTCATAGAAACCTTACTTGTCCAGGCGTCTTTTGAGGTAGGAGAAAGAAAAGAATGAAATGATTTGAGTAGTTAGCTTATTTCAAATGGCGCACTGGCGCGCCTACCCGCCATGCAACATGCTTAAGACCCGCACCAATGGCGCACCCTGCCATCCTGCTGCAGTTAGAATTCATGCGCCCTCAAAGCGCGCCCCTTTTACATGCTGCAAGTTTAAATCTTGCACCTCCTTAAAACCTTTAGCGCGCCTTCTTTCCATGCTACATGTTGTTTTCATACGCCAAAGGGCGCACCCAGCTTTCATGCGACACAAGTATTCTTCACGCAAGTATGAAGCTATAAAGGCGCGGGCGCACCCTCCATTGCAGTAACATGGTGTTGTGTGATTCATCCATGCACCGCGCCATAAACCTTTGGTGCACCATTTGTCCATGTTACACGATCTTCCCATGCGCCAGCAAGGCGAACCGAACCCCAATGTAACATGCATTTCCTGTGCGCCCTGCTATAAAATGCAATCTGCTTCCTCCATGTGCCATGCGCCTTTGGCGCCAGTATAACCTCTGTAACATTCCTTTTCTGTGCGCCTTATCTATTTGGCCTGTAACATGCATTTTTCATGCGCCCCGCGCCCTGAGCCTTAAAATCTCTAACTCTTTCTTCTGCTAGCTTTCCAATAGAAGATCAAATGACTAATTCAACCTTTTTGGATTGGGTCTCACTTCTTCTTCGTGCAGATCAGCAACTGAGTTCGAAAGAACACATGTCTACGTCAAGCAAGAAGCCCACCAAACCAAGAGGAAAGGCTAAGCTGACAGAAGAAGAGATGAAATACAAATATCAGAGGGTCAGGATGCCCGAATCACAGGCTGAGTGCAGTATGGATGTCAGAGACTCTGAATTGGGTCACATTGACATGGATGAGTTCTGGGTTAGAACTCAAAAAGTTACAAGAAGTCCATGGATGGACAAGTTAATAGGTAGTGCCCTGCACTTCGTCGGAGGAATCCCCGTTAGCACCGTCAACAACGAATTCATGATGGTGATTGCGCAATGTTACAACAAAGACACAAGATGTGTCGAGGACAGCGAGGGCGAGGTAGTCATAAACCTCACTGCCCGTCACTTTGAGTTGATACTTGGCATCCCTCATCACAGGAACTACGTGGCTGTTAGCCAACGAGAATGCATCAAAGCCTGGGAAGACAACGAAGACCAGTGCATGCAGTTGATGAATGAGGTCTACCTAAAAAACAAGAAGGTGGTGACCCGGTGGCCTCAGACTGTCCACCGAAGTGATTTCTCAGAGGAACTCAGTGATACTATCACTTTCCTGAGCAGAGTCTTCAGGCTTTCGGATGCCCACTATTTCCATAAGTGGATGCTGTGGTACCTGGAGACAATGAATAAGAATTTTCCTGATCAGCGCTTTTGCTGGGGTGAAATAATAAGCAACACCATCTCTGAGCAGCTACAACAGTTCGCCACAACAGGAGTGTTCCATATGAACTCCTATGTAGTCTACGCTGCAGCATCGGCAAGGGATTATCCGGGGCTGAACCGAAGTGGAGTATGGCCTCAGGCCAAGATATTTGATTACTATCCAGAGCTGAGGCTAGAGAATAGTATCCAACATTTCGCAAAAGTTAACGATGCATTCTTCTATCATGTCATCTACCTACTGAGGCCAAACATGACTCATAGCCGGACAACCAAAAACATAGTGGCAGTCACAGAGAAATGGGGGGCCCTGTTCACCCAATTTCCCACATTCACCTATCTAAGGGCTGCCAACTTTTTGGGAGAGCCAACCAGGCTACCAAGGTATGCTGGGCCTAAGCTGATTCTACTAGAACTGTCAAGGCAGCTGGTCACATACCATGAGAAGTGCCTCAAAAGAAAGAAGGGTGGAACTCCTTTCCCCCTCAAAGTAGGCTGATACACATGCTCCACCCACCATAAGGCGAAGGAAATGTTCGCAGAGCTGGAGCTACTCAACTTGAAGCATGACTTCCCAGCCAGGCCTACCTTCGACCCAAGAAGTTGCCTGCCAAAATCGAAGCTCGATCCAATCCATGTCCCTCAAATTGAGGATATTTACATTGACGTTCTCCATGAGGCGGAACTCAGAAGAAAGGATCACTCTCGCTTGGCATTAACGGAAATCATCCAATACGGAGTGGCGATTGTCCCCGAAGGCTTCCAGACCACGGAAGATGAAGTAGATAAGGAGTACAATGACACAGATGGGGACGATTGGCCCTTCCCGGCCATTGACAGGAACAAGGCTCCTCAAACAATTGAGGAGAGGGTAAAAGAAACTATGCGGAGAACGGAGCATTGGTGCCACATGAACGGACTAATCTACCTCGGGGTAGATTTCACAACTTCCCCTTTGGGCAACGCACCTCCAAGGTCAAAGAAGCAGCTAAAAGGAAAAGGTGCAGAAGGTGAACCTAGCACCATTCTGGAGGAGGCCCCTAAAAGTCCTCTTCCTTCAGTGCCTGAACAAGTCATAACTCTTGATGAGGAATTGACAGAGGATAGTCCTATACGCCCATCCACCCAGGATGTCGGCGTCACTACAACTTCAGTGGTCCCTTCTATCCCTTCTTCTTCTCTTCCTTCCCCTCCTCGAGTGACTCAGACGACCACCCCTTTGGTCGTGTCCTCTGCCCCTTCTTCTACCCTTTCCCCCACTTCTTCATCTATCTTCTCCTCCCTCGCTGATTTGTCTTCCTCTATTTCTTCCCTCATCTCCGAGCTCCCTTCCCTTCCTATCTCTTCTGCTGTTGTGGTTTCCCTTCCTCCCGTGGGCATTTCTTCGGCTATTCTTTCAATGCCGCCGCCACGTGTCTCCACGTTTTTCCCCTCTTCTACCATTGCTGCCTCCCCCTCTGTCTCTGGTCCTTCTTCGATAGGACCAGTTTGGATCTCTCAGCAGCTGAGCCAACAAAAGAGGAAAGTCCCCATCGCTCCGATGGAATTTTCGGTCATTCCGGCTAAAGGAGCAAAGAAACAGAAGCCGGTTACACGCTTCTCAAAAAGCGCTGCAGGTGAGAGAGTCATGGAAATAGCGTACCCCGACCCTCTCAAAGAAAAAGATCTGTCTCCGAAAGATTTCACCGTGACCCAAGTCACAATGGGGACATCCTCAGAAAGTCTCCAGGGGGAAGCTCTTTCCGCAGTTGATGCACTCTGCAAGAAGCTTCAGGAAACAAAAGAGGAGAAAAGGCTACTGAAGGAGCAGAACAAATACCTGCTTCAAGCCTTACAGAAGATGGGAAGTGCACCGCCCACAATTTCCACCGAGACCCCTGAGCTGCTCAGTCAGGAGAAGATCAATGAGTATTCAAAGATCGGCGAGCAGGGTATGGCTGTTTCTGCTTGGAGGAGCCAAATCCTCAAGGATAGTGAAAGAGTAATCGCCGAGTATACCAATTTATACCTAAACATCGAGAAGGCAAATAAGGAACTCCAAGCATTAGCAGGTCCGATATCAGAAGATCTAGAACATGCTAGACTCTAGCACGAGACCTTCCAGCAAATGTTCGACTGTTCAGTCGAAGATCTGGTCAAGTTCGGAGTATTCGGCCATCCAAGGGCCCTCAACAAAACTATGTCCACTCTGGACTATCGGATAGATCAGCTAGAATTCGTTCTGGAAAAGATAGACAAGGTAAAGGAAGAGGCCCTGGATGCAATGCATCAAATGGAGAAAATTGTTCTATCTATGACTCCAGGGTTGCTCACTCCTTCCCTTACCTTGAGATCAGCTGATGACACTATCCAGATTTTCAAGGAGATAGCCTCTCAAGGAACAGGGCCAGAGGTCACGTTCGACATCGAATCTATCAACAACCTACTGGCCTGTAGGGACTTCATCGGGTCCCTAATCGAGGTGGGTAAAGACTATTCCAAGATCCCAGAAAAGCTCATAGATGAGCGGGAAACTTGCGAAGCAATCAGTGAACGGCACAAGGATCCATCACAGGATCAATTTGGGCCGATGATCAGCAAGTTCTTGGAATACCGCGCTCAGTTCCACATCTCATCTCCTGAGCAGCATCAGAAACAGGCAACCCCTTTTCGGCCGCAGGATGATGATGATGATTAGTTTCTTCTTCTTCTTCTCCTTCTTTCTCTCTCTATTCTCCGACTTTCTTTTCGAAATGTCTAAAAATGTGTTGGCACAAATGATGACATCATCCATGTTGCATCATGGGATGATGTCATCTGTCCAAGTTGTCAAAGTCAACATGACTTTTAGATATTTTGTAAATATCTTGTAAATAAGTGGTTGGCTCCTTTTTGCCTTCTCTCTCCCTCATTTTCTATAAATATGAGAATACTTGTTGTATTCTGCAGTGAACATTTTTCAGATAGAAATAGAAGTGAGGAGAGAAAGACTTTGAGCTTTCTTGTAACAGAAAAGAACAGTAATACAATTATTCAGACTTTGTGCTCAATAGCTGTGTTATACATTAGATCTCTCTTATGTTAGATCTGTATGTGTTTATCTACTTTTCTGTCATTTGTTTATTAGTATTGCTTTGTTTATTTATGTAAGTAGGTTTGGCTCTGTTTACTACCAAGACAAAAGCATAGATCTTCTGACCCTTCTGCTTTGGAATTCATTTCTTTTCTTCCTTCGAATCTGATCTTTCTCTTTTCCCTCTTCCGTTCCTTTCTTTTCGCAACCTGGAACACTCTACTGGGATGAGATCCCAACCCCCGAAGGCAGAATCTGTGAGACTTGCATAGGTTCCTGCTAGTAGAAATAGCAATAAACCAGTTTCGCTTTGCTGTCTCAAAGAGGGGCTAAGCCCTGCACACTGTACGCTCGTCTGTCCATAGATCTGTCCACGCGACAGATTTTCAGACCAACAGTTTTTGGCGACTCCGCTGGGGAACGGACAGATCTGTCAGATCTATGCTGGTGGTATAATATAAAATCAGAAAAATAATAAAATCGCTGCCAGTTTGCAATTCTGAACTTTTTGTTGAAAATCCAAAAAATTCACAAAAGTGCCCGAAATTGAAAATTTTCTTCTGAGATCCGTAGATCGGGCCTAGTTACAGATCTATAGTTCGCTGAGTTTTTATCAAAGTTAACATTTTTCCGTAGATCTGAGTTTTTGACTGTCTTCCAAAAAGTTTGAAACCCTCTGAAAAT
Source organism: Taxus chinensis (assembly GCA_019776745.2). NCBI lineage: Eukaryota > Viridiplantae > Streptophyta > Pinopsida > Cupressales > Taxaceae > Taxus > Taxus chinensis. The sequence continues at coordinate 41,614,395 of CM034154.1, forward strand.
TAAAAATCAGATCTGAAAATCAGCCTGCTATTCTTCCCTGCCATCTTTTCCTCGCTACTACTTGTCATTAACCGCAATTGGTTTTTCGAAGAGGATAGTTTTTAAATATCTAGAAAAGTGCATGCTGCTGGTTTTTGTCAGAAAAACCAGAAAATCAGCAAGTACACCCAAAAATAAAGTTTAAACCTGCGCCATAACATCGCAAATCTGGAAGATACGCTGGCAAGTGAACCTTTTACGCGCAGCAGGAGAGCCCGTGGAGAAGCTGATCCTACTTTCGATCTGCTTCAGAGGCACAATTTCAGCGTAACACTGGCACGTTTTTCAGCGTTAAGCTCAGCTAGCCGGTCATCTAGGAGTGTCTCACCTCCACGAAGAAAAAGTCTTTTACAAGGAGCATCTACATCCCTCTGTAGTGTCTTGCTGCTCAGCGGAACCACACTCCCAGCTCGTGTGCTTTTTCCAGCCTTCCAAATGGCGGTACCATGGGGAAATGCTATGGGTCCATTGGCTTTACCACATCCAGTTCACGCGCTCCCCCACGAAAACTGAAAGAATTTTCCTAAATTTGACGGGAGTGGAAATCAAAGCACGGATTCCCACATATCCGCTTTCATTATGTCATGCAGTATTTTGGACGTGACTCACGAAGATGTGTCGGTTCTCCTTTTTCTGGAGACTCTACAAGGGCCCGCAGCCGAATGGTTTCAGCATTTGCCGGCTGCATCTATCACCAGTTGGGCAACCTTGTGGGAAGCTTTTGAAGACAGATACAAGCCTTCAGAAGATGTATTTATGTTGTTATCACGGATCACGCACCTGAAGAAGGAAGCCAATGAGACTATGCGGAATTTTGTCACCCGTTTCAATGCATTAATCAACCGTGTCCCTACTACCATGCTGCCGACACCGGAGAATCAGAAGTGTTTCTTTGTGAACGCCATGAGCTCAAAAGTCAGCTTCTTGCTCCTTCAAGAGTGAGTAGCTACCCTACCTCTCGCTCAGGCCGCTGCCATCCGGATAGAAGACAATTTGATAATATCTGGCGAGTTAAAAAAGGAATCATCAAGGTCCAAATCTTCAGATCCCTCACCTGCTACTTCGTTGGCGCTTGAAGCTCCTCCGGTCAATGCTTTGGCCGAAATAGAAGAGGAAGAGCAGTACTATGAAGAACCTTTGCCTGAAGTAGGCGAAGATGATCAAGACGTCGGTGAGCCGACTGGCGACTCTACTATTGGATACATGGAATTTGATGAGGATGAATCTGATGAAGAAGAGAGTACTCAGGGCTATGCAAGCGGACAATCATACGCTGTTTTTACCCGCTCGCAAGGAAAAGAAGCAGAAGTTGCTGCCCATGCGCAGAAAGAGAAGGCCGTGTCAAACGCGCCTCCCACCATTGTTAAAAGAGGTAATCCTCTTCCTACTCAACTCCCTGTTAAATCTTTTGCAAAGAAGTCTTTCTCGCCCATCTCTCCTCCGAATCAGCCCCCTCATATTCCTATCAAGATCAGTAACCCGATTCCGCAATCGCGAAGTGAAGGACTCATTCCCTCACCAACGCAACCCTTGGCCACATTCGATATAATAGATCATGCAAAAAAGACCAAGATCCAAATGTTTGAAGCTGAGTATCTTTAGTCAAACCCCGAACAGCTTGTAAGATTGACTAAGTATATCCAAAGTCAAGCTGTTATATCTAAACAGGTTTCCCCAAAAGGAATCCTTTCCACTCCCCCTGAATCCAGCATAAATGTTGCTTCAACATCTGCATCAGGCAAGATAGAACCTTTCTATCTCTCTCTCCTAATCAACGGCCATAAGTTGAGCAACTGTATAATTGATTCCGGAGCTTCTGATAATGTCATGCCGGCGAAAGTTGCCCATGCTTTGGGCCTCACTCTTACCAAACCGTTCGGCAGATGTTATTCATTGGAAACCAAGCAAGTGCCATTGATTGGTCAAATCAAAGACGCGTAATTTGCGTTTGCAGCCTTTCCAGAAAAGAGGGTAAAAATGACAATTCTCGTTGCTGACATTCCAGCAGCTTATGGAATTCTGCTAGGAAGGAGCTTTTGCAGCGAAGTTGGTGGAGAAATTCACATGGACTGGTCTAAAGCTAGAATACCCATCAAAGGTGTGATGCAGACTTTAGAACCGGAATCCCAAAAGAAGTACTTGGTCACTAGCTCCGAAGATCCCAAAGCCCAAATCCTTTTTGAATCATCAGGGATGGGGAACTACTTCTTATCTGCCGAGGCGGATACAAAGGACGCTTTCGTTCAAGAAAAGGATTGTAATGAGATTTGGATTTTGTAATTCGATGGCAGCTGCGCAACTAGTGGATGTGGCGCTGGGGCCGTGCTGATATCTCCTGAGGAAGAAGTCATTCCTCTTTCTTTCAAATTGTAGTTTTTCAACACTAACAATACTGCTGAGTATGAGTCTCTCTTGCTCGGTATGCAAGCTGCAAAAGAAAGAGGAATAAAAAATCTAAAAGTACAAGGTGATGCTGAGCTAGTTGTAAATCAAGTCAAAAGGATTTACCAAGTGAAAAATGAAAGGCTCAGGCACTACCGTAATGCAGTATGGGACAGCATCGAATAATTTGATGCTTTTTCAATAGGAGCAATTCTAAGAGCTCAGAATGATATGGCCGATTCATTGGCCGTTTCGGCATCTCTCATGCTCCCACACCCGGGTTTGAAAACGAACAAATACACCATTGAAGTGGTTTTCCGCCCGATCGTGCCAGACAACTCTCAGCATTGGCAGGTATTCAACGATGATAATCACCTCATTGCCTTTCTAGAAAAATCAGAAAATTTTGAAGAGTTGTATTTTGAAGGATCCACCTCTACATGCCGTGAATCAATCAACAGTCAAAACCATGAATCAAAGGAGGAAGACGGCATATGTCAGCTCAAAGGAAATAAAATTCCGAAGGGCCTGGTTTCTCTGGAGCGCCTGTTTGACAGGCACGACCGTTTTATGAAAAGGAAGAAGCAAGATGGTCCTGACTCATCTCCAGAGACAGAACCAGTCAATATAGGTTCGGAGGCACACCCGCAATTTGTAAACATTGGCAAATGTTGCACGCCTGAAGAGAAGCAGAAATTTGTCAAGTTGCTGAAGAAATATATAGATGTGTTGGCATGGTCCTATGCCGATCTAAAGTCCTTCAAGCCAAAGGACGTTCAGCATGACATACCGCTGAGAGAAGATGTCAAAGCCTTTCGTCAGAAGCAGAGGCACTATAATCCCAAGATTTTGGGCACCATTCAGGCTGAAATTCAGAAGATACTGGACGCAAGAATCATCTTCCCTATCCATCACAGCACTTGGGTAGCCAATATTGTGCCAGTGCGCAAGAAAAACGGCGAGATACGCATATGCGTAGACTTCCGAAATTTGAATCAAGCTTCGCTGAAAGACAACTACCCTCTTCCGATAATGGATCAAGTTCTGCAAGCAGTAACTAGATCAGAAATGCTGTCTATGCTTGATGGTTTTTCAGGCTACAATCAGATTGAAGTCTCGCCTGAAGATCAATTCAAAACAGCATTCACTACTCCCTGGGGTACATTTGCCTACAACAGGATGCCTTTCGGCCTAACTAATGCTGGTGCTACTTTTCAACGGGCCATGGACTTCGCATTTAAAGGTATGATGGGGAAAGTCATTGTAGTTTATCTAGATGAATTAACCGTGTTCTCTAAACAATGAAGTGATCATTGTGATCACTTAGAGCAAGTACTGGCCAGGTGCCGAGAACATGGAATTTCCCTAAATCCCAAAAAATCTGTTTTTGGGGTTACTGAAGGGAAGTTGCTAGGGCACGTGGTTAGCAAAGAAGGAACGAAGATAGATATTGAAAGGGTTAAAGCTATTCAGAGCCTTACTCTGCCTACAAGCAAGAATGGTGTTCATTCTTTCTTCGGAAAGGTGAACTTTCTTAGGCGTTTTGTTCCTGACTTTGCCGAGAAGACTCGCCACATACTGAACATGATGAAAGGGTCACCAACTTTCAGATGGAGCGGAGAAGGGAAAAGGTCATTTGAAGAAATAAAAACTTCTGTTGCCCATGCACCAGTCCTGGTATGTCCCGACTTCTCCAAGGACTTCATCATGTATAGCTACACATCAGAACATACTGTGTCTGCAATCTTAATGCAAAAGAATTCAGAAGACATTGAATCCCCGATTGCATTCATGAGTTCTCCCCTCAAGCCTCACAAGTTGAAGATGACTCAATTGGAAAAGCACGCTTTTTCCGTTGTCAAAGCAGTAAAAAATTTCAGGTATTACATCCTAAACTCGCGTACGGTAGTGCTGGTTCCAGACACGGTGGTGAAATCAATTCTAACTCAGCAGGAGTTAGGAATTTTGAGAGGGAATTGGATCGCGAAGGTCCAGGAATATGACCTGGATATTAAACCTACCAAGCTGGTGAGGGGCAAGGGCCTGTGTCAGTTAATTGCTGAAAATGAAAATTTAGAAGGCCCTAAAGGAAAAGAGGACTGTACCGATGAAGAGTAAAGCCCTCTAGAGGAGCCTGATTCTCTGCCTCTGGTTCTGTTTGTTGCAACTAGCGACGAGTGGTACTCCGACATTGCTTTCTTCCTTACTTATGGCGAATGCCCAATGCACCTAACCGCAAAGGAGAAGCGCACTATAAAGCTCAGGGTAGCTAAATATGTCATCTGGGATGACGGTTTATATAAGCGCGGGATAGACGGTGTCTTCTTGCGATGTGTTGACAAGCCCCAACAAGTAAAACTACTGGAAAGTTTTCACAATTCAGCCTGTGGAGGCCATTTTTCTTCTTCTGTGATAGCACACAAGATCATTCAAGCCAGGTACTATTGGCCAACGCTCTTTCAAGATGCCGCTACCTGGGTGGCAAAGTGTGAACCCTGTCAGCAATTTGTCGGCAAGCCCAAGTTGGCTGCCCTTCCCCTAAGGCCGGTCATTATCAATGAACCATTCAGGCAATGGGGAATTGATTTTATTGGCGCACTCAATCCTCAATCGAGTGCTGGACATAGCTATGTCCTCACAGCAACGGATTACTTCACTAAGTGGGTGGAAGCCATACCAGTCAAGCACACCACTTCTGAGGTGGTTTGCAGTTTTATCAAAGAGAATATCATTGTCAGGTTCGGCGTTCCAAACAAAATCGTTGCTGATAATGCTTCTAACTTCTCCTCGCGGGAAGTTATTAGTTTTTGCTATGAATATGGGATAACTTTAGCACATGCCTCGGATTATTACCCTCAGGGAAATGGTCAGGCAGAATCCAGTAATAAGAACTTAGTGACCATCATACGGAAATTAGTAGATGAGAATCAGCGGATGTGGCACAAGTCTTTGTACGACGCTTTGTGGGCGGACCGCATTACTCCCAAGAGATCTCTCGGCATGTCACCTTTTCAAGTGTTATATGGCACTGATGCCGAACTTCCCATTTCTGCGGAACTTCCTGCTCTACGCTTGGCACGAGTAATCGAAGATGAAACTTTTCAGAATTCTCTAGAAAAGAGAATCATGTATCTTATGGAACTTGAAGAAAAGAGAGTAAGAGTGGTCGATAGGATCACTGAGTATCAGAATCAAGTAAAGAGGCTTTTTGACAAGAAGGCCAAGCAGAGAGATTTTCAAGTGGGAGATCTCGTCCTCTTATGGGACAAACGAAGAGAGCCAAAGGGCATGCACAGAAAGTTTGATTCCCTATGGAGAGGGCCCTTCAAAATCAAGCAGCTCAATGGAGAGAATAGTTTCTATCTCTCGTATCTGGATGGAGCTGAACTCCCACTTCCCTATAGCGGGCAACATCTCAAGATCTTCAGGAAGTAGAGCTAGCTCTCTTCTTTGTACAGTTTATTTTAGTTGTCTGTTTGCTTTCGTCGTGTGTTTGCTTTCGGTTTGTCGTGTGTTTCCTTTGTTCTCCCTCCGGTCCCCCTTGTTTTTGACTCCATACCCAATGGATAGGCACATGTGATCTGGGATTCTCTACCCCCGAGTTTGCTCAGGGATAGTCCCAAGAAAGAGCCAGCTGTTATCCCGTAAAATTGACAAGGGAAATTTTACTGATAACCATACCGAAAATTTTGTTTCGATCCCTCGTTAGGGATCCTTCGCGTTCGAAACATTGCAAAATCCCTCCCCGGGAAATCTAGTTTTTGAACTTAGTCTTTTTGAGCCTTTTTGGCTGGGCGCATGGATTTGCCTTGTAACACATAGTTTTGATGCGCCCTCTTAAAAGCCTTTGGCGCATGGTTTTCCATGTTAACACGCTTTTCGGCGCACCAAAGGGTGCATATAATCTCGCTGCAATACCAAGTTTTGGTGTACCAAAGGGTGCACATAACTTCATGTCGACAATACATTTGATGCACCAAAGGCGCGCTCATTCTTCTGTTGTCAATTACTTCCGTGCGCCATAGGGCTCACGCTTTCTCTTGTCGACAGCAGTTTTCATGTGCCATTTCAAAAGTGGTTGGCGCATTGATGACAAGTTTTTCTATAAATATCAGTGCACGCCCATGTCATTTTCATTATTTTTTCAAGCACGTGATCGCTCTGGATTTGTCAGCTCTGCTCTGTCATTATCTTGCCTTGTGGACCCGCTTTCCAAATTTTTGACATATATTTAAGGTAAGAGGTTCATCCTCTTTTTCATTGCGTGCTTTCATGTTTTGGTCTGTGTTCTGTTGGTGTGTTTTGGTCTGTGTTTGGTCTGCTGGTCTGTGTTTAAAAAAGATATGTTTAAGCCTTCCCCCCTGTGCTTTTCCATCGCGTTTTCTTCTTTTTCTCCTTCTATCCCTCCCTCTTTCCAGATCTGCTAGAAGGGAGTTGTTTTGAAAGTAGCTTGGTCTGTTAGAAACTTTTCATAGAAACCTTACTTGTCCAGGTGTCTTTTGAGGTAGGAGAAAGAAAAGAATGAAATGATTTGAGTAGTTAGCTTATTTCAAATGGCGCACTGGCGCGCCTACCCGCCATGCAACATGCTCAAGACCCGCGCCAATGGTGCACCCTGCCATCCTGCTGCAGTTAGAATTCATGCGCCCTCAAAGCGCGCCCCTTTTACATGCTGCAAGTTTAAATCTCGTGCCTCCTTAAAACCTTTGGCGCGCCTTCTTTCCATGCTACATGTTGTTTTCATACGCCAAAGGGCGCACCCAGCTTTCATGCGACACAAGTCTTCTTCGCGCAAGTATGAAGCTATAAAGGCGCGGGCGCACCCTCCATTACAGTAACATGGTGTTTTGTGATTCATCCATGCGCCGCGCCATAAACCTTTGGCGCACCATTTGTCCATGTTACACGATCTTCCCATGCGCCAGCAAGGCGCACCGAACCCCAATGTAACACGCATTTCCTGTGCGCCCTGCTATAAAATGCAATCTGCTTCCTCCATGCGCCATGCGCCTTTGGCGCCAGTATAACCTCTGCAACATTAATTTTATGTGCGCCTTATCTATTTGGCCTGTAACATGCATTTTTCATGTGCCCCGCGCCCTGAGCCTTAAAATCTCTAACTCTTTCTTCTGCTAGCTTTCCAATGGAAGATCAAATGACTAATTCAACCTTTTTGGATTGGGTCTCACTTCTTCTTCGTGCAGATCAGCAACTGAGTTCGAAAGAACACATGTCTACGTCAAGCAAGAAGCCCACAAAACCAAGAGGAAAGGCTAAGCTGACAGAAGAAGAGATGAAATACAAATATCAGAGGGTCAGGATGCCCGAATCATAGGCTGAGTGCAGTATGGATGTCAGAGACTCTGAATTGGGTCACATTGACATGGATGAGTTTTGGGTTAGAACTCAAAAAGTTACAAGAAGTCCATGGATGGACAAGTTAATAGGCAGTGCCCTGCACTTCGCCGGAGGAATCCCCGTCAGCACTGTCAACAACGAATTCATGATGGTGATTGCACAATGTTACAACAAAGACACAAGATGTGTCGAGGAAAGCAAGGGTCAGGTAGTCATAAACCTCACTGCCCGTCACTTTGAGTTGATACTTGGCATCCCTCATCACAGGAACTACGTGGCTGTTAGCCAACGAGAATGCATCAAAGCCTGGGAAGACAACGAAGACCAGTGCATGCAGTTGATGAATGAGGTCTACCTAAAAAACAAGAAGGTGGTGACCCGGTGGCCTCAGACTGTCCACCGAAGTGATTTCTCAGAGGAACTCAGTGATACTATCACTTTCCTGAGCAGAGTCTTCAGGCTTTCGGATGCCCACTATTTCCATAAGTGGATGCTGCGGTACCTGGAGACAATGAATAAGAATTTGCCTGATCAGCGCTTTTGCTGGGGTGAAATAATAAGCAGCACCATCTCTGAGCAGCTACAACAGTTCTCCACAACAGGAGTGTTCCATATGAACTCCTATGTAGTCTACGCTGTAGCATCGGCAAGGGATTATCCGGGGCTGAACCGAAGTGGAGTATGGCCTCAGGCCAAGATATTTGATTACTATCCAGAGCTGAGGCTGGAGAATAGCATCCAACATTTCGCAAAAGTTAACGATGCATTCTTCTATCATGTCATCTGCCTACTGAGGCCAAACATGACTCATAGCCGGACAACCAAAAACATAGTGGCAGTCACAGAGAAATGGGGGGCCCTGTTCACCCAATTTCCCATGTTCACCTATCTAAGGGCTGCCAACTTTTTGGGAGAGCCAACCAGGCTACCAAGGTATGCTGGGCCTAAGCTGATTCTACTAGAACTGTCAAGGCAGCTGGTCACATACCATGAGAAGTGCCTCAAAAGAAAGAAGGGTGGAACTCCTTTCCCCCTCAAAGTAGGCCGATACACATGCTCCACCCACCATAAGGTGAAGGAAATGTTCGCAGAGCTGGAGCTACTCAACTTGAAGCATGACTTCCCAGCCAGGCCTACCTTCGACCCAAGAAGCTGCCTGCCAAAAGCGAAGCTCGATCCAATCCATGTCCCTCAAATTGAGGATATTTACATTGACGTTCTCCATGAGGCGTAACTCAGAAGAAAGGATCACTCTCGCTTGGCATTAACGGAAATCATCCAATACAGAGTGGCCATTGTCCCCGAAGGCTTCCAGACCACGGAAGATGAAGTAGATAAGGTGTACAATGACACAGATGGGGACGATTGGCCCTTCCCGGCCATTGACAGGAACAAGGCTCCTCAAACAATTGAGGAGAGGGTAAAAGAAACTATGCGGAGAACGAAGCATTGGTGCCGCATGAACGGACTAATCTACCTCGGGGTAGATTTCACAACTTCCCCTTTGGGCAACGCACCTCCAAGGTCAAAGAAGCAGATGAAAGGCAAAGGTGGAGAAGGTGAACCTAGCACCATTCTGGAGGAGGCCCCTGAAAGTCCTCTTCCTTCAGCGCCTGAACAAGTCATAACTCTTGATGAGGAATTGACAGAGGATAGTCCTATACGCCCATCCACCCAGGATGTCGGCGTCACTACAACTTCAGTGGTCCCTTCTATCCCTTCTTCTTTTCTTCCTTCCCCTCCTTGAGTGAATCAAACGCCCCACCCCTTTGGTCGTTTTCCTTGCCCCTTCTTCTACCTTTTCCCCCACTTCTTCATCTATCTTCTCCTCCCTCGCTGATATTGTCTTCCTCTATTTCTTCCCTCATCTCCGAGCTCCCTTCCCTTCCTATCTCTCTCTGCTGTTGCGGTTCCCTTCCTCCCGTGGGCATTTCTTCGGCTATTCTTTCAATGCAGCCGCGCGTGTCTCCACGTTTTTCCCCCTCTTCTACCGTTCTGCCTCCCCCTCTGTCTCTGGTCCTTCTTCGATAGGACCAGCTTGGATCTCTCAGCAGCTGAGCCAACAAAGAGGAAAGTCCCCCATCGCCTCCGATGGAATTTTCGGTCATTCCGGCTAAAGGAGCACAGAAAAAGAAGCCGGTTACACGCTTCTCAAAAAGCACTGCAGGTGAGAGAGTCATGGAAATAGCGTACCCCGACCCTCTCAAAGAAAAAGAAGATCTGTCTCCGATAGATTTCACCGTGACCCAAGTCACAATGGGGACATCCTCAGAAAGTCTCCAGGGGGAAGCTCTTTCCGCAGTGATGCACTCTGCAAGAAGCTTCAGGAAACAAAAGAGGAGAAAAGAGCTACTAAAGGAGCAGAACAAATACCTGCTTCAAGCCTTACAGAAGATTGGGAAGTGCAACGCCCACAATTACCGCCAGAGACCCCTGAGCTGCTCGTCAGGAGAAGATCAATGAGTATTCAAAGACGGCGAGCAGGGTAGGATGTTTCTACTTGGAGGAGCCAATCCTCAAGGATAGTGAAAGAGTAATCGCCAAGTATACCAGTTTATACCTAAACATCGAGGAAGGCGAATAAGGAACTCCAAGCATTAGCAGGTCTGATATCAGAAGAGGCAGAACAGGCCAGATCTCCAGCACGAGAACTTCCAGAAAATGTTCGACTGTTTGTCGAAGATCTGCTCAAGTTCAGAGTATTCGGCATCCAAGGGCCTCAACAAAAAACAAAATGTCACTCTGGACTAGCGGATTAGATCAGTAGAATTCGTTCTAGAAAAAGATAGACAAGGTAAAGGAAAGAGGCCCTGCGATGCAATGCATAAATGGAGAAAATTGTTTAATCTATGACTCCAGGGGTTGCTCACTCATTCCTTACCTTGAGATCAGCTCGATGACACTATCGGATTTTCAAGGAGATTAGCCTCTCAAGGGAACGGGCCAGAGGTTAAGTTCGCATCGAATCTATCAACAACCTACTGGCTGAGGGACTTCATCGGGGTCCTAAGCGAGGTGGGTAAAGAATATTCCAAGATCCCAGAAAAGCTCATAGATGAGCGGAAACTTGCGAAGCAAAACAGTAACGGGCACAAGGATCCATCACGGAGCAATTTGGGCCGGTGATCCGCAAGTTCGGGAATACCGCGCTCGGTCACATCCATTCTCCTGAGAAGCATCAGAAACAGGGTGACCCCTTTTGGCCGCAGGATGATGATTGATGATGATAGTTTCTTCTTCTCTCCTCCTTCTTTTCTCTCTCTATTCTCGACTTCTTTCGAAATGTTAACCAATGTGTTGACAAATGCTTGACCTCATCCATGTTTGCATAAGGGGATGATGTTCATCTGTCCAAGTTTGTCAAAGTCAACAGGACTTTTAGATATTTTGTAAAGATTCTTGTAAAATAAGGGTGGCTCCTTTTTTGTTCTCTTCTCCTCATTTTCTATAAATATGAGAATACTTGTTGTATTCTGCAGTGAACATTTTTCAGATAGAAATAGAAGTGAGGAGAGAAAGACTTTGAGCTTTCTTGTAACAGAAAAGAACAGTAATACAATTATTCAGACTTTGTGCTCAATAGCTGTGTTATACATTAGATCTCTCTTATGTTAGATCTGTATGTGTTTAATCTGTTAGAATCATATCTACTTTTCCGTCATTTGTTTATTAGTATTGCTTTGTTTATTTATGTAAGTAGGTTTGGCTCTGTTTACTACCAAGCCAAAAGCATAGATCTTCTGACCCTTCTGCTTTGGAATTCATTTCTTTTCTTCCTTCGAATCTGATCTTTCTCTTTTCCCTCTTCCGTTCCTTTCTTTTCGCAACCTGGAACACTCTATTGGGATGAGATCCCAACCCCCGAAGGCAGAATCTGTGAGACTTGCATAGGTTCCTGCTAGTAGAAATAGCAATAAACCAGTTTCGCTTTGCTGTCTCAAAGAGGGGCTAAGCCCTGCACACTGTTGGCTCGTCTGTCCATAGATCTGTCCACGCGACAGATTTTCGGACCAACACAACATCATCATATTTTTCTAAATATAAATAACTCTTGTCTAAAATATCTCCTCATCAGGTTGACATCATGCACATAACCACTCACTCATGCTACTACAACATGGATCCATTTGAGCCTAAGAAAGCTAAAAATTTTATAGCCATACCTCCACCTTTAGAGTTATCTACTTCATCAGATAACCCTAAAACATCTATCTCTATAGCCCCATAAGCATCTAATAAAATAATGTTACCCAAAGATAAGGTTTTAATACTTTCCACACCACCCTCATCATCTACCAGAATATAGAAGGTTGTCATTAAACAGTTACACCAAGCTCCTGTCAAAATGTCATTATACGAGCTAGTGTAAAAATCACCTTCCCATAAAAAACAATGATCGAAGCCCTTCAGTTGATATCCATGCCTTCAGATGACCCTTCATCCTTCACAAACTTTGTAGGGGCCCTTAAAGCATCCGCAACCATATCATTCGAGCTATCTAAGATCCCCTCGTGAAGGCTAGAAGATCATGACTTACCACTTTTTATCACCACCAAAATCAATGATGTCCTCATCAAGAGGGTCATGATTGATGGGGGTGCAATCATCATTATATCATCCATTTATTTTAATCAAATTAAACTATCTCCTTTTGTCATTGGTCAAACTCTAGTTTTACTACGAGCTTTCAACGACACTATTACACCCACATTAGGTACCGTTATGCTACCTCTTAAAGTCAACGTTAAGACCTTACATAAAATATTCTACATTATAGAAGGAGAGTTCTAATACAACATGATGTTAGGAAACCCCTTGATATGAACTATGCAGTGTATTCCTTTTACACTCCATCAGTGCCTTAAATATGAATATGAAGGTCAAATATTCACAGTCACTGTAGATTCAAATCCTTTTGCCGACTATTATATGACATATCTCCCAAACGACATCCTCGTGCCTAAATCCATATTAAAATCATCTAATAAAGCATCTTTAGCATGTCCATTCCTTCATCTAAACTACCAGATGATTCCTCCCATAGTGACAATGTACAATGCCTTACACTGGGGGAGTACTACCTCCTCATGCTCAAATCCATCCCCTCACTTAAGAATTATGGTCACCGTGACAACCAACCCATGCACGAGCCTACCATAGGGGATGCTATCTCTTACGATCCCTCTTATCTCAAAACAAACCTTGTTTATAGAGGAATCAATCATCCTCCATCCCATTCTATCAATCAACACCACACCATGTCTTTCACATTGGACTTACAATCCTGCATAATCTAGGTTTCAGTCATATGTACCTTCACTTCTATGTGAGGAAAGGTTTTGGATTTGGCCATTATGAACACAAAATACATGATTTGATTGTCCAATTTTCCCTTAAAGCTTATGAGAAATATGGGCTAGGTTATGAGAAACCTGGGTTCAACCCATCCCAACCCACTACATCCGTGCATATCACTGAACTTGAACCATCATCACCTATGAGCCCTGAAGATCCTATGGACATAGACGATACCGTATCCATCCCACCTAAATTTTTTTAGTTAATGTTATATCCTTAGGATGAATTACTCATCAATCCAAACACTTTGTCAAATCATTACCTCTTATTTGGCTAGAAATTGTTGAAGAAGACTTACCCACCATAAATATCCTTAAATGTCATGATTACAAGGACATCCTTTATAATATGAGAGATGAGGACCAATTCCTTCAAAAATATCTACTATCTGATACACCAATTCTCCTTAACGAATCCACCATCAAAGTTAACTGAGGAACCCCTCAAGATCCTTGCATAGTTAAGGTTGGTAAATCAATTAATTCATAAGAATTAGATGAATTCACCTAATTTTTAGAAAAATATTATCATGAATTCACCTAGTCATATAATGATATACCCATAATCAATCCTAACATCGTTGTACACAACATTGTAACATATCCAAATGCTAAACCCGTAAAGAAAAAACTTTGTAAGATGCATCCCCATATAGATATCCTTATTAAATAAGATTTATAATGACTTTTATCCACTAACTTCATCATACCCATTGATTATTCACAATGTGTCTCTAACATCATCCCTATAACTAAAGCCTTAGGCAAGTTACACATCTACACAGGCTTTAGAGATATCAATCTTTCTTGTCCCAAAGATGATTTCCCCCTTCCAAATATAGATTAGCTCTATTGGGCTTATGGAATACATCCTAATTATGAAGGTGCATAAGGATTGGGATCATGGGTATAATGTGTGGGAATACACACAGAAGTATAGTGGAACAAGGTGCACCTAGGAAGGCTTGAAATCAGGAATTAGCCGTTTTGTAGATGGAGGCTAATTGTAGACATGGAGTGCACAAAATGATTTATGGAAGACCTGCGGTGCAAGAAAAGTCTATTTTGGATAAGTAGAAGATCAATCACTATGCATAGTTTTGGAGATATTAATAGGATTATACTGCTGTTGTATTATTAGATAATCTATTAATAATGCGCTTGCATGATTTTGTATTTACCATGTAAAGGTGCATGGCTATTATTAACATGTAGCCTATTTATGAAAGGTGCATGGATGGTGAATGAAAATTCCCTACCCCTATAAATATGTATTGATTTGTATGGTTTAGGAAGTTTGATGTTTTGTAGAGTTATCTTACGAGATTATGGGCGCGCATGACTATGGTGATTATACTATGTATGTATGAAGCTTCTTTGTTTTACATTAGTTAATATAATGGATCTTTGTGGTTGGATATTGGTGTTTGGCATAACTAATAATGGATCTTGTATGGTAAAATTGATTATGGTTCTTGTTTAATTAATCTTGCATATGGTTAAGATCTAGAACTATTTTATGTACTTCATTATAATTGATTATCTGTCATGGATTTGGAAGATCTATTTAATCATGCTAACCCATTGAAAAATATGACATAAAAGAGGAACCTAGTACCCTTGCACACTTCGGGTGAGTGCTTAGTTCAGTCTGAGTAATGTGCCAGCGTGCCTTGGGATATTGGTGGTAAAATCTAGGTTACATTTTGTTTTTGTTGCCGAGACCTCTTTTTCAACTGCTTGGTAGGAAGTTGCATGATGAAGACCTACCTTGGTCAGTATTGAGGAGTGGTTAGATGATTTAGAGGAAGAATATGCTCATATATTTAGCACTGGACCTGAATTTAATGCACGCATGTGGGTTGAACAGAATTTTTATGATGCGTTATATGAGACATTATTTTCTATCTTTCCTATAGAGATATAAGAGTGGTTGGCTGTGTATGCATTAAATAGAAATTAGATTTTTTTAACAATTATTAGGATGTTGGAAGAATTTTAAGCCTTGTATGATGTAGATCTGACCTAGACATGCGTTGTAGATCATTGGTTTCATGGTGTTCTGAATAGCTATATTTTGGAGTATGTAGTTTCTACTTACTCTTTTCTAAAGGTTTCTGAGTTCCATTTATTTCTCGAGCCCAGAAGATCTTATTTACACGACATTAATTTGGCAATTAAAATATTGATTGTGTCCTTGGATTTGGAAGAGAAACCTATGGCCAACTAAACCCACCACGCGTGAGGGAAGGAGAAGGTGCGATGAAAGATGGCGGACCTAGCACCAAAAAGAAAAAGAGAAGAAATGTGGATTAAGTTTAATGAGGTGTGCAAGAGGGATTTGGAGAAGAAACATGAAGTTGCAGAATGAATGGAATTGTGGAGAGAGATGGCTTATGAAATATTTGGATCTCATGCAGAGGATGTGGAGCCAGATCATCTGGACTCCCCCATTTAGGAAAAAATGGTAGAGAACCCTCTTCGATCTTAGATGAGAGAATACCAGTGGAAGATACATGAGCCACAAGCACACATTTGATACCTCATGGTGACCTAGACCTTGCGCTTGGTTTCCTAGTTTCTACGACATTTATCAGTAATAGAGCTAGTGTTGGGTAGTAGAGTAGTGATAAATAGAGTGATTTACAGACAAGTTTATGAGTTAATCATGTAGCTTATTCATCTATTACAGTGTAATCATTATCTGTGTTATTCATAGGTCTGGTTGGAGGTATCTTTTATGGTGCATCATCAACACAGAACTTGGGTGCATAGAATGCTGGCATAATGTCTAGAAGTAGTACAACTTTGTAGACTATGAGAGTTTAGTTAAGAAAAACCACTGGATCACAAGGTAGTGCATCCACTGGTTTGTTACCTTATTTAGGAGGGGGATCATAAGGATCAAGTGGCTCGGGTGCTAGTGGATTTGGTGGTTCTAGGGGTGGAGGAAATGCAAGAGGAAATATAGGTTTTGGATATGGTGGGCAAGGTCTACACCAGCCCCAAAATATTTATATAGAGACGTCTCTTCATCTTCCATAATAAAGAGGGATAAAAGATGCAACTGAGCATGTGAATAAATGTGAGATACTATGGCATGTTAAAGGGAATACAAATCCAAAGTGCAAGGTAAGCCAATTTATGACTACATTGTAAGGGAAAATGCATAGTTGGTATAGGAAATTTGATACAGACCAGAATTGTGTGGATTATACTGCGTTGCAGGATGCTTTCTTGAAAGAGTTTTATATACTTGAATTTGAGAAGAATAACATCAATGCATTGAAGGACATCAAGCAGGGTACAAATGAAAGTGTTCAAGAGTATGATCCATATTTTAAAACCATTCTATTTAATTTATCTTATGATATACATATGACTCAACATACTCAATGGTTTTTTGGAGGATTAATCACGCCTTTCAGAAGGGAAGTCTCACAAAATACTTATACAGATCTGTGCGAGGCATTTGAAGAAGCTCCACATGTTGAGGTAGTTAGGAGTGTGGATATAGGAGTGATCCCATTTTTGGAAGCTCATATTGTAATGATGACGAAACAATTAGAGAAATTGTCATCTAACTCAGCACATGAGTCACGTATTGGAATTTGGTGCAGAGATTATGAAGTAGAAGGGCATACTAAGGATATTTTCCCTCATAAATTAGTGTGAGCCATGTTTCTAGAATACAATATTTGTCACTTAGATCATGATTCAAGTAGGTTCCCCTTTCTACAAAACATGATAAGAAAGAACATGTCTTGTTACTGCAAGATTTGTAGGTCTACCATTCATGACAATAAGATCTACAGGCTGATTGATCAGATTCATGATGCCATTGATACTGGTGTACATTAGACTAGTGTTGCAAATAATTCAAAGGAAAAAGGTGAGCATCATGATCATGATAAAATGAAGGGTTCTGTGATGGAGGCCGTGGTATAGGTCGAGGATATCATGGAGGATTCAAAGGTTGAGGTCGCGGTGGTGGAACATGTTAAACATGCACATACCATAATCATTACAGGCGTGAATGCCCTTAGAACATTGTTTGTTCTTTTTTTAGAAAGAACCATAACTATGAGGAATGCCAAGACTTATATGAACACTTGAGTGAGAAACACAAGTAGGAAAAGGGCACAGGGAAGGTTAGAGTACACCACACTATGGAAGACCAGTGGATGCTAAAGTTAATGCCAGATCTTAAATTGGTACCTGTAAAGATCACTATGTGTGATGAGGCTGCGCGTGCTAGAAAAGTTCCAAAGTAGAAGCCTTCCATTACAAAGGAGGAGGTACTAAATTCCAAGTATCTAGAACCTATGCAATAGAGTTAGGTCTATTAAGAGACCATATAATTTATTAGGAATTTATAGGATGAGATACAATGTTTGAAGGAATAGTCATGGAATTTAGAACAAAAGAAATCCACCAAGCTCCATCAGATGGATGTTTATGATTTAAAGGAAGTTTTCAAGATGCTGCAATATGAGAACACCATTCCTTTTTTGGGGGATTAGTTAAAGGGAAACACCCCATGCATTGGAATAGAGCGTAAAAGACAAATTTTGCATGCTAACCTTCCCCCTCATAGTCTAGATTATGACAAGGAGATCACTCTAAATGTTGTTTTTGATGACTAGCTTTTACATAACATTCTGATTGAAACATGTGCAAAAGTAAATGTGCTCAATTTGGATGTGTGGATTTAGATGGGAAGAAAACCATTATAACCATATTCAAATGTGTTGTTTATGCAAAACATAACTAAAGCCACGCCTATTAGGGTTTTAAAAGATGTTACGATTACTATACAAGGGGTGAATTTTACTGAGGACTTTGAGGTCTTGGAACTTACTGAAGTAGAGAGTATTCCAACACTACTTTTTTTCCCTTGGTGTTATGAAAACAACATTGATATGTGCTTCAACAAAGGATATATAAGATTTAAGAACAAGGTGGAGTGCGTCATCATTCCTTTGGTAGATGGAAAAGTTGCACCATATGTAGAGCCCTTATGTGAAGAAGATTTAAATAGAATTTATGTGTGCACCATTAGAGATCTAGAAGTGTTTGATCCATCAAAAGAAGGAGTTCTCCAGTGTTATAAGTATTGTCATTGATGTTAAAGGCTTAATCATTGATGGATTTGGTTAGTGAAAATCGTGGTCCAAAAAATGGTATTAGAGTGATCGGTCTCAAGTTTAAAACTCACTTGGGTAATGCTGAGGGGGAGATTGTTGGCATGTGTGTCCAATGCTCCTTGTGAATCTCGTGACATGGAATAACCACCTCTCGTAGATCCTAACTCTGATGATTGTATCAGAGACTAACACCTATGGATTTTGGTCTAATGGAGATTGTGGTCCAACAATTGGTATCAGAGTGGGTGCCTTCAGGAACAATCTAACAATTGGAAGGTATATCTCATAAGCACATATGGCTACTCATCGAGTACAAGAAATTTTTTCTTTGAACAGGGATCCACTATTTGATGGAACAAATTATGCATTTTGGAGCATAATAATGAAAACATATCTAATGGCACTTAGGTTTGACATTTGGCAATCAGTAACAGTTGGATATATAATCCCATCAGTTCCACCAAAAGATTAAGCCGGAAAGAATTTTTTTGAAAATAATGTTAAGGTGATGGATGTAATCCTATGTGGCCTATCAGAATCTGAGTTTGTTGAAGTAATGTAATGTGACACGGTGAAGGAGATATGGGACAAAATTCAAACTATTTACAAAGGTGATGACAAGGTTAAAAGGGATAAGCTTCAAACCCATAGGAGATAATTTGAGAGCCTAAAAATTAAGGATGAGGAGAATTTTTCAGCCTATCTTCTTCACGTGGATGAGGTTATCAATTCCTTAAGAGGGTTAGGCAAAAATATTGAAGAATCCATGATATTTAAAAATATTCTAAGATCTCTACCATCAAGTTTTAATGCTAAGGTGTTTTCCATTGAATAAATGAAGGATCTTAATAATTTGATCATGGAAAAACTACATGGAGTACTGACCATGTATGAAATGAGGACTGAGTCAAATAGACCATCAAAGAAGGAAGCTACATTCAAATTCTCAAAGAAAGATAAAATCAAATAACCTGAGTCAAATGGGAACTCAAGCAACGAAGAAGATGAGAAAGAAACCTTGTTCATTAAAAATTTAAAGAAATAATCTAGAAAGTACAAAGGTAAGTTACCATTTAAATGTTTTAACTGTGGTAAAATTGGTCATTTTGTGGCTAAGTGTCTAGAGAAATAAGATAATGATGAAGAGGAAAGAAAACCTAAATTCAAAAGGGAATTCAAGAAAATTAAAGACAATAAAATATTTGGAAAGAAAAAGAAAATATTATATTCAAAAGGAAGTAGTAGATCATCCGAAGAAAGTGGGATAAGTGACTTAGATAATGATAATGAAGAAATATTATTCATGGCTATAAAAGATGACTTAGAAAGAGATGAAGACATGGAAGAAAAAGGTGAAGTAAATATTGAAGAGGAACTTATTTATGCCTTGGGAGAGTTGAAAGATCTTAAAAAGAAAAATCAGAAACAAAAGTTATAAATCCTAAAGTATGAAGAAGAAGATCGTAACTTTGAAGCTAAGATATCACAATCTCTTGAAGAATTAAGAAAGATGACCATGGATCTAAAAACCCAAAATGAAGAAGCAAAATAAGTTGAAGAAGAATTAAGAAATTAGGTAAGGACTAAGGAAGAAGATTGCAAAAAGCGCGAGTCACAGATTGTTACTTTGAGAAAGGATTTGGAAAAAGAAAATGCCAAAGTTACAAGTAATCTAAATTTTGATAAAAAGTACTGAGATACTAGATGAAATTCTGAATTGACAGAAGTCAACATCCGACAAGACTAATCTTGGATAAAGGAATAAAAATACACCACTAACACAAAAGGTATAGAGTCATCGAAAGAGACAAAAATAGAGAAGTCAAAGACCTATGCAGAGACACTCAAGGAATATATGAAGAATGAAGAGTTGAAAAGGGATAAGATCTTTATGAAGATCAACACTTCTTACAATGAAATAAAAGATGAGAAAATTTTTAGAAAACCAAATCCTCCAAGATATACTCACATGTCCAGGTTTGAAAATTCTTTCTATGGCTATTTCTTCTATTGTAATCATTTTGGTCATAAAGAAATAGATTGTAGAATACGGGTGAGAGACAACAATATAAAGAAGAAAGGTGTGTATGGATTCTCAAATATAAATCACAACTCCTTTGCTCCTTTATCAAACTATGTTGAAGATATTGTTTGTTATAACTGCAATAACTATGGACATATGGCAAAATTTTGTAGAATTGGTTTTGTAGAACCATCCAAATCAAACCAGAAGGTATATGCTCTAGAAATAAAGAAGAAAGAAGCTACAAAATTTTGGAAACAGAAGAAAGAGGATGATGGGAAAGATAAAGAGAAATATATGCTCATTCAAACAACATTCCATGTAGAGGATGAAGGGCAGTTGTGGTACATTGATAGTGGATGTTCAAGACATATGACCGAAGATAAAAGTAAGTTCATCTCATTGAAGAAATTAAGTGAAGATATGGTGAAATTTGGTGATAACGCTAAAGAAAAGATTGCTGGAAAAGGTACACTGAGTCTTGATAATGGTAAAACAAAAACAGAATCGTGTAATGAAAGCTGACGGATGTTGATGGAAATGGTAGAAAGTAACATAAATAACCAGCAATATGAAGATCCTTGAAAAGAAATTTTCGAATGGATATATATGATCGATCAAGTGCAAGAAAGACTATGGTCCAATCATATTTTGAACAACTATTGTGATATGAAAGTTTGGTAAAACGTAATGGAATTATGGCCAAAAAGGTAAAAAAAAATATTCAGCAAGTTATGGAAGAAGATGATCAGATTTGGAAGTATGATTCATGGAGTATCATCAACAAATAAAAGATCAAACAAAACCAGCAATTAAATGTGCAAATATCCCAACAATTAAATGTGAAAAATAGTGGGAAAAGCACAATAACATAAAGGGACACTATTTTCCCAAGGAAGCCCATATTTTTGGGCAAAAAGGCCCATAGGAGCAGCGATTTGTCTAAGGAGAAGAAACAATCCAATCAAGGGGTTAATGACATTGTTTAATGTGAATTTAATAATTGTTATGGGCTGCATTATTTACTTTTGGTTTATCCAGCTAATGCACTTAATTAAATTGTGTTAATTAAATAATGGAAAGGTTGTGTTGGTTGGAACGATGTGTCTTTTCGAAAGCATGTGAGAAGGATATATAAGGAGATGGAATCATTTGATTTAGACAAGAACACACATTGAATATTTTGAGTGAAGAGAGAAGAGTAATAAGAAGAAGAAGAGCAGATTTGTAAGGTGTAAAGATGAAAAATTGTAGTGACATATATATGTGAAGGTGATGGGATAATTAGACTTAGTATTATGAGCAACAATTTTGTAATAAAGTACAATAGATCCCGAAAATAAAAGTGTGAAGTGTAGATACAAATAAGAAAACCATCACTCATTGAATAAACAACAATTCCATGGTGGTAAGAGAAATTTTTGATAAGGGGTTGGTGCTCCTGTAGTTTGATGCCTAAAAAATTGTAATTTGGGGATTGGTCTCTCCTATAGGTTTGGTGCCTACAAACATTTGAGAAATATAATAAAGAATACTTTCTTTGTGGTTTTCTCCCAAAAGGGTTTCCACGTAAATCTGTGTATATTTGCATTGTGTTTGTTTGCTTTGCATTTATTGATTGCTTTGATATATTCACTGTGAAATTGATTAATTGTGATTACGGTTATGAGATTAAGTGCTAAAATTAAGAAATAACATAATACTGATTCACCCCCCTCTTAGTATTATCTCAAGGGTTCAAGAGAGGACTTACTGATAGCAATCTTTACATTAAAATTGAAGGTGAGCACTAGCTAATTGTTATTGTGTATGTAGATGACATAATATTTTGAGGAGACAATGATGAAATGTCTAAGAAATTTTCTGAAGACATGCAAAAGGAGTTTGAGATGTCCATGTTGGGAGAGTTATAATTTTTCCTTGGATTGTAAATTTCTCAATCTGATAAAGGAATATTTATATCCCAAATCAAGTATGTGAAGGAAATATTAAAGAAACTTGGAATGGAGAAGTGTGCATCTGTTAGCACACCTATGGCTACTGGGAAAAAGTTAAGAAAAGATGATGAATATCCAAATGCTAATCAAATTCTCTATAGATTAATGATTGGGAGTTTACTATATGTGGTGACATTCAGACAAAACATCATGCAAGCAACGGGTATGGCTGCACGTTTACAAGAAGTTATGAAAGAAACACATGTGCAAGCTGTAAAACCCATATTTAGATATCTAAAGGGAACTACGGATTATGGGTTATGGTACCCAAGGGGTAAAGACTTCACATTTGTAGCTTATACAGATTTAGATTGGGTAGGATGTGTGGATGATAGAAAAAGTACAAGTGGAGGAACATTCTTCCTTGGAGACAGACTGGTATCTTGGTTGAGTAAAAAGTAGAACTTTGTTTCCTTATCCACAACAAAAGAAGATTATATAAAAACAATGTTTTGTTGTACTCAAATTATTTGGATGAATAAAACCTTAAAAGATATCAAAGTAAAGTATGATCATCTAATATCCATATTATGTGATAATACACCAGTGTGATAAATATTTCAAAGAATCTGGTTATGCATTCTAGAACAAAGCATATTCCCATAAGATATCACTTCTTAAGAGAGAATATGGCAGAAAAGAAGGTAAAGTTGGAATTTGTTGCTACATCCGAACAGATAGCAGATATCTTCACCAAGCCACTTCTAAAGGAGACATTTGAATATCTATGGCAGAAGTTGGGAGTAATATCCTTTGCTTCTTCCCATTGAAAAACAATGAGAAGCATCAGTTGAGGGGGAGCTAAACATTACAATATTCAACTCCTAGATTGGCCCTTTGCCATTCATGTCAAAGGGGAGAATGATAGTAAGGGGGAGTTGCAGAAAATAATTTTTTTTGGAAGATTTCCATAAATGACAAAGGGGGAGATTGTTGGAAGTATTGTCATTGATGTCAAAAGCTTAATCATTGATGTATTTGCTTAACAGAAATCATGGTAAAAAATGGTTTCAGAGTGACAGGTCTCGAGTTTTAAACTCACTTGGTAATGCTGAGGGGGATATTGTTGGCATGTGTGTCTAGTGCTCCCGGTGAATTTTGTGACATGGACTAACCATATCTCATAGATCCTAACTCTAATGATTGTATCAGAGACTAACACCTATGGATTTTTGTCTACTGACAATTGTGGTCCAACATACAGTGGGATGATGCACATTCCATGAGCGATACTACAAGTGTTTCATGTGACAACTCAGCACCTGACACTTATGAAATGGTTGGGTGCAAAGTGAGGAGTGTAGTTATGCACATAAGTAGGCCGCATTGTGTTAGGAATTTGGGCAGTAACCATGTACCAAGGTACACTAGAAAAGGAAATCTTGAAGTATTCCTACGCGTTATGGAAATTCAATGGATATATTAGGTGGAAAGGAGGAATATGTTGGTTTATAATCTATGTGGGACAACTATGTGCTGATAGTTGGTTCATAGGGACAATGTTTTAGAGTGGATAGAAGTGAGAATCACCTTCTTTGATAGATTTATCAGGAGCAATGCACCTACTTAGATCTGTGAATTTCATGGTAAGGATCCTGTTCAACACCACGTTCAATAGTGTGATAGAATCTGGACAGAGGGACATGAAGATTTACCACCTTCACTATGGGTGCACAAGATGTATTACACCTTGCGAGGTTCCACGTGCATGGTATGTCTATGCAAATTTGAATAGAGAAATTGGAATTGGAAAGAATTGACTACATGTATGATTCAGACCATTGA
Organism: Taxus chinensis; assembly: GCA_019776745.2. Classification (NCBI taxonomy): domain Eukaryota; kingdom Viridiplantae; phylum Streptophyta; class Pinopsida; order Cupressales; family Taxaceae; genus Taxus; species Taxus chinensis. The sequence goes on from CM034154.1 coordinate 41,638,483, forward strand.
ATATTTTTGCACTAAACCCCCGGTGAAAGAGGAGTTACAGGTTATGAAGCACTTGACTATGGGATATAGTGGAAAGGCTAAGGAAATTATTTAGGAGTTACTAGGTGAGTCCAACTTAGAGGCACACTTTAAAGAGGAAGAAACAAATGCAGAACAACTTGGGCGCAGTTTCCTAGAAATAGAGAAAGGTAAGATGGTCTATATCATTGATGATGAAGAAGTGGAGAATATAGATGTTGACCATATCGAGGGTATACGTGAGGTCTTATACAATGTATATGAGAAGGAACACACCTACAATGAGCCGATGAAAACTAGAAAGGTAAACATTAAAATGGATACTGAACTAAAGGAGGCCATCATTGGAGATTATTGGTATGAATCTAAGGTTTCTAAGATAATTGAGCTACTACGTGAATTCTAGGATCACCAACCTCTATGCCATCCGACAATTTGAAGACGAATCTATCACAGATTTCGTTGGACGATGGCGGGGCCTTATTAACCAACTTACTTATGCCTTGCCTCAGGCTGAACTTATCGAACTCTTTACGTGGGCCTGCGCTAAGCACATTTCTCCTACCCTCCAAATTCAAACTTTCCGCACATTTGATGAGGCCTTTACTATGGCTCAAAAACTAGAGATTCGAGCCTTAGAGGAAGAGAAATTGTGGTTGCACAACAAAAACCCTAATTTTTGAACCCAAGACTCCACGAACAAACCTAACACCACCAATTCTCACGCATCGACTCAAAAGGGGCTGTACACGCGGTGATGGTCAAATCCCAAGCGCCGTCTAATACCCCACCAAAAACCACCTTAAAGCTGAACCCATCAATTATACTCCCTTAGGAGAAACTTATGGCATGATATTGGAAAAATTACTCAAAGCGGGAGCTATCACCTTACCTCTTGTTAAACCTCACTCCGGGTTTGATTCTACCCGCGCTATACCTTCTTGGTACAAAGAAAATGACTTCTGTAACTTCCACCGCGTGAAGTGACACAGTCACAAAAACTGCAAGATGTTGAAAAACATAGTGCAGGAAATGGTTGATGCAGGGGATATAATCCTCGATAATCCTAACGCCCCTGCTAACCGAAATTTGAAAATCTTCAACAAACCATTCCCAAACCACTCTTCTAATAGTAACATAAACCAAGATATCTTAGCCGAGGAGAGTGTTCATGAAATCCATGAAGTCTTCGACTCCCAACCAAAAGCTTCTATCGAGGAAATTCTGAATCAAGCCTCTTCACTAATGTAGGGACCCGAACCCCCTTCACCACCATCAAGACAGGACGAAATCCTTGCCATTCCTTTACCCATAAAGGAATTAACCACCCAGAGTTCTCTTCTCACAGATGAGCCTTCTTACACCACATCTCTGCAAGACTGTGAGCAGATGTTATCTAACTTATCTATTTCCCAAACATCTCCTTCTACCACTCTTGCTGTACAAGAGGAAGGCTCACCATTTTTTTCGTCATCCTTAGAAGAGAAACCCCTTGAACCGACATCACCAAATTCTTTAATCATGACGGATCCTCTCAGACATTCCCTCCTACCTATTAGTTCTTCATCACCTAAATCTTTTCAGCGACTGGTTGACCTCTTAACACCCATTGATACAGTGCCTCATTTACCCCCTGTATCACACCCACAGTGGACCGAAATCACAACCCACCTTTCTTCCATAAAAAATTTCCTATTCACATGTGAGGATTGTCACCCCTTAGAAGATAGATGTGTCCTATGGGAACGTTTGAGTACACCATATTCTACTCAAATGCAGATGACCGACCCAGACGCCTCTACCATATACCCGAAGTGTTTACAAAAGCTCAAAATTTCTATGTCCTCATCTTCACCCCCCCATCTCTACCAAATACCTCATCCACCTCTATTGACCTAACCAAACCTTCCCCTACACTTGGGACCTCACCAATACCTAGCCTAACACACCCACCTAAACGGTTAGATTTATCCAAAAGTAAAGCCGTCCATCCACTTAGGAGATAGAGCCAATCTCCTCAAGTCCAACCTATGCCTCTATCACAACTAAAACAATCGCCGTCACACCTACCTTCCATATTGGGACCTCATCCCTCCACCTTGCCTCAATACATCATACATCCTGCGTTTTCTTTAAAACAACCTACACCTTCTGCACCCATACAGAGATCCATGGGTGTATCAACACCGTCACCCCAAGTATCCTGTCCACCTATCAACCCTAAACAAACTCCATCATCAAAGGATTTGTTTACTGTCACTCCTCTTTCTCCATGGTTGTTTTCTGCTACCACATCATCTGACCAGCTAAACATAACTTTTGCGCCGAAGAAGCCACGTTTAGTTAAATCCAATTATCAAAACCCCTTGGCTAAGCCACCGCCCGTATGAATCAACCATACCAAATCATTACCGAAACCCACCCAGTCAATAACCTCATCTTCCTCTGACTTTGACCCGCTCAAAGGGTCTTATGCCAAAATCCTTGCTATGTTGGTGGAGAATGCGACCATTTCCCTACCCCCAGTTAGACCCTATGATCCATCTAAACCTCGACCTATAGGTTATGATGAGTCTAAAATCTGTGCTTACCACTGCACACCAGGACATGATGTAGAGGGATGCAAAGCGTTGAAAGCCATACTTCGTCAGTCGCCTCTCTCAGATAGAAAGGTTAAGAAAGACAACTTACGAAGGGAGAACCCTTTAGCTTTAATCCCCTCTCCTATACCACCTGTCCCCTCCTCACAAATATCTATTATTATTACAACCCCACCTCTCGAAGACAATGAATTATCCCTACCATCTTCCTCCTCTCGTGTTCACGAGATCAACATGATTAGTGTTGCCACTTGAGGGTAGAAAAACAATGGGAAAGCTAAAGAAAGTACACCTACGGTCTCTCCTTCTCCATCCACCATCCTGATCGCACCACCACCTAAAGTGGTTATTTGTGGACCTGCCTACCCCGTCTCTGATGGAGTTACCCATCGGACCATGATCAAACAACTTCACCAATCACCTGTAAAAATGACACTGTATGATCTCATTCAAACCTCTGAATCTCATCACCAAGCTCTTGTTGAAATCCTTCAAGGGATAGAGGTCTTACCTAATGAAACCTTGCCTGTTACCACCATCTTAACACCCAACCACGTTGCCTCTCTCACCAAACAATCTACCACTTCCGTCCCTGTGCAGCAAACCGCTGCTGTCAGTTTCTCCGAAGACGAAATTATTGAATTTGGTGCAGAAGATCTTGACCCTGCTCTTTTCATCTCAGCTTACATCTGGGACATCCGGGTACGGCATGTTATGATTGATAGAGATGCTAGTTTAAACATCATCTCTTCCAAAGCCTTCCAAAAAATGAATATCCCTTATAGCTGCATGTGTGCCAACCCCACCATGCTGCATTCATTCAACGATGCTATTACTACTACCTTAGGCACTGTGATCCTTAACATTCATGTAGGGCCACGTAGTTTACCCAAACTCTTCTATGTCCTTGAGGGAGAATTCCAATACAACATGTTGTTAGGCCACCCTTGGATCCGGGGTATGGGATGCGTTCCCTCCACCTTACATAGATGCATAAAATTCGAGTATGAGGGGAAGTCCTACACCGTAAAAAATGATCCTCCCCCCTTCAAAACCTGCAATATGTTATATCACCCTAATGATGTGCTTGTACCAGTCAAGACACCCATTCATCCAACCTAACCATCCACTTCAACCACACCTCAACCATCCACCTCAACCGCACCTACACCTTCAACCAATGAAACCACCATCGTAAATACCACTTCCTTTCTCATGGAAAACATCCCAACCTCAGATCCCTTAGTAGATGTTTTTCAACACCTTACGCTGGGGGAGTATCACCTATATAACGTTAGCTCTTTCCATACCCCACAGGAGTACAGACACTTACATGCGCATCCTACCTACGACCGTCGTGTGGGGGAGGTGATTTCCTACGGACCACCTAATTGCCGCACCAACCTAACGTATGGGGGTGTCGACGCATCTTCCGTTATCCCTGAACCTCCCCTTTGTGTGGTTCCCTTCCAATCCGATTTTCAATACCTGACAAATCTTCATTTCATCCTCACCTTCTTGACTCGTTGTGCTTGGAAAGGTTTTGGTTTTGGTCTTTATGAACAAGGCCGACATACAATCATTCCCGTGACTACACGCAAACACAAAGATCATAGTGGTCTTGGATTTCCTGAAACACTTACACCAAAGAAACCTCGTGTCAGTTGTATCTAGGAAGATGATGACGTCACTCCTTCGAAACCATCATCACCCATTTTGCCATCATCATCCATAGAGTCGATAGACCTTGAATCTATCCCTCCTAACTTTTTTTTTTCATAAACGCTATCTTCCTAGGTCCTCTCACTTATCAACGCGATAATGAGGACCCATATTCTCTTCCCCTTCTGTATCCAGACATGATCGAAGAGGATTCACCTTTAATTAATGTTGTTGAGTGCCAGGATGATGAGTCCATCCTCACTTACCTTGGTGCGGATGACTCTTATATTCAACACGCCTTACCATCTGAAACTCAAACCATGTTGAATGAGTCGACTATAGAAATCAACATCCACACAGAGGATGATCCTCACATTGTGAAGATCAGACAATCTCTTAACGCATCAGAACAAATGGCCTTCACTTCCTTCCTCCGTGCCCGCAACCAAGCTTTCGCTTGGTCCTATGCTGACATGTCAGGAATCGATCCTGACATTGCTGTCCATAACATTATTCTGAAACCCGACTCCAAACTAGTTAAACAGAAACTGAGAAAAATGCATCGATGCATTGCCCTCTTGGTCAAAGAAGAGCTTCAATGACTCCTTTCCGTTTCCTTCATCTTACCTATTAACTATCCTCAATGGATTTCTAACATCGTACCTATCACTAAAGCGATGGGGGAACTTCGGATATGCACAGATTTTCGGGACCTTAACCTCGCTTACCCAGAGGATGACTTCCTCTTACCTACCATTGATCAACTTATTGATCTCACTGCAGGCCATGAGATGCTTTCTCTCATAGATGGCTTCTCGGGATACAATCAAATTTTGGTAGCCCCGACCGATCAACATAAAACCACCTTCATAACTCCTTGGGGAACCTTCTGCTATTGTGTCATGCCGTTTGTCCTTAAGAATGCTGGTGCGACCTATCAGCGGGCTATGACTTACATTTTTCATGACATTATGCACACTATCCTTGAGGATTATGTCGATGATCTTCTTGGCAAATCTAAACATCGCAGTGAACATCTCGATGTTTTAACCATTATTTTCGATCGCCTGTTACAATACTGTGTTTGTCTTCAACCAAAGAAATGTGTCTTTGGTGTCCTTTCAGGAAAAATCCTTGGTTTCATTGTCTCTTTACGTGGCATCGAGGTCGATCCAGCTAAAGTCAAAGCTATCCTAGAAATGCCCCCGCCCACTAACCTCAAACAATTACGTAGTTTGTAGGGAAAACTCCAATCTATCCGGCGTTTCATCTCACAACTCTCGGATCGATGTCAACCTTTTCATCATCTCCTTAAAAAGGACATTGTATTTGAATGGAGCGAAGAGTGCCACAAGCCTTTGAGGCTCTTAAATCCTATCTCTTGTAGCCACCCGTGCTTATCCCACCTCAGGATGATTGCCCTTTCTACCTTTACCTTTCTGCCACCGACCATGCTGTAGGAGCCACCGACCATGCTGTCTCCGACCATCGAGAGCAAGTCGTTTATTACATAAGTCGTACTCTAGTGGATTATGAGACTAGGTGTACACATGTAGAAAAGTTGTGCCTAGCCCTATCATTTGTGGCCACCAAACTCTGACACTACCTCCTGAATCACAAAACTTTTGTCATCACCAACGCGGACCCCATCCATTATATGTACACCAAACCTCATCTAAACCAATGCATCGCTCGATGGCTTATGCTCCTCGCTGACCTCGACCTTGAGTTTGTACACTAGAAGTCAATCAAAGGACAAACTATCATAGACCAACTCGCGGAAGCCCCTTTACCTGGGGAATAATTTACCAATTTTACTTTCCCTGATGAACTCATTACCACTCTTTCACTTAGTGATGAGTTGTTTCCAATGACCCTCTTCTTCAATGGATCCAAATGCTAGTGCGGTAGAGGGGCAGGTGTTGTTCTCATTCCTCTGGACGCTGAACCTATGCCTCTTTCATTCCGGCTTGATTTCCCCTATACTAATAATACAGCGGAATACGAGGCCCTTGTTTTGGGTCTCTAGGTTGCGTTACACTTAGGTGTAAAATCTATTAACATTTTCAGCGACTCTCAACTGGTTGTCAATCAAGTTACGGGAATCTACCAATGTAAAAATGAGGAAATTCAAAAGTACAAACATTACGTGGATTCACTTTTGACCTTATTTACTCATTATTCTATCCAAACAATTCCCTGCTTAACTAATAAATTTGCGGATACTATGGTTTGCTTAGCCTCATAAATTCCTACCTCACCAACCGACTCTGACATATTTTTCATGGTCCAACAACTCTTTGCCCCATCTTACTCAGCCTTGGATGTTTGTATGGTAAATAATGTGTCTGCAGACTCGCAGGATACTTGGTATCACCAATTTCATGACTACCTTACAACCTCTGTTCTCCCACCTGACCTTACTAGTAACGGAAAATGTGCTTTTCTTAAAAGTGTTTCTCATTATGTCGTCATGGGGGGACTCCTCTATAAATGTGGCTTTGATGGCATCCTCCTTCGATGTCTAATCGGCGTGGAGGTTACCTATACCATCCAACAAGTCCATGACGACATTTGTGGTGGACATTTTAGTGGCCTTGCTGTGGCCAAACGGATCCTTCGCCTAGGCTATTATTGGCCTACTCTTAATAACGACTGCTACAAATATGTTAAGCATTGTTTTATGTGTCAACAACATGCCAATATTCAACATACTCCTAGCCATCCGCTACAGGTCGCACGAGATATTTGGCCTTTCTCACAATGGGGTTTAGACCTTATCGGTGAGATTCACCTGCGCTCTTCACAACGTCACCGTTGGATAATCACAGCAACCGAATATTACACTAAATGGGTGGAGGCCATTCCAATCATTTCAACCAAAAAAGAAAAAATTGTAGAATTCATTAACCATCACATTATCTGTCGTTTTGGTGTTCCTCATCGCCTGATAACAGATAATGGAAAATCTTTCAAAAACAAGTTGTTACAAAACCTTTGTGACAACTTTGGTATCAAACTTAGCTTCTCATCACCTTACTATCCACAAGAAAATGGTCAGGTCGAATCTTCTAACAAAACCCTGACCAAAATTCTAATGAAAGTCGTTAACGATTCTGGAAAAAATTGGCATGATCACATCCCCTTTGCCCTTTGGGCTTATCGTACCAGCATTCGTACCTCCACTAATGCCACACCATTTTCTTTGGTATATGGTACCGAGGCTATCTCGCCTCTTGAAGTACAAATACCCTCCCTAAGAATATCTCTTCAGGATATTCTCACCAATGATGATTTCTGCCAAGAGTGGTTAGCCCAATTGGAGCTTCTTGATGAGCGTCATCTTACAGCTCTTGACCACCTTCAAATCTATCAAAAACACATCAAGCGTGCTTATGATAAGCAACTTCATGAGCGTAATTTTAAGGTTGGTGATCTTGTCCTCAAAGAGAATCAACATGTAACCAAACTAGAAAAGAGCAAACGTGGAAAATTTACTCCTAATTGGATTGGGCCTTACATTATCACTCATACTTATGGATCAGGCACTTACCATTTAGCTTCACTTAATGGTAAACCTGAGCCTAAACCCCTTAATGCCTTGCATCTTCGGCCATTCTACTGTTGAATTTAGTGTTATATCACTTCTTATCTACCTTGCGCTCGTCCCTTGGGCTCATTTATTACCTCATACACTTTTGTTCCATACATCTCAAAATAGAATCAAGCTCACGTAGTTTGGTTATTACCTCCTCTTAAAGATGCCTTCCCCTTTTTAGTCTTGTCTATGACTTAAAAGTATCAAAATAACATGTTCTCAATTGTACACTTATGGGATATTATTGAGTCAAACTTCCTACAACACTAGATGCTTCATGCCAAACGGACATCTAGACCTCTAAGTTATACACAGACTGCTCCCTTGAAGGACAACTATGTGCAAAACAACTTCTACTATTATAAATAAACTGCTCCCCCAAAGGACAGCTACGCACAAAAGCTGCATCTGCTACTATAAATAGACTGCTCCCTTGAAGGAAAACTATACAAAGTCAGCCTCTATCAGAAGCTTCTCACATTGCTCAGCTTCGTGAAGACCTCAAGAACAACAAAATACATATCCCATGTAGACTTCCCACATCGATCAGTCTATATCTAGAAAAATAAAAAGAAGTATTCCAAAGAAATTTTGAGTCATGGGCTTGTCTATTTAGGTTTGGTTCTCTTTCGTCAGAATGATCACATTATAACAAGTTCTCTGCACCCCCACTATACCAGCTACCTCACCTCACCATTCATCAAAGAAATAAAACTCAAGGGACGTGACGTATATCCGATATATTGTGATTATACGACTCTTTTCACCTATTGACTTCTCACCTATGCAAGGCACCTAGGGATTCAAGCTCATCCTATGTTAATATGTGGTTTGTTTAGCTCTTCTCAACTACGGGACACTTTTGCCTCTTTTACTTGAATCTAGGATTATGTGTTGACCTTAATCAGGATACTGTCCCCTACTACTTGGGTAAGCTAACTTTCACTTCACCTATACCTACACCAACATCGCCAATCCCTTACCAACACCAACAAAATTACCCTACCAATATCAATATTTTTTTTACCAACCAACAAATTGCCTAACCACAACCAAATTGCCTGAATTCACCTCTCCCTGGTCCTAAGGGAGAACTACATCGGTCTGCGGCCCCTCCTTGCTTTGTGCAATGGGCTATGTAGGCAACACTTAGGAGACATGGGGTCTCCCAAGGTTAGCTCAACCATCCCCTACCGTAACCTATCATGTGTTGTAAATATAAATATTTTTGTGTATTTCTATTTTATAACAGTCATCTTTATCCTTTCTCAAAACAAAACATTCAAAACACAACCATTCTTATTATTATCATCACTCAAATAAACATACATATTTAGTTTTATTTAGATGTTAAACAAATAGATCTTCTTTATCATCGACGTGTAGGTCAGCATCCTTATTTATTCTTATACTCCTATGAAATTCACTTAGACCCTTGCGCCTCCTCTCGAATCAGGTGGTGATCGTGATCGTCAACTCCGCTCACTTGGCCTCTCCATCCTCAAAGGTGCCACTGCTATTGGTTCCTCCCACTGATCCGCCAACATCTCCTGTAACATACGAATACATCCTCTCGCGTGGAGGAATCTTGCATCTAGTCTCTCCACTCGTAACTACGAAACCTCTAACAATCCCGTTGTCTCATTCACCTGTGTTTGAAGTTGGTGAACCAAATCCTACAAGCGGTCTCTCTATTCTGTAATCACATCTATGTCAGGACAATCGGCCCTCTCACGTACACCTCGCAGCTCTGCTACCCACCATAATCTATAAGCCTCTGTCGCCCCCGCATCCATTACCCTGCGATCGACTGCTATCTCTTCTGGCCCTTCTGGAGGTGTTGGCTGGGGAGTTGAGAATTCTTCCTTGGTGTCAATCCTCATGTATGGTCTATAAGCCATAGGTATATCCTAAAAAATTCCAAATTGTCGCCACACGCGATCTAGAGGAATCCTCTCATACTCACCTGGCCTGTGCCCTGCGATCCACCTCAATCGCTCTACACCCCTCAGCTCCTCAGCTATGTTCTCTGTCACCATATAGTTCCCATAAGGCCTCTAACAAATATCTGAAATCATCACCATCTCCCATACCTACCTATAATACTCGATGTCATCTATCACGGCCTGGGATCTTGCCTCTTGTTCTGTCTAGACCCATCGTCTGAATCCCAACCTCTGCACTCCTATCTCTCCCGATTGGACGGGTCAGCCTATTGGTCACACACAAACAATGTGATCATAGGCCCAACAATGTAATAAGTATGAACAATCCAGTGTCGTCTTGTGATTTCACCTACAGGCCCATAAGCCCCTGTATAGCTTCGCCAGATATGTGGGTGCCCATGTGAAAGTCACGCTCCTTTCTATCATTTCCCAAATAACACACATCAATGCTTTTGGAAATCTTCCCCAATCCGCCCTCGGTAATGCATAATACCCCACCGCTATCATTAATACCACTACCAACCTTGTTTCCTCAGGGTGTGTTGCATACATTGTACCATAAGTGAATGCCAAACCTCGCTGTGTCAAATCTTGTGCAGCTAAACCAAATACTGTTGTTATCACTCCCCGCACCGCGCTAGGCAATGCCTGATACACTGGTCTTCCTGTAATTGGGAGCCTCAAAATTCTAAACACATCTTCCAACGTCACTGTCATCTCCCCTGTTGGCAGATAGAAGGTTTTCTTTTCCGGATTCCACCTCTCAATCAACACCTGCAACATAGCATGATGGCATGCGATTCATGAATAATAGCGGATTCCACTTAACCCCACATGGTTTATCAATACCCATTCAACTGGTGTTACATCCACTCGGACTCGTGACAACAAAGATGGCACACTATCATTCATTCTCAACCCTGCCTCTGCTTGCATACATCAAATCAACAAACAAACCATTTAATAAATCAAATCCCCAAGCATTTTTTCTCACATTCTAGAATTTCATACAGTAACCGATATCGGTCATACATAACCGATACCGGTTACCATAACCGATACTGGTTATCTCTAAATGATACCAGTCACTGTCAAACATATACAGCCTACTTAAAAACATCCCCTACGATAATTATTGTGCTCGTTTACTCCTCTCTATACCTACAAACATATGCGAAACCCCTGCTTACCTACCCCATAACACTCACCCCATCCCAAACCCTTACCTATCACCTTTTCTTTCTCATCTCTACCCTCTTACCTTCTCTCATCCTATTCATCAAAACATGCAAGAATTAAATTACAACCAAATAGTTTACCTCTTGGGATGCAGCAGCTTGCGGTGGAACCTGTCTTCCCTCTCATCTCTGCCTGCTGGATGCTTCTCCTTGTCTAGCCATGTTCACCACCCTCTTCAATATAACTTGCCTTTCTGTCTTCTTAATCTCAGCCCACAATTGCTTTACCTATCTCTTTCCTCCTTATCACTCGATTCTCTCATGTAATTACCTGTATAAGTCGTCAACAGCGTCGCCTTCTCGTATTTAACTTGTTGCATGACTCTAAAAATAAGAACTTAAGTTGCCACCCACGCTTTTCTATTTTTAGAAAAGCTTGTTTTAGCATAACCGATATCGGTTACCTAACCGGTATCGGTCATATATCTACCGACATCGGTTAGCTAACCGATATCGGTCATATGTCTCCCTTTGCTTAAACCTAGGCCTTTTCTTCATTTTTTGAAATTTTTTGGTAGCGCCCGCCTCTTTTTCCTGTATAACGACATAATTATCAATATTTGTCATCAGAATCATATCAAAACATATATATATCATCACAATTTCATCAACATCATCTCCCTACATTAAATTTCAAAAAACCATCGACAAGATACATGCGATATTTTAATATATACATCAAACCCATCAGCATACACACCATGTGGATCAAACTCATCATCTATATACATTCAATTTAAAAAACCATCGACAAAACACATAAGACATTTCTATACACACCATGTGGATCAAACTCATCATCTATATACATTCAATTTCAAAAACCATCGACAAAACACATAAAACATTTTTATACACACCATGTGGATCAAAATCATCATCTATATATATCAATGTTTAAATATACAACTTCCCTTGCATGGGGGCCTCTGTGACTCAAAATAATACAAAAGCGGCACCCAGGCTGCTATCCCTGTCAAAATCTTGACTCGGCTCGTAGGCCGGTCTCTCAAGTCAAAAATATACTCGGCTCACAGGCCAGTATCAACTATATAACCTGTACTCGGCTCGCAGGCCGGTATATACAACAAGAATGAATAAATAAATCATATGTGGGCACACAGGCCTCTATATACATGACCGGTTCGCAGACCGGTGTCTATATCCAATATCCAAAAATCCATCTCCACTCCAGGGAAGTCTCAGCTCTCCCCACCACCCTCAGCCCCTCTCCCTGCTGGTCCCTGCGCTGGCTCTCACCTCCTCCCTGTAACAGACCCACCGGCTGTGGCTGCGCCCCCCTGAGATCTCTGGCTATGGGATGTCTTGGCTCTGTGCACCGCATATGGCTGATAGTCAGCCCCGGTACCATCAAGGATGTCCTGATAATACCGGGCCTCCGCTCTCGCCTTCATATGGCCCGTGCCACCATGGCTGCTGGGGCTGGTCCCCAGACTCCTAATAGTAGTGGCCCTTGTCCTGCCGGTACACCCTGTGCTTGTACCTGTGCCGGTGCCTGTGGTTGTACCGGTGCCTATGGCTGTGCCTGAGCCTGTGCCTAGGCTAACTACCCCTATAGCACCCCAATCTGTTCCTGCGTAGTAGTAAGCTACCCCTGTAACAACTGCACCTTTCCTTAGAGCTGGTCCCTCTCTGCTATAATAGCCGCCAAATCTAGCTGTGCGGGGTGTGCTCTCCTAGCTACTCTCTCCCTTGCCCACCAAACCAAAAAGGCCCCAGTCACTCTAGTATCATCCACTGTATCATGCGCCGGCCTCTCTGCTACCCAATCTGGGTCAACGGGCTGCGGTGCGGGCAGTGGGGCCTCTACATCATCCCTCTGATACTGTGGGAAGGGAGGTGGCTCATCCTTTCTCAAGCCCAACTGCCACCGTACCCTCTCTAGGGGTATCCGCTCATACTCTCCGGGCCTCCGTCCAGCTATCCAGAAACTATACTAGATCTAGCGCATCTGTGCTCAGGATCCTCCTCGGGGCTGATGGCCTCTGTAGGGCCTCCATACAATGTCCAGTGTGGTCAAACCCTCTAACAGATGATGGTAGTAGGCCACATCCCATCCTGCGAGCACCACTCGTGGCTGGCCCATGACCCCCAACCACCTCTGAAATCCATATTTGTAGACGATCTGTGGCCCTGGTTGCTGGGGCAGCCCTACTGGATGTATATAGATAATGTGCTCGTACGCCCAGTAGTGTAACAAAAATGTAGAGAAAATACCAAATCGCTGCATCCAGCGATAACCCCACAACTCTCTGTACAGCTGTACCAGATACACTGGTGCCCAGGCATAACATGTATGCTCCTCTACCATCTCGTGCAACACTCCCATCAAAGCCCATGGGAAGCGGCCCCCCTCTGAGTCTGGGAGGGCGAAGCATGTGATACCTATCATCATCAACATGGCAAGCCGTGTCTCATGTCGGTGTGCACGATACATGTCGCCATAGGCAATGCTCGCGCTGTGATAGGTCAATAATGTGGCTGCATCCCCAAATACCTGAAGAATGCTGTCCATTGCCGTCTCCGCATCTACCTGGAACACTGCCTCCCCTACAATCGACAGTCTCAGGATGCGATACACATCCTCTAGGGTAATCATCATCTCTCCAGTCGGGAGATGGAAGACGTTGGTTGTCGGATCCCATCTCTCAATGAGGGCAACCATCAGGATGTGGTCCCTATCCATAGCCCTATACCATTGGACTCTGTCGAGTCCCACCTCTCGCATAATGGTCCAATGTGCTGCGGACACATGTGGCCGCATCCGTCTCAATAGCGGGGGCATCTGATCCTGCATCGTAAGCTGCTGGCGTGCCTACAAAAATAACCCACTTCATCAGGCCTACCCTTTACAAAAACAACTACCTTAACCCACTTACCCACCCAACCACAACCGTACTCTATAACACACATCTACACTTACCCTACACATCCCCTTTAACACCAACCAACCAACCAACCAACCCGATATACTCTAGCCATCTACCTATACTCCCGCCAATTTAACACCTCCTACTTCCTACCCAACACCTACTCTATCCTACTCAAACCAACTACACAACCACACCATTTCCCCCCCACCCCGATCACCTTTCCTATCAACTCTACCCCCTCCCCCTTCACCCCCAAACACAAAAACCAACCAACAATACAATTCTAATAAAAAAAAAAAAGAAAAGAAAAGGGATACCGATGCCGGTCTCTCGGCAACAAAAACATTCCAAACAATTTGTGACTGATGCTGGTTGTTTAGTGACCGACATCGGTCACTGTCCGAATCCGGGGCTGAACCCAAAACGGCCCGCGATTTTTTTTTTCCCCTATATCTCCCTATTTACCCACCCAAAAACCCTAAAAACCTACCCACCCTACCACCTTGACCTAACTAGCCTACCTACCCACTCCATTTTACAAATTACATCCATTCATTAATTATTTTATTCAATTTTAGATTCCTACCCAAAACCCAAATCTAAGTTAAACTCATTCATATCACATAAGCAAGAGCTCAGAGCCTACCGGTATGACTACACGTCGTCGTGGTGGGATAGGTGGTAGTGGTCTAGCTGGTCCAACACCTCCTGCTCCTCCTGGCTGTGCCATGGCTCCAAATCTCCTCAGCTGGGTTATCCACCAATCAAATTCGTCCTCCTGATTGTTGGGGTCTACCAATCACTCACTCCTCCACTAAAATAATGCCACCTCAGCCCACCAACTCAACAAAACCACTTCACACCTCAGACAACTCAATTTGGGTGCTCAAATTCACAAAATGACAATGACAGGCCGTATTTTTCTTTTTATAGGTTTTGACCTATAACTGATACCAATTATTTTGCACCCTAGAATACTGGTATTGGTCTCCTAACCGATATCAGTTATGTGTAATAACTTCTGCCTTTATCCACCACTCTCCATTTTTTTTTTCTTTTCCCCATCACCTACCCCTGACTTTGCTGACTAGCCTTATTTTGACTTCAATTTGGCCCGACCCACGGCCGTAACCAACCATTTGGCCTGACCCAAGGCTGCAACCAACCATTTGGCCCGACCCAAGGCCACACCCAACCATTTGGCCCGACCCAAGGCTACACCCAACCAATCAGGCTTGACCCAAGGCTGCAACCAACCATTTGGCCCGACCCAAGGCCACACCCAACCAATCAGGCCCAACCCAAGGCCGCAACCAACCATTAGGCCCGACCCAAGGCCGCACCCACCTAATTAGGCCTGACCCAAGGCCGTAACCATTTAATTAGGCCTGACCCACGGCCACAACCACCCAATCTAGCCCAACCCAAGGCCGCAACCACTTAATCAGGCTTGACCCAAGGCCACACCAATTACATACCTCGCCCAAAACCTGTAAATTACAATTTTATCCACCTATCATGTAGCTTTTTGTTCAATCGAGCTGACCTGTTCGTGTTTTAGCATGATTAGGGTACTTGACTTGATCAGTCGACCAACTTTGCCTAGACCAAGACCGTGACATTTATATCAACCAAACCAACCATTTGGTACTGCCAAACATGCCTAAACGTTCCTGTACCTTACCTGTTATATCCCCTGGAGCTACTTCCTATGCCTTGGATACCAGGATTATATCACCCTTGTTTGGATAAACTATCGACCTTTGACTATGAATTGCTTGTTTACTCTTCAAATTATGTACCCTAGTCACACTACTGCATTTCAATGTGCGTCTGCTTCCTTGAACTTACCCCACCATTCACCCTTCATCAACCCTATCCCTGATTTCATGTCACCTCAATCTGTGATAGATTTGAGGGGGATTACCTATACCCTTAACGGGAGTAACCACTTCTTATTATTTTCAGTGTAGCTTTATAAGACAAGCTACACGACAACAAGGGGCTAATGTAGACACCAAATTTGTGTCTCATGACACCCTGTGCCCTGCATCTCATTTCGCAACCTAACCTCACCACCTAAACCTTGCACAATTATTTATTAATTACATTATAATTAATAAATCCACATTTTCAAACCTGCCACCTCATTTTGCCACCTCATCATGACCTAGCCCTAATCCTAAACTAACCTAATTAAGACCTATAACTTGGTCTACATCCACACCCATGACTAATTACCCCTCACCCGCACCAAAACCAACCTAATAATGACTTGACGAAGCCCACAACTAATCTCTCAGGAGAAAAGGAGGGAAGGTTAGCTATTTTACTAAAAATATCCCACTTTGACTTAACTGACATCGGTTCCTACTCGACTGCCATCGATTACGTAACCACCATCGGTTCCCTGTAAATGACCTCCCCCAACCAAAAACAAGGGGGCTGAAATTCATTGAGAAGATCGGAAGTCATTGGGAGGATCCAAGATTCACTTGACAAAAGTAGAGACAAGTGAAGGAAAGAGAAGAGTTTTGCAGAGAAGGACATCAAGCCCAAGACTGCAACTGAGTAACCAGAGCCCAGTGACACTCATCCAAGCATTGGGAGAGAAGATAGCTCATCTTGGATTGTCAGATCATCCAACCTGAACCCTGCCTTCGTCATCACAGTCCTTGGACCTGTATCTTCATCAGGAACTAGTAAGTAGTGTCTTGTACGTTCTTTTAAATAATATTTCTTGGACTTCTGAATCACAGTAATTATAATTCTACTCCTAGATCCACTACCCGGTAACACCCTACATCTAACTGTACCTCCTCTACCCTTACATTGCCCCAAGAATAGCCCTGCATATTCTCTGAGTCTTCTCCATCACCCCCATTACCTATCCCCAATAATTTATCAGCCTAATAAACACCATAGCCACCTTATAGCCAACCTTCACTAAAAGCCCCTAAATCACTGCCCCTACTGATATCGGTTATCAAAAACTGGTACCGGTGACAGTGACCGACATCGGTCATTGTGACTCAAAACCAAAACCAGCCTTTCCTCTATTGTTTTAACGAGGCAATTAAATTATAATTTGGAAATAATTTCTTCGTTAGAATTTGTGTTAATTCGTATTAGCAGGGGAACTGACCACCTTCGAAAGGAAGTCCAATATTTCCTGGGCCTAAGGTAGTTCCCTCATTTATTGTCTAATTAGAATCTAGTGGTCTTGTATTCTTACTTGCAGGTAGTCCTTCCTAGACAAAAATGATTTCTTCGCAATCGATTTGATCTCTCTCTATGGTACGCGCACACCCTCTCAACATTCAACAGGTATTCCTCCTAGCCCTAACCCCTATCTGTTTCTCAAAAGAATGAAAGGATAGAAGCAACTCTATTCCAGGAACGGAAGCATTCTGTGTGAAACAAGGATATCATGAGTTAAAGGGGCTACATGAATCTTTGGGTGAGATGAGAATCAAGTTGAAGGATGGCACAAACTTGGTTAGGAAGAGGCCTTACAAGATGAATCCTAACCTGCGTATCAAGGTGAAAGAAGAAATTGACAAGATGCTGAATTATGGAATCATTGAGCCCATTGAGGAGTCAAAGTGGGTTAGCACTATGGTGATCAATATAAAGAAAGATGGAAGAATCATGATTTGTGTGGATTACATGGAATTGAATGCTGTATGTGTAATAGATCCTTTTCCCATACCATTTTTTGAAGAAATATTGGAAGGCATTGTAGGGTGTGAAATCTAATCCTTTACTGATGGATTTTCTAGATATCATTAGGTAAGGATAAATAAAGAGGATCAAGAGAAGACAACTTTTACCACTGAGTGGGGAAGTTTTGCATACATTATTATGTCATTTGGATTAAATAATGCACATATAGTATTTTTCTACATTGTTGTGCAGACATGCCAGAAATTTATTCACAAGTTCTTGCAGGTTTATGTGGATGATTGGATAGTCTATGGGCTTGTGAAATATCACTGTGATAATTTGAGGCTTATGTTTGAGAGATGCCAAAAGTTTAGAATCTCTTGAAACATTAAGAATTGTGTTTTTACTACACCTTTTGGGACTTCACTAGGGCATATCATCTGTAAGGAAGGCTTGTTAGTGGATCTTTCCAAGGTTGTTTTTATTTTGGGTTTAGAGGATCCTACTAACTAGAGAGAGGTACATAGATTCTTAGGGCACACAGGATATTACAAGAAGTTCATCAAAGGTTATGCCAAGATCGTTATTCCCTTGGATGAATGATTGAAAAGCAAAGGAAAGTTCCATTAGGGTGAGGTGCAACAATGCACGTTTGAGACATTAAAGGAAAGAATTACTACAATGCCTATTTTGTGATTTCCTTCATGGACTAAGCCTTTTCATGTGCATGTGGATGCCTTTGGCATGGCCATTAGCATAGTATTGGCCTAGCCTAGAGAAGGGATTGTTGATCATCCTATTTGCTTTGCAAGCAGGAAGTTAACCCCATTAGAATAGAATTACACTACTATAGAGTGAGAGGCATTGTCCATGATGTATGTGCTGTATAAATTTTGATAGTGCTTACTAGAATTACCTTTCATTGTATATACAAATCACATGGTATTGAAGTACTTGGTGAAAAATCTTGTTTTTTAGGGGCACATATGCCATTGGATATTGTTTTTTTAGGAATTTGAATTTACAGTTGTGGTGAAGCTAGGAAATATTAATTATGGACCAGCTCATTTATCAAGGATTAATACAGGTGAGGATGCAGAGAGAATTGAGGACACAATGCCAGATGTATAGCTATTCAAATTGAATTGTACACATTTTTACTTAGAGGATATTGAAATATTTTTTAGAACAGATGTGGCACCTAAAGGGATGAAGGCTTTAGAGAAGAAGAAAATTTCCATTTATGTTGTGCCTTAGATGGTGATTAAAGGAGAGCTATACAAACTAGGATGGGATGAATTTTTACACCGATGTATACCTAAGCATAGCGTGAAGCCATTATGGAAGAATATCATGGGGGAATTATAGGTGGAAACTATGCAGGGGATGCCATCATGTGAAAGATTTATTAGTAGGAATTTGGTGGGAAGCATTGTATAAGGATTGCAAAGAATATTTTAGGGCCAGTGATCACTGTCAATGACTTTGAAATCCTAGGCATATAAATGAAATGCCTTTAAGGCATATTGCTAGTGAAAAACCTTTTTAGAAGTGGGACATTGAATTTTTGGGTCCTATTTCCCCACCCACGCGCAAGACTGGATAACGCTACATCATAAATTATATAAATTATATTACAAGGTGGGAAGAAGTAGTGCCCGCAAAGGATTGTATGACAACTATAACAACAAGGTTTCTCTGGAAAAATATTATTAGTAGGTATGGATGTCCACTAAGTTTGAAAAGTGATAGGGGTACTCATTTTCTTAATGAGACAATTAGAATACTATTAGTAGAATTTATGGTAGCACACCCTAAACCAACACCCTATCACCCTTAGTAAAATGGAACTACTGAGGTGTTCAACAAGATATTAAGCCATACCTTGACTAAAATTTTTGATGTTGGAAGGAAAGACTAGGATGATAAAGTTTTTGCTGTAATTTGGGCATACAGGACAACCTATAAGATGTTGAATAAGCCCACACCATTTTAGTTGGTGTTTGGAACAAAGGATGCTCTACCATTAGAATTCATGTTACCTTCTTTGTGTATTACACATGAAGGAGGTTTTGTTGATGAGAAAGCTATTGAAGAGCGCATTGTCAAACTAATTCAGTTGGATGAGAGGCGCGCTATAGCCAGATGGAGTCAGAAGCAAGAAAAGGCCAGGTAAAAGGCATGGCATGATAAACACATTAAGAATAATATGCTTGAAGTTGGACAAATGGTTCTTCTTTATGACTCAAAGTTCTTGCACCACCCTAGAAAACTTAAAGTGCGTTAATTGGGACTGTATATTATAAGGTATATACTTGATTCAGGTGCTTTCCAATTAGAGGCACTAGATAAGACACAGTTGCTTTGTTAGTTCAACGGGAGTAGGTTGAATTCCTACTATAAATAAGGCTTCTTGGTGTTTGTAGTAAGGCATTATTATCACTTAGCTTAGATTCCCTTAACGCATTTCCTTTATATGTTTGTTTTCATCCTTGCTATTTTTTGTAAATTTAGTTCAGTGTTTTGTGTAATAAGTGCACTTGCATGCCAGAAGCTAATTACTATCTAAGTGTTTTCATGTGTAGAGGACCGCACATACCCTTAGTGTTGGGTGTTTCAAGAAGAATAGTCTAGTGCCTTGTTACAGATTCTAGTGTATGGTAGAAGAAAATTTATAGGTTCTCGGAGAAAAGAGGGTTTAAAGAAAACATAGATTTGAGAAGATGTTTTAAAGAAATTACTTGTATTGAAGACCACACGTAGGAAGGTGAATTCTCAGTGTAACATGGGGGAGGATACAACATTGGAAACTACTTCATGAAGGGCACAATGGATAAGTAATTTGGCGCATGGAGGCACGTGTAAGTAGGACTATGGCTAGTATGTGGTGGGTGTGCTAGAAGGTTATGAATGAGGAACATAAAATTTAGGTGCTGAAAAGCATGAAGGTGGAATTAATGTCACGTATGGTGGTAGTTGGTAATACTTAATGTGAAGAATTTTTGAAATTTTCTATAAGGTCGGCATTTGTAACATTATTTTTATCTTGCATTGCATAGAATTGAGATTTAAGTGATGGTGTATGTGCTCCTAGGTGGGTTCGTGTAACTAGGGTTCGAGGAAGGAAAATTTGCAGCCAGGGTTTCATGGATCGAAGGGTATGGTTCACATTTGAGGTAAAAAGATGATAAATTGTAAGTTACAGAACATCCCTATTAATAAAAGAGAAACCATGGCACCACGATGAGCTCTAGTTGTTGAGGTAGAGGTCGAGGAATTGGTGGAAGAATGGTTGGTTGAGATGTTGTACCATGAAGGAGTGATTGAAGGACAAAAATGGATGAAAAAGATAAATAGGTGCAAAATTTATAATTTCAATCATCATGCTAATAAAAACATGAAGGATATCACCACCAAGACTATTCGTAAGACCAATTGGAGGACAATGGATGGCACTAGGGTTTGGGATGAATATGTAAAGAGATTTATTGAAAGTGTAGGCATCATGCAACTCATCGAATTACCATATTTTGGGAAGCCTAAGAAGTTATACTAGTGGCTCTTGTCATAGGTACATGATGATTTTTTCTATTTTGTGGGAAGAAGGATTGAGATTACTGCCAAGCTGATTGGAAAGGTAACTAGGTTGCATGACTCAGGATGAGAGATTACTGGAGACTTATCTGATGATGAAGATATTGATGCAACGACCTCTGAATTCAAGTATAAGAAAGGGGCCGAGCATTCAAAGTCACAAAATAGAGAATATGACCACTAGGATAAAGACGCATCTGGCGGGATGTAATTTAGGTGCCTCAAAACATTAGACAGAGTTAAACCAATGTTGGATACACATAACGTATACGATGGTAAGAAATACCTACTACAACATTACGAGTTACATTGTAGAGAGTCTAGTGGTGGAGGTGCACATCCAAGTGAACAAAGGTGATAAAATTACTTGAGTTGATATTCTTCTTTTACTTGTATTTAGTGAAATTTGTGTGCCCGATGGGTAAAAGGAGAAATTTTGGGAGTTCCCCATGGAGCACAAGTCACCTTCAAAGAAATTTGTGAAGTATACATTGCATGACTCCATATAAAATACCTATAAGGAGTGACATGAAAAATGGTTCAGGAGGATGCGTTAGGCGTTCAAAGGAGAATGACACATCCCAAGCGTGCTTCCTACAATGTTGGATGGGCAAGATGAGTTTGCTATATACCAGCACTTTAGTTTGGGAAGATACTTCATGAAGACGAGTGAGAAAATCCCATAGTGTAAGTCACCCTTCACCTTTACTATGCGTTACTTTAAGGATTCTGTAAATAGGTTGCATAACACACGTAAGCTATAGTTTGACAGTGATAAGGTCAACATGAATATTCATATCCTATGTAAGACTTATGCATGGAATAATAGGAAAGTATACGTAGAAATGATTGAGACAGATAATATTGATATAACTCCAGAGACCTTGGCCATGGGAAAATTGAACCGGTGCACATTTTTGTGTATCTAAGGCCACACTTTAAGGATGGAATGGTACTTGCAAGGGAGGATATATCTTTTCCTAAGCCTCCAAAATAAAAAAAATGGTGGGCACTAGGAAACCAGTTGAAAATGTGCCCCCAGGTAGGAAGAGACGGTACCTGAGGGCTTGGAGAATGTTTGTGTAGGAGAAGAACAAATAGACAGTATAAGGATGGATCATACCATAAAAGTGTTGCGTAGGAGAAGAAAAGGCACCTACTGGCGCTGGACCATCACAGCTAGTCAGGAGATCACCGCATTTGAAACTAGTGAAAAATGTCGAAGGAGAAAGGAAGACCCACCAAAATAATATTTCAGTCAAAGATAGCGAGGACAAAAAGGCCTCACAACAGAGTGCAAAAACTAATGTTGCTACCCTAATCTTGGAAGTGAAAGAATACAAGGAGGTAGGTAGAGATCAACCTACGTATGAAGAGGATTCCCCCTGTAGAAGCACAAGAGGTTATGTAAATGAAAGAAACATTAGTTGAGATACTGAGATAATCATACGCCCTACATGTGCAAATAAAGAAAATGAGGAAGGGGAGGAAGTGGAGCATAATGTGGGCACTAAGGTAGAGAAGAATGTGGACACTATTATAGAGGAGAATGTAGGCAAGCATGCTAGTGAGCAAAAATAAGATGAGGGGTTACAAACACGAAACCTTGAATATGCTGATGATCCCACCAAGATAATTTTCACTATGTTCTAGAATACCTTGCCTAGGGAAAAATTATATGGTTGGAATTTGATGGACCCAGACATGGTGACCACATGCACTTATAAAAAATTTTCATGGAGCATACATAATCACATGGATGATCCTAAATTTGATGTTTGTAAGGAGTCTTGTGTATCACGGAGAATGAAGAGGGTACCACATACCCACCATATCACCATCAAGAAACCTAAATTCTCGGATGAGCAGGTAAGCAATGCTTTGGTTGAAGTGTCTATAGAAGTTACACACTATAATATTGATTAAGTGGAAACTATTTGGGCCTTATTGGATGATAAGAAAGATAAGGACACTAAAATCAAGTGCCTGATGGAGGAGAAAGATAATAATGAGGAATAGGTGCAAAAATTTCTTAAAATGGTATAGCAAATTTGATATGAGATTATTAAAAAGAGGCCATATTTGCAGGATAAGGTTGCAGAAGATTTTCCATCCTCTCTACATTATTTACGCACAACAGTTCACTTGATACTAGAGGAGGGACCCAAGAACATGCCAAAACCTAAGGATGCTGTAGAGTAGGCACAAAAGGCCAAGGTGTCGGTTGCGCAGAAAATTACAAGTTATGAAGCGTTACCGTAGACCATAAAATATGAAATTAAGAAGGAAGATTTGACCTTGAATCTGTGCATGACCCTTGACTCAATTATAAATAAAAGGACCATTGAAGAAGATAATGCAGTCCTCAAGGCTTTAAACAATGAAAAATCACTTGAGAATGGAAGAAAAACAAAATACAATGCAAACCTCCATGTAATCCTTTAGTGAAAACCTCAGTAAGGTTGTAGAGACTTCGTCTGTGGAACCTTGTAAATGGATGTGGGTGCTCTTGAATATTATCCAAATGTGAGTACAAATGCTATAGAAACAAATACTTTGGCATGGACATTTAGCATAATTATTGTACTTAAGATTCAAGAGGATTTGCAAGAGAGTAAGCATGTAATTTATAGAGGTAGAAGTAGTTGGAAATTAGTTAAACACGGTTGAATGCTCATGCTAAAAATAACATTGGAGGAGGTTATAGTAGTGCCGAGGAAATAAATGAATTAATTACAGAAGTTACATCTGTGAAGGTGGTTATACATGCAATTCAATTGCCCCCACCTTTCTAGGATTCTAGAAGTGCAGTTAACTAGGATAAGGATAGGGAGTCTAAGTGGATGTTGACCTAGTGGCAATTGACTAAGATGTGCACACACTTAATTAATTAATCATTTAATTAATAAATGATAATTAAATTAGCTAAAGGGGTACTAGGGGTATATGAGATTAATTTAATTAATCCAAGGGGTATAATGTGTATGAATTAATCAATTTAATCAATTAATCACAAATGGGTGAATAACAAGGTGCATTAGGATAACACTAGGAACAAGTGCAAACAGGTGTGTAATTTTGGGGTGTCTACATTTTTCTCCTCTTTAAAGTTCTATTGCAAAGTAATGGTGCTTTAAAGATAGTAAACACATGCAGATCGTTGAGCGGAAAATTGTGAAGCATGAGGATGCCCCAACAATCAGAATAGAAGTGAAGCATTTAGATGCCTCAACAAGTAGAATAGTAGAGGAATACCCCCTTAAGTGGGTGGATGACACATCAAGGAGGTGGAAACCCACTTGATAGGAAGGAAAACAAGGGATTGGAACAAGGATGGGAAAGGACTGTATTCATAGCATGAACGTTCATTTGGAGAATAATTTTAGAATAATCTTATTTTTTTGCTATTGCACAATACAGTTGTCACCATGATTATAAAAGAATCAAGATGGCTAACCCAGATGCACATAAACAAACAAACACAACACATAAAATATTAAAAAGGAAAACAAACCCAATATACAAAGTAGATGCCAACATTAGGGTTATAAATGAACCAAGATGTAATCACACTACTTGTAAATGGTCCAAAAAGTAAACACCAATAATGCAACACAAAGTCATAAAAGAAGACAATCAACTATGCCCCTAATGCATGCCATAATGATGATTAAGTAGATACAAATGCTCCCAAGTGGGAATATAATCAGTCTGGAAGAGTGGAGTTAAAGATACTCCTTATGACACTCTTGTTGAATCTGTTGTGTAAATGATCAAAAATAAATTGCCTCAGACAAAGTTGTATCGTGAAGAAAAAAACAATTTTGTGACTTTCCCCATGCAGAGTTAACATATCATGCAAAGGGAAGAAAGTGATAGTTGTAAGATCGAAATGATCACTAGGGCAGTAGATAAAGGTATGAAATTTATCAAGATTGTATTGAGATGTTGAATGATTCACTTTAAGGGTTTTCCAATTGTAATATTTATGTGATAAGTGAATGTTTGTTCGAATGTTTGTGATTTTTTAATTTGTTTTTGGATTTTTGAAATATTTGATTTTTTTGGATTTTGAAAATTTTGGAAGGAATTGAAAATACAAATGCAAATAAATCACAAGCAAACATGAATACAAAGCAAAAAGGAAAATGATCCATGGCTTAAATAAACCACGAGAAAAACACAACACAAGCAAATGACAAAAAGATACAAAACAAGCAATAGAAACAAACCCAATATGAACAAGAAGGATCCAAACAAAATTTATATGTGAACTAAGATGTAAACAAATTTCCTGCAATTGGTCCATAAGTGCATTCTAGATACACATAGTACTGGTTATTCTAACTAACAAATATAAGAAACTAAGCTAAGAATATACAAAACAACACTCCATATGTACAAACTTTAAACACGCAAATACAACAAACAAGTTAGTGAACAAAACACACCAATGTTAAATACTAACAAGCAATATATAATATAACAAAGCTCACAACAATAATTTCCAAAGACTTTCTGAGTGTTTTATACAATGAAGAAATGAACAAATGTCAAGTTTCCCCCAAGAGAAAGCCAAAGTTAAGTGATGTCCCTAAGAAAAGTTACATTGCAAAGAGTGGCTTGATCGATTGGAAAATATGATTGGGAAAAATTAGATGAAGAAAATGGCGAACAAAATTACATAGTCGCAAGTGTTTTTTTTTTTGGAAAACATTTTCGAAACATTTTGTATGTTTTTTTTGTATTTTCTGAACTATTTTATATTGTTTTTGAAGTTTTGTGAAGCGTTTTTTGAATGTTTTTGGTCTTTTTGGAATTTTGAACCACACGCCAAAGAAAAGGGAAAAGGAAATTCCTAACTCAAAACCAACATGCTACGTATGAAGGAAGTGAATGAAAGCATAATGGAGGGAAAATGATAGTGGTAGAAAATGGCAATGCCAACCTAACAAGGAGAACATGCGACACACGGTGAGGAGAAAAGTTACACGTGGGAAACAAAGTGAAATGATGAAACAGGTGGATGCACTGATATGCTCCCAGCACAAGAGTTGCTCTTTAGACACTCAAGAGTATAAATTCTTCAAATGAATGGAATTCATAGGCTCCTTCACCTCTTTTCCATCCTCAGTATACATTTTGTATGCGCCAGATCCAAATTTAACAGTTATAACATAAGGACCCAACCAATTAGGCTCAAATTTTCCCTATTTTTCTCATGGTTTAGTTGTGTTCTTCTAATTTTCCTTTAGGACTAAATCACCAATTTCAAACTATTGATGTTTGATCTTGTGATTATAATTATGATGTAGCCTATTTTTATATACTTGCATATGCTCTAAGGCATGAAGGCGTCTCTCATCTAGTAATTCCATCTCTGCAAGGTGTGCAACATGGTAATCTTCTTCATGAATGAGGTGATGAAGGGAGACACGAAGTGAAGACAATTCAAATTCAATAGGTAATATGGCTTCAGATCCATATACTAGGGAGAATGGAATATATTTTGTAGGATTATAGAAGGAAGTACAGTAGGCCCAGAGGGTGGGATACAACTGTATATGCCAATTACGTCCATGATTATTGACTGTCTTTTCTAGAATGGATTTGATAGTCTTGTTTGATGCTTTGGATTAGCCGTTGCATTGTGGATAGTAGGGTGTATCCCATTTTAGGTGGATATTATATTTTTTAGCTAGCTCCTTGAGATCCTTATTTTTGAAAGAACCGCCATTGTCAGTGACAATAGTTGCAGGGATGCCAAAATGCCAGATAATATGGTTGAAGATGAATTTAGAAATATTACACCCAGTAACATAGGTAAGAGGCATAACCTCAACCCACTTGGTGAAATAATTAGTGGCAGTTATAATAAATGTGTGGCCATCAAAAGATGTGGGATTTATTTTTCCAATTAAATCGAGTCCCCATTTTGAAAAAGACCAAGGTGGAGTAATGGGCTGCAAGGCTTGGGATGGTGCATGAATGAGATTATAGTGTTTTTGGAAAGCCTGACATTTATTCACAAATTTGTAGACATCTTCCTCCATTATGTGTCAGTAATATCCAATGCGCAAGATCTTCTTTGTAATGACCATTTCACTGGTATGTGCACCGTAAATATTTGAATGTACTTTAGCTAACGTATGATTAGCTTCATACTAATTGAGACATATTAAGAGATTCCCATCATATCCTCTTCGATACAAGGTGTCAAAAATAAGGGTGTAACACAAAACATGTTGTGCTAAGGATCTTTTATTAGTTGAATGAAAATTATGAGGGTAGGATTTGGTTTAAATGAAGGTATATATATCATGGTACCAGGGATGATCAGGACTAACAATCTCACAAACCATGGTGGACTCAGGAAATTCGTATGCGGGCACCAAAATATGTTTAATGAGGAACTCATTGTGAGTTTTATTAGTGTCGAATGAAATAAGGGAGGTGATAGTTGCCATGACATCCACTGATTTGTTTTGTACACGAGGAACTTGTTCAAAATTAATAATCCAAAAATACCCTCTAAGGCTATCAACCATTAGTTTATATGGTAAGATATTTTCATATTTTACATGATATTCTTCATTAAATTGATTATGACGAGAAGAAAATTACCAAAAAATTTCAATTCTTACAAGTGCCATGAGATAACAAACCCTAATCTTGCTATCAATGCTTCATACTCTGCTATGTTATTTGTGCAAGGGAAGCTAATATGATAAAATTTAGGTACGAGGTCTCCATTGTATACACAAGATGATTCCTACTCCAAAACTATGGATGTTGCAATATCCATCAAAGAATAATTTCCATAAGGGTGTTGCTTCTATGTACAAAAGGTATTCATATGGAAATTCAAAATTTAACGGCTGTGAACCTAGAAATGGTGCTCCATCGAGTTGATCTACCAGTGCTTGACCTTTGATAGATTTTTGATTGAAAATTTCAATGTCAAATTCACTGAGTAGTGAAATTTAGCTAGACATTCATCCTATGATGACTGGTCTCAAAAGTAGGTAATTAAGAGGATCAACCCTTGAAATTAGCTTGGTGGTATGATTTAGTAGATAGTGTTGTAGCTTGCAAAAAGTATAAGAAACCACTAAACAATACTTTTCAACCTACGAATACTTGGTCTCATGTTCAAGAATAAATCTACTCAAGTAAGTCATAGCTTATTCCTGACCTTTATCATTGTGTTGCACCAATAATGCCCCAATGACATGTTCTGTTGTATATGTATATAAAAACATAAGCTTATCCTGTATAGGCGGCATGAGCACCAATGGAGATGCCAAGTATTCTTTCAATTTTGCAAAGGCATCTTGACAGTCTTGTGTCCATTTGAATTGGACATCCTTCTTAAGTAGCTGGTTGAAGTGATGGAACTTATTTGCCAATTAAGAGATAAAACGATGAATATACTTTATTTTTCCTTGTAGGCCCCTTAGTTGTTGAAGGTTCTAAGGAGGTGGCATATCTATTATAGCTTTGACCTTGGTAGGGTCCACTTCAATTCCTCTTCATGAGACAATGAATCCCATAATTTTTCCTAAAGTGACACCAAAGACAAATTTTTTTGGATTAAGGTGAACCTTGTACTCCCTTAACCACTCAAATATACACCTAAGAACTATTGGATGATCCACTCTAGTCTTTGATTTAGCAATAATATCGTCGACATAATCCTCCATTATGTCATGAATAAGGTCATAGAAAATAACAATCATGGCATGTTAATAAGTTGCACCATCATTTTAAGGCCAAAAGGCATGACCTTGTAACAAAATGTCCCCTATGGGGTTGCAAAAGTTGTTTTATGTTGGTCTTCTTTGGGAATTTGAATTTGGTTATACCTAGAAAAACCATCCATAAGGGATAACATCTCATGACCCACAATATAATCAAAAATCATGTCAATATTAGGAAAAGGGAAGTCATCCTTGTGACATGCCTTATTAATGTCACGTAAATCTGTACAAATATGGATTCCTGGGGTCTTATTTACAGCTCGTTCCATATTAGATATCCACTATGAGTAGTCAATGCACCCTATGAAGCTCGTATCCAATAATTTTTGTAGTTTTTCCTTACAAAGAAATGCGACATTGGGATGCATTTTACGTAGTTTTTTCTTTACAAGTTTAACATTTGGGTGCACCACAAGGTGATTAACCACAAGAGAAGGATCGATGCCTGACATATATTTGTAAGACCAAGCAAATACATCCTGAAACTTTATTAGAAGTTTTGTGAAGGATTTGATTTTAGTTTGTAATAAACTGGCATCTAGTTGTAATAATTTTGGTTGGTCTTCAGTTTCAATGTTGATGGTTGTCGTCTCTTCTACCAACAACTTAGAAGTGTTGTTATCTTGAAATGATGCTGTAGGCTTTTGTATATTGCTTGATATTTATAGATCCAAATATCCTCTCTCTAGTTCCTTTGAAATGTTTTCACTAAGATATGCATCCTTTTCCTTCTTTTTATTTTTCATTTTTTTCTTCTCGTATAACGCCTCAGAAAGGTTTTCACTATGCGAGAAATAATTTTTCTTTTTCCTATGTTTAATTTATTTTTCTTTAGGACTAGATATTGTAAGTTATTCATTGAAGTAGGTGGTAACATCAAGGTTTATATTGAAACCCTTTTTGTAATCTGACAAGGGAAAAGGGTCTCAAGCCTCGAGGAACTCCTAGATGGCCTCATTGTTTTGAAAGAGGTCCATGGAAATATAACACTATTTTTCCTAATTAATGAGGGAAGGATAAACACATCAAGGGTTCAAACGGATAAGTATTCAAGGAAAATTGTAGTTTCAGATAGATCTTTGAAGAGGCTATGTGTGGAACTAGTATCAGCTTCGAAATATGAGTCCTCATTCCTAGGTAATACATCCAAGACTATAGGCCTCTTCTCATATGTCTCATATCCTAAACCATATGTGTAAAGATTAGAATTCACATTCATACGTTAAAGAACACCATGTCCTTGTGGGACAAGGCTTCTTCGTTTCTAGATCATGTTTTTCATCATTCTATGGTCCTTGGTGTAATAAGTGGGTTCATAGAATTATGCCATCATGTCTTTATATAGCGAAGAGCCATTAGAGATTAAAATATTTTCATCTTCTAGATATAAAGATCGTCTCCAAAGAGTGTTTCTGAGATAGTAAGTGGGAGGTTCTCATAGATGAGGAGCATTAGAATGCCCATAGCTGTGAGGTGATAATAGGAGTTTTCCAACAAGAAATTCATCATCAAGTGTGTACTCACCTAAGCCTTTACGAGAGATTGTAACTTTAGGTGACACCTTAGATGTAGATGCTTCAGAGGAAGACATGGAAGTATGAGGGATCAATATTATATCAGGGTCAATATGGTTGGTAACAATAGAAGTTGCGCTAGATCTAGTTGTGCTATCAACAAATGGATAATAATTTTCTTTTTTGTACCGTGCTTCGAAAAACTTACAGTATTCAAAGGGGTCAACATTACCATGCAAGGTGAACTCTTTGCCATTATGTGGAAAATTTATGCATTGATGGAAGGTGGAAGGTAGTGCATGCATCACATGTATCCAAGGTCTACCCAGAAGAAGATTATATGATATTTCTTCATCAAATACATGACATATAGTGTTGAGGAGCTGCGTGGCTACTTATATGAGAAGATTGATGGTACCACATGACTAGTGCTCGGTATTATCATAACCATGAATGATAATGATATTAACATCTAAGTCATCTATTTTATGACCAAGGTAGTGAAGCATTTTTATAGAGCATATGTTAAGAGCCGCTCCATTGTCGATAAGAAATCGCTTGACCTTATGGTCTATAACGTAGGATTTAATGTACAAGGTGTTATTGTTAATTAGATTTTGGTTCAACATATCTTGAGGGCCAAAATATAGTATAGCATTTTCAGGCATAAGGTTTATGATCATACCTTAAAATTGTTGAACATTGAGAGTATGGAGAACACATGATTCATTTAGATCACAAGTGAGAATATCTTGAAATCTAGGTGACTCTTTTAACAGTTCCATTAGAGAGATATGTGCTAGTGTAGTTGTTAATTGTTTGATGAAGTCATACTGACCAAGATTAGGAGATTTGGCATTAGTTTTTGAATTTTGATTCAAAGGAGCTCTTGGTTTAGACATTTGAGGTTTCGTAGAAGACGTAGAAGGTTGGTTTTCCATGGGAACCCACATATTCCTTTGGCATGTGGTCAACACATTAATCAAAGGTTTAAATTTAATGGTCACCATTGTAGATGGTAATTCCTCAATAAATGAGATAATTGAACTGAAATTAGTGTTATTGGTAGAAGAACCTTTGTTAGTGTTTTTATCGTCACCGCCATGTTTGGGAAATGGGTTTGAGAAGACTTTAAGATTTTTTTTGGGTGTTTTATTTGGTGATGGTTCTTCAACAATGATATCTTCAATATTAATGAGGTCTTGGACAAAGTGATGTAAGCGAAAGCATCGATTAGTTGGGTAACCATTAATGCGATGAAAATCACAATAAGTATAAACTTTATACCAAGTTGGCTTGGGTTCTTCCACAACCCAAGATCTGGTGATGGGATAGGTAACCACGTTTACATTAATGAGTTATTGGTGGAAACTTGATAGAGGTTCTCCCAAAGGAGTGAAACAATGTTTCTTAGAATCAAGAGAGGAGAAAACCTCTTTGCTAGAAACAACAAGAGGTTGTTTACCTTTATTTGGTCTAGTCTGAGTGTTTTGGACGTTGTGGACATTACAGTTTTCTGTAACACCATCATTGACCATATTATAATTGTGGTTAACATGTTTAGATTTATATTGGTGAGAGATTAGGATGGTTACTGTGTTTCCCATTATCTTTTGAGTAAGGTTTAATCAAACCTTTTGTGACAAGGTATTTTTCAATCCGTGATCCTTTCACAATAAATTATTCAAAAGTATTAAGGAAATGCATTTGTATGTGAAAGGATAGCTCATTATTGAGGTCAGGTAAAAATATGCTCACAAGCTGTTTCTTAGGCATGGAGCATGGGAAGCGACTAGCAATCCCATGCCATCATTGTAGGAATTGTGCAAAGTTTTTGTTTTTTTGTTTTTTGGCATTACAAAAATCCATCATTGTAATTTTACAGTCTAGGTTTAATGAGAAATGTTTGATGAACATCTCTTAGAGTTCCACAAAATTTTGTATAGATCCCTTGGGGAGGTGTAGAAATAAGTCCAAGGCTTAGCCACCTAGACTTCATGGAAATAGACACATTAAGAAGACATCACTATAGGCCACCTCTTGACAATCCATATAGAACTCCTTGATATGGTCTCTAGGATCATTCTCACCCTTGTATTTGTACAATTTGGGAATCTCAAAAGATTTTAGAAACATGATGCACAAAATGTCCTTATTGAAGGGGTAAGGACACAATTCTTCAAAGTTGAAATGTTTGCATTGATGTTGCATACTTGAGATGTTTTCCTTCATCATTTTACATTTTTGGGAAAATGGGGAGTTATTCTATAATAAAGATAAGGAAACATCTCTTGTAGAGTTATTATCTTTGGTGTGTGCATTATAAATTTTAAATGAAGCATCACTAGTTTTATTTCACGCCTCATTGCTATGAGATTCATTGGTGGCTTTGAAATTTTAAATAAAAAGTTTCTTACCCATGTCATTAATTTGATTCATGAGGGATTGAGTGGGATCGGTGTCTAAATCAGTTGATTTTCCTTTGTTCTCTTCATCATATTTGTCTTTGTTTGATTCATTACCTTTGGTGTTGTTCGAGGTAGAATTATTTTGATCATCATTGTTTGTGTGACTGGGGCCTACCTCATTATCATTGTTTTTCGAAATGAAAGGTTCACCCTTATTAGGTGGTGGTTTTCCAAGTAATGTTTGTAGATTATCCTCATCAAAATAAGAGGGTAAGTTTTCTCCCATTTCAAGGACATGAAGCAAAAATTGGTCTTTATTCATATGTAAAATATTTTTGATGCGGGATTTTTCTTTGAGTGAGATGTCATTCTGATCATCCTCAGAGTTTTGGTCATTTTCACTATCACAATTTCCAAAAGGATTTCGATGTCATTTGTTCCTTCCAAAAGGACTATAATCTATGTGTTGTGTTCCCACCATTTTTAAAAGAGGGAAGGAACAAAAGAGAGATGTGAAAGATAACTCAACCCACAACAAATTGAATGCGATGATGGAAGAGAGGTATGTGATTAAGTTTGGTAATAACATGTCCCTTAAAAAAGTGAATGCTAATATAGGCAAGAAGTTTGTAAGATATAAACGATGCAACCATTAACAAAGTGAATGTCAAGATGGAAGCATGTGATTTTTTTTGATAAACTTGACCCTTGACAAAGTGAATGCCAAGATGGAAGAGTGGTTAAATGTGGTGAAGATTCTCATCCTATAAAAAGTGAATGTTGGAGGAGATTAATAGTGACAAAAGTCCAAATGTGTTCAAACTCTAACAATATGAATGCTAGAGTGGAGAAGTGAGGATAGATTTATTGCAAATGCACTCTACCACTTATCAAAGTGAATGCTAGATGGGAGGAGGGTATGAAAAAGGAGTCAAATATTATGTTTTGTGCTCAACCCTGAATAAAAATTAGTTAAGAAGGAAGAGGCTAATGAAAGGATAAGACTCAAATATTGATAACGTAAGTGTTGGGAAAAGTAGATACAATGAAGTGTCTAAAACAAAACAAATTATTTTGTCAAGTTAGAGACGTGAAGAAAGCAAACATATATAATTTAATGATGATAATGTCAAACTAAAGGATGGAAGAAAAGAATGAATATTAAGATGCGATAGAATTGAATTGTGAAAAATTGGAACACAACATTTTCAAAATGTCAGTCGTAAGATGAAAATGCTTAAGAGATGATATGGATATCCACAAATCAAGACTTAATGTTGAATAGAATACATAAACTTAACCTTTGGGAAATTTAATCCAAATTTTTAAGCCAAGAATGAAATGGGATATAAACTCAAAATGAGGTGAGTACAAAAGATAGAATAATTTGATGACAGTAAAAGAGGAATAATCAAATAAGTGAATGAGAATTCCCAATGAATGAAATAAGATCAAATGGAGAACATAATGAGGATGAAAAGATTGAAATAATGAAACAGAGATGAAAGTTATGAAAAGTGGGATTCTAAGAGTAAAATTAAAGATAGTGAATGACTGACGATGGAGAGAAAAGATGATGATAAAAATAAGTAATTTTCAAGTACAAATAAGGATAAATTTGGAGACAACAAACACAATAGAAGATGAACCCAAATAAGGAGTATTTGGGATTGCAAAAAGGAAGTGAAAAATAGTCGAAGTAAAGTGTACTTAGAAAAATGAAATGAGGATGGAAGTAGAATCCAAACAAGGAGTGTTTGGAAAATGACGAAAATATATGGTGTGAAAGATGGATCCCAAAAAAGGAGTGTTTGGGAAACAGTGAGTGTGGAACACTACTAAAAAAAAGAAAGAAAAAAAAAGAAGAAAATAGAAAAATAAGCTTTTGTTTAACTATTTGATTGTGGCCTCTACCTTAAATTGACTTGGATAATGTTTGGCTTTCTAGGTGGCTCTCTCAACTAGGTGTTAGCAGTATATAGAAAGTGAGCACGATGCTATTTCTAGCTGACAGATTTACTTTACCCCTTTGAAACCCTAAGCAAATATATTTCTCAGAATGAATCGCTCCAGGGTCGCCACTAAGGATATCCGTGAATCTAACTCACAAGGCTTTACTAGTCTAGTAGGATAAAAAAGTTTTCGTTTCATCTACCAATTCCCTCAATGTGTGGACTAATTTGAGGTACCTAGAACCATGAATTTTTTTGTAGCTTAAGGCTTATGCCAATGGGTTTTTTTAGTTAATCAGTCGAACCGTAGCTCTTAACCGAACCTGCAAATATATTGTTTTTAGTGTGGTGTATTTTTTTTATCTTGTGATCTTAATGTGGTTAGGTTGTACACCATTTGGCAACCTACAGTTAGTAGTTTTTGAGTGTTTTATCCACCTTTTTAAGAGTGGGTCCTGCAAGTAGGGATTAGAGAGTTTTTTGGAAGGAGGTAAAAAACAAAACAACATATGCAAGTTAACTGTTTTGATTTCCCAGATCGCTTATTAAGCATAAGGAAAGAGCATATGTGTGAATAACCTTGGATTAAGCAAAACATTAATTCCCTAAAAACAAAAAAGAAATAAATGACCATGTTTCTAATTCCCAAGATTGCTTAGAAAGTGTGAGGGAAGAGCATACATGTGATTGTTTCATGGTTAGTATCACAAAAACAAAAGAAAACAACAAATCAGAAGCATACAAAACATGGGAGAAATTATTAGTCTATGTAGGAAAATGATGAAATGGATGTAAAATGGCTAAAAAAGTGAGAAAAAATTTGGTTGGAAACGTCCAAGAACCCTATTTGAGAAACTTCCACAGTTCTTTATGGTTTCAAAAAAGATGGAAAAGAACACGGAAGAAGCATCCAAATGAAATAAATCCCCAAAAACACACGTAAGACCTGCAAAAAATGAGATTCATGATTAGTTTATTGGGGGAAAAAATTGCATATAAAAGTCTAAAATTAATTACTAAATGAAATAGAAGCTAAGGTTAAAAATAAAATATAATCTAAGGTGAGAAAGAAAACATAATCCAAAATTTGAAATAAGTTAGAAAACTTAAGTAAAAGAGAATCTAAAGTTAAGAAAGAATATAAACTAAAGTTGAAAGTAGAGTGAAAGCATACACTACAATGTAAAGTCATAAACAAAATAATAATAAATAAATAAATGTAAATCCCTAAGGAGAAAAGCATAGGATAAACCTAATAAAAAAAATGGTTAGTAAAATTAATCTAAACACCGAAAAACCTAAAGTGAAACAAAGAAAAACAAAAATCAAACAAAAATTGATTACATTTCAAAGGTGAGGGTGAGTATGCAGTGTAGGGTTGATGGATCGATGATGGCGAGATGGATCTAAGTCAGGAGGGATTACGAGAGGGGTGGGGGTGCACCAGGGCGGTGTGGATTAGGGTGAGTCACTAGGGCTCACAGGGTGTGCATTGGGCACTAAGGAGAGTTGGAGCAGGGTAAGATCAAGCTCACCGTGGAGTGGGTGTGAGATTTGGGGAATGGGACAAAGAAGTCTAGGGATGGGAGTGAGCCGTGAGGGAGAAGCATTGGGTAGTAAGGGATCAAGTAGTTAGGACTGGGAGGGGTGAGTTAAGGTATTCCAAGAGATTTACGGTTAGGGAAGAGAATGGGGAATGTGTGGTGAGTTGGGTCAGGGTAGGCAAGTGGAAGGGTAGAGGAAACTAGGATGAGGTTGGTGTGGGATAACTCGGTCGAGTTGACCAAGCTGGGGAAGGGGAGAGGTAAGGGGGTGGGGGGAGTAGGGCTTAGGGTTTGATTTTTTTTTGTATTTATTATATATATATTAACTAATATATTTCTCCTGTGTAGGTTTCCAAATAGAAAAACAGTAAAAATATTTTTTTTGTTTTTTTTGAATTGTTGGAAATCCTATTTTTTTGGTAAATTTTTTATAATAAAAACTGATTGTTGTGCTTTGATTTTGCAGGTTGTGTAGAAAAAAAATGAAGAACATAAATGTGTAAACTGGAAGAAAACAACAATGCAGATAAATTCATAAATTGATAAACTAAAAGAGAAGCAAATTTTAGCAAATTCACAACTCCTTCCTGCAAATGTAAACCAGTAAACAATGGTAATTTCCCAATTAACATGTGAAATCTGCACACAAACAAGAAGTTTTTTGTAAAAAAAATAAAAACTCAGGAATAAGAAATGAAACCAAAAATGAAATAAAATGGGGTGCGAGTCCCATCGTGCATGCCAAAATGTAAACAACGAAAAATCACCTAAGAATGGAAGATAAAAAAAATACAATGCAAACCTCTCTGTAACCCTTCAGTGTGTTGGTTGTCAAATAAGGACTTTAATGAAAGAAATAGTCAAGGGACAGAAGTCCCTCCTCTTTAATGGGAGAGGTTCCCTTATTTAAAGGCCAAAACCTATTTACAAATGTACAACGTTTAGTTTTAAAGAGGAACTCTGATATCATGGAAGTGTTTTAAATGACAGATTATCAATACAAAGGGACAAAATAACTAGGTAGTGGGAAAAGGAAGAGTAGCATTCTCAGGAAATATAGATAGAAAAATAATTCCTTATAAATGCTGAACTAAGATCATATAGAACAAAATCATTTAGTTAAAGCCATAAGATGTTATTTCCTAGACACAAAGTTCCAGAGATGACATCCACAAGAATACAAAGCTTCTTGATGTAAAAGAGATTAATGATTCAATAATTTTAACAGATAGGAAAGAATGAATAACCACAGATAGAAACAAAAAGAGAAGTCTTCTTGTATTGAAAGCTTTTTAACTCTTTACACTTTTCCAAAATAGTCAGAGTTCCAGCCCCTTAGAATGGCATGGAGAGCTCATTATATAGCTTACAAATTAGTTACACTTGGTAACCGTTTCTTTTAACTAAAAGATTAATTAAGGAAATGTTCAATACAATATCCTTAATTAATTTACAAGGAGCTCAAAACTTAAAAATAGGAGGAAAAGACAAGCCAGAAGAAGAAACACCCGATTATGTCTGAGGTGGGCCCACTGATTTGAGGATCCGATATCTAAATTTCTTCAATGCTTTAGCTATCTCCATACCTCGCGGGATTGTTGTGTTAGTAGTGGCGTGAGACCAAGTGCCTAAACATTTTTCCATATCTTTATCAAACTCGGTATGCTCCAGGTATTCTTTATTTTCCCGAGCAATTGCAAATTGACGGAAGCAAATGTCCTTTATCTTCTCTTTGGTAATTAATTCTTCTTTGAACAAGTCTTCTTTGACAAATGTTTCGATCTGAGCTTTGATATCTTGAAGAGAGCAAGGAACACCTGAAGTTTCATCATGAAAAATGCAATGAATATATTTAAAGGCAGAAGAAACACAAGTTTTGAAAGATTCTCCTTTTTTCCATACGTTATTTAATTCACCCAGTGCTTCTTCCAGAACCTTAATTTTCCATTCACACAGTGATAACCCATGCCTTGGAAAAGTTATTCTTGGCATCATCAAATAACACTATTGTCCAATAGGATCTTCTAATCAGCTTGGCCCATAAGGCGAAGATCTATAATACAACTAGTCCAAAGCTTTAGCTCTTTATCCATAAACCTTCTCAAGGAAGTGAGCTTCTGCTATAGATTAATCACCTTCTCATTGGCCTTGAAGGCTTCCTCAATGAAATTAAAGCCAACTATAATCATATCATCAACCATGGATTCTAAATCCTTTCCATAAGTAGAATAATTATGTATATCTTTAATGATCTAAACTTCATCCTGGTTGAGAATCATGGGGGGTGGAAGAGAAGCTAGTGGGGCAGGATCCAAAACCTTATCTTTGGCCAATAATGACTTGATAAAGTTGGAGAGAACTTGATTCTATTCTTCCAACTTTTCTATAGTTTTCTTTCCCTTCTCTACTCATTCATTAACCTTTGTCACTATTTCTTGAAGGTTATGAACCTCACTCTCAGGAGTGGATTCCCCCTATTGGGATTCTAGAAAGTACCAAATAAGAGACAAAGAGATCATGTTCTACCTTATCAACCTTGGGATTTGCAACCTCCACTAACTATCTGTCCTTGAGCATCAGTTGCTATCATTGAAGTTGTCTTGGGTCTCTTAGTTGGAGGAGGAGGAGTAGTTCCTAGTAAAGATGCTACAACATCAAAATTAGGCCCTATTATCCGAGTGGAAGATTTCCTCTTCCTGTTGTTAACCATGGGTTTCACGCTAGCAAAAAGTAGAAGAAGAAGAGGAAGGAAAAAGAGGCCCAAGAGCAAGTGAACTCATGGCACTTAGAATTATTGAACAATATTTCCTCTAATAGAGAAGTGGAGGGAGCATCAGGAGCTTCCTTTATAGAGGAGTTTGTAGTACTAGAAGGCTCTGCACTAGACATTTCCTTTTCCTTTTCAATAGTAACTTTAGGAGTTCCTACAGGATTTGGCACTTCACCATATTCACTCTCACTAAGAACAATAATATTCTCTATGGTCTTGAAGGTAGCTATGGATGCTCAAGAAGAGGTTCTTCATCAATTGGTTCTTGCTTAACCTCTATGATCTTATTTTGGTATACTTGAGTAGGAGTAGATGACTTAGGTTCTTTCACTGAGGAATAATGATGGCGTCTACTTAAGAACCTCGTGGTACTAGTTGTATGTGATTTGTTTCCTAGTGTAGAGGTGTCTCTGCAAGAAGATCCACCCTAATTCTTCTTGAACTCACAAACTTCCCTTTCCAGCGAAACTTTAGTTCTTACAAGAATAGGGGCCATGATCTCAACCAAATCATCTCTCTCTTTTTTGTACCAATCTAGATCCTCCAAAGGAGTGTGATTAATTGTTGTCTCATATTCAAAGCACTGTAAGTCCTCATCATCATCCTTAAATCCCTCAGGAACTTGGTAAATATTGAGACCTCTAATGTGTTGTAGAGATAATTTTCCATAGTGCCTTCGTCTGGCCTCAAAATCATCTGCAGAATCAGCCTAGTAGTCTTCAGTATCTGGCCTGTGATGATAATACATCCTAAGGTTCTGATCAATAAACTCATTCAGATCAAAGCAAGTTCTAGGTCTGAAGAAATGAATAGTGATAGAAGTAATAGCCCTTTGTACAATTTTGGGCATCCAAAGTTGTTTTACATGTAATAGTTTCCCAAAGAGATAGGGAAATGCAGGCTAGTGATCTTCTTGTCTTTACATGTCCAATGTAGCATATCAAGCTTTCTACATACTTCAACCAGAGCCATTTTATCACTGTAGAACATAGGGAGCTTGAGAGGTGTGCTTTCATAGCCAGCCAACCTGTTGTATGAATACCTCCTGTATTGGATAAAGAAAGACCCATACTTGGCTATGAGGTTCACAGCTTCATCAAAAAATATCCTAGTAGTGTTTACCTCCAAGAGCCTTACAATGTACATAGTGAAAGTGCCATTGACTCTTCTAAAATTATGATTGCTAGTTTCAAGGGTAAACTGAGGGCAATATGCATGAATAGGCTCATTCTTTTAGTCCTCTATGTAGGTGAAACTAAACCACTACTGGGATGCAGCCAGGGTATACATGAGATAAGAATTCATATAGAAATTCCTAGTCTATTGAACACTAGACAACTGCTCAGTCAAATTCATGCAAAACAATTTCAGCGCAATTAATGTTCTGCTTTCCCTTGTAGATGATGTTTATGAAGGGGAACATCCAGAAGTGAAACTCGTTGGTGGAAGGCAACCCCATGACATGGGCGAGAAAAATAATAAAGTCAGACAGTTCCTCATTAAAATCAACCCTGTATAATGCCTTAGAGAGTTGGGATGCTCCCTTCTTAGGGTTCTTTAACCATGATTTTTATTTACATGCCTTGTATGTGTCACTATCTTGGTCGAACAGGGTTTGAGCTTGGGCACGAGTGAGAATTATGGAATCCTTAGTCTCTGGAATGCATAGGGCAGTAACATCTAGTTTTTCGATTAATTCCCCATGCACATTGGTGAGTTCCTTAGTATCTTGGTTAAAATGGGATCCACAGGAAAACACAGTGTCTACACACTGTACCAAGATAGGGAAACCGGCCACGTATGCAAGTCCACTATCACTAGTCATTTGTGCCATGGGAGAAGGATTTGAGAATGTTAATCTGCCCCAAAAATCCTCAAAATCTAAGTGCCAAACCTCACTGTCTCCGATATTAGGTACAGAGGTCTCAATGGGTGACACAGGTTCGTGACCTTGAAACTTGATCTTTATTTTTGTAATGCACAGAGGAAAAGCATTTCAAGATCAAAATCGTGATGGGAATGCAAGGGGGAAAGGGGAACAAGAAAGCGACTCAAATGGTAAGGATTTAAGTAAGAGATGGCGAGTGAGAAATGTGAAAAATGTGTAGGAAATATTCCAATTAAATAACCATTTAGGAGAGAGAGAGAGAGTCATTAAACATGCATTAAATTTACCTCACATTGACTCAAAAAGACAATAAGTGGGAAAAGTGGAAAAAACTGGCCCGGATGGTCTTTGGTACATTTGGGACATGAGGGACGCGAGGACGCGATCCGACCGATGTGTGTGATGTTACAAAAGTGGGCCAAATGGGCATGAGTGGTCCAGGAACTTAGATATGTGAAATATAGGAGGGACGTGAGGACGCGAGGGACACGAGGACGTGATTTGGCTGATGCGCGCGATGTGGGGAAAGTGGGAACAGAAAGCCAGATGCATTTGGGATAGATGGGACAAAAGTATGTGAATTATCTCGATGCGACTGATGCAGGATGATCGGGTAAAAGGAAATCCGAGTGAACTTGGGACAAACGGGCCAAAAAGTTCTGAAAAATTTGAAAGTTAAGGATTTGTGGGGAAGCGACCGATCAGCGAACAGAAGGTCTAGAGGTACTTGGGACATGAGGGACAAAAATGTCCACCAGACCCGCAAGTCACTGAAAAGACTCCAAAAAACACAATTTTCACTACCTCTTCAAGTTTTCTCTTCATTAGAATATTACTAAAGGTGCCAACTCAAAATTTTCAAAATTCAAACTTACAAAAGAGGGGAAATTTTGAGAGGACAACACAATGTAAACCTTAGTAAGGTTTTAGAGACTTCATCTATGGAACCTTGCAAATCAATGTGGGTGCTCTTGAATATTCTCCAAATGTAAGTGCAAATGCTACAAACACAGATACTTTGGCTAGGAAATTTAGCAGAATTATTGTACTTAAGATTCAAGAGTATTTGTAAGAGAGTAAGCTTATAATTTATAGAGGTAGAAGTAGTTGGAAATTAGTTACATAGTTGAATGCAAATGCTAAAAATAACATTAGAGGAGGTTATAATAGTTCCAGAGAATTTACGGCCAGTAAATAAA
Organism: Taxus chinensis; assembly: GCA_019776745.2. Lineage (NCBI taxonomy): Eukaryota > Viridiplantae > Streptophyta > Pinopsida > Cupressales > Taxaceae > Taxus > Taxus chinensis. The sequence continues at coordinate 41,680,734 of CM034154.1, forward strand.
TTAATTACAGAAGGTGCATCTGAGAAGGTGGTTATACGTGCAATTCAATTGCCCCCACCTTTCTAGGATTCTATAAGTGCAGTTAACTAGGATGAGAATATGGAGTCCAAGTGGAATCTAAGTGGAGTCTAAGTGGATGTCGACCAAGTGGCAATTGACTAGGATGTGCACACACTTAATTAATTAATCATTTTATTAATAAATGATAGTTAACTTAGCGAAAGGGGTATAAAATTGTACTAGGGATTAATTTAATTAATCCAAAGGGTGCAATGTGTATGAATTAATCAATTAAACATTGTTAGGTTAATTTATGAATTATATTACCTTAAATATTTAATTATTTAATAAGGTAATTAGTTTATATATTGTTATAAAGTTTTATAACAATATTTGTCATATTATTGCATAGGTTATATTATTACGTAGTTGTAACAATTATTATTTATTTGTATTTAATTATAGTTGCTTCTCGGATGTATTTTGGAACTTATTGTGATTTTGGTTGTACCTGTGCAACCCTTTTATTTGTTTGTATATTGCTGTCCAATATGTATAAATATTGCAGCACTCCATTGTAATGATTGATTTCACATTAATAAATTATATAGGTTTCCGTCCCTATTTGTAAAATTACATTTGGTGTCACAGCAGGTTGAAGGATATTGGAGGATTGCAACAAATTTTGAGGAGCATTGGAGAAGCTTGTGCAAGAAAAAGAGAGCCAAGTTTGCCTCTGCAACTTCCTAACCCCATCCCATGCAATACCATCATCAAATTCATCAAAACTATATTTATTTATTGCAATTAAGGCTGAGGAGGATTGAATACACCAAGGAAGAGATTACAAGCTCAAAGGAAGGAATAAAATTGATCTAAGGCACCATACACACACAAAACCACCTTCATTCTCGCCAAAACCGCATGCCATTTTTTTCTCTTTGCTCGAATTTTTTTCTCAAAACCACCTTTCCCAAACTATGGTTTTGTAAAGAGGTATGGTTTTATAGTTTGGAAGTATTTAATTACAATTTACTCTTTATATATACTTGTTTAGCTTAGCCACCCAAGTGGCTAGCATAAGTTTTGTAAGACACTTCCCATCAAGAGAGGTCAAGGGGTCAAATCCCTTTCCCTCACCCGCTACCAAATTTGGTGGGACATTTAGTGGAACCACTAATTTTAGCGGTAAATTCAAATTTAGTTATAACTAACTTTAGCGAGAAAAACCCTATTTTAGGGAAACACTTTTTTTCCTCCACTATGTATATTTTTCCATTTTGAGCACTTTTTGTCAAATGAGGGCTACCTAAAAACTTCATTTTGAGCTATTTTTTTCACAATTTTTTTCTCAGCAAGCCATTTTGGGCTCCAGAGACCACAAATGCCCACAAAACAAATATTTTTGCCTGCCATTAAATTTTTCTAATTTTTTTGAATGTAATTACATGCTTCAGTATATCGTACTAATTTTTAGGTTGCCATAGTAAACCAAAAATATTGTAACTGCTCAGTAACTGACAGAGAGTTGTAATGAAAAATAGTAAAAATTGGTTCTAAAACACTCACGAGATCCTAGATCTCATTCGTAGCATTCGGTATATACAGTGCCTTTGGGAAGCACTTACGAGTAAAGCCGTCACAACTATTACTGCACTTAACACCTAATATAGCTGCAATAACGTCGTTTGGGCATTAACCCTTTAAATTGATAGGGAGTAATAAGGACACAGTGCACACACTATGAGCCATCCCATCTGTCTGTGAATGATTGCATGACATAAATCCAGACTGAGAAATTATCCAAGTATATAACAAAGTTACACACATGTATGAGGATATTCTTTGATCTAGTGTCAATAATAACACAGACCCCTTTCAGTACTATCTTGGTACCACTTATTGAATTCTTTCACATACGTTAACACCTCTTTCACATACCACCAGGTATATAGAAAGGGAGAGATTCTTCCACATACTGCTAGGTATATTGGGAGGGAACGTACATAGAAGGGTTTGGCATATCAGACTGACAGTATATAGATTGGGAGACCTTATACCTGGAGTGATAAGAGCCAAACCTTGTCAGTAATTTCTAAAAAAATGGGCACTAATGCCCCCAAATGTTTTCTTCCAGATTCAAAAATACTCAGAGGAAACAACTATGTTGCATGGAAGACTAAAATCAAGACACAACTTGAGTTTGAAGAGATCTGGGCTGTTGTGAATGGTACTCTGACCAAATCAACTATTGATACAACATAATAGCGGCAGTTTGATAAAGCATATTTGAAGGTCAAACTCATCATCTTGTTTAGAGTGTCCGATGATGTGCAACCCCACATTTGAGATGCTAAAACAACCAACTATATGTGGGATAAATTACGCACATTATATGAGGCCAAAAAAAAGAATGTCATACTAGATTTGTAGAGTTAGTTACATACACTGAAGTTCAAGAAAAATGAGAAAATTGAAGCTTTATTAAGAAGAGTTGTAGAGAGTTGAGGGCTTCACTTCTAGCCCTGGGAGAAGTAGTCACAGATGATGCTCTTGTTCCCATTGTTCTGAGAGCACTCCCTTCTTATTACCACATTTTTGTCACAACATTAAACGTGTCATATACGACAGTTAGTTTTGAAAAGCTGGTAAACCTGCTACAACAAGAGGAAGCCATGCATAATAAGGATGATGAAGAGGAGTACACACTTTATTCAAATAAAAAATGGAAAGGAAAAGGTAAAGGAAAACCTAACTCCTATGAAAATTCCCAACATCAAAATCAATATCAACATCAAGGGGACAAACAAAAGAAGAAGCAATGTCCAATTTGTAAAAGAGGACATGACTTAAAATATTATTGGTATAGTATTTACAAGAAAGGTTCATCTAATAACTATGTACCTCCACAAAAACAATCTCAAAAGGGACATTTAAAATACAATCAAGGGTACGAAAAGGGGAACTGGAAAAGAAGACCCCATCAACAAGGAAATATTTCTGAATAAGAAGAACATTCAGATAATGAATACTTCTTATACACTACTCAATCAAGTAAACCCTCCATGTCATCTAGTGATGTTTGGTATGTGATTCGGGGTCGCTCGACACTTGACCAACCACAAAGACTAGTTTACTTCAATGAGAGACACACCTTTGAAAAACCATGTTTCATTGGGAGATGATTCTTCATATACAGTTCAAGGGATTGGGAACATTTCTCTACCCCTTGGTTCACGCAACTGCAGACTATTAGATGTCTTATATGTCCATGGGTTGATAACGAATCTTCTTTTAGTCAATCAAATCCTAGATCACAACTTAAAAATTAACTTTGATAGTGATTCCAGAAAGAAAACATGTTTGATTTGAGAGAAATCACGAGATTCAAAAATAGTTGCAAAAGACTCTAATGTGGGATGCATGTTCCAACTTGATTTTTTCCACAGAGATGATCAAGAACTTGTAGCTAAGAACTCTACCTCAACACAATTGTGGCATTAGAGACTTGGTCATGTTAGTTTCAAGTATCTCGAGGCACTTTGCTAACATAATATGGTACATGGGTTACTATCTCTTCAGAAGGATACATACAAGTGTCCTCACTTCCTAATAGGAAAATAACACAGAGCCTCATTCTAGAAGAGTACATATCGAGCTCATTGTAAGCTTGATCTAGTTCATACCGATCTTTCTGGTCTAATACAACCATATCATTTTGGATTTTAGTACTTCATGCTTTGTGTTGATGACTATTCAAAAAAAATGTGGATTTTTTGTCTTCACAAGAAAAGTGAATCTTTTGAAACCTTCAAAAAATTCAATTTAGTTGTTGAGAACAAAACTGTTCGTCACATCAAAATTCTCCGCTTAGATTGATGGGGGTAATTCACTAGTAATGAGTTCAAATACTACCTAAAAACTCATGGGATTCATCAAAAAATTCTTCCTCGACACACACCACAACAAAATGGTATTGTTGAGATAAGAAATCATACTATCATGGAAATGTTGTGATGCATGATTGATGAATCTGTACTTGAAAATACATTATGGGTAGAAGTAAAAAATGCAACAGTGTATTTGTTGAACAGAGTGCCCACAGTTGCTCTTGATGGAGTAACACCACAAGAAGCATGGTCAAAACGGAAACCATCTATTGCACACCTTAGATTATTCGGGTGGAAAGTAAGTATGCACATGCCAAATTAGAATAGAAATAAATTGGACATGAAGTCACAGAAACTCATCTTCATTGGGTACAATGAAGAAACTCTTAGGTACAAATTGATGGATTCAAATACTAGAAAATTCTACACCAGTAGAAATGTTGAGTTTTTAAAGAAGAAGGAAGTAAAAACTCCTCCTCAAGACTCACTTGATGTTGATTCTTCACCAGTTGTAAAAATTGAAGATGATGTTCCCATTGATGATGAAAGTGATGATGGGGATGATGATGTTGATCAGATAGAACCACAACCCACAAGAACGGTTCAGGTTATTCCCAAGTGGTGTACTAGCATGTTACGAGATGCAATAATGGATGCTCCACCGGATACATCCACCCCTAGACCACGAACTCACAGTAAAGAAAGAGAAGATGTTAAATTTTCTTTGATGAGTAGAGTTATCAAGTCTGATGAGCCCTCTATAGTCTAGGAATCCATACAGTCAAAAGCTTGGAAACATACCATGGACACTAAGTATCAATCAATGATGAAAAATAACACTTGGTAGCTTGTCGATCTTCCACCAGGGAAGAAATCCATTGGATGTAGATGGATATTCAAAACAAAGTACAAAGAAGATGGGACAATGGATAAGTATAAATCAAGACTAGTAGAAAAGGGGTACACATAAAAAGAAGGCATTGACTATGAGGAGACATTTATCCCCACAACTAAGATCAGTATGATCAGGATGATCTTTGCTCTAGCTACACAATTTGGATGGAAAGTCCATCAGATGGACGTAAAAAGTGCCTTCGTGAATGGAGATTTACAAGAAGAAGTCTACATGACTCAACTTGAGGGATATGTAGTACCTGGTCAAGAAGCAAAGGTATGTAGACTCAGGAAATCTCTGTATGGCCTCAAACATGCACCCCAGGCATAGTACATCAAAATTGATGAGCATCTCATACAACATGGATTTGTTAGAAATGCATATGATCCCAATATTTACCTCAAAAATTAAGGGGGTGAGATTATGATTGTCGTTGTCTATGTCGATGATCTATTCATCACTGACAGTTTAGTGAGGATGATCAATGCAATGAAGAAATATCTTAATCGATCATTCAACATGACAGATCTTGGGCTAATGCACTATTGTCTTGGATTAGAAGTATGGAAAAGAGATAATCACATATTTGTTTCTCAGATGAAATATACCAAGAAAATACTCGAGAAATTTAGGATGATGGATTACACACCAATTTCTACACCTATGGAGAACAGATTGCAATTATCTCATTCAGATCCATCTCTTGAGGTAAATGCCACTCTCTATTGGTAGTTGATTGGGAGTCTCATTTATCTGACCTACACTAGACCAGATATCAACTTTACAGTGAGTTATCTATCCAGGTCCATACAATAACCCAAAGTGTGTCATTGGAAAGTAGCAAGGCACATCTTGAGATATCTCAAAGGATCAGTGGGTCTTGGTCTAGAATACAAGAAGAAAGAAAAATTCTTGTTAGGATATTCAGATTTAGATAATGCAGGTAATATTGATGACATAAAATTCATTTTAGGATTTGTCTTCTTTATGGGATCTGGAACAATATCACAAGGAAACAAGAAACAATAGTTTATTTCTTGTTATTCCATAGAAGACTAGTATCGTTCTACAGGAAATGTTTTCTGTGAAGTGATTTGGCTATGCCTCATACTCGAAGGACTTGGAATACCATAGGAAAAACCAACCACCATGTATACTAACAATGAAGGTGTTCTCAAACTTGTTCGCAATCTATTTTTTCATGAAAGAACAAAACACATTGAGGTACAAGTTCATTTCATATGCGAACATGTGTTGAAGCACAATATATAGCTTCAGTTTTGTCCAACAGCTGAACAACAAGTAGATATCTTCACAAAGTCACTTGCACGTGACAAGTTTGAGTTGTTTAGAGAGTTCCTCTCCTCATCCCTTGAGGTAATGCAAAATTAAGGGGGGGAATGTTAGGTTAATTTATGCATTATATCACCTTAAATATTTATTTATTTAATAAGGTAATTAGTTTATATATTGTTATAAAGTTTAATAACAATATTGTCATATTATTGCATAGGTTATATTGTTATGTATTTGTAACAATTATTATTTGTTTGTATTTAATTATTGTTGCTTCTCGGATGTATTTTGGAAGCTGTTGCAACAATTATTATTATATTCATACCTGATGTCAACACATTCATATAAGAATATACAGCTACTCCAATATGTATAAAATAGGTTGATTGCAGTTTAATGAAAATGATCCAGGATTCCACCCCTGTTGCTCAATTATACAAAGCTTCCATGCTCTGAGTGTTACTCAATGGATATTTTCAATGCACAAATGGGGTGATTTTACATTAGGGTGTACTATCACTCTACACTCAGTACAGATGGAAACAAGGGTGTAGTCCAGTTGGGTTCCTTGACAAAGGTAGTATAAGTATGAGTCAGCTATTGAAGTGTAGAATTGTTAACTTCTGATCAGAAGAGAAGCGTGATGCACTTATAGAAGCCCATTAGAAAAACATAAGGAGACCAATGAAAGACATAGGTAAATTGATCAATGTAGGAGATGTTTTTCACCGAGTTATAAAAGGATCTGTCTACATGTAATGGCAAATTATGTCTAAGAGATCCATGTAGAACTTGAAGGTGAGATCATGGTTTCATTTGAAGTTGAAATTCCTGTAGGTAGCACATTTGGCAATGAACTAGATAAGAAGTTGCCATGTGCTTGTAGTGAATGTTTACTCACTTAGAGGTTGAGTTCAATAATGAATGATCTCAAATTGATCCTCCCTGGTGGAACAGTAGTGCTCTAAGCATATTTACTCACTTGAGGTTGGTTCACAATTATTCCTCCTAAGATGGTTTCATTCATTAGTCTTTTTTCAAGGTATGAGATCAAGTTCTAGATACCAAGTGCTAGATGCTAGGAAATGACATGTACGAAGATGGGGGTAACGTTTAGGCTGATGGAGATAGATGCTAATTATGAAGTCACAAAAGGATTTGGTGCAAAATCAAGCTACAAGGATATAAGGTAATACAAGAATGAGAAAGTATAGTGCTATAGGAAGAGCCCAGAGAAGGTTCGATATGAGGACTTATACATTTTTTAGATCTGAGGATAGTTTTGATAAGCTACATGGAGTGCATGAAGTTTTCTTTGTGTCACGAGTCTCTTGATTAGTGCATTTACCATACCTAAGTATGATAAATATGTGATAATGAGGAAGATGTTGTGCCACTTGAAAATGTAATTGTTTCCATCAATAGTTTTGTTACTAATGTTGAGTTTGTTAGTTCATGATAATGTTGTATTGGAAGAATACAATGGCTTGCCACAGGATTTTTGAATTGATCCCATGTAAACCCAACATAGCTATAAGTACCAAGTAGGACATACATAACATGCAAAGTGTGCTTGAAACCACAATGGAGGATAGTCCTCAGACCTGAGGAATGATGTATTGATTTACACGGTTTAGGCTAGTTTTATGTATTGCATACAGTTATGATGTGAAAAGTGAAGGGTCCTTCCAGATATAACTTTGGTCAAGAATATATCTTGAAAGTTATCTCTAGAAGATTACGTGTTCCAAAAGTAGTTAGTATGAATAGAAGGTTTGTGGTTGGCCATTGGTGTTTGATAGAACTAGAGAATAGGTATTGCATGGTAAATCTGATTATGGTTCTGTAGTTCCATTAATCTTGCATATGGTTTAGCCTTCTAAAAAAATGTGAAGTACTTGATTAGCATTGGTTATCTTAGTCATGGACATGGAAGATCTGTCTAATCAGGCTGAACCCCTTGAAATTAGAGGTACCAGGGAGCATGCTAGGAATCTCTGACACCCTAGGTGTGCTATGGGTGTGAGTAAAAAGACTGTATGACAGAGTAAAGAATGATGAGGCAGTGACTTCTTGGGTATGTTGAAGGTAAGATTCTCAAGATGCTGCAAGCTAGTCAAGTTTGACCTAACATACAACCATGAAATGCTCTCTCAGATGGATGTATATGTCAATAAATGATTGAATAATGGTGCTCAGGGTCAAAATTTTTGATGATCAACATAGAACAATGGCAAGTGATTAAATCACTAATCTAAGAAGAATCTTCTACTACTGTATCAAAGCAAAGTAAATGGTCTATGAAAAGTTAGGATTTACTTACCAACGTGACCATGACCTGATAATGGTTGATCCACAATATCAAGCCATGAAAACAAGGTCATGAGTACAAAATGTTGATGATCTGTTAGGATCAGTGAGATATAGGTTGTAATGGTCACCTTGACATCCTTGAGATAAAATGGATTTACTCGTCTCATCTAGTAATGCATGCATCTCAATCTAGAGAAAGATTAAGATTGTCATTTTCTGCACTGGAAGGGGAGTTTTAGGGATTCAATAGTATCTAATGTTGTGGCATGATAGATAGTTGACCCAGACAAAGGTTTATGATATTGAGCATGTAAATGCAACCTCCATCCAAGTAATGAAACATAGTAGATGAAGGAATTCAAGGTAAGTATCAGTGCATTAGGGGTAGTCTTATATCACAGGTCTAGAGAATCGTTGCCATCCATTGCATCATCTGTCTGGAGTCAAAGAAGTAGACAATTCAGTCCTAGGGGGAGGTTCTGATTATGCAACTAAAGTCAATTTGATGAAATTAAACGTTGTCTATGTTTCTACCACTTGTGTTGTCATTTATCATGTCTATAAGTTAGATGTATACTTTTTTCATACATGGATCCACCTGGGGGGAGAGATTACATTAGAAACTATGCTTTCTAAGAGTTTTGACCAGGTGCCGTGGTCAGACCGCATTCTATATCAGCCATCACACTCCATTTCTAAGAATGATGGTTGACATTAACGTTGCAAAGGGGGAGATATGGTGTGGCTAATACTGTGCCACTTCCAAGCTGTCATCATTGATCTTCTTAATCCCTAATTGATGGAAAAGGATGTCACTGGTGATGTATGAGTCCATTTAAATATGATGTTAATCTAAGTGTCATATCATGGAGTTACTATGTGGTTTGGTGATGCTAAATGTATGTCATGGTGCCTGAATTTGACCTGGGATAAGTCATTATTTAAGCTCCATAGTGTTAAGGGTCAGGATGTTGTCATGACCAGGTCATTGATGGTCCTATGAGGTATGTTCCTCACAGGTGTATATATGTCTATATGATGTCAGCATTGGCTATTTCGATGGGTAAGAATTCATGGTTGAGTCAAGTCATGACCCTCTTTTTTTATGGATCTAAGTGCCAACAAGGGGAGGGGTTGGTGTTATTCTCAAACCTCCCTGGGATATTCCTATTCATTTATCATTTAAACTTAACTCTGAATGTAATAATAACATGGCAAAGTATAAATCTTTGATCATGGGCCTTACGGCTGCTATTCTCCTAGGTGTCCACAACTTAGAGATCTATGGAGATTCACAACTTGTCATCAATCAAGTTAAAGGAGAATACCAATGTAAAAATAAAATATTGAAAAACTATAAATCCAATGTTGATTTTCTCCTTGGCACATTTGATCATCACACCATCCAAACCATACCACGATCTTATAATAAATTTTTAGATATAATGGCCTCTTTAGGAGCTCTCATCCCATTAAAAATTGAAGAATCAAAAAACAACACTAAAGTATCCGTGGTCATTCAAATATTGGATTACCCCTCACATCAAAATGAAATCCCTCCTATAAAAATTCTTGAAAATGATCCAATTGATTTATGGTACACTCAAATCTACAACTACCTTGCTATTGTCATGCAAATGTGTAACAAGAAAATTGACAATTTTTTAGCATGACAGCTATACCCCTATGTTGAAACTTTCAAGTTATACCTTTCTGAGGAACCCCGAGTCCACCCAGTCAGTCTATTGACCTCCCAGTTGATATTATCTCAGCCCCCTAGGTGATTTAGGAAATTAAAGTCAACCCCCTAAGTGTTTTTTAGGAGTTCTTGGAAAGTGAAAATTTCAGGCAGTTGTGGGAATGGCTATCACTGGCCTTCCTAGGACTAGAACAACCCCCTGGAGCGGAACGAAGGATCCAAATCAAACACAGAGTTGAATTTAATGTGTAGTAAAATCATGAAGTTTATTTTGGAATATTCAGGAAGGATTTAGAGGAGTTAGGGTAGTTTCACCAAAAATAGGGTTCACAGGCCTAGGCAGTGCATAGGGTCAAAAGAGCTGTTGAGCTTCGGGAAGTGATTCTGGGAGCTTTAGATGGAGTTAGGATCTAAACAAGACATATTGAGAAATGGAATCAAAATACCTATAATATGGTGAAATTTTGATTTTCACAACACCTTGGCAATATAAGTTTATATCTAGTTTTTTCTAGACTTAGTTAGGGATCCAGATCAAACATCCACTTTTTCAAGACATAATGAATGAATCAAGATTTTTGATTACCACATTTGGCTTCATAAGGAAATTTTCATTCAATTTCATAAAATATTTCATCAAAAAATTCCATTGAGAGCTCAAGATATTGCCATTTCAAGTTTCCCTCAAAGTAAGCTTCTCGCAGTTAGTCAATTTTCAGTGAGGAAACATGTTAGCTCCAAGATCCTGACATAATTTCATGTCCCTTTCATACCTAAAACTATGGGACATGAGGGACATAAAAATTTTCCCAGCCCTAATAAACCCTCTGGTCATACATGGAACCCCTCAGATCGCCAGTTCAAACCCCAGGTGTTTATTAGAGCTCGTCCCTTCACCGTCCAGATCGTGACAAGTCTCAACACCATGCGCACCATGAAAATTTATGGACCTCATGTCCCTTTGTGATGTGGGACATAAAAATTCACCCAACCTCAAGAATCCTTCAGGTCATCCATGTAACCTCCTCCAGTGTAATTTCTCAGCCCCTAAGAGCTAGTGGAGCCAAATGGACAATAGCTGGATCTTCGCTAAGTGTCGTGATGAGGAATGACATGAAAATTGATATCCCTCATGTACCTAAATTATTAAGGGATGTAGGGGACATGAAAATTCACCCAACCAAAGGAATTCCTCCTAGTTCCTCATGCGACCATTTTCCAGCTCCCAAGTGCTTCTAACAAGCTTTTTCGCCAAAGTGTTTCACTGTTAGATCTTCGCAAAGTGTCACAATGAGGCAAAATGTAAAATTTTATTTCCCTTTCATCCCTTAATGCTTACGGGAAATCAGGGAATTTTTTTTTCACCCAATCCCAACTCCAAAATTTGAATTTTTTTCAAACTCTTTGCTACTTCTCATTGCTTCTCATTGCTGGAAGAAAAGTTGTAGAAACTACCTAGTCCAACATTGCTCCTCCAAACCAGCTCTAACATGGAAACTAAACCCTCCACTCCATGAGAATACACAATTTTTAGAGGTAATATTGATCAGAAGAGCTCAAGGATAGAAGAAAATAAGGATAAGAATGAAGAAATTCACCCAGAAACCTCCATTGCTGTGAGATAAAGATTTGGACATATCTTGAAAACCGGTGTGAGAAACGAAGAACCATTTACTTCTGTGTTATTCATTCTCAAAGGAAATTAAAACCTTACCTTAAAACCCTCCTTTTGCATCACAAATCACTCGCAACAAATAAATCTCCCTTTCAGCTCAACGAATGTAAAAACTAGATTTCCCATCAAATCGACAATTGTTTCGAAAAGAAACTTCACCAGTGGTACAAGAAGTAAAAACCCAAATCAAAAATGTGATTTTTTTCACGAATGGAGAATAAAACTAGACCTAAAAATTTCAAGCTCCGTTAATGGCTGCCATGTATAGAGCTGCTGCTAGGTCAAAAATTTGAATTTTTAAAATCTCCCAAATCGGTTATCGGGTAGGTCTATGATTTTAGAGGGATGATATTATGAAAAAACCCATATCAGAAAAATTCATTCTATTGTGATCCAACCAAAAAAATCTTAGTTTCTAAAAATAGCAGGTCTTCTACATAGGGGACTGTTATTTCAGGAAAGTCACATCTGAAGAAGTTGGAAAGGAGGTGGTGAACACAAAGGAGGTATCGTGGGAAAAAATCATCGAAATGGTCATCTCGGCTTGAAAAAAACACTTACTAAAAATATTAAGCGGCTCCACAGGCCCCTACTATAAATGGCTAGTTGGTCCAGAAGATGAGAGGAATGCAGTGTGAAGAAGGAATTCAAACTACTATAATCATTTGAGGTCTAGATAAGCTAATTTGTGCACTTGCCAAAAATAGTAAGTTGTCCTGTGGGCACTTACTAAAACTAACAGGTTATTCCAAAGGGTGGATTTCATAGAGGGAGGACACTGAGAGTTGAACATTCAAGTTGAAATCACCAGTTGGAGACTAGAGAGGGAAAATTAATGACACTTGCTAAAAATAGTTACCTTTTCCAAATATAGTAGGTGTAAAGGAAAAATGAAGTTCAAATTCACAGTGGAAAAAATAGTACATTCTCTATCATCAGACTATGTGAGTGATCATGTCCAAATCATCCAAGTAATGTGGAAATGTTGCAAGGATTTAGGGTAGGATTTTTTGCGAAGCTCCAGTATCTTCAGAAGGGATCTCCGGGAGCAACGCCCATGGTCACCAGAGGTTACATTCAACTATGTTTCTAAACACATAGTTTGAGGTTTCCATAGGTCATCAAAAGGTAGTTTCTTAACTACAACATGAGTAAATTATTCACAAAAATGAATTCGAGGGAGTGGGGATCTTCTCATCAACGTGGGACAAATAACAATTCAACATTGAGTGCAAGTTTTAAGGAGTTTTTCAGGATGTAATGGATTTAGAGAGTTAGAGTTTCATCTCCTTAAAGATTTCCAATGATTAGAATTAATGGAATTCATTAGGAACAACGTCCTTCTATTCCTTCTCTCTCTTCTCCCCCTACTTTCTGTATCCTCTACATTCTAAATCTTCATTAATGTTGAACTTTTCATAATGTCTTAATGACTCTATTTTCAATGTAATAAATCACCCTTAAGTTTTTTTTTATTAGAGGTAAAAGTTAGGGTTGAGGGGACCCTACCCCCTTACAAGGAGTTACAGTATACTTCTATATTGGCCAAAGTATTAAACTTAAAAGGCCATACTTGTTCCAAAATTCAAAACAAGAGATTAGAGTATATGATATCCATTATATAACATTTATAGTAAGTAGCAGTTCGAAGGATTAAACTAACAACATGAAGGTAAACTAACAACAAAATCCAAACCATTGACATTCCTTAATCTTTGATCAAATCTTCCACTGTCTCCTTGCAGTTGTTCCTTTCTTTGACCAGAGTTACTATAGTCTCCTTCCAGCACTTGTAGTTAGGTTCTTTGATCACCACCTTTGGCCCTATACCATCCTTTTCCTTTTCTTTTTCCAGTTCCATGGACTGGATCATTTTGGCCAGCAATTTGAGATGGTAGATAGTAATTTTCACATTGAGAATATGTGCATTTCTGATTTGTATTATAATACCTTTCATTTTCAGCAGCTCATTTTCCATTTCCATTCTTCTGGCATTGGTGTTATTGGATTTTTTGCTATGGATGAGGGAAGACATTTTATCCATTTTGTCATGTAGCTCCTTAAGGTCCATAGAGATCAAGCTGATTTTGTGCTTATTTATATTAGTGTTCAGTTTGTAATTTTTAAAATCTCTATGAAGGCATGGGTTTTAACAGCTAATTCCTAGGTTGGGAAAAGTTCCATCTGAGCCGTTTTAAGATTATGTAAATTGTGGATAGCTTCCTCTGTGTTCTTAGAATTCTTGTCCTATGAAGACTCCTGATCTCTTTTGTTGTCCTCTACCTCACTGCTCTCATCTTCCCCTTCATCTTTGTCAAGAGAGAAATCCTTCTGGGTTGGGTTTTCACCAGGGCATTCATCCGACACATATGTTATGTTATCCTCCTCATCTCGTTCAATATTCTGCTTTTTACTGTTCTGATTATTTTCACCCCCTTTACCCATGTTTGACCTGGTGCATTTGGCCATAGGATTCCCTGGACCACAATCATCCTAGCAATCCTCCTTAGGTTCCATACTCCCTGTCCTTTTACCCAGCGTAGAGTTTGAAACTGAAGCCCCAAATTTGTCATTTTTTCCCAACACAGGAGTGCTCAGCCGAATGATAGTTTTTATCAGACCCTGGTGTAAAGGGAGAATGAAAGTGTCTTTCTTCACCATTGTTATTGATTTAGCCAGAGAAGAAAATAGGTAGAAAGGAAAGTTGTATGGTTTGGAGTTGTGGATATGATTTAACATTGGGAAATGGTAGCCTTAGATAACCTTATATATTCCTTCCAGAGTAATGTAAGACATTATCAATTTTGCAATTTCATCATAAGGGGAAGGTAACTTACTTCAAGCGTATCCATTTTGCAGAGAAATAGGATCCCCTTTTCCTTGAAATAAATAATCAATCTCAAGACTATAATCAGATTTAGGTTTGAAAATGCTTCTACCTTCCAACGCGAGGCCAATCACTTTGGCAATGAGCTTGGGAAAAATTGTGAGAGAGCAGTTGCCAACCTGAACCTTGCCCTCATTCCAAGTTTTTACGACCGCTTCACTCAGACTCTCATCATAGCCCTTGAAATTTTTGAGAAAGGATAATAATCCCGCTGTTTCCATAAGAGCTTTGGCCTCCTTGGACATCTCTGGACACCTAGATGGTTCAGTGCACACCAGGTCACCTCCCATCCTTCTGTACTCAAAAAATTGTTTTTATAGAGAAGACGGACTTGAAAAATAGTTTTTTCTTTCTTCAGTTTCCTCAAATCCAAAAATATTAGGCTACTCGAGTGAAAAAAGGAAACCAAGTCACGTATGGGAGAAGAAATCATGAAATTTTACTGGCATGAGTGGGGGATTTTGAAAAATTATTAAAGGCTCCCTCCCTTTTCATGATTTCAATGAAAATAGCATTTATATCAAGGAGGTGCTCGACTTAATGTTTTCCTTAATGTTTTCCTTAAGTTATAAAAGGGGACTTAATGTTTTCCTAGAATTATGAAAATTTTCAAGGCATATGAAGGATCAATGGGGGATAGGCGAAGATACTTCCAGAATTCTATAAATTATAATGAGCTCCTCATTCAAAGGGGTTCTAATTATGAGATTCTTATAGCTGGTTATATTCTTGTAAGTTCATGAGAGATATTTTGCTTACTTGTGACTGAAAAGAGTTAGCCATTTTTCCTTTCAAATTTCTTCATTTCTCCACTATGTACAACTTTTTTTGAGAAATCAATACAAGAAGAAGGATTTTCTAGATTTCTTTGACTAAGGGATTTTTGGATACTTTGTGATCATAAATTTGATTTGGCCTTGTTGCTACTTGCAAATTTTTTTCCTCTTGATTTTAATGCATGTGATGAAACTTATAACTAGTGTTTGTATGCATCTAATTTCCTGCTTGTAGCATTAGTTTCCCCTACTTCATATTCTCTCCCTTTCTCACTCTCTTGAAAAATTCCTCCCTTACAGATATCCGCAAGGTCAGTGGAGTTTCTGTTTTGGATCACCGACTAAAAGGCCACTAGGAAAATACACCTTTTTACTCATGCATGCATATACAACATCTGCACTGGTTAAGTAGAGGGACTTAGATTCCCAAGGCATGTGAAAGAAACCCAACAATTTGTCCCTGATAAATTCTCTTACCAAAAATTTTTGAGCATAAAATCCCATCCGACTTATCATGCAACACTAAAAGATCATTCCTTCAACATGCCACCCAGTTTTTCATCATAAGCGATTTCCTTTATAAACGTAGTTTTGATGGTATCCTATTAAGGTGACTTAAATCACATGCATCAATTAAAGTAATTGAAGAATTCCATTATGGTATTTGTGGTGGAAATTTCAGTGGAAATTCCATTGCTAAATTTGTCATACAACCAGGGTACTATTGGCCTACTATCAGTATAGACTTTTGTGCATATGTTAAAAAATGCGTCAAATTCCAACTATACTCAGATCTCATCCATGTCCATAGTCAAGTGTTATAACCCACTTAGGACTTATGGACCTTCTCTTAATGGGGGTTAGACCTCATTGGTATTATCAATCCTAAATCATCTCAACAACATCACTCCATTATCACAGTTATTGAGTACTTCACTAAACGGGTTGAAGCTATCACTTTAACCTAAACTAAATCAAGATCTATCAACAAATTCATATATCGATGCATCATATGTCATTTTGGTGTTCTCCATAAACTTGTCACATATAATGGAAAATATTTTAAGAATAAAGAACTTAAAAAGCTCTATGATACCTTCAACAATAACTTTTTGTGACCATATTATCCCCAAGAAAATGGACAGGATGAAGCCTATAACAAAACACTTTTCAAAATCCTTATGAAAATAGTATACGATGTTGGTAGGAATTGGCATCTCTAAATCCCATTTTCTCTCTGGTCTTATCAAACTAGCATTCGTACTCCTACAAGAGCTACACCCTATTCACTCATCTAAGACTTTGACGCTATCGTACCGCTCAAAGTCTAGATTGTAGCACTTTGTTTATCCCCTAGAGACTTTATCCCTAATGAAGAATATTTCCAAGACCACTTAGCACAACTTGAAGTATTAGATGAAAAAAATCTAACCCTTGAACATCATCAAATTTATCAAGAACACATCAAAAGAGCTTATAAAAAACATATTAAACAGCTTGAATTTTAAATTGGTGATCTTGTAATTATAAAAAATCAAAATCTGACTACATTAGAATGAAATAAATGTGGAAAGTTTTCTGCTAATCGGATTGGTCAATACGTCATCATTCAAAAGTATGGGTCAGGAGGGTACCATATTTCTTCCCTTGATGGTGAACCTAAAAAGGAACCTCTGAATGCCTTGCACTTGTGGCCTTTCTACTGTTAAATGATTGATCATCATGACACTAGTTAAATCTAAGATCTTATTACTCCATTAAACCATCCATAGTATCACCGTAATGATTTGAAAACATGTGGTTATCTGTCATTATCCTAAATATACCTTAAAGATGAGCACCGTGATTTTTTTCGTCACATATTTCACTATGGAAAATTTCCTCCTTTACAGGAATCCCACAATCATTACATTCACTTACCATGTACCAACTTAAAACATGACATATGGCACGTGTGTGTACGTCATGTAATGATCTTCTCCCTTCCTTGAAATGGTCTATTAGGGTATTTACCTCAGTTTAAAAATGTATGTAAAAGTCATTGGATCATTCTTATAAAACAAATAAAAAAATACAATAGATTGATCCCTTAAAGGACATCTATTCAACATATATAATCATTATAAAAAAATTAAAAAGTATATTGCTCCCTTGAAAGACAACTACTAGTTAAAATCATAGACTGATCCCCTAAAGGAAGTATATCTAAAAATATCAAGATCAAAACTAAAAAATGTAGACCATACCCTTGAAGGATGACTACCCATGTAAAAAAGGGCTTCTCGTAATGATCAACCTTCAAAATAGTTACAAGTAAAATCTTCCTAAGAAAGCTTCCTGCATTGACTAGATTTCCCATTATAGCAAACTTCCCGCATTGATCATTTTGCATCTAAATTAAATATGTAAAACTGGGCATTTCCCTATGAAACAGTTGAAAATAAGAACCCTTTTCCCACATTGATCTACACATACACAACTCATTTTATTTCCTATGGAGGTACATTTATCTCATCCCACTTTTTACTAAGATCTTATGTAACTACCTATTGATAATCTCATTTAACTTTCATTATTAAAGCTATAAGTGCAAGTGCTTTCAAAATTTTCAAAATCCATCATGTATGTCTCAAATCCATAATGAGGTAATCATTCCTTTTAAACCCTATCTTATTAGTCACATTTTCATAAGAAGCCATTTCAAGATCATATTTTAAGTCATGTCATACATAATTATTTAGACATTCAACAAAATTCTACAAACACAATATATTTTTTATCATCACATTTATCTGCTTACATAAATCAAAACCCATCATACTCTAACAAATTTAAATTGAACAATATACCACAACATTATCATAAATAATAAACACATTAAAAATACATGGAATAGGGCATAAATTACATCATCATCTATATAAATCAAGTCCAACATACAACATATAATTGTAGAAGCCAAAATTGGGTCATACTTCCATTAAAACCCCGTTAATTAAATTAACCATATTGTTGGGATGTGGAGCCCATTTTTGGTCTTCTGGAATCAATATTGAAGTGTTGGAGTTCGAATGGTTAAGTTTGGAGACTTCAGGAGCGTTCTGCAGTTGCTTACTATGAAGTTATTGTGACTTTGCTGTTAAGTTGCTGTTAATTAGGTGTCAATGTCGTGACAATTTTTCCATCCATGGGAAGTTGAAAGGT
This sequence comes from Taxus chinensis, assembly GCA_019776745.2. Lineage (NCBI taxonomy): Eukaryota > Viridiplantae > Streptophyta > Pinopsida > Cupressales > Taxaceae > Taxus > Taxus chinensis. Next base: position 41,699,369 of record CM034154.1, read on the forward strand.
TATGAATTTCAAAATTCTAGGGTCAGCTTTAGGACTTCTTAAAATCATTGTAATCCTATAAATAGAGGTGTTAGAGTATCTTGAAGATATCTTGAGTGTTCAAGAGGTCTTGAGTCTTAGTGATCAAGAGGTGATCAAGAGTGATCAAGATTAAGTAATTAGGTGTCAATTGTGGTTTAGAATATTGGAATTCTGTTGTGAGTTCATAATTGAGAGAATACTATTAGAGTTTTTTTACTCTTGTTGATAATAAAAATATGAGCAAGTTCTTGGTGGATGTAGCCCACATTGGGTGAACCACGTTAAATCTTATTTCTTCTTCTTTTGTGCATTATTTATTTATTTTGTTATATTTCTGCAAGTATAATTCTGCTATATAGTTTCCTACGACTGTGATTTGGGGAATTATTTCCACATATTTGTTCACTAATTCCTAACAACTGGTATCAGAGCTTTTGTGGTTTTTTGCTGAAGTGGTAAATCAAAGGGAACATTTAGCTTGAGTGGGAGCTATGGCAGATGAGGGAAGATCGAGGGTTGAGAATTTCAATGGGTAGAACATTGGTTTGTGGAAGATGCATATGGAGTATTACTTGTATCAGAAGGACCTCCATGTTCCTTTGGATAAAAAATCAAAGAAACCTACATCTATGTTGGATGAGGATTGGGAATTTTTGGATAGAAAGGCATTTGGGAAAATTTGGTTATGCCTTGCATCTTCGGTTGCTTTCAACATATTGTAGGAGAAGACCATGAAAGGTCTCATGAGTGTGTTAGGGAAGTTATATGAAAAACCCTCTACCTCTAATAAAATATTTTTGATGAAAAAGTTATTTAAAATGAAGATATATGAGACTGGTTCTATTGCTAATCATTTGAATGAATTTAATACAGTTTTGAGTATGTTAAACTTGGTAAAAATGGACTTTGATGATGAGGTTAGGGATTTGTTGATTTTGTGATCCTTACCAGATAGCTGGGACAAATTGGTTATGGTTATAAGTAATTTAGTCTCTAATAATTAAAATCTGAAGTTTGAGGATGTAATAGGTGTGATCCTAAGCTAGGAAATGTGAAGGAAGAGCATCGAAGATTATTCTACTTCTAGAAATGCTTTAACGGTGGAGAGAAAAGGGATACAAAATAACAGAGGGAAATGTAACCATGGGAAGTCAAATGATCGTAGAAGGCCAAATTCCAAGAGTAAGTTAGAATGTTGGCACTTTGGGAAGGTTGGTCATGCTAAGAAAGATTGCTGGGATCTTCGAGATAAGAAGAACAAGGAGGAAACTAAAGAGGTAAATGTGGCAGTAGGTGATGTTTCTCAAGATGTATTAATTCTTTCTTTAGATAATATTGTTGAGTCTTGGGTGTTAGATTCAAGGGCTTCTTTCCATGCCACCCCACATAAACATTACTTTACTGATTTTTTTCAAGGAGATTTTGGACATGTATATCTTGGTGATGATGAACCATGCAGAATAGTATGGAAAGGTTGTGTTCGGGTAAAAATTTAAAATGAGAAGACATGGATACTTAAGGATGTAAAGCATGTGCCTAAGTTGAGGTGGAACTTGATATTAGCAGGTCATTTGGGTAGTGATGGTTGTACGGTCAGTTTTACAATGGATTCTTGGAAGGTTACCAAGGGAGCTCTTGTGGTTGCAAGAGGTAATAAAAATGGTACTTTGTATTTAATTAGTGGTGTTGATTACTATAATTTAGTTGCTGCAAATGGATATTTAACTTTGTAGCACTAGATAATTGGTCATATGAGTCATAAGGGCATACATATTATAAAGGAAAGGTTTTTCAGATTAAAGGAGTTGGATTTGGAGTTTTGTGAGGACTGTGTTTTTGGGAAACAACAGTGGGTGAGATTCCTCAAGGTTGGACCTACCAGGAAGGAGGGTAAGTTGGAGTTAGTGCATACAAATGTATGGGGGACTAAATAAGGTAAAATCTATTGGTATTTCATGTTATTATGTCACTTTCATTGATGATGCAACTAGAAATGTTTGGGTATATTTCATTAGAAAGAAATCTAATGTGTTTAAAACTTTCAAAATATGGAAAGCCTTGGTTGAGAATGAAACATGTCTCAACTTGAAATGTCTCAGGTCGAATAATGGAGGAGGGTTTTACAAAAATGAATTTCTTAATTACTATTCATTAATGGGATCTACAGGCAAAGCACATATCTAAAGACTCCACAGGAAAATAGAGTGTCAGAGAGAATGAACATCACAATCTTGGAGTGTGCTAGGTGCATGAGGTTACATACGGGGCTGCCACTCATGTTTTGGGTGGAAGCGGTAAGCACAACTATTTATATGAATAATAGAGGACCCTCTATGGCCTTGGATGGAGGTATACCTGAGGAGGCTTGGTCTGGAAAGAAAATTGATTACTTATTTCTTAAGGTATTTGAATGTGAGTTGTTAGTGCCATTTCTGAGCTTGCATTGTGTTCCCTAATTTTTCATGTCTGATTTTTCTTAGAAACATTTTATTTCTCAAATTGGTGATCTGCATTTTCTCCCCCTTGTTGAATTTTTCAAAAATGCCCATAAACTTGTTGTTCTACCATGGTTTAAAATAAAAATCCATGTGTGCTCTTATTTATGCCCTAGGTTTTTCCAATTCATGGGCTGTGTCATTTTCCCTTTACCAGATCATGCAGAATCGAAATTGATCCAATATAAATTGTATAGGTTAATTTCTCAATCCTAAGGTCGAAAATGATGTCAAAACATGATTCAGTTGATTCAAAATCAAAAAATTTGCAATACTTGTTGAAAATTTTGATTGTTAGAGCATCCTTTAGATTTTTCACGATTTGACGGTCATATGGGTGTTGTTTTCCTATCAAATTTATCATCGCAAGGTAATGGCAACGTGGCGGGTTTTCCTTAGGAAATATTTCTTTCATCATGCAAAATTTTCAAAATCAAATTTTGGCCTGAAGGCCCACAGCGAATAGGGAGAGGACACATGGCATGGAGGGCATGCGGATGGTAGAGGGACATGGAGAATTTTGATGTTTTTTGGCTTCAAAATGATGAAGTGAAATTTTGGCCTGAAAGCCCTCAGAAAATCATCGGTGGACACATGTCTAGGAAAGGATAGGATGGGGTAGTGGGTCTTGCAATGACTTTGAAGTTTTTAACTTCAAATGGTAAAAAATCAAAGTTTGGGCGGAAGCTCTACAACAAGTCAAGAAGTGACACATGTCTAAGAAAAATGGAGGCAGAGGTTCGGACCTCAGGGGATAGAGTAAATTTTTGCCTTTTTGGCAAAAGGAGCTAAACTATAAATGGAAGTATGCCTTCACGGAAAATCTAAGAGCACCACATGGCAGGAAAGAGATCGGGCTTCCGGGCCCGTAGAGATTTTGTGAAAAAATTTCCTTTTTTCAAAAAAGTGGCAAAATTGATAGAATCGGTCCACGGTTTTCAATGGGGCCCAATTATGGACATGTGGCAAGTCTAGGGGAGAAGCAGGGAAATTTTACAAAATTTTCCAAAACTTTAAAAAGGTCATAAAAGCATTTTTGGAAGCATGGGCCCAATCCAGTCACGTTTTGACACATGTCCCACCTTATCCAAAGGTTAAAAAGGTATTTTTGAGATTTTTTTTAGATCTCATCTTCCACATGGAGGGCAGACATTTAAAGGTGGATGAGATCGACGATTACTATGCATTCATTTGTTTTAGCTGTCATGGGAGCTCCAAGAAACTTGGAATCATGATTTCTTCATCAAATTTCATCAAATATTATATGATTTTGTGTCATCTTGACCTTATGAGAACATTGTCATCATTTTCATGACCTAATTATTCGATCTATGATGTTTCTGATGTAATTTTGGCTCAGGCCCGAGAAAAAATGTGAAATGACAAAATCAAAAGTTACAGAGGTAAAATTGAAAAGGGGAAAAGATAAAAAATGATGAATGAAAGATGCTTGCATGCCTGAATGATAAAAATGTGCCACTGGGGTGGATAATGATCCGAATTTGTGTAATGATTTAACTTATTGTGCATACTTGACAACACGTGAGTTGTTTTTCCGTTTGGTGTCACTGTCATTAAATCGTGAGGTTTTCTGTGACAAATTTGATCCCATAGCATATTATTTGCTTGGGAAGGAAGAATCCAGTGTGGCATGAGGTATATAATACATTTTGGAGAAATTGTAAAGGGTTGGGAGTTGAAAGTCACGAGAAAATTTTGAGAAAATCCACCAAAGAACCAGATTAATGTCTCATGTGTTGGAAAATTCATGTATGTGGGTTGGTTACAAGTGTATGCCACCACACACCTCTAAGATTGTTCATGTAACTCTCCCCTGCTGTTGAATCTAACAAGTTTTGAATTAAATCTATGTTTTTCTTGGGGAAATATGATGTTTTTTATCAATTTTAAATGCCTGCAAATAAATTTTATTGTTCTTGTTGTAATCTTGCATTGAAAATATTTAGAAGTCACACAGGATCTCCATTTCTGGTTGATATTTTAGTGGCATTTGCAATCTCATACTCAGAAGTGCCTTCATCTGATAAGGAGATAAAAAAATTTAAAATCACTTTACCTTCCTTGACTACAGAGATTTCTTGTAAGCCTTTGGGGGTACCTTAGGCGTGGTTTGATCATGGTTTTTTTTGTTTAATTGAGTTCCTTACTTCAAGATTTTTTGGTGAGTTCTCAAAGATTGTGTGAAGAGTGCAACCTGGGCTTCCATTTGTGCCTCTTCTAGTTGAAAGAACATCCATAATATTTTAGGCATTTCATCTAATAGTTGTTCAAGTATTGTACAAATTGTCAAAGATATGATCTATCCTAGTTTGTCTTATCAATCTCCCACCAAAAATCATCCAACAACAAATATCCTATCATGCACTATCCCTGATTTGCATGTGTATACCCACAAAAGATCAAAATCCAATTGCAAAAGTATGCATAATAGATCAGGATTTCCAATGTCTCTAGTAACCTTTGCCTTGTTTTGAGAACATACCCATGTTTTGAGAAGTGACAACCTGTGAGAGTTCAGATCTGGGGTGTTGATCATGTTTTCATCAAGGTCTCCATCATAGAATTTGAAGCAAAGAGAAGGGAATCTTCATCTCCTTCACCATTACAAGGTTAAAAAATAGGTCCTCTTACCTTGGTTGCAAGGCACAACCTAAAACAACTAGGACAAGATCAAGTCCTATTAGAGTGCTATCCATTTCTCCACAAACCTGAGTACTATCTAGACCATATCCCCAGCTACCAACAAAATACAACATGGTCTAATCTATCTTTAAGCTCCATGACATAACTGTGGTGCTGCTCAAACTGAAAAGGAGAACAAATTTGGATACCAACATGAGCTATTTGTCCACATTGATAAAGATGATAGGAATAAGTTAGAGGCTAAGTTTGAGAAATGCACCTCTTTTTAGATATGGTGAGGATGAATTTGGTTTCCGTGTTTGGAGTCTTAAGGATAAGAAAATATTCCGATCTATAGATATTGTCTTTAATGAAAAATTCATGTATAAAGATTAGTTTCAGGAACAGAAAGAGGAATCAAAGAAATAATACTCAGTGTTAGAGGACATTACATATGGAAAAGTGTCCAAGGGGCCAGTACAAGTGTAACATGTTCCAACACAACTAGTTCAGGAACCTACTCATCAGGAACACCAAAATCCTAAGGTGAGAAGGTCTTCTAGGGTAAGAAGGGAACCTAAATGATTTATTCTGTCTTTGAATTATTTATTTCTCACTGATAGTGGACAGCCAAAGTTCTTTGAGGAAGCAGTGTAAGTAGATGCCAGGAAGAAGTGGGAGCAAGCCATGGATGAAGAGCATATATCTCTTATGGAGAACCTGACTTGGGATCTGGTAGAGCTACCCGAGTGAAAGAGAGCATTGCAAAACAAGTGGGTGTATAGAATCAAAGAGGAAGATGGAGGTAGGAAAAGATACAAGGCCCGGTTGGTGGTCAAGGGATTTGCATAGAAGAAAGGTATAGACTTTGATGAATTTTTTTCTCTTGCTGTTAACATGACTTCTATTAAGATTATTCTTGGTCTAGTAGTAGTAAAAGACATGCACTTAGAGTAGTTAGATGTGAAGACTACATTCCTTCATGGAGAGTTGGAGGAGAAATTGTATATGTAGCAGCCACAAGTTTATGAGATCAAAAGGAAGGAGAGGTTAGTGTGCAAATTGAAGAAGAACTTGTATGGCATAAAACAAGCTCCACAATAATGGTATAAGAAGTTTGAAAATTTTATATAGGAGTAGGGTTACTCCAGGTGTCACTCAAGCCATTTTGTGTACATCAAGAAGTCTCTTGATGGTATTTATATTATTTTGTGCCTGTATGTGGATGATATGCTTGCTGCAGGAAAGAACATGCAGGAAATAAAGGTACTCAAGAAGCAACTAGGTGAATCCTTTGCTATGAAGGATTTGGGGCAGCAAAAAAAATCCTTGGTATGAGAATAACTCAGAACAAGAAGGAGAGGAAGCTGATATTATCTCAAGAAGCATACATAAAGAAGGTCTTGGAGAAGTTTAGTATGCAGGATGCTAAACTATTTGGTACTCCTTTGGTAGGTCACTTTAAATTATCAAAGGAGAAGAGTCCCAAAATTGAGGAGGATAGAATCCAAATTTCTAGGGTACCGTACTCATCAGTGGTTAGTAGCTTGATGTATTCTATGGTATGCACTAGGCCTGACATTACACATGTAGTGGGTGTAGTGAGCAAGTTCATGAGTGATCCAGGTAGAGAGAACTGGAAAACAGTGAAGTGAATTCTTTGGTATTTGAGAGGGACCATGGGAGCAACATTGTGTTTTAGTGGATCAAACACTATATTGCATGGCTATGTAGATTCGTACATGGTAGAAGATTTGGATAGCATGAGTAGAATGATAGGTTATTTATTTATGGTTGGTGATACAATGGTGAGCTCGATTTCATGGTTACAAAAGGTTATGGATTTTTCAACCATAGAGGTTGAGTATGTTGCTACCAGAGAGGAAAGCAAGAAGATGATTTGGTTACAACAGTTGCTTGATGAGTTGGATCATTAGTAGGAAGTTAGGAGACTACACAGTGATAATCAGAGTGCTATTCATTTGGCGAAGAACTCTGCTTTCCACTCTATGACAAAGAAAATTTAGCTGAGATATCATTTCATCAAGGAAAATTTGGAAGAAGATAAGTTAAAGCGGAAAAAGATTCATACTAGTCAGAATCATGCAAATATGATGACCAAGACAGTCACAAGGGAGAAGTTGAATTTGTTTTCAACTTTGATTGGCCTTCATGGTTGATAATGAAGGGTTGAGAACTTTTCTCAGTGGGAATATTATCCAAGTGGGATATTACTGGGGTGTGGAGCCTATTTTTGGTCTTCTCAAATCAGTATTGAAGTGTTGGATTTCGAACGATTAAGTTTGGAGACTTCAGGAGAATTTTGTAGTCGTCTGCTATGAAATTGTTGTGGTGTTGCTGTTAATTGGTTGTCAACGTTGTGATAGTGTTTCCATCTATGGGAAGTTGAAAGGTTATGAATTTCAAACTTCTAGGGTTGACTTTAGGACTTCTTAAAAGGGTTGTAATCCTATAAATAGAGGTGTCAGGGTATCTTGAAGATATCTTGAGTGTTCAAGAGGTCTTGAGTCTTAGTGATCAAGAGGTGATCAAGAGTGATCAAGATTAAGCAATTGAGTGTCAATTGTGGTTTAGATGTGGTTTAAAATCTTTGGAATTCTGTTGTGAGTTCATAATTGAGAGAAGACTGTTAGATTTGTTTTACTCTTGTTAGTAAAATCTGAGCAATTTCTTGGTGGATGTAGCCCACATTTGGTGAACCACGTTAAATCTTGTCTTGTCTTATTTTGTGTATTATTTATTTATGATGTTATATGTCTGAAAGTATAATTCTGCTATATAGTTTCCTACTGCTATGATTTGAGAAATTATTGCCACATATTTGTTCACTAATTCCTAACACATGTTCTACCCATTCATAGCCCCTAGTGCACATGTTAATTGAATTAATCATCTTAACTAAGTTAATTAATATCCTCACTTAACTAACTTACCCAGTCAACCCACCTAGCCACCTCACTCAAATGACCCACTCAAACCTCATTAATGACCTAAGACCAATTTTAAACCTGTCCTAACCAACTAGGACTTAGTCTAAACCTAGATTTAACTCCTATTAACAAACCTAAAAGGGATCCTACTTATCTTACTATGATCTATCACTCGAGACACGATAGAAGGTCAGAGATCATGCCAAAAATAGCAAGAATTTGGATATTTTTGGCCAACCTAGATATTTCCACCTTGACTGACGTTAGTTATATCTCAACCGAAGCCAGTCACCTAACCATTTCTGGTTAGGTTAAATACATTTCCAAAATCCTTTTCCCAGGTTGGTCATTTGATTTAGGATCTCATACGAATAAAGACTTGGAGCACTCGAATTTCATTAGCACTCAAGAAAAATAAGACACACAGGAGAACTACCAACATCGATCACCATTCATCATCCTCTTCATGATCACAAATTCACATCAGAGAGGCACTGAGGTCTAAACTACTGCGACACAAATAAAACAAATCTTGTCTTTTGATATCTACTATAACCGTATTCGTCACCTACATCCTCAAATATATTTTCTAGTAAGTATTCATCATCTCCTCATTGAATCTCTAGTTTCTTTGTGTAGATTTGTTTATTAATCTCTCTAGTTTATTTCTCTCTACACCCATATACTTCCTCCCTTACATCAACCCATCACCTAATCATACCCAGACATTCCACCCATTTTCATGCTCTCATGATCATCTTTGGGTCTTCAAAACCATTTTACGACCTCACCCTCACCATTTTTAACCTCTATACAATCACAGGAAGTCTGGAAAACCAAATCTAGCAACTTTCTGATAATTTCCCCTACCAACGCTGGTTAGCCAATTGACGTCTCACTTTTCCTAACCGACATTAGTCAATTATCCAACACTGTTTAGTGTGTCTATCAATATAGCTCAGACTAGTGAGCTAATACCCACTTTCCAATAGCCTAGAACCACCTCTAATCCTTACTAGACTTGCAACTCAACACCAGTAACTACCCCTCTCATTTTGACCTTAAACAACCTTTTGAATGACCTTTATTATTGTTTTGTATGAGATACCTAAATTGTTTCAATTCCAATAGGATCTTTTCTTCATGTATGATTTAACTAACGTTAACATTTTTATATAAAATTGGATTGACATCCTTTTTAGGAAGCATCATGCTTCCCGGATCTAGATTCCACTAGGAAGTCCACTCATTGTTTTGTTTAACTCTATTTGGTGGTATTTTTTTGCATTTATAGGTAGTTTCTCCTAGCCAAAAGGGAGCTCTCTCAATTAACTTGGATCAGGAAATCAGAAAACACTCACAACCTTCAACCGACATTACAAACATGTATTTCTCCTTGGCCTACTACCCTTATATGTTTCATTAATTTGCTAGTTGAAACAATAACAAAGCCATACACCATAATACCAATGTCATACCATCATATATATATATCAAAAAGTCTCAGTACATCATAAATATTGAATGGCTTCATAAAGAGATGTATACATATAAAAACTAACAAGAAACATATCATCACTATCCAGTAAAATGGATTTTATCTATAAAATTACTAACTCAGATAGCACTCTAATCTCCTCCTTGGGCACTTTTACCACCAACAACGCCAACATTACCACCAGCTCCTCTCTCACCACCGCGTCCTCTCTCTAATCTATGCGGTGGATGACCCACACTCCCTGCACTCACACTAGGGCTTGCCACCATAACGGATAAATGATCAATATATAATACAAAATTTAGACAATCACTAATCACCATGTCAATATAGTAGTACAGATCTACCTATAATGATTGATAATGTGCCATAGAAATCATCCCAGATGCTGCAGGTGCCACCCTCTACCCACTAGCCTATGCCCTTATTGTCATCTTCACACTAGATATATAATACCCTATAATCCCTAAGGCCTTCTTCAGTGAATCTCTCTGTTGGTGGTATGTGTCTATATCTATTATAGATTGTGCAAGCTATGCTCTCACCATATCCCTCTCTATAATAAAAAAATATCTGACCCCCATGAGATCATCTCCCTCTCTCTCTCCAAGATGCGTCCCTCTCTCCCTCTCTCCAAGATGTGTCTCTCTCTCCCTCTACCAACAGCCTTCTCGGTCATCCTAAATCAACCCAAACTACCTCCTCACTCGATCCAAATGTAATAAATCATACTCCTTTTCACTATGGACGTGGACCCATATATCCTACTACGTTCCCACCAAATCATCCTCACAACTAGGCTAATCATGAAAATATAAGTAGGGCCTCCAAACAACATCACCTGCCTATAGCCCTGAGACTAAATCTATTATAAAGGTAGGCCTCTTCTTCTTCCTACCCCATCCCTTTTCATGCCTCCACCTCATAAAACCAACATGAATCTCACTAATACCCCTTGACAGCCCCAATGGATGAGAAATAGAAATATGTTCCCAACATTGTAATAAAAATACAACATCGATCCCTAACTGCTTGTGGGCATTCCAGGTCCATAACTCTCTAAATTTCTGTGTAAGAAGAGTGGGCCCCCACTCAAAAATTATGTGGCTCTCCATCATATCTGCCACTACCTCTGTAATCATCCAAGGAAACTAGCCACCTCCTAAATCCGGTAATAATAACATGAGATGGCCATCATCATCATGGTCATCCTGGTACAACCATCCCTCCCAGGATCATAGAAAAAATGATATGAAAAATCTCCTGATTCATATCTCACATGCTCTGCCTCATCACCATACATCCTCATCATCACCTCCAATCTCTATGCCTCACTGATAGTATATATCCCCTCTACTCGAATAGGCAATCTCATAATACAATGCACATCCTCTAAAGTGAGAATCATCTCTCCAGTGGGTAGCCAAAAATTGTAGGTGGAAGGATTCCACTGCTCTAATAATGATAGCATAAAAACTCCACATCTTTGAATCTATTTATAATCCCTCATACCACCTAAACCCATAGCCTCAACGTCCTCCCAATCCTCATATGATATATCGACCCTCACCTCATTTAAAGGGAGTTTAATATAATCTCATATTGTAAGCTTCATATCCACTTACAAATATAAACACATAAATGAAAATTAGTATCATTATCAAAAAATATCTAAAACATCAACATCAACATCATCACAAAAAATTGAAAACATTTCCTAAAAATGATACTTTTTCCATCAAAAAATTCAAACTATTACATCATAGTTGAATTGCCAATGATTCACATTAATTGTTGGTGATTTACATGAATCATCAATGAATCCTACATTTCAAAATTAGGGCATCCGTACACCCCCAATACGATTTTTTTCCTAAAAATAGCAAATAAAAAAAAAAACACAAAACTAGTCAAAATGACTTACCTCTTCCATAACAGGTTAGTGATGCCTTCTCGCCGAAACCATTGTGTTAAAATCTCATTTTTTCACTCAAATTCACTCTCTAAACACATACTTTGCTCGATTAAAATGAGATTATCACATTGATCATGACTATTTATAGCCCCAAATTGATCTCGACGTAATTGTCAATGATTACCTCAATCATTGGTGATTTTTTCGAATTCGCTATTAATTTTCTGAATCATTAGCAATTCATCCTATTTTTGGCATCCATGACCTTTTTTTTATTAAATCATCACTTTTTTCCAATAATTTTTCTCTTTAAAAGGACCCTAGTCCTTGAAATATTAAATATCAGACAAATGAAATCAACATTAGGATTCACCATATGTCTATAGACGCGTTCCCTTTGGCTCCCATCATTTGAATTCCCCTATCTATTTAACCTGCCTTCGCGGATCATACATCTATAGGTATTGAGACCTTTGGTTTCCCTATCATTTGATTCCTCAGTAGCACATTCTATTTCGGTACCCCTTGGACTGGGGAATTTTTTTGAATGAAACACAAGATAAACCATTCCAATCACAACTATCAAACTGGTGTTCCTTTTACTATATTACAGTTACCCCATTTTGAGGGGGGTTCATTCATATAAACAACCCATCATCATTTTTGTCTAATAATTTTCCATTAAACCACTAGACAAAAAGGGGCAAATGTAGACACCAAAAATCTACACCCCTCATATTTATTCAATCAATTAATTAAATACATCAATATTTCATATCGTAAGTCATATACTACACCCCTTATCTTTGTCCAATTAATTAATTAAATACAAAACCACCCCATATCCTAAGTCTCATTATCTTTATCATATTTATTTCTTATAACTCCTTTTCTTACAATTTTTAAATCTTAGTCAACCTAATAAGAATCTTCCTAAATTCCAAACATAAAAAAGTCAAGTAAAATATATTCTATCTTATCACCCCCTCAACTAATTCAACATGTCCCAAAAAATTTAACAAATGAGCACCCAAAACCCAAAATAAAAAGACCTATTTTAGAATTTGTTTCAACTATTTTCTAAAAAAACTCAAACAACCTGAAATCACTGATGATTTAGGTAATCACCAGTGATTATTTAATCCATTTTTCTAAATTCTTAGAGGGATCCTCAACTTCAATCCATGAGTTCTATTCTTCCATCTAAGTTCATAACATCCTGCACATCCTTCCCAAGTACCAGAGTATTTGAGTTATCAATTAACAACATTACCAATATCTAGCAAGCATTTGCAAGCCATTTTTGGAGCCCCTACCGATCAACATTCCATCATCCAACCTAAAGATTTTACCAGCTACCTGCATTATCCTTCATTAAGGTCAAAAGATTCTTTCATCCTTACATCAAATTTCCAGGTATTTTTGTCTACTTATTCATCTATTTTATATCATTTCTAAGCTTCTGTTAGTATTTAATATCACTTTTAAACCATCAAAATTTTGAATTTATCAATTTTTCACAAAACACCATAATCACCAGCGATTGTCTTAATCGTCAATGATTCCTATCATATTTATATTTATGGAATATTTTATAAGTTTTTCATTAAATCTACTTTATCTATCATATCAATCCTATTGTTACTAATATTTTTCTAATCATGGATCAATATTAGATGGTAATTGGTGGCCCTTCTCATGAAATCACCAGAATCCATTCCTTGGCAATAGTTTGACACCCTTTCTAATGGGAACAATATGATATTTTACATGATCTGACTTTGTGCACCATCCATCATGGTCCTTTATATGAATTGGAGAACATTTTTGAGTTTACTCAGGAAATACATCAAGCAGTAGAAGACTACTGGTTCATGGAATTCTTATACATACTCATGCAATCCAAAATTTCTTGGGCTACATACGAGGCTGAACAGGACCTCCCTTTTGAACTTGATTTCAATCCATAATCCATCTCTAATCTATCTCTTATCCCTCTCTTATCTATTTTCTATTTGCTTTGCATAAGTTTATCATTTGTCAATTATCTATCTAATATTAGTTTATCTATTTCAATCCACTTAATTGTTTAAAAAGTGAGCTGACATCCTTCGAGGAAGCCCTTTAGATTCCTAGAACTGGCCTTTTCTGAGCATCTCATTTATCCATATTTCTAGTAATATCTTGTGTAGTGTCTTTGGTCATAGGTTCTCTTGTGGGAAATGAGCTTGTACACATCTTTCATAGATCACAACATCGAGAATAGTCAATCAACATTTATAGGTATCATTAAACCCCACATCTTTTGAGGTTGGTATATTTCTATTTTCATGCTTAGTTAATTCAAGGTGAAGGAGTATGATTTATTTCTAAACATGTACATCCCTATATCTTTGTAACTCTTTGGATTCCTCTCTAATAAGAAAAAAAGATCCCACTAAATCTCTGGTTGACGGTGTTGCTAGATCAATCATCAATGCAATATTATAGGCATCTAACACTGAACCTAGGATCTCATGGTGAGTTCTCTTGGTCATGGAGTGCCTCTCCTCCACTGTCTACCCTGAAAAAACAAAAAATGACACATGTTATTCATAATATCAATATGAAATAAAACCCATTTCTAGAAATAACACAATCTCACACATACCTAGTTACTTTGACCTCTCTACGATGGTCTCACCATCTCCATGGGCACCCAACACCTCCTCCTCCTCATCATCCTGAAAAGGTGTGTATCCCATGTACTATTTCAACTTGGCTCAGGGAACTAAGATCAAATCCCCTCTCTGCTATGGTTTGGGCCTCTTTATCAGATGCATGATCATTTATACCCCAATCAAAATAAAATACCATCTTCTTTGTTATCACATCTTATGCTCTTTGAGCCATGGTGTCGTAGGTTTGACTCTTTCTCCTATAGTATTGGGACCTACTCAACATGTACCCCATACATGTGAACCTATTTCTGTGTATCCTCAATCAGATCCCTCCTCTGAACCACTAACCACTATAATCTGTGGTGAGCCCTTGGTATCCCCATCATTCCTTTGATCTCTTTGACTATGTGCACCCGCTTCAAGTATCCTACGGGTTCGAAGTGATGATACCTTAACATATACTCTTATAACCTATCTAGCAAGATGACACTAGTAGGGCGAAAATGGTGGTATCACCATGAGCACCTGTCGTCCAAACTATCTTAGGACCCTCCTGACTACGTGGGTCTCCACTCAATAAACACAGTTTCCTGTTACCTCAGTAATGACGTCAAATAAATATTCCCTAAGATAGATGGGCTATTGATTCACATTCCCTATGAAGGGTTGTCATGTAACACCACCTGGACCCACCTATACTAGTGGCAAGAATGCTTAAAATGACTACACTGCCAACCCCTGTGTTGATTGAAGCACTTTCGGGGAATATTCCACTACTTATTTTGTTGTCTCTATCGACCTATACATATGTAACCTATAACATATCCACACGAGAAATAAAATCATGGGTCCCACGACCCTCTGTTCTTTATACCGAACCTTGAATAAATCATGTACTATCTACACCTATATGGTGGTTCCCTAACAAAACAATTTGTAACAATTTCTTTTATGTAGATAAGGGTCATTGATGCATCTATTTCTTAGGCAGGTTCCTTAAGGGGCATGCCAAGAATGGGGGATGGTTTTTCACATAACCATTATGGGTTAGAGATAGTAAATAGAAAGAGTGTCACAATTTGGTCTTTTTGTTAATTGTCCTTGCATTACTTATCCTTGTCCCCTTAGGTATTATACATATTACATTCTTGACTTCTTGCTTGTATCTCACCATATGACACCATTTTTATCCATATTCTTGATCTATGAACCCTTTCTTTCACTTTTTATGGCACATTACCTCTTTTTGTCATCATTGGCTCATTCCATCACCCATGGATGATGGTGTTAGTATTATGTTTCTCTTGGCCGATACCATTTCACATGGGAGATGATGTCCTCTATATGTAAAACTCATCTTGAAATCATAAGAAACGAAGGTTAGACCTTAGGAACTTCCATCTACTCTTCTCTTTTACACAATTTTAGCATCTAAGTGCTAAATTATTTTTTCATCTTGTACTTTATTTGGAATAGAGTGGACACTCTTATTATTGGTTGGTTTTCTTGCACTATTGGGTCATCTATAGTGAGTCTAGGACATGAACAGTGTTCTCCTTTTCCACCTAATAGTGATTCTCTTTCATTGTGTTACTTCTCTAGTGATATAGATACATTGGTCAAAACCCTCTAGGTATAAGGTAAGTGCTCTAACCATATTTTTTCATTTTACATAGATTAGTTCATTTCCCTTCCCTCATTGGTGTTATGTTATCTTAGTATTACATATGTTTGGATACTAGTTAACATAGTACTTTTATTCATGGTCAACTCCTTCGATTTACATTAGTTTCATTTCAATTATATTGTGCATTCATTCCCTATCTATCATTAATCCATACCTCTCCTCACCTAATCACTGATATCTTAGTAGGGCTCTCTCCTCTATCTTAACTGTGGGCCTTAGAAACCCTAGGTTGACATAGTGTCAATGAGAAAATTTTGTGATATGTAAAATTAGGTGTCTCCACCAATGCTCATGCAGTTACTCCCCTATGGATAGAATGGTGTAAATCCCATTATTGAATTTAAACTAATAGAATCCTATCTAACTATTAAGAGTTGGCAAAATAGGCTAGGGATCACATAGGAACACTCCACTAAACCTATGACAAAGTGCTTGTATGGGGTACAAGGAAGGAAATTACAATGATGAGGGGTGAAGGAGATAAATTAGGAAAGGGAGGTTATTGTCATGAGTAGGACAATTTTAGAGTTCACACCCAATAACTAGAGTAGTTCAAAATTCAATATAGAAGAAATAAAAAAATGAAGCTATCTAGTGAGAAGAAAAAACCTAGACATACGGTTCTTAGATTCATTTATCAAAGATGCAAAGCTCTTTCTAGATCACTATGATTGCAAAGTGCATAAGAGGGAAATGTAAGAAACATAGGGAAAGGGAAATGGAAGAAAATTAGCTTTCATTTGTTTTGTAGTGATGAGTACAAATCATCAATCAATCTACAACAATTCACAATTGCTACCAAAAATTCTAAATTTCAAGATCCATTGAAATGGAGAAGCCATTTATATTTATAACAATGTGAATTGACCTCTCATCTCCCCCAAATAACTCTTCACATTCTTATTCCACTTATGAAATTTCATTTGCCCCTAGAAGAGAGAAATTAAGTATTTATCTTATAATTTGAGATTTTTTTTTATAATTTACAATTTATGTCACTTAAGAGAATATGAAAAAATATAATTATTATGCTCAACAAAGAATTAAAAAGGAGATAGAGAAGAGGAGAATGGTGAGAGAAGAGAAGGAATGCTTTAAAGCATGAATTTATATGAAGATCAGATCCAGTGGTATTGAAGGTGAAAATATGACCCCTGATGATCCTCCATACTGATGTAATGAAGAAAATATCTGATGAAGATCATTTTGAACACCTTTCCCCTTTTGAAAATGCTTGAAATGACGAACCTTTGCCACATTTATTGAACACACCAAGAGGAGTGATGAACACTTGAGAAGTAGACCACTGATAATACTAGAAGAGTATTCCCCTTATTAAGAAAATCCTTATTATCCTTGAGACACTATCGTAGATTCATGATCAATCATTCACATGTGAGAGATTGGGTGCACTTTGTTCACCCCGCCATGATCTTGATTCTGCTACTATGGGAACATTGATGATGAGTGAAGCATAAAAACCTTCTGATCATGGATCAAGGAGAGAGGAATGGATTTAAAACCAATACCCTCCACCTTTTGATCATACAACTAATTTGAGATGAATTGGAATGGTCCTTAATACAAAATTGATAATTTTCTTATTTTGACACTCTTCGCTCATCGCATCGAGGAATGTGGGAATTAACTTAAAAATAGACAGAGGAGATCTCATGAGTGTTGATACTATTGAAAGATGGGTGAAGGACCATAATTTGATCGTTCTTGGCTCATTTTACCCATTTACTATTTTTAGAATATCCACACTTATGGTGCCATTTAGCTAATTGTTTTCCCTTTTTGCAAATTTTACCAATTTTGAGTTTCCCGATCATGGGGGAATGGAATGAGGAGTATGAATGCAAATTTTTATCAGACTTGATATTTATATTAGGTGCTCACATAGAGGCTTACTAAAAACAAAAATTGGTCTTGCTGGTATTGGATTCAAATGAAAGCACTTGCACAATTTTACAAAATTTGTTTCGAAGCTCTGTTCCAATTTTTGTGATATTCCGCCCACTGGAACCCTGAGAAGTGACGAGGTGAGTCATTGCATTTTCAATGCTTTGTCATGGAAGAAATTAATGAAGTCCTTGAGCTTATTAGAAATTTTTATTTCCCACCTCATATTGTGATGATATCGGATTCACCAGAATAGGTTTTTCTTCTACACTCATTGTTCAAATTTTTAGCTTGACCCTTTTGCTAGAATGATGGAAAATTGAAGAAATGAAAGATAGGGCACAAAATGAGGGTTTTTTCACCATTAAAAATATATGGAATCATTTAATATGCTATCAATTTCTCCTTGAAGGAGTTTTGAAAATAATAAGATTGTAAAAAATATCACTTCGATCCATTTACTGGATTGTGAGATATGAACTTTTCTTCGATTTAGGGAACAAAGTCATTCTGGAAAAAATTCGGCATGCAATTTTGAAAAATCAAAATTTCATGAATTATTTTCCCTCTATGACTATTGATGTAGCCTAGAATTTAATAATACAAACCCAATAAAACCCTAGACATGCTGGCATATCACTCAGCCTAGACTGAGAGCTCACCCAAAGTGCGCAAAGGTACCAGGTCCCTGTTTAGGGTTGCTATTACAAGATGTTAACATGATGAAGACTTAACACATGCAGTTCCATTACTAACACATCATTCTATAGAGCATACATGATCTATATCTAAGGGATAACAAAATTAAGTATTAATCATGATGAAATCAAGAACATAATAGATTCAGATACACACATAACTAACACTTAGATTCATCCAATATCCTCCATTATATTAAATGCAATAAGTATACAAAAGCTTCATTTCAATAACAGTAGTATGTGCGTAACAAATTTAGTAGCATAATCTCACTATATCTCCATGTATGCACATATATCTCTCTATATAGTTTACTACGTACTTATAAGGGTGGGAACTTATCTTTCACTGATTTATCTATTCCCAAAATAGGTCACATGCTATTACTAGCCACAAGCCATAACAAATATAACCACACATGCAAGTGCACTAACAATAGACTACTGGTAGTTAACTGACAGTATTAGATCTATTTTTGGAATGTTTCCATGCAAAGCGTTTCGAATATAATCCTCCAAAAATACCCATTACGTGATGCGTAAGTCTCCAATCAGTTCGAGTGCTCCGCACACTATCTCCAAAAATAGATCCTTGTCATGAAAATGGATAATTCTTGAACTTGTTTGTATTCCTCATGCGTGATCCTTTCTAATAATACCGCACCTTTGAATACACTCTTCTCTCCTACACAAACCTTCGGTATTTTCTTTACTAAGTGCTAGGGTCTAACTGATCAACATTACCCCACACTAGTTACATTGCTACCCCGATAATTGTTTGTCTCCAAAACAAACCAAAGAATCTGAAAAGAATAATATAAATTTTTTGGATGAATGAAAGAATGTTTTTAACCTCCAGTTTCTTCTTCTGCAACCTAAAAAATTAATTCAGGATATTCCTCCTTTATCTCATCCTCCAAGGTCTACCACTTAATGAGTGCTTCCTCTGCTTTTTCTAGAATTTCCACAGCAATGGACTCTAGTTCATCCTACGCAATCTCTCCTTTCTCATTCTGTAAGACCAAAAAAATATTAGACATTGCAGTCATCCTTCCCTCCAGCAAATCCATCTTCTGCACAATGAGTTTCCCGAGCTTCTCTAGCCGATTGTTGTGTGGTTCTTAGGCTACTGTCAGGGCCTCACACTTCTGTTTAACCATTTTTAATCTTTTCTACATGGCCCCAATGTGTCATCCTTCATCACTTTCTGGACCTCGTTGCTCTCCTCCAGTGTTTTTATGTTGATGAGCACTTCTGGAGCCGTACAGATGTTCAAGGATTGGTCTGCCTTCTTCAGTTCTTCCTGTAGCGCTTGCAACAATCCCTCATATAATGTAATATTCTGCATCATTGAAGCCTTTTCTTGCTCTGCCATCTTACACTAGATCCTTTGGTGTTGACATGCGCAGAGGTTCATCTTCAAGCACTAAGTCCAACAATGTACTTACATAGTGTATTGCCAAAGGGAACATCTTTGGTACCTTTGGCTCTAAGTGTAGCCTAGCCTTCATGACCTTATCACCCATTTCCTCTGCGATGTTGATAAATATAGAGATCTTCTTTTGCGCTAAGTCTATTTCCTGTGTTAGGCATGCTATCTCCTCATCCTTAGTTTTGATCTCTTCCTTTAGCGCCCTAATTGCGACATCTTTGTCCATATTCTGCCATGCCACCTCTGTTGAGACTTTTACCAATGCATTGCTCACCTGTTCATCTGACATAATAGTAGGCTTAAATATTATGTGTCTAGCTTGAGGTGTCTTCTTCAACCTCCTTGATATGCATGAATCCTCACACACATCAAAATTTGGTTCATCCATATGCTTATGCATTGACCATGATAATTGCTTTCTTATGCACATTGTTACCATATATTCATCCATTGATTCCCAGCCATATAGCTCCTTTTTATCATTGTGCTCTGGAAACAGGTGTGGACAATTTTACCTGTGTCCTCATCATAACCCATGGCTGGTGGAATGTGTTCCCCACTTGTTCTTTTTTACCTAGACTTCTTAGGAACTTGAGCTTCCAAATTTGGAACTTGTGTTGCCATGTCCTGAGTAGTCTCAATAGTTGTCTCATCTGTTCCCTTTTCTTCCTCTTCTCCTCCCTTGATTTCTTCATCTTGTTGTCCTTCTACGTTCTTTGGAGGTGCAGGAGAATTAGGCGCTATTTCGTCTGAATCTTCCGCTTCCTTGTTCAATTTTACTTTTCTTCTCATTTTCTCGGTTGTCTCCTTCTATGGAGAGAGTTTGGGTGATCTGCGCACTATTTGTAGAGTAACACCTTAGGTCCTTGTTCTCCTAAACACTCTCTTAAACTAGTGCTCTCCTTGGACTCCATCCAATTCCTCATCATCCCCCTCTTATGGCTGAAGTGGTGTATTCATGTACACTCAGATTCTTCCTGTATTTGGAGGTTTTCCTTCTTCCTCTGTGCTCTAAACCACCACTATCTTCATGCTCTTCGTATTCATCATCTACTTTAATTATTTTTGTGGGCTTAGGCATTTGAACATTCTCCATTGTATGCTTACCTTTTGGCGGCCCTGGGAGCATTTAAACCTCATTCTTCCACATACTTAGTTGTTCTCCATCTTAGGTTTGAGTTGTAGTTATATACCAGTGCTTCTTCGATGTCCCCAAATAGCCAAGCTTATTCAAACTTCATGCTTATAATATCTGAAGATAAGCCTCTCAATGTAGGCGTTCCACCCTCGGTATGCATACTTTTTTTCTCAGAGTGTGGAAGTCATAGTCTACCTTTTCTACATTGAAGGTTAGGTAGCGCACACGTCTGAAAACCAATGAACCATTATGCCTGGAATTTTCTTGCTATGAAGACATAAGACAATTTGCACCATGGGATCCAAGCCTCCGTCTTTCATCAACAAATCACATGATGCAAAAATGCTGGTAGGCTACAAACTGAACTTCCTCTACCTACCACTGAAGGTAAACTCACTTGGGTATGCACCATTCTTCTTCGAACCCCACGTGGAGTCTATCATACCACATACTCATCCCTCTGTTTGAATGGTACACTCATTGATCCATCACACAAGTAATTTCTAAATCATTTCCATAGGTGACTTGTGTCTCCGTGGGGTACTCCCAAATATTATCCTTTGTCCCATATGTCGGGAACTCCGGTCTCCATAAACAAAAGAGATAATAAAAACAGCACCAAAAATTATTCTATTCCTCCTGATCCACACTTCTTCGATGATATTTCTTTGCTATGTGATCTACAATATTGTAGACCAATCCTTGAGACATCCTTCTTTGTGAATGTGCAACAACATTGTGGTATTCACCTGTGACCATATTCTCTTGGGCTATTCAACTTTGTTCACAAGATGAGCGACTGCCTGCTCTACTAGGTACTTCTTCAATCTTGTCGATGTCCATACCTAGCATGGACCCTTTGTGTATGCCCTAGTTCCTTCCTTTTCTTTAGGATTGCAGCCTTATATAGTTAAATCACTCCTCCAGGTATACTCCTGTAGGCCCTTCATTCCTGTTACTATTGAAATCAAGCGCAAGCTTTGAAATTCTAACTCTTTGTCCTGGAAAAGTAGAAGAAATATTTTTGTGGACTCTACTCATCAACCATTGATACAAATGGCTCATATTTCCCAAATTATGGCAGCTTGTACAACTGGTAGACTCCATTATGTCTTCAGTAAATTATCACCAGCATCATTATATATTGGCATATCATCTGCCATGTGCTTGTTCATTTCTTCGTGCTCAGCAACGCATACGATATCCTTCTTATTATAATGATGGTTTGATGGTTGTAATCATTTATTTTACAATCTTCAGAATGTGGGATTCCCATTCCTCTGTCCCACTCTTACCCCCCTTTGGATTTTACATTTTTGAGAAAAATAGTCTCAAGGAGAAATTTCCCTCTTCCACTTCGACCACCTTCTTCTTTCCTTTAACTCCTACTAACAATTTCCTTCTTGGGTTCCATTTCTTTACCCTACCATCCTCTGATAATAATTGTATTTTGATTTCCTATGTAATCAAGAAAGTTGAAATCCTAGTTCAAATCATCTATACCCTAGTGGAAATCACATGCCCTAGATTTTTTGTAACATGTATCTACTTCGTTCAAACCCGTCCTCCTATGGGAATGCAAGATTCTCCTACATACAAACCCATCCTCTTCATGTCTGGTTTCACACTCTTTGCACCTTAACACGATTGCTCCACTCATTTGTAATTATCCCTTTTCGAATTCTCTTTATTATAACAGTAAAAATGAACTCGCATCCCATCCTTATATAGAATTTCAAAAAGTTAGATGTAATTTATTACTCCTCCACCTACCAACAATGTCCTCTCATTAATTGACCAACATTTCATTCTTTTCGTGCGGTACATCTCTTCACGCCCAAGCTATAACCTTCTAGTGCACCCTCTTACCCTCTAGCTCATAGACTTCTTCTTCAATCGCACTCCTCCATACACACCCGAGTACCTCATCACTGCACCTTCCACTGGTAGTAGTTATCACCCCTTCTTACCTCATGGTATGTTGTCCCTTCATTCATCTCCATCTTTGGTCACTTTTTAGAAGTAATCCCTTGGCTTGAAAAGCACCCATAGAAGCTTATTCCTTTCACCTTTCAATTCCCACAATATTGTACCTGCTTACCAAAAATCCACCCCACACTAAAGTATGTGCAGTCCTTTGTGCATAAACATGCTTTATATAGTAATTAGCTTCATGCGCATAAGCACACTTATTTCACAACACACCAACTAAATTGAAAAAGCTTAGTAACAAAGAATGAAACACATTAAGGGAATACAAAATTGAAAACCTAATCTGAATGGCAATAATGCCTTATTACAAACACCAATAAGGCTTATTTGTAGTAGGGCTTCAGCCTACTCCCATTGAAGTAACTCGGTAGCTGTGTTCCATCAAGGGCTTCTAACCGGTAAGCACCTATTTCAAGGATGTAACTGATAACATACAACCCCAACCAATGTACCTTAATTTTTCCTGGATGACCCAAGAACTTAGAGTCATAGAGAAGCACCATTTATCCAATCTCAAACTTCTTGTCCCTTATGTTTCATTCATGCCATGATTTCTTCCTAGATTTTTCTTGCTTCTGACTCCAACATGCTATGGCCCATCACTCATCTAGTTGAATTATTTTTTCAATTCATTCTTCTAAAGCTTGCTCATCAGCTAGAACTCTAGTGCATGTAATACATAAAGAAGGTAACATAAATTGCATAGGAAGAATGACTTCTGTGCCAAACACTAACTGAAATGGTGTGGCTTTGTTCAACCTTTTTTATGTTGTTTGATATGTCCAAATTATTGTAGATACTTTATCATCCCAATCCTTTCTCCTACATCCATATTTTTGTCAATCTGCTCAAAATTTTGTTGAAATGAAAGTTCCATTATCCTGAGGATGATAGGGTATAGTCTTATGGTGTGCAATCATGAACTCATCCAATAAAATTATGATTGTCTCATTAAGAAAATGTGTGCCCCTATCACTGGTCAAACTTAAATAATATTCATACGTTGTAATAATATTTACCCATAAGAACCAAGTTGGTGTAGCCATGCTAAATTCCTTTGTAGGTGGTGCTTCTGCTCATCTTGTTAGATAGTCTATGTAAGTTATAATGTAGCGTGATCCTGTTTTGCGTGCAGCTAGTGAAATAGGACCCAAAAAATCTATAGCCCATTTCTCAAACAATTTTTTTCTAGTAATAGGTCTCAAAGGCATTTCATTTCATTGACCTAGTTTTCAAAGATGTTGACAATGATCACATACCTTACAAAATTCCTTACAATCTTTATATAGGGTCCTCCACCATAATCCATTGAGTATAATCTTACACGATGTGGACCTGCATAGTGGCCACCTAAAATTCCACCATGAGCTTCTTTCATAATACATGTGCCCTAATATTCTAATACACAATGATGCAATACTTCATCTCAACCCAATTTGTACAAGTCATAACTAATTAGCATATAAGGTGTAGCTCGTAAAACAAGTTGTTTCTTCTCTAAGCATTTCATTCCTTCTGGTACCATCCCTATTCATAGATAGAAAACAATGTCCTCTAGTTATGATGACGCACTCATTCTAACCTAGATAACTGTGCATCTGGCATGGTATCCTCAATTGCATATGCTTCTTCTACAGACTGTATTCTTGATAGATGGTCTGGTCTAGAATTACTTTTTCCTAGTTTTACCACAACCGTGAAATCAAATTATTGAAATACCCAGTCTATATGCACCCTTGAACTAGGCTTGTTTACCAAATACTTCAATGCCATGTGATCTGTATAAACCACGCATGGTGTAGCTAGCAGATACTGGTGGAATTTATGCAACACATAGATCATTGAAAAAGTTAGGTGCTTTGTAGTTGTGTCATTCTATTCTATAGGAGTCATCTTTCTACTAGAAAAGAAAATAGGATGATCTATAATACCTTCTCCAAGGTTGAGCCAACACCATGCCAATGGCCATGCCAGAGGCATCAACATGTAGATGAAATGGTTTTTCCCATGAAGGAAAACATAGAATAGGCGCGGTAGTAAGTTTCTCCTTTAATGTCTCGAATGCACGATGTTGTTGTTCTCCCTCAGTAGAACGTTCCTTTCCCTTTCAGTAACTCTTCTAATAGTGTGTAAACTTTGGCATAGCCTCTGATAACATTTCTATAATATCTTATATGACCCAAAAACCTACGCACCTCTCTTTGACTGGTAGGCTCCCTAAGGCCTATAATGACTACAACCTTTGTTGGATCAACCAACAAACCATCCTTGCTAGATTATGTGACCTAAAAGTATCCCAAATGGTGTAGCAAATATGCACTTCTTGATGTTCAAAGATATAATCAACTGTCTACATCGTTGAAACATTAAGCATAGATTGTCACAGTGATCCTTGACTAATCCATACACCATCCAATCATCTAAATATACCTCTAAGAAGTTTTGAATGAATTCCTTGAACCCTTGGACAACTATGCGTTAAAATACAATAGATGCATTTTTTAGACTGAAGGGCATTGCAGTATAGGCAAAGCTACCCCATTCAGTAGTAAATGTGGTCTTTTATTCATCCTTTTGGGAAATCCTAACTTGATGATAACCAGAGAACCCATCTGTAAATGAATATATTTCACACCCTGTAACTCCTTCTAGTATTTCCTCAGTGAATGGCGTAGGGAATGGATTAGTTACACACGCATCATTCATCTCCCTATAGTCCACACATCTTCTAATCCGTCCACCCTTCTTGATACTGATCACCATTGGACTAATCCATTTTGACTCATCAAAGGGATTGATAATTCCAGATTTCAACATGTTACCAATCTTTTCTTTGACATTTTCATGCAAATTGGGGTTCATTCTGTAAGGTCTCTTTCTAACTGGGTGCACACCCTCTTTAGGATTTATCTTCATCTCCCATAATGATTCATACATGCCTTTAAGTTCATGGTACCCCCTAGGAAATAGGTCCTGGTAATCCCTTAGTAATTCTATGATTTTTTCCACTTCAGACTCTGACCAATATTCTCCAATTATGGCTTCCTTAGGCTCAATATATGTTCCAATATTTACTCACTTTGTCTTCATTGGTTCATGATAGGCACGCTTGGTCTTATCCACATTTTCCAATATCTCACGCCTTCCTGTTGAATGATTTACATCCATATTATCTACTTCTTCATCATCCACTAAGTAGATCATTTTTCCTTTCTCTTGCTCAAGGTAAGCACATTGAAGTAATGTTGCATTAGCCTCTGGTTCTTTATCAAGATGTGCTCCTGAGTCTTCTTTATCTAATAAATCTTGAAGGAGTTCTTTAACCTTGGCACTATCCCCCATAGTTAGGCACTGGATAACTTTTAATGCTTCTTCCACTGGAGGCTTTGTAGAGAATAAGTCAAACATCTGGGCCATTCCTATAATTAAATTATGCCAATTTCTAGTTTCTCTATGGAGTTCTACATATACATAACAAACACGCATGCACATAGATTTATAAAGTGGAATAAAACTAGTGCACCCATAGTGTAGGTAGTAAAGCTTCCTGCCCTTTTGTCCAGAGTATCTGACACTTCTGAACATGGTGCTAAACATGTTGATTACAGTGATAAGTACTGATTTGAGTAAGTGCATTACTCCTAAAGAATCTAGTAGTAAGAGCAATCCTAATTTCATTCCATCCAACAAGATTATCCATGTGGGTCACCCACCAGTGTGCTATTGTCCCACATAGTGTATATGTTAGCATAGTTCTTCTATCTAGTGGGTCTATACATTGTTCTTCCATGGCATGCAAGAATACCATGGGATCCCCTTATCCTATGTAACAAGGTACTGAGTTGTTTCCTATCCTCCTGACATAACGTGGTTTTGTTCTTCAAGGAAATATGCTCTTTACTTCATTCCCTACCAGCTCATAAGTGTTGTGAGCCCAATTATCAAAAGCAACACTTGTAGCATCGCTAATAGACTATGCATCCTCCCATTGAATTAGTCCTTCTCTGGTTAGTTCAATTATCTACGGATCTTGGATGGCACATGTATAAATCCTATTCAGATCTTCTTCACTTAAGGGCTCAGCATAGGGCACATAATTTCCATCTATTAAAGGGATAATAAATCTTTCATCTTTGTTTTCTAAACTGATATAACCCTTGTTGAACCAAAGATCAACATTATCTGCATAGCACTAAGTACACCCCAATAGAGTTGGGAATCTATTTGACTCTACCAACGCTAAAAATTCAAAGTCTCTAGTGAACTTGGCTCCTTGTATGGTAATGGATGCATCTTTCAAAACCCCTATAGGAGTGGCCTTAGTCTGATTAGCCATGAATAATACATTAGAGGATGGCTGCAATGGGGGTCTTCCCATTTGTACCCATGCATCCAAGGTAAGAACATTGACTTCCACACCTGTATCAATTAGTATATTACTCAATAGCCACCCATCCACAACAACATTTAGAGTGATTTCCTTGTCATAATCTAGGCTATGAGGAGAGAAATTTACATGTAGGATCTATCATACAGTCTTAGTACTTGTGTGTGTAGTGTTTCCTTTTAACCAAATCCCTAATAGTGGAATGATGTTATCCTTGTGCAACATTTTGTACACTTCTCTCAAGTCATATATATCAGTTTGGACCATCTTTGATACTTTATTCTACTCCTTTAAGTATTATATCTCACCTTGAAGATTCCTTAGAACTTTCATGGTTTCCTAATAAACCTCCTAATACGTAGGATGTACCATGCATGAAGAACCTCATCTTTAGTGATGGTAGGATTTTGTTGCAATCCTTCCCTAGCACGTGCCACCTCAGCATGGATCATGATCATCACTTACAGTGCCTCAGATTCCACGTCCATCTTGGGCATCCATTGATTGTTCATAGTGCGTTGTATCCTAACAATCCCTGCACATTATTTTCTTGTTTATGTTGCTTACTCAGATGCTCATATAAGTCTAGAAACTCTTCATAACTATGGTTCTTTTCACAAAATGAACATGTAATATTCTGAGGACATTTGTGCGTGTAGTGGTCAGGAGATCTCCACATGTATAACATGTTCCATGATGAAACTTACTTCTTCCACCACCATGGCCTCATCCTCTGAATCCACCATGGTATCCTCGACCTCTGCCATGACCACCTTTAAAATTCCCTTCATTCCAATCATAGCATGCCTAATTTTGATCTTGGTCCCGATGCTCATTCTTGCCCTTAAAGTTATCTAAAATTCCTGTCTGTCGTACACTAATATCTATAGCATCACGGATTTTTCTAATCAGCTGACATTCTTCCCTGTCATGAGTCGTGGACCTATATATTTTACAGTAGCTTGAAAGGTTCTTCCTTTTCGTGCATTGTAATAATGTGTAGTGACTAGCATCATGGTTTAAGTGGCATATTTCACAATCCATCAGCAATGAGTGTACTGTTCTATGAGGACAACTATCCTTTGTGTGACCTTCTACCTCACAATCTATACACCAAATCCCTGTGTATGTCTCATGTGCTGAATTTGCTGATAGTTTCTCTAACTATTTTTCCATAGCTGTTGTTTGTGCTTCTAAAAACAGGCTCACCCCAGTATCTATGCTTCCAACTGCCTCGGCACGCAAGACTATTTCAAATTATTCGCATGGATCAGTGTATATATTATGTGAAATAATTCCCTAATTAAAGGGGTAATCAAGCCCCCAAAAAACCATTATGCATGTTGGATTGCATGTATGTCATAAGAAAGCTTTAATAACAATATTTTAAATTGTGCAACATACTCCCTAACACTTTCAGTAGTGCCTTGCTTGATATCCTTGAGTTCACTTACACTCTTTTGTCAAACTCAAGGATATAAAACTCCTTAATGAATGCATCCTTTAAAGTTGTATAATCTACACAAGTCTGATTAGGGTCAAAATTTCTGTACCAGCAATGTTCGCGTCGTTGTAATGTAGTGGTGAATTGGCTTTCCCTCCTCTTAGAAGTTGGGATTGCTTTTGCATGCCACAATATTTCACACATATGCACATGTTTAGCAACATCTTCTATGTTGCTATACTTTGGTAGAGGAAGAGACATTTCCATGTAAATATTTTGGGGTTGGTGTGGACCTTGCCCACCTGATCCAGAACCTCTTGTGTTTCCCCTACGTCAAAAACCTCCAAATTATCCTGAACTAGAGCTATCTATGTCTTGTAATCCCAAAAATGTAGCTAGGTTTAAACTAGAAGATGTACATCCATGTGTCCCAATAGTAGAACTAAATTTTACCTCAACAGTCTGCGAAGCGTTACTACTCCCAGAGGTTAATCCAAAAATTGGTGCACTTATATTCTGTGCTGATGATACACCCGAAAAGGTAATCCCATATAGCAATTAAGCCATTTGTGCTACAATATTTGTGCCTCTTCTAAGACTCACTCTTACTCTCCCACTACTTAAACTAGCTTGTTGACTGCTTGTTGTACTAGATGCTAGGAAACCAAATGCAAGGGAAAGGTTACCATGTGGATTCAGATGTGTACCTATGGCCTAGGTGGTCTCTGTTAGTGCACTTCTATGTGAGGCCAAAGGGGGATCCCTATTATGATTTCCCATATGGGGAGTTCATGATGCTCTAACTCCATGTATTCTACGTGAGCTTCAAATCCTTCACGATCCATCTGTAAATTGAGAAACAAGGGTAGAAGCCTAATTAGCTTTATTAATTGAAATCAATCAACCATTTACACAGGAAAGAGCTGTAATACTTATAGCTAATGTACAACTAAATACAAACAAAATATAAGTTGCAACAGGTACGACAACCAGTACAATAGCTTCCAATATTACATCCGAGAAGCACAAAATTGTTATAACTACATAACAATCATACCCGTGATGAATAATAAGCCAGATATGGTTTATAAAACCATATAACAACTTAAATTTATTATTACAATAATATAAATTAATTATATAATGCATAATTAAGAATATTAGGATAATTAATAATTTATCCTAACATTCCCCCCCTTAATTGTGCATTATCTCAGGGGATGTGGAGAGGAACTCTCTGAACAACTCAAAATTGTCATGTGCAAGTGACTTTGTGAAGATATCTTCCCGTTGTTCAGCTATTGGACAATATTGAAGATGGATGTTGTGCTTCAACACATGTTCACGTATGAAATGAACCTAGTACCTCAATGTTCTTTGTTGTCTCATGAAACACTGGATTGCGAACAAGTTTTAGAACACCTTCATTGTCAACATCGTCGGTTTGTCCTATGGTATTCCAAGTCCCTATATGCAACGTAGCCATATCGCTTGACAGACAGCTTATCATACAGAATGATACTCAGCTTTTGTGGAAGAGCGAGATACGAAGTGTTGTTTCTTGCTTCCCCATGATATTGTTCCAGATCCCATGAAGAATACAAATCCATAAGTAGATTTTCTATCATCAACGTTACCTGCATGATCTGAATCTGAATATCCAGTCAAGAAGAAGTTGTCATTCTTCTTGTATTCTAGAACAAGAGCCACTGATCCTTTAAGATATCTCAAAATTTTCCTTGTTGATTTATAATGGCAAAATTTGGGTTCCTACATGAACCTGGATAGATATCTCATTGCAAAGACTAATATCTAGTCTAGTGAAGGTCAGGTAAATAAGACTCCCAATCAGTTGTCGATAGAGAGTGGCACTTACCTCACGAGATGGATCTGAATGAGATAACTGCAATCTGTTCTCCATGGGTGTAGCAATTGGTGTGAAATCCATCATCCTAAACTTCTCGAGTGTAGTCTTGGTATATTTCATCTGAGAAACAAAAATATGATTCTCTTTTTGCCATACTTCTAATCCAAGATAGTAATGCATCAAGCCTAAGATCATGTCATGTTGAATGATCGATTAAGATCTTTCTTCATTGCATAGATCATCCTCACTGAACTACTGGTGATGACTAGATCGTCAACATAGAAAAAAATAATCACCATTTCCCCCCATTTCTTTTTGAGGTAGAGATTGGGATTGTATGGATTTCTAACAAATCCATATTGTATAAGATGCTCATCAATCTTGATGTACCATGCCCGGGATGCCTATTTGAGGCCATATAGATATTTATTGAGTCTGCATACCTTTGTTTCTTGACCATGTACTACATATCCCTTAGGTTGAGTCATGTAGACATCTTCTTGTAAATATCCATTTAGGAAGGCACTTTTTATATCCATTTGGTGGACTTTCCATCCAAACTGAGTAGCTAGAGAAAAGATCATCCTGATTGTTTTGATCTTAGCTATGGGAGAAAATGTCTCCTCATAGTTAATGCCTTCTTTTTGTGCGTACCCCTTTGCTACAAGTCTTGCTTTGTACTTGTCCACTATCCCATCTGCTTTGTACTTAGTTTTGAATATCCATCTGCATCCAATGGGTTTCTTCCCTGGTGGAAGATTGACAAGCTGCCAAGTGTTATTCTTCATCACTGATTGATATTCAGAATCCATGGCATCTTTCCAAGCTTTTGACTATAGGGCTTCCTGGACTGTAGAGGGCTCATCTGATTCAATAACTCTACTCATCAAAGCAAAGTTAACTTCTTCTCTTTCTTTACTATGAGTCCATGGTCCAGGGGTGGATGTATCCAGTGGACCATCCAATCTTGCATCTCGTAATGTACTTGTACACCATTTAGGCATACACTGAACTATTCCCATGGGTCGTGGTTCTATCTGATCAACACCATCATCCCCATCATCAATTTCATCTTCTGAGGGAACATTAGCTTCAATTTTTACAAGTAGGTGAAAAATCTACATCTTGTGAGTCCAGAGGAGGAGTCTCTGCTTCCTTCTTCTCGAAAAACTCAACATCTCTGTTGGTGTAGACTTTTCTGGTCTTAGGATCCATCAATCTATACCCAAGAGTCTCTTCACTGTACCCAATGAAGATGAGTTTTTATGACTTCATGTCCAATTTCTTTCTGTTCTATTTGGGTATGTGCATGCTTGCTTTGCACCTGAATACTCTGAGGTGTGCAATGGATGGTTTCCATTTTTACCATGCTTCTTGTGGTGTTATTCCATCAAGAGCAGTTGTGGGCACTCTGTTCAAAAAATACACTGTTGTTTTTGCTGCTTCTTCCCAAAATGTCTTTGCAAGTCTGGAATCATCGATCATGCATCGCACCATTTCCATGATAGTACGATTTCTTCTCTCAACAACACCATTTTGCTGCGGTGTGTGTGGAGGAGGCATTTGTTCGATGAATCCCGTGAGTTTGTAGGTAGTATATGAACTCATCACTGGTGAATTCCCCCCCTTGATCTGAGTGGAGAGTTCTGATGTGATGACCAATTTATTTCTCAACTACTACTTTGAACTTTTTGAATGGTTTCAAACGCTTCACTTTTCTTGCAAAGACAAAAAATCCACATTTTTCTTGAATATTCGTCAACACAAAGCATGAAGTAATGGAACCCAAAATGACTTGGCTACATTAGACTGCAAAGATCAGTATGAACCAAGTCAAGTTTACCATGAGCTCGAAATGTACTCTTCTGGAATGAAGCTCTGTGTTGTTTTCCTGCTAGGAAGTGAGGACACTTGTCTGTATCCTTTTGAAGAGATGGTAGCCCATGTACCATATTACACCGGCGAAGTGTTTCAAGATATTTGAAACTAACATGACCAAATCTCTGATGCCACAACTGTGCTGAGGTGGAGTTTTTAGCCACAAGTTCTTGATCATCTCTGTGAACAAAATCAAGTTGGAACATGCGTCCCACATTGGAGGCTTTTGCAATTATTTTCGAGCCTCTTGATTTATCTCGAATCAAACATGTTTTCTTGCCGGATTGACTATCAAAGTCAATTTTTAGGTTGTGATCTAGGAGTTGACTAACTGAAAGAAGATTCTTTGCTCAACCCAGGGACATATAAGACATCCGATAGTCTGCATTTACGTGAACCAAGGGGTAGAGAAATGTTTCCCAATCCCTTGAACTGTATATGAAGAATCATCTCCCAATGAAACATGATTTTTCGATGGCGTGTCCCTCATTGAAATAAACTAGTCTCTATGGCCAGTCATGTGTCGAGTGGCTCCCGAATCAACATACCAGACATCACTAGATGACGTGGATGGTTCACTTGATCGAGCAGTGAATAAGAAGTCTTCATTGTCTGACTGTTCTTGTTGCTCAGCAATATTACCTTGCTGGTGGGGTCTTCTTTTCCAGTTCCCCTTTTTCTGCCCGTGATAGTTGTTAGAATGTCCCTTGTAAGATTGTTGTTGTTGTGGTCCAGAAGTTGCTGGATGAACCTTTCTTATAAGTGTTATACCAACAATCTTGTAAGTCATGTCCTCTTTTGTAAATTGGACATTCGCTTTCTTCTGTTGATTGTCCCCATGATATTGATTCTGATGTTGGGACTTCTGATAGGAATTAGGTTTTCCTTTACCTTTTCCTTTCCATTTTTGATGTGAAGATAGTGCCTTCTCCTCTTCATCATCCTTATTGTGCATTGCTTCCTCTTATTGCAGTAGGTTTACCAGTTTGTCAAAACCAACTATCGTATCTGACACGTTTAGTGTTGTGACAAAAATGTGGTAAGAAGAGGGGAGTGATCTCAAAATAATGGGAATGAGAGATTCATCTTTGACCTCTTCTCCTAGGGCTAGAAGTGAAGCCCTCAATTCTGCAACCCTTCTTAGGAAAGCTTCAATTTTCTCATTTTGCTTGAACTTCAATGTATGTAACTGACTCTACAAATTTAGTATGACATTCTTGTTCTTGGCCTCATATATTGTGCTCAGCTTATCCCACGCTTCTTTTGCTGTTGTGGCATCTCGAATGTGGGCTTGCACATCGTCAGACACTCCAAACAAGATGATGAGTTTTGCTTTCTGATCTGCTCTATCAAACTGTCGTTGTTGTGTTGCATCAGTTGGTGATCTGGTTAGAGTACCAGTCACAACAGGCCATATTTCTTCAAACTCAAGATGTGTCTTTATTTTTGTCTTCCATGCAGCATAGTTGCTTCCTCTGAGTAATTGTGAATCTAGAAGAAAAAATTTGGGGGGCATTGGTGCCCATTTTGCAGAGATCACTGACAGGGTTTGGCTCTTATCACTCCAGGTATTAGGTCTCCCAATCTATATATCGTCAGTCTGATATACCGAACCTTTCTATATACGCGCCCTTCTGATATACCCATCGGTACGTGGAAGAAGCTCACCCTTTCTATATACCCGGTGGTACGTGAAAGAGGTGTTAATGTACGTGAAAGAATTCAATACGTGGTACCAAGACAGTACTGATGGGGTCTATGTGATTATTGACACCGGCTCAAAGAAGTATCCTCATATGTGTGCGTAACTTCACTATATACTCGAGATAGTTTCTCAGTCTAGATTTATGTTCTTGCAATCGTTCACAGATGGATGGGATGGTTCATAGTGTGTGCATTGTGACCTTATTACTCCCCGTCGATTTATAGGGATGATGCCCAGACGACGTTGTTGTAGCTGTATTAGGAATTAAGTGCAGTAGTAGTCACGACGGCTTTACCCGTAAGTGCTTCCCAGAGGCACCGTATATACCAAATGCTGCGAATGAGATCTAGGATCTCGTGAGTGTTACAGAACCAATTTTTTTGTTTTTGATTACAATTCTGCCAGTTTTTGAGCAGTTACAAAGTTTGCAGTTGACTATGGCAACCTAAAAATTAGTACAATATGCAGCAGTATACAATTTACATTCAAAAAACTATACAATTTGAATGGCAGGCAAAAAATTTCTATTTCGCGGGTCCTGGTGGCCTCCTGAGCCCAATACGACCCAAAATGCTAAAAATTGCAAAAAAGATAGCTGAAGATGCAATTTTTAGATGGGTATCCCTTTGCAAAAAATGTCCAAAATGAAAAAACCGACCAAATGGGAGAAAAAAAAATTTTACCCTAACTTTAGGGATTCCTCTGCTAAATTTAGTTAGTTATAACTAAATTCAAATTTTGCCACTAAATTTCGTAAATCCGCCAAAAAATTCCGCTAAATTTCAAAAAATTGAGTTTTTGTGTTGTTGAGTGCAGGATTCGAACCCCAGACATCTCATCTCCTTCAAGTCGTTTCCACTATCCAACATGGCCTCATATGAGCGCTTGTGAAATGGAAATGAGAGTAACTTTTATTTAAAGTATATGAAAAATCGTCATACCTTTGTAAAAAAAGCACCTGGCATGAGATCTCCACGTGTTTGCTGAATGAGTGGATGGTGCAGTTTTAGGGTTTCGATTATGCATAGAAAAACGGATCTAAAGATGTTTTTTTTATTTCCATCGCACTGCTGGTTTCCTTATGGCCGCCGTTTGCAAGATTTTTTACTCCTTTTGCCATCGTGTTTTTTATATTCAGGTCGCAGTCGTTTTGTGTGCAGGTCCGACGTGGAGAGTGGAGAAGGCCACTTTTGCTTTGTTTGCAGGTTCGCTTTGAGTATATCAGGTCTACAGTCCCCTGAGAGTTCAAGCCTCAGGTTTGCTTTGGCACGCTCAAGACCAGTTGCTATCCAGCATCTAGTACTGTTTTCTCCTTCTTACGGAGCAACCTTTTTTTTATTTGTTTTCTTTTGGACGATTTTCTTTGCTTGCAGGTTCGAGAGCGTGAATGTTGCAACACAAGCCAATGCGTGGATCTTCAGAATTCACAGCTTCTTTTTTTTATTGATTTTTTTTCCGGTCTGTGGAAGCTTAGGCGTGTAAAACTATATCTTCTCGCTATCTCTCATCTAGCAGCAACGTGCTCCAACACAGTGCCAAATTTGATTGCATTAAAGACAGCTAAAGTTCCTTTTCTGTGGACGTAGCCTCGTACGCATTCTTGCCGAGCATAATGAACCCTCTAATGTTAGATTATAGCACCATATATATTCACTACTCACGCCCACGGATTTAGAATATTGCAGGCTTTGGCAGGTGTGTGTGGCGTGAAAGACTAATCTCAGGTCTGACTTTGGTAGTAGTGCAGGTCTGATTCCAGCATTAAAACTTGCTCGTATGATAAATATTCAGTCTTAGTTCAGATCCTCTTGTCCAATGTCCATGACAGTACCTCTGCTAGAGGTGGCTCACGCTTCAATAGACAGATATCGGAAAGCCCTGCGTCCATTACTTTTCTCTGGATTTATCAATGCAACCAGCTCAGTAACCCTTGGATGGGGAATTTTTTTTTTTTTTTAAACATATATGCCTGCAGCGAATTTTTCCTGGTGCAACAAACACCAGTGCAAAAAAAATTTGCCTTCCAAGCACCTGGAAGGAACAAGAGGATATGGGGGAGGAAGGGATGGGGCTGGGAGTTTTCATGAGGCTGCACAGGCTCTCAAATGCTGTAAACACTTCTCCAATCTCCTCTCTCTATGCTACTCTCTCTTCCACACCTCTACAGGTCCAGATTCTCGCTCTGGTACCAAATGATGATTGAAAAACACGAACGGAAGCCTGATCAATTTATTAATCTCAATCAATCAACCATTACAGAGAATGCACTACAATATTTATAGATATTGCATAGCCAAATACAAACAAACTATTAAGTTGCATAGGTGAACCAAATTCCTAAATATACAGGCTTCCAATAACATCCGGGAAGCACAAATGAATAAATACAAATATATTGTTCAAAACAATATAACTGCATGAATAAAAGACAAATATGGTTTATTAACAATACATAACAAATATATGATTTAACCATTATTATTTAATTAATAAAATTAATTAAATAATTTAAACTATGCATAATTAATATTAGGATAATAATAGTTTATCGTAACACTCAAGTATATACACTTGTGTAAACATAAGGGTGTTGTGATTCGGTGATAACACTTACCTCAAGTCATCTATATCAGTTTGGACCATCTCTGATGCTTTCATTTTCTCCTTTAACTATTATATCTCACCCTGAATATTCCTTAGCACTTCCATGGTTTCCTGATAAACTTCCTTCTAATAGGAAATATCTAGGCACCGTGCATGGAGAACTTCTTCTTTAGTGATGGTAGGATTCTGCTGTAATGATTTCCTGGCACATACCACCTCAGCACAGGTCGTGATCTTCACTTGTAGTGCCTCGGATTTTGCTTCCATCTTAGGCATCCATTGATTGTCAACAGTTCCTTGTATCCTCACCATCCATGCACCTTTTTTTTCTTGTTTATGTTACTTACTCAAATGCGTATATAAGTCCGAGCACTCCTCATAGCTATGGTTCTTTCCGTAGAAAGAACATGTAATATTATGGGGACATTCACACCTATAGTGGTAAGGAGATCCACATGTATATAACATGTTCCATGAGGAAACTTACTTCTTCCACCACCATGGCCTTGTCCTCCAAATCCACCACAATATCCTCGACCTCTACCATGAAATCCTTCAAAATTCCCTTCATTCTGATCATAGCGCACCTGATTATGATCCTGGTCTTGATGCTCAATCTTACCTTTATCTAAAACTCCTGTCTGTCGTACACCAATATCTATAACATCATGGATATATCCAATCAGGTGATAGTCTTCCATGTTATGAGTCATGGACCTGCAAATTTTACAGTAGCTTGAAACGTTCTTCCTTATCACGTGTTGTAATAATGGGTAGTGGCTAGCATCATGGTTTAAATGGCATATTTCACAATCCATCAGCAACGATCATCCTATTATGTGAGGAGAACTATCCTTTGTGTGACCTTCTACTTCACAATCTATGCACCAAGTCCATGTGCGCATCTCATGTGCTGAATTTGCTGATAGTTTCTCCGATTATTTTGCCATGGATGTTATTTTTGCTTCTAAAAATGGTCTCACCCCAGTATTTATGCTTCTAACTAACTCAACATGTAAGGATTCTTCAAGTGCTTCACATGGATTAGTGTATGTATTGTGTAATAATTCCCTCCTAAAAGGGGTGATCAAGCCCCCAATGAACCATTGTGTATGCTGGCTTGCGAGTACGTCATAAGAAATATTTGATAACAATGTTTTAAACTGTGCATCATACTCTCTGAAACTTTCAGTAGTGCCTTGCTTAATATCCTTG
The DNA here is from genome assembly GCA_019776745.2 of Taxus chinensis. NCBI lineage: Eukaryota > Viridiplantae > Streptophyta > Pinopsida > Cupressales > Taxaceae > Taxus > Taxus chinensis. Next base: position 41,737,504 of record CM034154.1, read on the forward strand.
AGTGCACTAATACTCTTCTGCTCGAACTCAGGGATACGAAAATATTTAAGGAATGAATCCTTTAAAGCTGTATAATCTATGCAAGTCTGATTAGGGTCAAAATTTATGTACCAAATGTGTGCACGCCCTTGTAACATAGTATAAAATTGGTTTTCCCTATGCTCAGAAGTCGTGATCCATTTTACCCACCATAGTCTTTCACACATATGAACATGTTCAACAACATCTTCTATGCCCCTATACTCTGGAAGATGAAGAGACATTTCCACGTAAATATTCCGAGGTTGGTGCGGACCTTGTCCACCTAATCTAGAACCTCCTATTTTTCCCTTACCTCTAAAACCTTTAGATCTGCCTGAACTAGAGCTACCTATGTCTCCTAATCCCAAACTTGTAGCTTGGGTCAGACCAAAAGATGTACTTCCCTGTCCCCTAATAGTAGAACTGAATTATACCTCGACAGTCTGTGAAGTGTTACTACTCCCAGAAGTTCATCTGAAAATCAACAGCTTGTATTTTGTGTTGATGATACACCCAATAAGTTACTCCCATATAACAAAAAATCCTTTTGTGTTTCCATCGCTGTGCCTCTTATAATACTTTCTCCTAATCTCCCACTACTTGAACTAGCTTTTTGACTGCTTGTTGTACTAGATGTTGGAAAACCAAACGCAAGGGCAAGGTTACTAGTTGGATTCAAATGCACGCCTATGGCCTAGGTAGTCTCTACTGGCGTGCTTCTGTGTGAGGCTAAGGAAGGATCCTTGTAATGATTTTCAAGATGGGGGAGTTCCTGATGCTCTGGCTCCACATATTCTACGTGAGCTTCAAATATTTCATGAGCCATCTCTCTCCTCAATGCCATACTTTCTGCAGTTTTACGCTTCTTCTATATCTCCCTCTCCCATGCCTCATTATACTTAAGATGCCTTTCTTCTCTCTGCCTTTCTGATGCTAGGTCTATCATCCTTCACCAAACCTGCTCCTACCCCACAACATTGTGAGGTTTAGTTAGCCATCGGTTTACTCTCTAGATTCAAAGTTAACATCAAGATCTTTATCGCCAATGGAATAACTTATAGGTAAGCTCCCCTTGGATATCGTAAGAACTGGAACTCAGCTACCTCTAGACACAAATAAGTGGAAATTGAGTATTCCAAAATATAACTATTTAAGACACCATGGAACCACGTATCCACAACTTGATTCCATATTAGATCAGCATCATAAAGGGCCTGGAATTCATCCTACATCAAGACAAGTGTGTAATAGCTCCAATTCCTCTTAGATTCATAAGAAATCAGCCACTCGTACAATTCTATTGGAAAGATAATGAATAAGCTCTCATATAAACTATCATATAGATTTTGTTCCACCCACACGTGTGCATTAAACTCAAATCTAGTGTTGAATCGCCATGCATATTCTTCTTCTAGATCTTGTATCCATTCTTATACACTTGCTAAGGTTGACCGGTATGTCATCATCATGAACCATCCTGAAAACAACTGAAAAAGAGGTCCCAGCAATGAAACCAATGATGTAGCCTAGAATTTGGTAATAAAATCCCAATAAGACCCTAGATGCACTGGAACATCACTCATCCTAGACTAAGATCTCACCCAAAGTGTGTAAAGGTATTAGGTCCGTCTTTAGGGTTGCTGTTGTAGGATGTTAGCATGATGAAGATTTAACACATGCAGTTCCATTACTAACACATCATTCTACAGAGCATACGAGATCTATATCTAAGGGAGAAAATAATTAAGTATTAACCATTATGAAATCAAGAACATACTAGATTCAGATACACACAGAACTAACACTTAGATTTAGCCAATATCCTCCATTATATTAAATGCAATAAGTATACAAAAGCTTCATTACAATAACAGGTATGCGCGTAACAAATTTAGCAGCATAATCTCACTATATCTCCATATATGCACGTGTATCTCTCTATATAATTTACTACATACTTATAAGGGTGGGGACTTTCCCTTCACTGCTTTATCTATTCCTAAAATAGTTCGCATGCTATTACTAGCCATGCACCATCACAAAAATAGCCACACATGCAAGTGCACTAACAATAGACTGCTGGTAGTTAACTGACAGTAGTAGATCTATTTCTGGCTTGTGTCTATGCAAAGCGCTTCATAGCTAATCATCCAAAAATAGCCAATGCATGATGCACATGTCTCGAATTAGTTTGAGTGCTCTGCACACTATCTCCAAAAATAGATCCTTGTCATGAAAATGGCTAAGTCCCGAACCTGTTTCTGTTCCTCGCGCATGATCCTTTCTGATAATTCTGTGCCTTTGAATGCACTCCAATCTCCCACATGAACCTTCTGTATTTTATTTACTAAGTGCTAGGATTTGACTGGTCAATAATTATGAAAATGTGGATGGACGAAAGGAGGAAGAATAATGGAGAAGAAAATTTTGGAAAAATTTCACTAGAGTTCTTGGTGGATTTTAAACAAATGGAGGAAAATCACCAGAAATACCATCTCCCTGGTTTTTCATCTTTATCAGGGGGGGGGGGGGGGGGGGAATTTTTCTCTCCTTGGAAAAGGGATGAAAGGGATACAAAAATGTTCCTCGGCCCTGTGAGGACAAGTGGTATATATGCATTTGCGGAGGAACAAGAGGGAGGAGCTTATTTTTAACACTAGGGATCCAAGTTTCGGTCATGTGACGAATCATGTCGGAATTTTTATATACCCATTAAACCCTTGGAAAAGGGAATTTTTTTTTCCTTAGCCTCATGATGAAAAGTGGCAGACATGCGGCACATGAGGTGGGGGCTTGAAAACTTCCAAAAGGTACTTACAGAGGCTTCACAAGGTCATGTGGTGGGTCCATGATCTAAAAATGGGGAGGGGTGTAATTTTTTGTCTGATTTTCTGCTTTGGAAAGGGAAAATAAGGACACAAAAGTGAACCTCATATTTACGCTGACATGTGGCACTGGAAAGATCTTCTAACTATGTGAGCGTCCTTGAGAGAGAGCTTGAAGATAAAGTTGCAAGAGATCCCACAGGTCTTTTTGGGCACTTATTTATATGAATTTTAATGGAAACATAAGTTTAAGAAGAATGGTATGGGTATAATTCTCTGATTATTCCTCCAAAACCCTCAAAAATATCCTTTTTCTTGGGGCCGCAAGGTGTGCTTGCCAAAAATGGGTTGTGGAAAGAAGAGCCTTAGTATTGTGAAAAATATTAAATCACCATAATTTAGAGAATTGAATTATATTTAAAATGGTGTATTTTCTAACCTCCAACTCATTCTAGATCTCCCAAAATCATCTTTTGAATGTAAAGTTATTTTTTGAACTACAAGCTCCTTCACCTTCAAAAACCCACTTTTGCTGAACTTTCTCCTAAACCTCAAAATATTTCCTAAACTTCCATAAATCACTTGCAATATGATTTTATCTCCTCCATACCACTTCCTTATGATTTTAATCCTTTAACTCTATCTAGGAGAGTACACACATATACCAAAAATACTAAAAATATAATTCTAAGGTTCACTGAGAAAACTTCCTTGATGAGCACTACATTGAGAGAACCTCATGAGCTTGATTTCACATTTCAAACACCTAGGAAAGGGTATTACTACAAATATGGGAACTTAAAGGATGGGGATAGGCCTAATACCAAGGGGAAAACTAACTCGAGGGAGTGCTTAGGAAGGTTTACACACAAAATTTTTTACACTAGGGTATAGTTTTCATGTTTCATCACTGAATTTTTCCCTTGCAAAAATACATGAAAACACCTAGTGTAGGGATTAATGTCATCTAGAAGTGTGACCCTAGCACTCAATATAGCCCCTTTAAACCTATCTATTGTATGTTTGTTCATGTGTGTTTCTTACTCATTGTCTAGATACCCTTGTAAAATAGATGATTTAGTAGTGCAAGTTATTGTGACACATTGTTGGCCCACCATACACCATTGGAAAAGTTTCACTAGCTACACTATTGTTGGTATATCTTCCTCTTGCTGATATACATAGGAATATACTCTCCCTTAACTAGTTCTCTTCACTTTCTTGTGTATTTTCTCTCCACTCCTACTCAGTAGGGTGACTCGAGCCTACCACCTTTTGTAAATTTCATTATTAGACCTTACAACTGGTTGTTGTTGAAGGAAGGCGGAAGGGTAGTTTGATCTGAACTACCGAGGTGGGGAATAATTCCTTAGGCTTTGCAAGATAATAAACAAGTTCAATACAAGTTTGATTCCCTTGATCCTCCCTCAAGATAGCCCTCTAAATCGGGTTCCCTTCCTCTAAAATATGATTTTCATCTCCCCATAGTGCTTCTTTTATGGATGCATGACTTTCATACTATTTTTGTTTTAAAATGACTCCTAGTTATTTTTAATAAATAATTGCCTCTTTTGACAATTTTTTAGATTTTGAGTCATGTTTTTATGATAAAAAAAATTGACTTTATAGTCCCAACCAAGAACACTTTATTATAACCATGTTGTATTTCTTTATGTTTGGTTGATTAGTATAATACATTCCAAAACAAAAAAGGATTATATTCTATAGTTAAATCAGGTTGCCAACACTAAAGTTATTTGTTTTAAAATTGATTTCTTCATGATATAAAGATTTTTTTATTTTTTAGTTTATATATATTTTTAAATAGTGTAGAATTGAGACCCAATGTGTTAGGACAAGTGGATGTGGTCAATGAACTAGGCCATCTAGGTCTCTTTTTTTGTTTGTTTTAAATGGTAGACATGATTTAGTCTTCCTAGCTTATCCAAAGGTTATAAGGGGATCATTGTATGGTTTAGAGTTTGTAGTTGATTACACCTAGTGTAAGTCACTAGAATTCAATTCCTTAACACCATAAAAAATGACCCTAAAATTTATTGAAAAGTTTATTTTATAAACATGAAAAATAATGTAAAAAATTACATCCATCACAAGTAACTATTAAATGTGATATAATCCTTACATACCCCTTTGAGTATGCACAAGGTGTAGGTTGTAACTAGAAAAAGTATACTATAAAGCATTATTTTTGTGGTGGATATTTTAATTATGAAATACTTAGCATTTTTTATTAACTTATTTCCTCAAATTATATTTATAATTAAATTATTTTAATTTTTTTATTTACCTGATTTGTGCATTTATATTATCATATGTAAATTATATGTAAACATATGATTTATAATATGACACCTGCATATTACCTAAGTGGGCCATATGTTGAGACACCTAACATTATTCTTTAAAATTTACCTAGTATTATTTTATACATGTTTGACGCATTTTGTCTACATATTAGTGATTGATTTAAATTAGACATTATGTAACTAAAAATAGTTACATAACCATGAAATATTCTTCCTCTCACCCTCATACTAAACCTATAATAATTTTATGTTTTTCTCATCCTATGCCATAACCCTAAATATCCCCAGATATGAGAACATGTATGCCACCCACTTTGTCCTTTATTCCAAACCTTAGCTTCCTCTATATTAAAAACAATTATCAACATATAAAAAATCCATGCTTGATCATTTAAAAAAAAATCTCAAACAACTAGATTTTACTTGAAAAAGTATGAAAAAGATACCAAATATAGCTCACAACAACTTTTCAAAAGTTCCATTCCACTTAATATAAAATTTAAAATGAGGTTTTATATAAAAAATGAGGACATTGATTTGCTAAATGAATAATAAGGTCAATGTCAAAATAAAGTTATGAAGATGCCTCTTTATTCTGATTTTTGTCAAGAAACATTGAAAATCATACTGTGTTATTACTTCTACTTCAATTAAAATTGAGGCTGATTTTCTTGCCAATGTAAATATTTGGAAAGATTTTGAAGTTATGAATTCTTATGGGTCAAAGTATATAATTGGTGTCCCATTTGGTGGTTGATAATATTTTTAAAAATGACTAGTAAATAAATATTTAAAAAATACTACGCACACCTAAAAATTTAAGTAAAATTATAGATGCATAAATTGAAAAAAAGTCAGACACAATTATATGCTTTTACCCTTACTTGAAAAGGGTTGGCAACAAATTTATATCTAATCTATCTATCAATGCCTAAAATATTTGGTTTTCTCCCATTGTGTATGAAAATCACGTCCCTTTGGATAGAATGTTTGACATCAAATCACTTCAATTATTTAGAAAGGAATCACCACCATTCATGATCTTATCTCCTCAAAATATTTGATCCCTTGGCCTAGTATATAAATAAAATTTAAGATAATTGTCTCTGGTCTTCCTTCCATTTTAAAAATTTAGAAGTTATTCCTAGATTTTATGTTACACAAGCCTTAGCCACAACCCTTTATTGACAGGTAACCTGATTGGAGATGAATTTTTGACACCACATTTAAAAATTACTCACTTGGATTTATATATTATATTATAATACTCCTTTCCCTATCCATTTCTAAACATGTAATACTAGGTTGTGTTTGAATTCCTTTCCTAGAAGATGATTGAGTCATCTCGATTGAATTTTAAATTCAAAGGTGAAGCGTAAAATTTCTAAATTGCTTTGATGTCTAGTCCACCAAGGCCTCTATCTTAGGGAGAAAATTAAATATATTGGAATTCCCAACCCCAAATGCTATGTTTTTCATGTCTTGACACTTTCAAACATATTTTTTTGGAATCGACTCCATCTTAGAGATTTATGGAAATGGGCTCATTCTTTTTTTAGCCCTTCCATCCAAGCCCATCAATAGGATAATATATTAGTTTGGGGATTAATATCAGTGATTGACGCACATAATTAGTTTATGGATTTTTAAAGATATTATTTTATTTCAAGTATTGAAATATATAAATGTCATTATTGTCACATCTCACAAATTCATTTTTCTTTATTGTAAGGATAAGTCATAAACTGTTTAATGGATTACAAGGGTGGGATAATAAGCTTTGTCACATAGCTATGTGTGCAGCTGCACACACACATGTATATCCTAATAAGTGCATATGCAACCACACAACAACACTCATTCCCCAAGGTCTGTAAAACATTTAACATTTATAACTTACCCTTGTTATTAGATTCAAAGTAGAGTATACTTACCTTATTGTGTATGATGTTTTTGATGCATTTTTGGGTTGTTTGATTGTTGTACCTAAATAAGTATTATTGTGCACCTCAATATGTTTTTTTTCTTAGCAGAAAGTGATGATTTATGCCTTAGTTCCTTCCTAGCTGTTTTACATGTTATTGATATTATTATTTTACTTGTCATTTTGAAAGTAATGACTTGCAAGGAAGGAATGAATGTATACATTGCTGCAATATATTAGTATTTAATGATTGTAGAATATTTGGAATCTTTACATCATTGCAAAGTATAAATTCAATATGGAAACATGAATTAATTTCGTAATGCTAACCCATTTTGTGAGCATGAAGGTAAAGACCGTGAAGCACAAAGTAGACCTTAACAGGGGACAGATAAATAATTTAAAGTTGGTATAATGATATTTAAATAAGTAAGTTACAATTCCCTAAATGGAAAGAAAACAATAACTTGGTTTATTACTTGTGTGACTGTTAAGATAAGCTTGATCATAGTTTATAAAATGTGCTATATTGTGGATCGAAATGAGTTGACTGATCATGAATCAATGGTAGGGGTCAGTCCTGGGATTTTCCATTAATGACTTGGATTGATTTTTAATCCTTGACACTTGATTATCAAGGGTATTTGGCATTTTAGGGTTGAAGTAAAAGGGTCATAAAACCTACCCCTTTTACATTAGATTACTTTTGGCAATAAAATTTGTCGATTGGAAAAATTTGTCATTTTCTTTCCAACGCCATGGGATTCAAAGTCCCTCTACTTAGACGCTGCAGCTTCTGTATTTGCATGCATGTGAAAAGGTGAATTTTCTTGGTGGCCTTGTGACTGGGGATCCAACAAGGGCACTCCATTGACCCTGAGGCAAAGCTAGTAATTTATTACTAGAGAAGAATTTTTTTGGAGAGCGGGAAAGGGGAGTGAAATAAGAGGTAAGATAATTAATGTTGCATGTAGAAAATAAGATTCCTACACAAACTATTTAGAAAGTTTAACGCATTCATTTAAGGGAAGAAAACAAAAATATTTAAAAGTGACCGGCTAGAGGAAACCATGCATAGAAAGATGCACACATTCATATGCATTGGAAAAAAAAGTCTTCCTTCATTAACATTTAAAATCAAGACTCAAGAGTTGTACATGATAGGAAAATGGAGGAAAATAAAGAGGGGTAAATGGAAGAAAATGTCTATCTCCTTTGTTCTCAACAAGTACAATGCACTCTTGAGTTTAAAAAACTAATCACCAACCCTTTGAAAAGAGAAGGCCTTTACAATTTATAGAATGAGAGATGAATCTTCATCTACCACCTAATGCATTTTCATATGTCCTCACAAAACGTAAAACTTCTCAACTTCCTAGGAAATGTTAAAGTCCCTTTTTATAACATAAAGGTGACTTTTACATTAAAAATATGAAGTTGTTTTTTAGTTTTTATTAAGGAGATGTAAAAATTGTACCCCAACGAAGAATTATAACATGGAAGAGAGATAAAGTTTGGGAAGGGTGAGAGAAGAGATAGAAAGAGAGAGAGAAGAAGAAGGAAAAATTATAAGCCACCTCTGATGAAGTCTAATGATCTTTACCAGATGATCTGATGAAATGATCCAATGTGATGAACTCTGAATCCTTTGGCACATCTCAATCCTCTATTTTTGACACTACATTTCCATTTTTATCCACTTTCTATTTTTAGTATGCCTCACCATGGACACATGATTTTTTTAGTTAGTGCACCGATGTGGAAAAATTTGACCCAGAAACTATGGGGCATGATAGAGCAAGGCAAGACACATATAATATAATTTTTTTTCATGACAAATAGATTAATAGGGAAAAATTTATGCATGGGCACATTATACTATCCCTAATGTACCAAAGGGATGAGAGGGACATTAAAACCCACTTTGTTCCCAGAGGCCTAATTTTGTACTTTAAGAACTAGAACTAGAGGGAGAGCTGGGGATTATGAATATGCACGTGATGCAAAAAAATTGGGATCAAACGAAGCAATAGAGAAAAAATTATGCATGGGAAAATTTAAATATTCCCATTGCACCTTTGCAAAGGGACGTGAGGTGCACAAAAATATGAATAAAAAAATCCTTCTAAAAATAATGGATTGCACTTATAATTTGAGAGGTAAAACATAAGAATTTGACCTACCGGGAGATAGAACTTGAAATTGATATTACCGGATCTGTAGAAGGTCTTTTTGGATGAAATTGTACATGGTTTTGAATAAAAAAATCCTTCCAAAAACAATGGGATGTGTATCACATTATAATTATGCCTAAAATTCCTTGAAATGGACCCTTCTTGATCAGGATTGTTCTTGACAATGTAATATTTTGGAAACCCTTCATATTATCAAATGAAGAAGCAACAATGTTTATAGACATAAAACAACTATAACAACATCTAAGGAAAGTGGATCAAATATAATAACTATGGAAAATATGTAGAAATATCATATTTCCTCTAATTAATCACAACTGGAAACATCTAGGAACATTCCAAAATAGTAAACTAACAATAGTATAGCCCCCACTAATCTAGGGATGTGACAACTCGATAATAGATAACTAACAACTAACTAAGTCAAAGTAATAAAATTTAATTAATTTAACATTACAACTTAGTAAATAATGAATTAACCTAAGTTTATTCCTAACATTTCCCCCCTTAATTCATCATGGTCTAAAGTGAATAGGAGAGAAAAAATTCGAAAACAAAATATGTTTACATGAGGTAAACATTTATTAGCAAACACATGCTAAAAGAAACCTATTCTAAGGTGAATCAAATGACTTTATCATTCACCCCCTTAATTCAGTATGGTCTGTTTGGATCTTATCTAAAAAGGAATAGATGGATGGATGTACTTCCTTTGAATGATGTGCAAGAGATGGAATAGACTGAGGAACTGTATCTGGATGTCTGGAACCTCTTTTGGGTTGGCACATGTTCTCAAAAAACAAACGAGTAGCTCTAAATGTTTTGAAAACCTCTAATGGGTTAGATATTGGCTCAATAAAACCTCTTTTAGGTTGGGTCCTAGCTTGAAATTGGCACTATCATGAAAAACTACCCTCCATTCACTTTGATCTAATCCATAAGGAATACCACTATTGAGTGATCAATGAATAATTTTCAAGTATTTCATCTTTTCCCCCTAAATTTTGAGTGAAAATAAAAGATAACTAGATCCATGAGAATGAAATTTTTTTTGGCACTTTATAATGATAGTGTGATTAGAATTTTGTCTCTTCTTCTGTGGAAAAATTCCGTTTTCAGATACATTGTGAGTACAAAATTGCAAATTTTATACTTTTTTTAGCTTATTTCAACATTTGATTTTTTATAAGAAAAATCTTATTGAAATCTATATCAAGATGTAGAGATTGAAAAATCATACACTTTTAAAGAAAATGGCACCTCAATCTGAGGTACCAGTTGAAAGTTATGAGTTGTTGAAATTCTGATTTTAATATCTTTTCGGGCCCCTTTCCAAAAATGGAATTTTTTTTCTAGGATTTTTTAAAAATGCAACCTGATTAGGGCCTACCTAGCTCACACACATACGACCTAATTTTCTCTGTCACTTTTAGATATCCACTTCCGTATTTCCTCCTTATTTTAATTTTCCCCTCGTTATTTTCATTGCAGAGACAATTTGCAGATGACTATGTGGGTGCTTTGCTCATGAATCGGTTATATTTGCATACAGTTCACTGGAGGAGTTGCCTTGTGTAGGTCAGCTCATTGTTTTATACACCTATCTTGCCATTGTTTTTTAGGTTCGATGGTTTCACGCATGTTCTTTCCCACCTCAACAAATAATGGCTCGTCCAATGCAATGATGGGATCACCAAGCAACTCACTTCAATGGCTCTATGCAGAGCTCACAACTTGATTACAAACTCGATCTGTATGGCTCGTGGATGGTAGTGATATCCCCTCTCAAAATTCATGATGGATTTTTATAAACCCATTTCTTTGCATAGATCTGAAACTCGATGCCCTCCAAATTTGGCACAATCCTCCAAATACAACAATTTGCTAAATGTAGTAGTACATTCTAATTTTTTAATTTATATTTTTAATTTACAATAATTATTTGCAGATCTACAACTATGTGTAAAATGCTAGGGGTGATGAAGTAGGGTAGGTTCTTGCAAGATACATGGGACATCTATGCTTCCTCTACACTCAAACTTGCAGCAATGAACCCTTAACCTTATACAAAACACTCTCCTTAGAGGATGAGGGATCCTCATAGAGACTAAGATCAACCAACTCTGATACTAGATCTTGATAATCTAATATTCTGGAAACCCTTCATATTATCAAATGAAGAAGCTGCAATGTTTATAGACATTGAAAAACTATAACAACATCCACGGAAAGGGGATCAAATATACTATGGAAAATATGCAGATATAACATATTGCCCCTAACTAATCACATCCAAAAACATTCCAAAGCAGTAAACTAACAATAGTATATTCCCCATTAATTAAGGGATGTGACAACTAGATAAGAGCTAACTAACAACTAACTAAGTTAAAGTAATAAAATTTAATTACTTTAACATTACAACTTAATAAATGATGAATTAACCTAAGTTTATTCCTAACAATTGTCAACTATCCCTATGAAGAATGAGCTCCACTGAAATATGATAATTTAAAAAAAAAAACTTGAGGATTCCACCTTGTAGAGGATTCAATTACCTTTCTAATGAGTATTTTTTACCTCCTGAATCCTTACAGAGCTTCCAGAATCCTCCATCAAAGATCAGGTACCTGATTTGAACTTCTTAAGAGGCAACTTAATATTTTTAGTAAGTGTCAGAATTAATCTCTCTGAACTCCAACTGATGTTTCCAACTTGAATGTTTATCCAATTTTGTGCCTCTTTTGTGAAATCCGCATTCACCTTGACCAATTTTGGAATGATTTTCTATTTTTAGTAGGCTCCCATATAGGGAACTTACTATTTTTAGTAAGTGGGCATTTTCACCATTTTGGTACTGCTCGACCATTTTGATCTTCTAATTATCTCTGGTGCACACCATCTTTACCATAACTACTTATGGATATGGCTTACAGAAAATATTTAGAACCCATGTAGGGAGGCTTAATATTTTTGGAAATTGGGCTTCTTGTCATCAGTTTGTGACAAAACCAGTTTTCCCGATATGGGTTTTTTCTCTACAATGTTCCTATGAAATTTCACGTCAACCCGAGCTCTAGAAATAGAGATCTTAAAATTTAAAATTTTCCCCATGGGAAACTAGGTTTTATTTTCTACAAAAAATATGAGGCATGTTTTCAAAATCTTCCACTTCGATTATAATGACCTCTGAAAATCTAGATGTTCCTAAAAAATCCATGTCAATCCATGCACCGTTCTTCAAGTTACCAATTTGTTTCACTTTGGTGCCAATGTAGTCACTTTGGTGAAGAACAAGCCTAGAGCCTTAAAAAATCCATGATTTTTCTTATTTTATCCTCATCTAATCATGGAAAAATGGTATCAATGGGTCTAATCTTCTGATTCTTCTTAAAACTCCTCCAAAAATGACATCCTTCCTTGGAATCACCGAGTGTGCCCACTCAAAATGAAATCACCTAGGAAGCACATAGGAGTTTTTGGAAAATATTAATGTTCCATCATGTATAGGATATTCACATATTTCCGAAAAGAAATTTTTTTCCTTCTAACTTCTTACGAAGCTCCCATAATCATTCGATGAAGATCAGGTACCTATTTTGACTACCTTCTCCTCACAGGGGTTGAGATTGGGTCATATGAAAAACCACATGGAAATAAGGGGGAAGGGAGAATTTTTGTGTCCCCTATGTACCTTTTCAAAAGGGATGAAAGGGACATCAATTTCTACTTCACTCCTCATCGTGACACTTGGCGATCATCCATGCAGGGAGAGGGAAGGCTCCAACTTAGCTCTCGGGGGCTTAACTGGAAAATGAGATGTCACATTAGTGTTTTGGGGGATAAATAGGGATTTGAGAATTTTTGTGTCCCCTATGTCCATTTTTTAAAGGGACATAGGGGACATGAAATCCTCCCAAGCTTCTAGTGTTGACATGTGTCCTTCTAAAAAATGGCTAAGTATGAAAACTCTTACCATGGGACTGACTTGTCGAGGTGATATCTTGGGCTCCCAGATGAATTTCGGGGTGAAATGTTATATGATTATGCTTGAAAATACCTAAATTAATCTAATGGAATTTTTTGGATGATCCAAATTTTATTGAAATTCTATAAAATGGCCACTTATTTCTCGGGACCGCCAGTTGTGCGTCAGAAGAATGAGTTGCCTAGGGAAGTAAATGATGTTTCATGATGTCTCATTTTTTCCACCATTTAGGGAATTGAAAATTATTTACATTGAAACTTTTTTTGGATTTAAAATCATCATAGGAATCCTAGAATATTTCTTTGAAGCTCAGGTCCTTGTTCATGGTGCGTGCTTGTTCAGACCTGAAAATCTGCTTTTGTTGAATTGTTTCAAACACCTTTGAATCTTGCCTAAATCTTTCAAAATAATCTTTTTGATGTTACTAACACTTGAATACTCCTTCACAATGAGTATTACTCCTCTGATTCAATCCAGGGGTGGTGGACTAGTCTTAGGAAGGCTAATGATAACCCTTCCCAAAATTGCTTGAATGCTCCAGAAGTTCCTAAATCACCTACGGGGATTGATTTTACTTTCCTAAATCACCTAGGGGGACACTTGAAATTAATATAGAGATAATTAGGATGACACGATAGGACTGGTGAGTGGTATATAATGACTTTGGGGTGTCTTGGGGAGGTATGACTTCAAAAATTTTTGCCACTGTGGTCCGTTGTTATACTAAAAAATTAGAAATTTTCATGTTACACATTTTCATGACAACAAATAGCTCTAGCTTAGGGACATGATATGAAATTATTGTGGTGAAGACAAGGCATGAAAAATCATAGAATCTCAATTTATAATACGTTGACTAGTGCCTTATCCATTAGGCTTTACAAGAGTCACATACACCTTGTAAGAGATGGCCAGAAAGGAAGAACACACACACACAAAACAAGGAAATGAAATACAAAAAACATTAAAATTGAAAAAAAACACAATAAGAAGGGAAACATACACCTAAATCACCTATGGTACAATACAGGGAACAACCCACTTTCACTAAAACACTTTCCTTTTCAGGAGTTACCCCCAAAGTGATAATACAAAATGTTGATGTTCTACGAAGCCGTTGAATGGTTCTAGATAGTAGCCTCCTCTATTGAACTACTTATGAAAGCCAGGTGATTTCATAATTACCTGTATAATTTGTAGGTGCATGCCTACATGAGATTCTTGATGTTGTGTTTTCATTCATATATTCCATTTCCTTCGTTTACTTTGAAATCCATTTCTGTGTTTATTTGCACTGTTGCTTTTTATTCTACCATATCATTAATACTCCAGGGATAACTTTTGTTTGAATTATTCAAATATCCTGAGCTCTCTTCAATCCCACATTCATTTCCATCCACATGTTGTCCATGGGGATTCTTGAATTCATCTTTCTAACTCATGTCTTTATGATGTATTTCTAAGTTGAGTGAAGAATTGTAAAAAACTTCATGAATTAACTCAGGATCTTCAGTGCTTTCTACTTCTTTCAAGATATCTTATATTGAATCCTTATTTGGTACTTTAAATAGTCAATCTTTACCATTATTTGTAAATTCTTCACTTTGATATCCAAGGAACCTATCAAGAGGCATTGCTTCAATAGCTTGAGGTTCAATATATTCTATCACTTCTTCGACTCAAGGAATTTTGATTTTGAGGGATTCAAAAATTCTTGCTTCAACTTCTTCACAAGAGAACGAGTTCTCCTCTTTGAATGGAAAAGAAAAGATTCCACTTTCATCATTAAATGTCTTAGGAGGGACATCAGTCTCTTCACCTTGATTTGCTTCATCATGTCTAGTCTTTGAATTAGTTGAATATCCCAGATTAAGTTCACACATGTCTTGTAATTCCATATCTTGTATCACGAGTTTGAGACTGAGCTCAGGGTCTTATGTTTCTTCTGCAACTCTTAGAAAGTTTTACACAGATGGTTCTTTCCACCCATTCAAGGGATCATCATAGGTTGGACTTGTCTCTTCCTCAGTGACATGATCGAGAGAAATCTCTTCTTTAAATGGGAATGAGAATATCTCCTCATCATGGATAAGCACAGAAGATGAATTTTCCACTTGAAAATCATCAAGAACTAGTTCCTCTTCTCCATGCCTCACATCAGCTAGAAATTCATGGCTATTATATTGCATCTCAAAGTTCCTCAATGCTTCATATAGATCCATATTCCTTGTGGAAGGAAGGTTTGGTCCCATCAAAATTAGTATCTCATCATCTTATTTAGTCGTCATAATATAATTAATCCTCTTGCCATTTTGGTACAAAATTTTGGCTCATGGACTTCCTAACTTTCACACTGTGTACCTCATCTTCCTCTATGGAATAAATTTCTCCATGTCTCCCTTCATTGGAATGGTCGCAGAAGATTAATTAATTTGGATATTCCCTCCTAAATATTGGTATAAAAGTTCTACTTAGTAGCATTCCAATTGAATTCGGAATGTCTTCTACAAAAATCATCATTGAAACTTTTTTTCCTGGAAATTGGGTGAGATCCACCTATGCATATTTGACCTTCCCTATAAGCGGGACTTCTTTGGAATCCATGGAGTAACAAGACCCACCGGGTAGATTCATTAGGAGTTTAAGAGCTTTGGAAACCTGTACAGGCATCACATTATCTAAGGCACCTAAATCTATTATGTAATTGTTCAATACATATTCCCTACTAAGAAGAGAGATGTAGAAGGGATCAACCTTGTCAGTATTTGATGCACTCAGGGAGATCATGTTATGTGATGGAGGTGTAGGTGGGTTTGGTATTATTTCTTTAGAATTAGGAGTTACAGCAGTGGGTGTTAAATTACTATTCCTGATATATTGGACAAATCTCTCAAATTGTTCAGGATGAGCCTACAAATATTTAGTTTTAGTAGTCTACACTTTGGATTTGTTCGCATATTCCATGAAGCCGAAAGGAGAAGATGTTGATGAGGGAAATGAAGGGAATGATTTTGGAGTTAGAATAGGTTTAGAAGTAGAGGTAGATTTGTGGGGAACAGAGGGAGTTTTTAAAGGTACACTAGGAGCTTTTGAACTACTAGATTTTATAGGAGAATAGTTAGATTTAGAACTGGAAGAGGCATTTTTAGACTTACTTGGAATTGTAGGATCCTCCTTACTTGCTACAGGATCAAGTTTCTCAAATTTATGCTCCATGCAAGGTGGAAGTGGAGATCCTCGACTGACTATTTTGTTTTGCAGAGTCACCACAGGAGGGTCTTTAGTCTTCTTTTTCTTTATAGTTATGGAGGAAGAAGCTCCCTTTTGAGATGGGGAGTGAGTAAACATAACACATGAGAAACTAGGAGCCTCTTCACCATCATCATCTTCGATCCCTGAGTGATATTCAATGATTCAATTTTGAGTTTCACCACCCACTTCTTCTATCTTTAGGAAATTTCCACCTTCGATTTCTTGTTTGAGTCCTTCCTTGACGGGAGGATCCTCTAAGGAAAGTATTTGGGGTGCCACAAAAATCTGATTCCTACTATTTATTTGAGGTAATATTCATTCAAAAAATTCCCTCTTTACTGAAGACATTTCATTTGCCATTTTTTGCAAGAAAGGATTGATTCACATTGAGATTTACCCTTTGAGGGACTCTTGATATTTCCAAATAGGATGAGATCATCATCATTTTCAATGACCAATATTTGCACTTCTATAATATCCCTTGGTTAAAATATTAGTAGGAAAAATCCTACCTCTGATGATTGAGCAATAATAAAGAATCTCTTGATGTTGTTCTCAGATGGTGAATCCTCTCCCAGTATCCTACAGAGAAACCATTTGAAATGAGCCACGAAGTCTCTCATGGTTTCATTTACTCCTTTCTTCACTTGTGCCAATTTAACAAGGAGGTCTTGACATTCCTCAATAAATCTAAATCTTTCCTCGAACTTCCTTTTTATGTCATTCCAACAAGTGATGGATCAAGTAGGTAGGAGGTAGAACCATTTCACTATTTTTTCTTAGAAAGAATCCACAAACAATTTTATAGAAACATCTTCATGTTGGACACCAAGAATCCCACATGGTGTGGTGAAGGCTGATATGTGCTCTTCAGGGACTTGTGTGTCATCACCTTTGAACTTTTGAAATTTCTTGCAAGAATCTATCGGTAAACTGTGAAGAAGGGGTTCAAGAGGAAGAGGGCCTCTATTTCTTCCCCATAGAACAATGGTTTGAGGTATTTCTTCTTCGTCTGCTATTGTTTCTCCTACTTTAGATTCTACTTTGGAAAATTCTTCTTCAAATTCTTCTTTTTGTTCTAGTACTGAATATTTTTATAATAAGAATATGAAAATACATGGTGGAATATTAAAGGTCACTTGCAAAAATCAACCATGTGTCCTTTAGCAATGGATTTACATCAAATCCAGTTTTTGATTTTTTTGGATATATATTTTTCTTTTTGGTTTTTTTGGACCTTGCAGTCATATTTTAGGTGCAGATGTTACTAAATCTGCCCCACAATGGGTGGAAAAAAATGTTGGTGACACAATTTTTCATATGTACAAATTTGTGGGTTTCTTGTCAATGCTCTTGGAGTCGAAGTCCCTCTACTTAGATGGTTTCACTTCTTTATTTGCATGTGCGTGAAAAGGTGGATTTTTTGGTGGCCTTGTGGTCAGGGATCCAACAGGGGCACTCCACTAACCCTACAGAAAAGATAACAATTGCTTGCTAGAGAATACTTTGTTTAGAGAGTGGGAAAGGGGAGTGAGAAAAGAGATAGGAGAACTAATGTTGCAAGTAGACAATCATATTCCTGCACACACTATTAGAATGTTCAACATATGCATTTAAGAGAAGAAAAAAAATGATTTCAAAGCTACCGGCTAGAGGAAACCATGCATACAAAGATTCACACATTCATATGCCTTGGAAAACATAAACTTCTTCCTTAATTAGTTTTTAAAATCAAGAGTTGTGCATGATAGGAAAATGGAGGAAAATAGAGAGGGGGAAATGGAAGAAAACAACTATCTCCTATTTTATCTCTAAGAAAAATGTACTCTTGATTTTACAAAATTGATCACCAACCCTTTGAAAAGAGAAGTAATTTACAATGTATAGAATGAGATTTGACTCTTCATCTACCCCCAATTCCTTTTTATATGTCCTCGCACAACTTATAATTTTCAAATTCCTAGGAAACTTTTAAGTCCCTTTTTATAACATAAAGGTGACTTTTACATTAGAAATATGAAGTTTCTTTTTAATTTTATTAAGGACATATAAAAATTATACCCTAACGAAGAATTATAACATGGAAGAGAGAGAAATTTGGGGGAGGGTGAGATAAGACAAAGAAAGATAAAAAAGAAGAAGAAAGAAGAGTTAGAATCCACCTTTGATGAAGTCCAATGATCTTTTACAGATGATCTAATGAAACACTTCAATGTGAAGAACTTTGAATCCTTTAACACATCTCAAAACTCCTTTATTAACACTGCATTTCTATTTTTATCCACTTTCTATTTTTAGTGGGCGTCGCCATGGACACATACTATTTTTAGTAAGTGCACCGAGGTGGAAAATTTTGATCTAGGAAATGTGGGGCATGATAGAGCAAGGCAAGACATGAGCAATTGAATTTTTTTCATGAAAAAATGATTAGTAGAGAAAAAGGTATACATGAGCACAATTTTACTGTCCCTACTACACTAAGGGGACAATAGGAACACAAAAACCCACTTTGTTCCCAAAGGCCTTATTTTGCACTTAAAGACCTAAAATTGGAGGGAGAGTTGGGGATTGTGAATATGCACACGATGCAAAATTTTTGGGATCAATGGAAGAAATAGAGAAAAATTTATGCATGGGTGAATTTTATTATTCCCATTGCACCTTTGCAAAGGGACATGAAGTGAACAAAAATGCGCCTTTCACTTTTGAGCGGCAAAACATAAGAATTTGACCCGTCGGGTGAGCGAACTTGAAATTGAGATTACCGAAGATTCAAAAGGTCTTTTGGATTAAATTTTAAATTATTTTTACTCAAAACATCCATCTAAGATCAATGGGATGGGTCTCATCTTTTAATTATTCTTGAAAATCCATGAAATAGCCCCCCTTTTTAAATCAGGATTGCTAACTATCCCTTCAAAGAATGATCTCCACTAAAAAGTGATAAGAGTTTTTTAAAAACCTTATAATTACACCTTGTAGACGATTCTCTTAACTTTCCAATGAGTATTTTTTTTCCTCACGAATCCTTAGGAAGCTTCCAAAATCATCCTTCAAAGATCAGGTACCTGTTTTGAAGTGTGTAAGAGACACCTTACTATTTTTAGTAAGTGTCAGAATAAACCGCTTTGAACTCTAGCCTAATGTTGCCAAATTGAAATTTTATCCCCTTGCATGCTTCTTTTGTGAAATCCACCTTCACCTAAACTAATTCTTGTAATGACTTGATATTTTTAGTAGGTCCCCATATAGGTAACTTACTATTTTTAGTAAGTGGGAGTTTTGACCATTTTCGACACTACTCGACCATTCTGATCTTCTGATTATGTTTGGTGCACACCGTCTTCACCACAACTACTTCTAGAGATGGCTTACCAAAAATAACCAGTACTTATGTAGAAAGGCTTACTATTTTTTGAAAGTGGGTTTATGGGAATCAGTTTGTGATGAAACGAATTTTCCCAATATGAGTTTTTTCTCTATAGTGCTCCTCTGAAATTTCACATCAATCAGAGCTCTGGAAATGGGGATTTTAAAATTTAAAATTTTTATCACAGGAAACTAGGGTTTATTCATAGCAAAAAAATTGGGGTTTACTTACAAAATATTCCACTTGGATTCTAACGTCCTCTTAAAATGTGGATGATCGTTAAAAACCCCATGTCAATTTGTGCACAGTTCTTCAAGTTATGAAGATTTTTCAATTTGGTGCCAACAAAGTAATTTTGGCGAAGAACAATCCTGGAGCCTTCAAAAATAATTTTTTTTTTCTAATTTCATCCTCATCTGATCATGAAAAAATGGTAGCTATGGGTCTAATCTTTTGATTCTTTTTAAAACTCTTTCAAAAATGGCATCTTTCCTTGGAATCACTAAGTGTTCCCACTCAAAAGGAACTCACCTAGGAATAATTCAAGGTTTTATGAAAAATATGAATTTTTCATCAAGTAGATAATCTTCTCAAATTTCCGATGAGTATATGTTTTCCTTCTAACTCCTTATGGAGCTCCCACAATCATCCGATAAAGATCAGGTACCTATTTTGACTACCTTCTCCTCACAGGGGATGAGACTAGGTCATATGAAAAAGCACGTGGAAATAAGGGGAGAGGGAGATTCTTCATGTCCCTTATGTCTATTTTCTAAAGGGATGAAAGGGACATCAATTTCCACATTGTGCCTCATCACGACACTTGGCAATCATCCATGTACGGAGAGGGAAGGCTCTAACTTAGCTCTTGGGGGCTTAAATAGCAAATGAAGGGTTAGATTGGTGTTATGCAGGATAAAAAGGGATGGGAAAATTTTTGTCCCCTATTTACATTTTCCAAAGGGAAAAAGGGGACATGACATCCCATCAGGATCTTGGTACTGACACGTGTCCTTCTCAAAAAATGGCTTAGTATGAAAACTCTTACCTTGGGATTGACTTGTGGAGGTGATATCTCGGGTTCTCGGATAAATTTTGGGGTGAAATGTTATATGATTCCACCTAAAAAAACCTCAATGAATCTAATGGATATGGTTAAATTTAAAATTTTTACTGCAACTCTCTCACATTTCCACTTATTTTTTGGGACCACCTATTGTGTGTCAGCATAATGAGTTGCCTAGGGAAGTGTATGATGTTTCATGATGTATCATTTTTTCCATCATTTAGGGAATTGAAAATTATTTACATTGACACCTTGTTGGGATTTCAAATCATCACAGGTCTCCTAGAATCTTTCTTTAAATCTCAGGTCCTCGTTCATGGTGCATGCTTGTTCAGGACCTAAAATCCACTTTCGTTGAACTGTTTCCAACATCTTTGAATCTTTCAAAATCATCTCCTTAATGTTACTAACAATTTAATACTCCTCCATAATGAGTTTTACTCCTATGGTTCACTTAGGGGGTGGTGTAATATTCTTAGGAAGGATAATGATATCCCTTCCAAAAACTTCTTGAATACTCGAATGCTCCAGAAGTTCTTAAATCACCTAGGGGGATTGATTTTACTTTCCTAAATCACCTAGGGGGATACTTGACATTCATATAGAGATCGTTAGGCTGAAAAGATAGGATTGGTGATTGAGATAGACTGACTTGGGGGTGTCTTGGGGAGGTATGATTTTGAAATTTTTTGACACCATGGTCCATTGTCATGCTCGAAAATTAGAAATTTTCATGTTGCACATTTTCATGAAAACAATTACTAATGAATTGACCCTTATAATATTTTTGATGTTATTATCATATTTTAAATGTTAAGAATACTATTTAAAGTTAATTCGAAATGGATTATGTTATTTTGTTTTAAACAAAGGGTCTATTAGAAAGTTGAGAAATGATAATTATATATTATATATGGCTATAAAATGTATGTCATACTATGGTCTTTGACCATACTTAATATACAATGTTAATAATTTTGGTGGGTGGTGGCAGTATGGTTTAATTTTATGGAAATTATCAAATTGATTGTAGATGATCAGTTAACAACCCAACACATGCTTAATTGTATAAATTTGGTTAGATTGATTTAAGGTCATTAACCCGCAAGTTAGCGATTAAAGTTGTATTTTGATATTTGATTGATGAATAATGTGTGGATTTAATTAAGATGCAAAGGATTTAGATTTAATTATATTATTTTTGGATTATATTTAAAAATCCACTAACAAAATGGAGGGAAAACCATGAAGTGCCACTACGTGGCACTGTGAGGAGTATGTAGACACCAAAAATTGGGTCACAACCCTATAGTCCCCCTTTGACTAACATACCTCTTACCATGACCCCTCCATACATTATTATTAATTTATTACCCACATTGAGTTAATGATTCCCTCATTCCTACACCTCATCTCTCCACCTCACCCTAGACCCTTTAAAATCCTATTTATTAACCTAGACTAAGTCATTTACTTCCCTACCTAACTATGACTTCTTATATATTTCTCCCACCTATTTCCCAATCCATTTAGTGACAACCCAGACTCATAGTCCATAAGAAACCTTGACCAATGCCAAAAATGAAGAGAAAAGACTATTTTTGGCAAATATGACCTTTTCTCCCTAATTGACTCTTGTTATTCCTTGATCGAAACTCATCACCTAATCACCATCGATTTCCTTAAATAGAAAATTTAAATCCTTCTCTCAGGTTCCTCCATCTTGGATTTTTGAGTTATGGCATTCTTATCTCTTTTATCCAGACATTCAAAGGAAGATTCTGATAAACAACACAGTACTTGAGCACTTAGATTATTCATCAGTAATCATATTGTTACTCTAGAGCTACAGATCATTCACACAGGGTGGCACTGAGCCTTCATTGCTGGTACAATGGATCTGGAACTATTTCTTCTCCAGACACCTACAAACAACAATTATTTATCAACCTCTAATATCCAAGTAAGTACTTTAATATGGTTTCTAAGTTTCATTATCTTCTGGTATTAAATCACTTATTTTCTAGATTTTTTACCTTTCGGATACCTCCTACACCTACCTACTCGACAACCTACTTGTTAGAATCTTTGCGTACTCCTAACGACCTATTTTCCCATCTCCGATTCTTCACATAAATCCTATCACCTAGCCTAAGTCTTCCCAACTCTTTGTGAAATCACAGAGAGCTTCCAACCAGCCCATTTTAATATTTTTATCTAATTACCCCTACTAGCATTGACTATTACCAAGTACCGGTATTAGTTTCCCAAATGATACCGGTCACTGTGTTTGGTAATTTTCTTCAAACAAACAAGCTCCTAACTCACCAAAAACCTCACCCAATCTCACCTAGACATTCCTAAACACCTTTCCCACACCTACTAGCCTTAAAAATACCCCGCCTTCTCTAGATTTAGATATATCTTCAATATTTAGCTGAAATCTAGTCTATTATTAGCATGTGGGATACCTAAATCGTATTGATATAATAGGAACTTTATTTTACTGTCATTTATTTACATTAATTTATTTTAAAATAGTCGATTGACAACCTTCTAGGAAGTATCACACTTCCTAGTTCTAGTATACGCTAGGAAGTCCATTGTCATATGCTATTTAACTCTATTTGGTGGCATTGTTGTGCTTTTACAGGTAGTCCTTCCTAGCCAAAAATGTTGTTTTCACAATCAGTCCGGTCTTCTACAATGCACGCAACCTTCTTCAACTTCATAGGTATTCCTCCTCACCTCACCTTACCTTATTTGTTTTATACGCAACATTTTGATGAAACATTTTGGTATGCCCGGTGGGACCCTCATTTGTGGGTTCATTTCTATTCATATAGGTTGCATCTTGTGTGTTACATTTCTAAATATTTATTTACTAAATATTATTCTATGGTAATCTACTCTTTCTTTCTAATTACTCTAAATGAAACACTTCTTTTGGTGCATTTAAAAAGAATCCTTCTTATTTTTTATTTTCTTGCATTAGTGAAATTCATCCCTCTTCCGATTCACTCTTGTCTACATAGAACATCATATTTTTATTTGGGTTTGGAACACTTGCATTTCATCCCTGTTTGTTTACATATTTAGCTCACATAGTTAACTAGAAAGCATATGATAGATGTCATGACCATTTTTTGATTGATTAATAAAGCATAGTTCACATTTTTACACACACTCCCTTTGCCAAATCACTTAACATAATATACAAAATTCTTAAACATTCCATTCCAGGAAGATGTCTTCAAGGATTTAAAAACCCATTGACGGTGAGCCATGCCCGATGTTCTGGCCAGTTTATCGTATCAGATCTCAAAACTCACATATCGCAAGGTATATCGAGGAGACTTTTTTACAAAAAAAAACCTAAAATCATCCATATATTTATTTCTAGGTACCTTTATTATCAAAAAATTCTTTTTCATTCACAGTCAGTTCTAAGGAATAAGCCAAACAACACTGAAATCTAACCTAGGATAACATGTTTATTTAGTTTTTTCTTGTTCGATTGTCAACTTTCTTTCTTGTCTTCTATATTTTGAGTTATGAGGATGTATTCACCACTTTTTCTTCTTGTTCCACACTCAACAATACCAACTGGCTAATTCTGGTTCTTCTTGAGTGTGTTAAATCATTTTTGTTATCCATAACCTCTTTGGCGCTTCTTTTCATCAAAATTAACTCAAAAAATATTAATTTCTTCATTCCCTATTTTAATAGTATACGACATCATTCTATCAACCGGCATTGGTTTTTTCATCATACCGACATCAGTTGACTGACCAATATCTATCTCTCTAGTTTTTTTATTTTCTATAAAAAAAAATCTATTCTTACATACCGTCTTTCTATGTTTCTAATTCTTTCAATTAACTAGTTTCTAAATCTCTATCACCCTTAACAAATCCCAGAATGCATGTTTTACACTTTTCTTACCCAAAAATCTTAATTTCTTCACTTCCCCAATTTTTATCAGTCACTAGCATCGGTCTAGTGACTAACATCGATATTTCTACCTAATCGACACCGGTTTACTGACCAACGTCGGTCTCTGTGCTTTTTATTTTTATCAGAAACAACAACCTATTTCAACCCTATAGACTTCATCAAACATCTAGTTCTGAGTTTTGTCATTTTTGCAAAGACAAGAATACCTATCTTCTAACTTTCTTATGGTTTGGAATCACCAACAAGCATAAGCACTTACTTTCCTTGATAGTTGTGAACCATTACATGCTTCGCCTTTACCACCGTCTATTTGTAACATTCCCAATTTAAGACTTTAGAAATAAGGGATTTTTTTTTTCTTAATGTTCTCGGCTCTAAATAATCATAATTAAGAACACACATTCCAAGCCAATCAATCTCATAACACAAAAGCATATGCAGCTATAATGACTCGGTGGAACACCGATCTCTCATTTCATGACTCAGTATCATACCGATATCTCATGTTAAATTAATGATTTTTATACTAAGTATACTTTGTTCTCTTACCCTTTTCAGGGTATTAAGTTTTTTTTTAAGAGTCCTATCTAAATATATGTTACCAATATTCATCTGAAATCCCACTTCTTAAACTAGGTGACATAGGATGAAGCAACCAACATCTTGTGATACTTTGGCCAAATATTTTCAACATACTGTTCATATTTATATTCCTAGAATACATACTCATCAAATGGAATACGTCCTTCACCCCACTTCAATCTAGAATGGTCTTTATTGACCCCTTTTAGTCCACTTGTTCAAGGTTTAACCCTAACCAATATTAGCAACATAGTTTAGTGTGGACTACTCGTGGTGACAAAGGGTACATAGACATACTCAATTGACCTAATTTGATTGCATGTTTCTAGTTACTCTAAGTCATCGTGAGTTGCCCCCAACACTAGATCATGCTTCTAACTTAACCTAGGGCATAACTATGATCAAGTATGATTTTATGTAGATCTAGATGATTAAACTTTGAAGGGTGTTGTAACATCTCAACTGCAACTCAATATCCTCATGAAGACCCAAGTCTTCATCAAGGTACTATACTACAATTGGCGTGTGCCAACATCCGACTGAGTTTACCTCATCTGGATGTACATACCCAAGAGAGAAGTTAATTACTTAATTATTTTCCTTCTTTAAGGGTTACTGTTACTTACAGCAGCCCTACAGAAAAACTAGGTTCATAAACCCTTAGAGTTACAAGAAAAAATTGTAATAGGAATTGCTATACAGATACATCTACCTCCAAATCCTTCCCTGAAGATTTTTTTTATTCATTAAATTTCTAATTTTATGATTCATTTTCACAAACATATTCAACATATTAACAATGATGTTAACTTAATTAACTTATCCAATTCTTAGCTTTTTTAAGTTCTTAATCATATCTCTTTGTAATAGACTTCATTGGAATGAAGTCTACTCCTATATCTATATCCTTTTCATTGGTTTTAATTTGATTAAGGAATTAATCAAGAGGAAGCACACCTTCCTCTATCCAAGATAATATTAAGATTTAATTCCAAAAGGTCTTAAAACAAATTGCTTATCATTGCAGAATAGTTGCATTCCCTTTACTTATTAAGGATTAAGGTTCATTTATAACCCCATAACATTTTACAAGTTATCATCATGGTTTTATCTAGCTAATGACATTGTTTTAGTAAATTCATAGGAATTTAATTGAATATCCAATCATGAATTCCAACTTAAATAAATTGCATTAAATAAGAGGGTAGTATATCTAATACCCTTAACCTATAGTTTTTTTTAAAATCAACCTGAGAGGGTTCATTACAGATATACATAAAAGAATAGAGATAATAGTATCCTTTCCATTCACCGGATATCCAAAAATATGACACATCAAGTAAAGATAAACCCACAAATTTTCATTCATCAAAGTGGAATTCATACATTATAAGTCCAAACACTTCAGACCTCTTCAGTGTCAAACAACAACAATAAGATTTATTAAAAATAAATCTTTCCTTTCCAACAAATACATTTCAATGATGATTCATATTTCATCATAAAATATCCATTCTCTTTGGTAAAAAAAGTAACATCATAAAATATATTTTCTCCTTTTATCACTTATAAATTCCATCTGCAAAAATTGCTAACATGGGTCAGTTCATTGAACTGAGCATGATAAACAATAAACATTAAACAATGTGCTTTTAACTAACTATATCATAAAGATAACTCTTCTTTAATGAAATAGTTAAAGCATTACATACAGACATACATAAAGCATATCAGTCATAAAAGAGAGGGAGAAATAAGGTGACCATTTCTCATTAAGAATAGAACATAATATAATCATATTTAACTTTCAACTATTGATTACATAAAAAGAATTTAAACATTAATTCAGATAAATAATAACTCACCAAAATCACAACTATTTTTCATTTTCTGATTTTCATGATTCACTTCTTAGCTAATTCCATCTAAACTGAGAAGATACTAACTCTACTATCTCCAAGGAATATATCTACATTATATGGAACATTAGTACATTCATTTCAGCATTATATCACTTCATTTCATCCTAAAATATAGGTTGCCAAGCTAAATTAAACGGTAGGATAAATTTAGGATTAACTAACAACATTTTAGTAAAGAGTTTCTTATTTAAGAATTCTATATCCTAAATTTAGAATCAATAACCAACCTAAGTTAAAGATTAGCGTCAAACATATTTGACAAAGGATGGATTCAATTTGACATGCAATTGGGAACTAATCACAAAATAAAAAACAAGGTACATCATTACCAAAGAAAAATTCAAAGATAATAATGGAGGAATTTAACAATCAGCTACAGTTCCTAAAATCCTTCAAATATACTTTCACCCCATAAGAGTATAATGGTACACACCAAACAAGCTAGCTCCCTCTAAAGGAGTGATACAAACAAAAGATGAAAGGAAAGAGAAAAAGAGATTGTTCACTTGAGATCCAAACAAGGATAAAATAGACAGGTCTTTACTCTACTGTCCTCCATGTAAAACCCAACAGAGGTTAGATCAGGATTGGATTAGATGATAGTTGTCCTGAGGCAAAGAGAACAAGATCAAGATTCCTTTAACTTTCAGTATTCAGGGAGGATAGTATTATAAATACCTTAACTCCCCAGACTAGAAGTAATCATCTCCTAATAGCTACAAAGGAAAATAGAAATGAATAGCCAAGGAGTAAGTCTACCTATACTCCTTAAATCAGAATAGAAAGAGGATATATCATTGATTAACGTAAAGACGAGGCCTCAATCCACATTCATATAACATAGGTACTCTTACCTAAGATTGAAAAAGAAATCGAAGACAAATCTGATGGTCTAAGGAAAAGAAAACAATTAACCCCAAACAACCATTGAATCCCATGAGCTATTCAAAATTATAATCGATAACAATGACTATAACATAAACCAACAATGATTTCCCTTATAAACAATATTTGCTTCAATTTCAGGAGTTATCCTTATTTCCCTATTTCACTATTTTCTTTACATTATTGAGATGAAAAAAATAAGGGTAAGGGCCAAGGAGGAATACCTGTTTATGTTGGTTAGTTGATGGTTGCACACATTCTGACTTCTCAATCCAATATTGACTATGAGAGCTTCCTTTTGGATGGGAGGAACTACCTGAAATCAAAAAACAAGACCACAAAAAGAAGAGTTAAATAATATATGATAGTGGAGTTCCTAGTGTGTGCTAGATCTGGGAAGTGTAATACTCCCTAGATGGCTGTTAATCCACTGTTTAAAAAAAATTAGTGTGAGAAATAAACAAATTCTTATTGTATTTGATATGACTTAGGTATTTCATTCAAGCACAATAAGAAAATATAACATAACAGGCTAGGCTATAGTCATATCTGAAGGGTAGGTAAGTGTCAGGGTACTGGGATTGGTCGAGGTTAGGTTCTGGGTTGTTTAGGTCACTAGGTAGAATGTTTTTTGGTTCTATTATTGGAAAAAGGTATGAAACATAGAGACCGACATCATTTAGATATAACTAGTGACTGTTTAGGAAAGACTGATTACGGTCATGGGTAAGTAGTGTTGGTATAGTCATGTGACAGTAGTTCAATAAAAACCTTATTGTAGATTCTAGGTGAGATTAGATAGAGCTAAAAATATGGGATGACGAGGTCTATGGGAATGTTGAGAACACTCAGAGAGGTGAAAGGGCCATGATAGGTGATATGGTAAAAGGGTGGGTAAGGTTTGAGTTTGTCAGAAAGTAGACAATGAAGGAATGGGGATATTATTGCAAGAATGATAACAAATCTATGGAAAGAATAAGAATGGAAATTATCAGTGATAAACAAACTTACCAATTCTGTAGTTCCAATGATTGGGTGGTGTTGATGATTGGTTAGTGGGATGGAGCTTGGTGCAATAATGATTCTTTCCGAAGTGTCACTGTGAGTGCAAATGCTTCTGGATATGTCCTAGTGTTGGTTGTGGATGTCTGGGTATGTGAAAAGACTCTGGTTCTGCTTGCATGCAATTCTCTTCTCATCTTCTTGATCTCAAAATCCACTAACCCAAAAACAAGATTTCTAAGGTGAATTAATGGTAACTGACAATGGTTTTGAGTTGACCAGCGTCTGTCTAAAAGTGACCGGCTTCGGTTAAGGAAGGATTCCATAGGTTTACTAAAAATGGAAGATCTCGCATCTTTTGGATCAGGCTTGTTCCTTTTTCCCTGGATCCAAATGGATGTTAACCTTTTTTTATGAATTCAAGGAAAGGATGGTATTATAAATACCTTAACTCCCTAGACTGCAAGTACCATCTCCTAACAAATACAAAGGTTAAACAAAAAATAATAGCTCATTAGGAGTAAGTTTGACCTAGTCTTAGTAAGTTCATGGAAACATGTCAAGAGGATAGGTAACATCGAATGAGGTGGCCTAGATGAGGTCTCAAGGGTACGCAGGTCCTTAAATATAGGTATTCTTTCCTAAGATTAAAATAATTAACAAATGACAAATTGTGATGGCCCACGGCCAAGAAACAATTTAACCCCAATTAACCATTAAAGTCCAATGAACTATTCAAACTTATATTCGATAATAACGACTATAATGCAAAAGCTACAATACTGAAAAATGAATTGGTTCCTTTGACGGGGGAGACAGGGTAATGTGCAATCAATTCAGGAGTCTATCCCATTTTCCCCAAGTATAAAAGACATAATAACATTTAAATAACTTACCCCTTTTTGCAAGCAACCATTTCATTTATATAGGAGATAACACAATAAGCTTTCCTCATCTATTTAAGGTGAACGAAAAAGTGATATCAAGACTTAACAGACCAAAAAAATTCCTTTCAAGCCAAATCATAGAACAATGCAACATCCATAATAATCTTTGAAATAGATAACTAAAAACAGAGAAGGATAAAAACCCAACCCATAATTCATAACCACAGAGAGATAAAAGAACATTGGTATGACCCCAAATCTTGTGCATGAATTCAAACTTATAAGATATGCTAGACCTGAAAATGCTGAAGGCTATTTCCTTCAAATATTCCTTTAATATTAGGACAAGAGTCGAGTTACTCCACAGTTTAACATTATTTACTATGAGATCATTCGGTATCAACTGCATCTCTAATTTTAGTGAAAAGAGAAAGACATACACAGCAAGTTGAATTGAGAAGAATGAAACCTAGACCAACCTTTCCTCACATCCAGAAAATATGCAACATAATTCAATAAATTAACTCCACAGATCACACAAGCAGGGTTAAACTAACAATCATGCCAAATAAGACCCAAATTGATCTCTTGAGGTGATTCGTTCAAGTTTAACATCAGAAAATTTACTATCAAGTTTTAATTTAACTTCAACAGGTGCAAAAAAAGATTCAACATCATCTCAAGTTCAAATAAAATTTATGCATGATTCAATAATTTTCCCAACAAAGGAAACGAAAATCAAAACATTTATCCATTATACAGTGGTTTCATGCATAAAAACACAGTAAAAATACAAGCATCGAAATCAATATCATAAAATCATACAAAAACTCATCCATTCCCAAAGAGAAGAGTTCTTTTAATGAAGACATTTAGGAAAAAGTAGAACAAATTAATGGGTAGAGCCTATCATGCCTGATAGAGAATCTTCCTGATTTATAGAAGATTTCCAAGCTGAACTCCTACAGTCTCCTTTTCTCCACAAAACGTCAACCCACCTCAACTCTTCCACTTCTTCTTATAACTTCTACAGAGTCCAAAATAGCTCAAGAATGGAAAAATAATAATGATACCAAAATAAAACTACTGGTTATAGTTAATTTTACTCCCACTATAAAAGGAAGGTATCCCATGTGCACTGACCTATCACCCAACATAAGTTGAGTGCTCACGCGAGGAATGCGTGGGTGACAAGTCTCTCTTTTATGTGAGTTTTAGTGGGAAGCATTCATCTATGAGTAGTATAAGAGTGTTCAGGAAAGAAGTTTGGACATACAAGAATCATGGGGCTCAGAACGGCCTCCAGATACTTGCAGTTCCTTTAGACCGAGTGCTTTAATAGACTCCATAACATATATTGTAGCAGAAAGAAAGATACAATCATTCATTCATAGTATGAAAGGAAAGAGAACTTCTATAGACAAAATATACATAAAACCCATTGATATTCATATCTAATTGCAATAGGTAACCTTATTGTATTTATCGTTTTATTACAAAGAGCCATAGAGGGAATACCGCAGTCATGCACATCCCTAGGCTTGTATAAATAAGCCAAAAAGAAAAATAAATTACAATGCTAAGCTTAGTACATTCCTTTTTGCACCAAAGTTCCACTTGTAGTAATCTTGCAGAGCTTCACCCATGTTATCTCTCTTTGTGTGTATATTATCCTAGTATCCTTATCTCTGTCTCCATCTCCATCTCTTTTCCTGTTGTAGGCACTTGTATTTATCACCTTCCCGTGCTGCCAACTCACCTTTCCATGCCCATAGATCCATCGCCAAGTGTCGAATGTGGTCCTTCAATGAGCATGTTTTCTCAGGCCTGAGCTCTCCACTCCATCTCATGATGGTCTTCTAGAAGACTCCTTCACTAGCATGCTCTTTCCTAGGCCACCTGTTGCCAGGCTGGAATCTTAACTGCACACAACCGATCACACTTTTCACGTGTTCTACCTTTGTTTCTTAAATTAGATAAGTCCCGAATCTCCTTTCGCGTGCCGCGCACTCTATTTGCTTCCTTAAGCCTTTTCTCTTGTGCACTTTTGCCTTATGTGCCCTTCTATAACTGGGGTCCCAAATGCCCACGCGCCTTCACACTTAATCAATATTTCATGGGCCTAACATCACCCCACACTATGCATGTTCTCCACCCTTGGAAACATTCTACTTGACCAAGGTGTAAGTTGGTTCAATAGAGACAAGATGTAGACAAATATTACAAAAATGAATAAGGAATGAAAGAATAGGGGAAAGAATTAAGAATGGGGGGGAACATTAGATCAAAATGCTGGGGAATTCCTTCTGTAAGTCTACCTCCAACTTACTCCATGTATCAACCTCATTTTGCACCTTCTGATAGAGGTCGTTAACCAGGAGGTTTACCTCATCAAAACTTAGGCTAGCTCCCTAGATGCCCAAAGAGTCCACAATTTGTTCCATATCCTTACCTAGGTCTGGGAGCTTGTCCATTCTTCTGGTAATTTGAGGATATAGTTCCTTCAGTCATGTCTTGGTTAAGCCCCTTTGCACCTCAATCTCCTCAGATATTCTTTCTACTTCCACCAGGACGTTATCCCACTCCACCCTGTTTCCTTTAATCTTCTCATGGAACTCTTTCAGCTCCGCTTCGAGTGTGGTGACCAAGGAGCTTGCCACATTTTCTCTATCTGCACATGTTTCATATGTGGCCTCAACATATTGGGAAGCAACCTTTACATTTGTGATCACCTTTCTATACTCGGTAACAAGTGCTATCACCTTTAACCGGTCCTACTCCTTCAGGTGCATGGCTACTTCCTCCACATATTCTAATGTCAAGGTTCACCTCTCCATGGTGAGGATGCACGTTAAGTCTTCTAGGCATTCTAGCATCGATGCATACCTATGAGGGGATAGGTGTTAGATCTGGGTGTTTAAAAATGATGGCACTTTTTATTGAGTCTACTTTCTTGTAGACCTCCTACACCTTTTCCTTTTCCTCCTTAAGCTCGCGCCTTAGCTATGCGCTGATTAATTCCTCCTATTTTAAGCTTCTTGCCACCTTAGCTAACTCTTCCTCCTTCTTGGCCAGATTTCCCTCTAGGGACCTTATGTTGTCATTCCACATGAATAGTCTCGCCTCTATTTCCACTGCGACCTTGTTTAGAGAATTACACACTTGCTCATCTGAGAGCTCTTGGGCATTCACTAAGGGGTTATCTCCCTTAGACTCTAGAAATGTGATAGCACCTTTTGGTAGACTTCAAATTATGGCTTGTCATCGTGGGATTCAAATACCCATGAAAGCATCTTCTTGGTCTTGGGGTACGTGCCCTCCTTCTCAAACGATCCCATGGCTATAAGTATTTCAGTGGGTACCGTGCTCTGGAATCGTGTGTGTAGCACCTTCCTTGAATCATCCACGCAGCCCATTATCTACCTCTGTTCTACATCTAGAGGTCATCTACTAGAGCGCACACCTTTGGGGAAGTTGACTATCCGAGCGGGACCTCCTAGGCTATCATGTCCCTTTTCACCGCTCTCTTCCCTCCCTTCCTTTAGCACTATGTCTATGTTATGCTCTAACTCATGGTCTACAAGGGCCTCGAGCATATTATTTGCTTCTTTCTCTACCACTTCGGTTATCTGCTCGTTGGTAAACCCATGGCTCTCTACCCCTCAGCATCCCTCTCATCTGCCTTTGTATCTTTTGTGCCTTCATCAGCTTGTGTGCCTTTTCGTCGTGTGAATATGAACTCTTGATTTTCATCCCCACTCTCCTCCTCCAAGTCATAAACACTAAATACGTGAGGTTCCAAAGGTTCCTTGTCTTTTTCTGGCTCTTCCTCCTCATTTCCACCTTCTTCACTCTCACCCCCTCCTTCTCCCAGGTATCTTTCCAAGCTTCCATTCGCCTCCGAGTCAGCTTCTTGATCCACCCTTTGTTTCTTCCTGAGAGGTTGCTTTTGGTCAAGAGATTCTACCTTTTCTTCTTCCTCTTGTGACTCCTCCAAAGTGGTGGGTTATTCAGGTGCCTCTACTTCTGGAATCTTCTCCTTTACTAGAGACTTCTTCCTCCGAACATAGGTGCTTGGCTTTGCACTCATAGAAGGCATGCTCACTGTCTGAGTAGTTGGTACACTTAGTGCTCCTTCCTCTCCTCTGCCCCTCTTCTTAGACACTAGCTTCTTATTTCCCAAGGGGTCTTCAAATATGGAGATATCATCCACTAAGTACGTGCCATTTTTGAATTTCATCCTTATGCGCACGTATACGCATGCCGTGGATCCTATAGCAATAGGAAGTGTTATTGGTCTAGTCATGTGGATCTCGTGCGACATCTACTTCTCCACATACACACGCTTACCTCCAGGATAGTTTAGTTTCTTCCTCATATCCCTATGCTCCTGGTCCAACTTTCCTAACTCCAGCCTTATCTTTTTCGATTCTTTAAATCTGTTCACTCCCACTTGGAAGTACTGGGAAGTGAATGCGAAAGGGAGCTTGCACCAAGGGCTCCATGATTCGTCAACAATTTTGAACCTGCCCAAGCAGTAGTGCTGGTATACCGTGAACTCAGCTTCTCCTTGTGTGGCTGCTGGGAGTTGTTCAGGGATCCTCCACTCTACCCCAAATGCATTTCTCAAGTGCATATACCATTTTTTGAGCTGCACTTTGTGGGGAGCCATCATTATATCATACACACACTTTTCAAACCTCTTTGTGGGTGAAGGGTCTTCGAATGGGTACTCCCACACAAACTTATCTGGTGCATCCAAATCTCCAATTTCTATAAATACTATGGTGAGTAGGACATTTCCAAAAAGGATCCTACCCCCTTCCTTCACACACTTTACAATTTCCTTAGCAATGTATGCGAACAACCTGTAAATAGTCCCCTCTGCAATCTTCCTACAGACATGTAGTCATGGCTTGTTAACTTGCATCTACCTTTCTTGGCCATTCAACTTCATTACCAAGTGCACATCCATCTTCATAACTGGGTCCTTGATGTCTGAGATGTCATAATACCATGACCCTTTCTGGCAGGCATATTCTATGACGGTCTCCTTAATAGCCTCCTTATCACCAAGGTCATCTTCCAGGCTATCTCCCTCACATATGAGGCCTGTAAACTGTGTAATCAACTAGGGAGTTACGTGCATCTTGCACCTAGAAAAGTGGAAGTAGTCCTCATGTACCTGAGACATCAACCACTGGTACAAGCGATCTGGATTCCCAAAATAAGGCAACTCATAAAGTTTTGGCAACCTTGCCTTCACCAGCTTGACCTTCACGTCATCATTGTAGATAGGTAACCCTTCAGGTGTTCACTTATTGGTTGAGCGTACCAATTCTAATGCCATCTCTTTTTCTATAGTGCTGGTGCGGTGATTATAATCAATGACTGGTATGCTTCTCAAATGGGATTCCCATTCCTTCCCCATCATCACTCCATCAGGGTACTACATTTTTGCGTACCATTCTTCAGTTATATCTACCTTGGGTTTTGGTTGTTTAGCCTTCGCTTTTACCTTTCCTTTCTTCAATTCCATGGTCAAGGTACTTGTGTCACTCCAATCCTCTACTTGTTATTCTACTTTCCTTCTCCCAACCTTCGATCTCAGATCCATGATACAATTCTCCTAAACCCATGCCCTAGTTTTCTAAACCATAACTTCGATAAATTCTTCACAAGACAACGTCTCTTCACTTTGTTCCATGCCCATGTAATTCCTTCCTTCTAGTTTGCAATATCAAACTGGCTCCTTACGTTTTTAATCACAGAGATCTTCTCCTTGATCGAATCTGAAAAACCCTAGCTTATATCTTTCGATTATATCTCCAACTCTTCATTTTTCACAAAGTAAAATCAGAGTTCCCCAACCTTCTATTTATATTTTTTCCTTTTTCTGTTCATTAAATGCTACTTTACCTACCTGTTTCGCTCGGAATGTTTCGACTACTGGGAATAGAGTTGCTCTATCCTTTCATTCCTTTTAGAAACAGATGAGGTTAGGGTTAGGAGGAATACCTGTTGAATGTCAAGATGGTGTGCGCGTACCATAGAGAAAGATCAGGCTGACTGCGAAGAACTCCTTTTTGTCTTGGAAGGACTACCTGCAAATAAGAACACAAGACCACAAGATTTTGATTAAACAATAAATGAGGAAACTGCCTTGGGCCCAGGAAATATAAAACTTCCTTTCGAAGGTGTTCAGTTCCCCTGCTAATATGAATTAACACAAAAGACTACAAAATATCAATTAAATTGTCTCGTTGAAATGGGTAGGGGAAAGGCTGGTTTTCTGGTTTTGAATCAGAGGAACCGATGCCGGTTACTGATAACCGATACCGGTGGGTTCTAGGATCTTCTTGGTAGCTATGGTGTTTGTAATGGTTGGTTTATGGATGATATTAGGAAATGGGATGATTAGAAGCAAAAGAATGACAGTTAGATGCAATGGCACGTTGGGTAGTGGATTCAGAAATGGATTTAGGAGGACTGAGATTCAAGAAGCATAAGAAATGTTATAACAGAGGACATGCAAGATGTGACTTACTGGTTTTGACCAAGATGCAAGTTGATCTCCTTGGTTGTAAACACTTCTGGTTTCTTTACTCGTCTCTGCTCTATCAAGTGAAGATCTGGACTCTGTTCCTCGCTCGCAATGCTCTCTGTTGATCCAGAAATCCTTTGACTGATCTCCAAAATGAAATTCCGATCCGTTGTTTTGGTTTGGGGAGCCCATTTATAGGGAACCGATGGCGGTTGCGTAACCGACGGCGGTCGAGTAGGAACCGGCATCGGTAAGGAAAAAGTAGGCTATTTTTAGTAAAATAGCCCACCTTCCCTGTTTTTCTCCCGAGAGATTAGTTGCGGGCTTGGTCAAGTGGCTAGAAGGTCAGCTTTAGGTGCGAGTAAGGAGGCATTAGTTATGGATGTGAGTCTAGACCAAGTCATGGGTCTTAATTAGGTTAGTTTAGGGTTAGGGCTAGGTCATGATGAGGTGGCAAAGTGAGGTGGCGGGTAAGGTGATGTGGATTTATCAATTATAAGGTAATTAATAAATAATTGTGTAAGGTTTAGGTGATGAGGTTAGATTGCGAGAGGAGATGCGGGTCACAAGGGGTCGTAAGACACAAATTTGGTGTCTACATTAGCCCCTTATTGTCGTGTAGCTTGTTTTGTAAAGCTGCGCGGACAATAATATGAAGTGGTTTCCCCTGTTAAGGGTATAGGTAATCCCCCTCAAATCTATCACAGATTGAGATCGCGTGAAATCAGGGATAGGGTTGATAAAGGGTAAATGGTGTAGAGATGATGGTGAGATGGTCGGGTAGGTCCAAGGATGCAGACGCACGTTGAAATGCATTAGTGCAACTAGGGTACATGATTTGATGAGCAAACCAGTAATGCATAGGCAAAGGTCGATAGTTTATCCAAACAAGGGTGATATAATCCTGGTATCCAAGGCATAGGAAGTAGCTCCAGGGTATATAACGGGTAAGGTACAGGAACGTTTAGGCATGTTCGGCAGTACAAAATGGTTGGTTTGGTTGAGATAAACGTCACGGTCTAGGTCTAGGCAAAGTTGGTCAACAGATCAAGTCAAGGACCCTAGTCATGCTAAAACACGAACAGGTGAGCTCGATTGAACAAAAATCTACGTGATGGGTGGATAAAAGTGTATGTTGTTGATGTTGGGCAAGGTAGTTAAGTGGTACGGCCTTGGGTAGGGATGATTGATGAGTGAGGGCCGTGGGTCGGGCCAAGTTGTTGGGTTGCGGCCTTGGGTCGGGCCAAATGGTTGGGGTGAGGCCTTGGGTTGGGCCAAATTGTTGGGTTGCGGCCTTAGGTTGGGCCAAATGGTTGGGGTGAGGCCTTGGGTCAGGCTAAATGGGTGGTGTGAGGCCTTGGGTCGGGCCAAATGGTTGGGGTGAGGCCTTGGGTCGGGCCAAATAGGTTGGTTGCGGCCTCGGGTCGGGCCAAATGGTTGGGTGTGGCCTTGGGTCGGGCCAAATAGGTTGGTTGCGGCCTTGGGTCGGGCCAAGTGGTTGGGTGCGGCCTTGGGTCGGGCCAAGTGGTTGGGTGCGGCCTTGGGTCGGGCCAAATGGTTAACAAGGGGTTTGCAGCAAAGGTAGATATTTGTGATGTTTGTGAGTCACGAGTGGAGGGACTAGAGGCTAGATACCTCCGTGCGAGAGAGCGTATTCACATGTTACAGGAGAGATTGGCAGATTAGTGGGCGGTACCAATAGCCGTGGTACCTTTGAGGACAGGGAGGCTCGGCGAGAGGCGTCGACGATCACGATCATCACCTGGTTCGGGATGAGGCGTGAGGGTCTAAGTAAATGTTATCGAGGTATAAGAATAAATAAGGATGCCGACCTGCGTGTCGATGATAGAGAAGATGTATTTGTTTAACATCTAAATAAAACTGAATATGTATGTTGATTTGAGTTATGATAATAATAAGAATGTTTTCATTTTGTTTTGAAAAAAGGATAAAGAGGAATGTGATTAAATAGAAATACACCAAAAATATTTATATTTACCACACATGATAGGTTATGGTAGGGGATGGTCGAGCTAACCTCCGAAGTGCTGCCTACATAGCCCATTGCACAAAGCAAGGAGGGGCCTTAGACTGATGTAGTTCTCCCTTAGGATCAGGGAGAGGTGAATTCAGGCAATTGGGTACGGTTTACGCAATTGGTTGGTTGGTAAAAATATTAAGATTAGTAAAGGTAAGGTGGATGGTGTTGGTAATGAATTGGTGATGTTGTAAAAGGTATAAGGGAAGAGAAAGTTAGCCTACCCAAGTAGAAGGGAATCATGTCCTGATTAAGATCAACACACAATCCTAGATGCGAGGCAAAGCGGAAAGAGTGCTCCGTAGATGAAGAGAGATAAACAAACCACACCACGTAGAACGAGCTTGGAGCCCTAGGTACCGTTCATAGACGAGAAGTCAATAGGTGAAAAGAGTTGTGTGATCACAATATATCGAGCGTACATTACGTCCCTTGAGTTGAAAAAAATGGTGAGGTGAGGTGGATGATATAGCTGAGGTACGGAGAACTTATTACAAAGTGAGTGTTCTGACGAAAGAGAACCTACCCTAAATAGACAAGTCCATGACTCAAAAGTTATTTTGAATGAGGCTTTTATTTTATTGAATGTAGACTGATCGATGCGGGAAGTCTACAAGGGATATTGATTGTATTATTCTTGAGGTCTTCACGAAGCTGATCAATGCGAGAAGCTTCTGATAAAGGCTGACTGTGTATAGCTATCCTTCGAGGGAGAAGTCTATTTATAGTAGCAGATATGATTGTAATGCATAGCTGTCCTTCGGGGGAGCAGTCTATATATAATAGCAGCAATAGTTCGGCATATAGCTGTCCTTCGAGGGAGCAGTCTATATTTAATTTAGATGACTAGATGTTCATTTGGCGTGAAGCATCTAGTTTAGTAGGAAGTTTGACTCAAGAAAATCCCATAAGAATACGGCTTATTTTAATACTTTGAAGTCATGGACTAGACTAAAAAGGGGAAGGCATCATCAAGGGGAGGTGAGGATCAAACTATGTGAGCTTGATTGTTATTATGAGGTGTAGGAAACAGAGTGTATGTAGTGGTAAGTGAGCTCAAGGGACGAGCGACAGGTAGATAAGAAGTGATATAACACTAATTTCAACAGTAGAATGGTCAAAGATGCAAGGCATTAAGGGGTTCAGGCTCAGGTTTACCATTAAGCGAAGCTAAATGATAAGTACCAGATCCATAGGTATGAGTGATTATATAAGGCCCAATCCAATTGGGAGAAAATTTTCCACGTTTTCTCTTTTCTAGTTTGGTTACATATTGATTCTCTTTGAGAACAAGATCACCAACCTTAAAGGTACGCTCATGAAGTCGCTTATCATAAGCACGTTTAATGCGTTTTTGATAGATTTGAAGGTGATCAAGAGCTGTAAGACGGCGTTCGTCAAGAAGCTCCAATTGGGCTAACCGCTCTTGGCGGAAATCATCGTTGGTGAGAATATCCTGAAGACATATTCTAAGGGAGGGTACTTGTATTTCAAGAGGCA
Source organism: Taxus chinensis (assembly GCA_019776745.2). Classification (NCBI taxonomy): domain Eukaryota; kingdom Viridiplantae; phylum Streptophyta; class Pinopsida; order Cupressales; family Taxaceae; genus Taxus; species Taxus chinensis. The sequence goes on from CM034154.1 coordinate 41,777,789, forward strand.
AAACAGCCTCAGTACCGTATACCAAAGAAAAAGGTGTGGCATTAGTAGAGGTACGAATGCTAGTACGATAAGCCCAAAGGGCAAAGGGAATGTGATCGTGCCAATTTCTTCCGGATTCATTGACAACTTTCATGAGGATTTTGGTTAGTGTTTTATTAGAGGACTCAGCTTGCCCATTGGCTTGTGGATAGTAAGGTGATGAGAAACTAAGTTTGATACCAAAGTTGTCACAAAGGTCTTGCAACAACTTGTTTTTGAAAGATTTTCCATTATCTGTTATCAGGCGATGAGGAACACCAAAACGACAGATAATGTGGTGGTTAATGAACTCGACAATTTTTTCTTTTTTGATTGAAATGAGTGGAATATCCTCCACCCATTTTGTGTAATATTCGGTCACTGTGATTATCCAACGGTGACGTTGTGAAGAGGTCGGGTGAATCTCACCAATAAGGTCTAAACCCCATTGTGAGAAGGGCCAAAGATCTCGAGCGATCTGGAGCGGGTGGCTAGGAGTATGTTGAAGGTTGGAATGGTGCTGACAAATAACACAACGCTTAACATATTCGTAGCAGTCATTATTGAGAGTAGGCCAATAATAACCAAGGTGAAGGATTCGTTTGGCCACGGAAAGGCCGCTGAAATGTCCACCACAAATACCATCATGGACCTGTTGGATGGTATGAGTGGCCTCCGCGCCAGTTAGACAGCGAAGGAGGATGCCATCAAAGCCACGTTTATAGAGGAGTCCCCCCATGAAAACATAACGCGAAACACTTTTAAGAAAAGCATGTTTGCCGTTACTAGTAAGGTTAGGTGGGAGGACAGAGATTGTAAGGTAGTCGTGAAATTGGTGGTACCAGGTATCCTGTGAATTAGTAGACACAGTATTTATCATACAAACTACCGGGGTTGAATAGGATGGGGCAAAAATTTGTTGGACCACGACGAATAATTCAGAGTCAGTTGGCGCGGCGGGAATTTGCGAGGCTAAGCAAGCCATAGTATCCGCAAATTTGTTAGTGGAGCGGGGAATGGTTTGTATAGAATAGTGGGTAAATAAGGCTAGAAGTGAATCCACGTAGTGTTTGTATTTTTGAAGTTCCTCGTTTTTGCATTGGTAGACGCCCATAACTTGATTGAATACCAATTGAGAGTCACCAAAAATGTTGATAGATTTGATACCTAAGTGTAACGTAACTTGGAGACCCAGAACAAGGGCCTCGTATTCCGCTGTATTATTAGTGCAAGGGAAATCGAGTCGGAATGAAAGAGGCATAGGTTCAGCGTTGAGAGGAATGAGAACAACGCCGGCTCCTCCGCCGCGCTGGCATTTAGATCCATCGAAGAAGAGGGTCATTGGGTACGACTCTTCCCGGAGTGAAAGAGTGGCGATGAGTTCGTCGGGGAAGGTAAAATTGGTAAATTGTTCCCCAGGTAAAGGAGCTTCCGCAAGTTGGTCTGCGATGGTTTGTCCTTTGATTGATTTCTGGTGGACAAACTCAAGGTCAAGGTCGGCGAGAAGCATGAGCCATCTAGCAATGCGTTGGTTCAGATGAGGTTTGGCATACATGTAATGGATGGGGTCTGTATTGGTGATGATGAAATTCTTGTGATTTAGAAGGTAGTGTCGGAGTTTGGTGGCCACGAATGATAGGGCAAGGCACAATTTTTCTACATGTGTGTACCTAGTCTCATAGTCCACCAAAGTACAACTTATATAATAAACGGCTTGTTCGCGATTCTCAGAGTCACGATGTGCAAGCATGGCTCCTACAGCGTGGTCGGTGGCGGAAAGGTAAAGGTAGAAAGGGTGGTCGTCTTGGGGTGGGATAAGCACGGGTGGCTGCAAGAGATAGGATTTGAGAGCTTCGAAGGCTTGGTGACATTCTTCGCTCCATTGGAATGCAATATCCTTTTTAAGGAGGTGATGGAAAGGTTGACACCGATCCGAGAGTTGGGAGATGAAACGTCGGATAGATTGAAGCTTACCTTGTAAACTACGCAATTGTTTGAGATTTTTGGGTGGGGGAATTTCTAGGATAGCTTTGACTTTAGATGGATCGACCTCAATGCCACGCAAAGAGACGATAAAGCCAAGAAGTTTTCCCGAAATAACACCAAAGACACATTTCTTCGGTTGAAGGCGGACAGAATATTGTAACAGGCGATCAAAAATAATGGTTAAAACATCGAGATGTTCACTACGATGTTTAGACTTGCCGAGAAGATCGTCGACATAGTCTTCAAGGATAGTGTGCATAATGTCATGAAAAATGTAGGTCATAGCCCGCTGATAGGTAGCACCAGCATTCTTAAGGCCAAATGGCATGACACGATAGCAGAAGGTTCCCCAAGGAGTTATGAAGGCAGTTTTGTGTTGATCGGCAGGGGCAACCAAAATTTGGTTGTATCCTAAAAAGCCATCCATGAGAGAGAGCATCTCATGACCTGCAGTTAGATCAACAAGTTGGTCAATGCTAGGTAAGGGGAAGTCATCCTTAGGGCAAGCGAGGTTAAGATCCCAGAAATCTGTGCATATCCGAAGTCCCCCTGTTGCTTTAGTGACAGGTACGATGTTAGAAATCCATTGAGGATAGTCAATAGGCAAGATGAAGGAAACAGAAAGGAGTCGTTGGAGCTCCTCTTTGACCAAGAGAGCAATGCGTGGATGCATTTTTCTCAATTTCTGTTTGACTGGTTTGGAATCGGGGTTTAGGGTAATGTTATGGACGACAATGGTAGGATCAATTCCTGGCATGTTAGAGTAAGACCATGCGAAAGCTTGATTGCGAGCACGGAGAAAGGTAGTAAAGGCGGCTTGTTCTGATGTGTTAAGGGATTGTCCAATCTTCACAATGTGAGGATCCTTCTCCGTGTGGATGTTGATTTCTATGGTAGATTCGTTCAACATAGTTTGGGTTTCAGATGGTAAGGCTCGTTGAATATAAGAATCATCCGCGCCAAGGTAAGTGAGGATGGATTCGTCATCCTGACACTCAACAACATTAATCAAAGGTGAATCCTCTTCGATCATGTCTGGATAAATAAGGGGCAAAGAAGATGGGTCGTCATTATCGCGTTGATAAGTGAGAGGACCTATGAAGATAGAATTTATGAAAAAAAAAAGTTAGGAGGGATGGATTCAGGGTCTATAGATTCTGCGGGTGATGATGGCAAAGTGGGTGATGATGGTTTGGTAGGGGCGACGTCTTCTTCTTCCAGGATACAGCTGACAGGAGGTGTCTCCTGTGTAGGTGTTTCGGGAAAACCGAGACCACTACGATCATTATGTTTGCGGGTAGTCACGGGAATGAGTGTATGTCGGCCTTGTTCGTAAAGACCAAAACCAAAGCCTTTCCAAGCACAACGAGTCAAGAAGGTGAAGGTGAAACGACGATTTATCAAGTATTGAAAATCGGATTGGAAGGGAACCACACCAAGAGGAGGTTCAGGGGTAATGGAGGATGTGTCAACACCCCCATATGTTAGGTTAGTACGGCAATGGGGTGGTCCGTAAGAGATTATCTCCCCCACGCGACGGTCGTAGGTGGGATGTGCATGTAATTGTCCATACTCCTGTGGGGTAGGGAAAGAACTAACGTTATATAGGCGGTACTCCCCCAGCGTAAGGTGCTGAAAAACATCTACTAAGGGGTCAGAGGTTGGAATGTTAGCTGCGGGAAGGGAAGTGGTTTTTGCGATGGTGGTTTCATCAGTTGAAGGCGTAAGCGCGGTTGAGGTGGATGGTTGGGTTGAATGTATGGGTGTCTTGATTGGTATAAGCACATCGTTAGGGAGGTATAACACATTGCAGGTTTTAAAGGGGGGAGGGTCAGCTTTTACGGTGTAGGACTTCCCCTCGTACTCAAATTTTATGCATCTATGTAATGTTGAGGGAACGCATCCCATGGCTCGGATCCAAGGACGACCCAGCAATATATTATATTGGAACTCTCCCTCCAAGACATAGAAGAGTTCGGGTAAAGTACGTGGTCCTACCTGAATGTTGAGGATCACGGTGCCTAAGGTAGAAGTAATAGCATCATTGAATGACCGCAACATGATGGGGTTGGCACACATGCAACTAGAAGGGATATTCATTTGTTGGAAGGATTTTGAAGAGATTATGTTTAGGCTAGTGCCCCCGTCAATCATAACCCGACGTACTTGAATGTCCCGGACGTAAGCGGAGATGAAAAGGGTAGGGTCAGGGTCTTTTGTACCAAAGTCGACAATTTCATCTTCTGAGAAACTAACTGCAGCGGCTTGTTCTACCGAGACAGAAGTGGTGGGGGAGATGGATTATTTGGTGAGAGAAGCAACGTGATTGGGTGTTAGAATGGAGGCGACAGGCAGGGTTTCATTAGGTAAAACCTCTATCCCTTGAAGGATCTCAACGAGAGCTTGTCGATGAGATTCAGAAGTCTGAATGAGATCATACAATGTCATTTTTACGTGCGATTGGTGAAGCTGTTTAATCATATTTCGGTGGGCAATTCCATTAGAGACGGGATAGGCAGATCCGCGAATGACCACTTTAGGTGGTGGTGCAATCGGGATGTTTGACGGAGAAAGAGATGCCGCAAGTGTTTTTTCTTTTGCTTTCCCATTGTTTTTCTGCCCTCAAGTAGCGACACTAATCATATTAATCTCGTAGACCTGAGATGAGGAAGATGGTTGGGACAACTCATGGTCTTCAAGAGGTGGGGTTGTAATAATGACAGATCTTGGTGAGGCGGGGATAGATGGTATAGGAGAGGGAATGGAAACTAAAGGTCTCTCCCTTCGTAAGTTGTCTTGCTTAATCTTTCTATCCGAGAGAGGTGACTGACGAAGGATGGTTTTTAGAGCTTTGCATCCCTCCACATCATGTCCTGGTGTGTGGTGATAATCACAGATTTTAGACTCATCGTAACCCATAGGTCGGGGTTTAGACGGGTCATAAGGTCTAAGTGGAGGTAGGGAAATGGTCGCATTCTCCACCAACATAGCAAGGATTTTGGCGTAAGATCCTTTGAGTGGGTCGAAATCGGAAGAGGATGAGGGTATTAGTTGTGTGGGTTTCGGTAATGTTTGGGTGTGGTTGGTTTCGCACGGGTGGTGGTTTAGCCGAGGGGTGTTGATACGTGGTTTTCACTAAACGTGATTTATTTGGCGCAGAAGCTATGTTGGATGATGAGGCCGCAGATGATGTGGTATCAGAAAACAACCACGGGGAAATAGGAGTGACTGAAAACAAATATTTTGATGATGGAATTTGTTTAGGGTTGATAGGTGGACAGGATACGCGGAGTGACAGTGTTGCTATACCCTGGAATTTCTGTATAGGTGTGGAAGGCGTAGGTTGTTTTGAAGAAAACGCAGGAGGTATGATACATTGGTGTAAGGTAGAGGGATGGGGTCCCCAATATGGAAGGTAGGTATGACGATGATGGTTTTTGATTGTGATAAGGGCACGGATTGAGTTTGTCTCCTAGGTGGCGGAACGGATTTATTTTTGGATAGATCAAGTCGCTTAGGCGGGGTGTGTTAGACTGGGCATTGGTGAGGTCCCAAGCATAGGGGAAGATCTGGTTAAGTTGATAGAAGTGGATGGGGCATTTGGTAGAGGTGAGGGGGGTGAAGGCGAGAGCAGGGGCATTTTAAGCTTCTGTAAGCACTTCGGGTATATGGTGGAGGACATCAGGATCAGTCATTTGCATTTGAGTAGAAAAAGGGGTACTCAAACGTTCCCATAGGGCCTGTCTATCTTCTGTGGAATGACAGTCTCCAGGTTGTGATTTGTGATTTTGGTACGGAAGAAAGGTGGGTTGTAATTCTAGTCCATTGCGGGTGTGACACAGGAGGTAGAATGAGGCACTGTATCAATAGATGTTAGGAGGTCAACCGGTCGTTGAAAAGATTTAGGTGATGAGGGACTAATAGGTAGGAGGGCGTGTTCGAGGGGATCTGTCACGTTAAAAGAATGTGGTGATGTTAGTGTAAGAGATTTCTCGTCTAAGGATGTCAAAAGGAGTGGTGAGCCTTCCTCTTGTGTAGCAAGAGTGGTAGAAGGGGACGTTTGGGAAATAGATAAATTAGATAGCATCCGCTCATAGTCTTGTAGGGATGTGGTGTAAGAAGACTCGTCGATGAGAAGAGAAGTCCGGGCAGTTAACTCTTCTATAAGTAAAGGAATAATTTCACTTTGGCTTGATGGTGGTGAAGGAGGTTCAAACTCCTGTGTTGGTGGAGAGGCTTGATTTAAAATTTTTTCAATAGAGGCTTTTGGCTGAGAATCGAAGACTACATGGATCTCATGAACACTCTCCTCGGCTAAGATATCTTGGTTCACGTTACTGCTGGACGAGTGATTCGGGAATGGCTTGTTGAAAATTTTCAGATTTCGGTTAGCAGGGGTGTTAGGATTATCGAGTGTTATATCCCCTGTGTCAACCATTTCCTGCACTATGTTTTTCAACATCTTGCAGTTTTCATGACTATGTCCTTTTACGCGGTGAAAGTTACAAAAGTCATTTTCTTTGTACCAGGAAGGTATTGCGCGGGTGGAGTCAAACCCAGAGTGAGGTTTAACAGGGGGCAAGGTGATAGCCCCAGCTTTGAGCAATTTCTCCAGGATGACACCATAAGTTTCTCCCAAGGGAGTGTAATTGGTGGGCTCGGCTTTGTACTTATAAGTGGTTTTCGGCGGAGTATTGGACGGTGTTTGAGATTTGACCATTACCGCGTGGACAGCTCCTTTTTATTTAGAAGAAGTGGACGCGTGAGGAGTGGTGGTGTTTGGCTTGTTGGTAGAATCAGGAGTTCAGAAATTGGGGTTTTTGTTACGCAACCGCAATTTCTCTTCTTCTAAGGCTCGAATTTCAAGTTTCCGAGCCATGGTAAAGGCCTCGTCGAATGTGCGGAAAGTTTGAATTTGGAGGGTAGGGGAGATGTGCTTAGCGTAGGCCCGCGTAAATAGTTCGATGAGTTCGGTTTGAGGCAAGGCATACGTAAGTTGGTTGATAAGGCCCCGCCATCATCCAACGAAATCTGTGATAGATTCATCTTCAAATTGTCGGATGGCATAGAGGTCAGTGATAGATACTTTCTTGGCAATGTTAATGGAGAAATGATCCAAGAAAGATTGGGCTAGTTGGTTAAAAGAGAAGATCGAGTGCTGGGTTAAAGCACTGTACCACTCCAAGGCGGGTCCTGATAAGGACATGGGGAAGGTGCGGAGTAACAAGGCGTCATCATGGGAAATCAAATAACAAGCATGTCTAAATGATCGCAAGTGTTGTTGAGGATCCTCTTTACTGTTAAAACGAGTAAACTTTGGCAACTCCCATTGAGGAGGATATGAATGAAGGGGGACAGAAGGGTGAATGGGCTCCCGACAAACTTGCTTGTATGTCAAGGCACTACGACTTCCTGAAACGGAAGCCTCTAGGTTTTGCATTTTGTCCATCATTTGTTTGATGAAATCTGTGGTTGGATGAGATGATGGTGCCACAGAATAGGGATGTCCCATATAAGGTGTTGAGGTTACTGGATACGTGTATGGGAATGAAAAGGTAGGCGGATCTTGAGAAGGAAAGCTTGTGTGAATAGGTGGCAGAGAGTAAGTCATGAATGGAGTGGTCTGAAAGAGAGATGAGATAGGGGCAGCTGGTGGTAACGATACGTGGGGTCCAAGATTAACAAAAGGAAAGCTAATCGGGGTCGTATGAACCTCTGAAGCCGTCGGATTGGGAGACGGGGCTAGAGATGCAGGAAGTAAGGCAGTGTTATCAGGAGGAGTGGGAGCTAAATGAGCAGCTATACTAATAGGCATCCCAATAAGGAGCTGACCATTAGGCGTACGGTCGGGGGCATGAGACAAATAGTATTGTATAGCGCTGGGATTAGCATCCAGAAATTTGGCAAAGTCCTGGTCTCCTACAGGAATTTGGGGGATCTCACTGGTGTCCGCAGGGTTCCCTATAGAATGTGAAGGGGGTGATTCAGGAAAAGACACAGAGCAGGCATGTGAAACCATGGCGGCGGCTTGCTTCCGAGTGATGACAACCATGGACAAGAACACACAGGAAAGTTTCAATCTATCAAGAACAAAAACGACCTCAGAATGATGAATTTGGCAAGTTGCTGGTTTGTCAGGGGCTGATGAAGACAGTAACCGATATCGGTTTAGTAACCGGTGTCGGTCACAGAGCAAACGACGCCGGTCCCTTAACCGATGCCGGTGTCAAAAGTCTAGGATAAGAAGATATAAAAGGCTGCTAATTTGATTTTTAGCAACGTTGAGTATATTTATCAACTTATTGATCACAGAAGACAAAGTATGACAGAGAAAACAGAATTTGAAAACAAGCAAGAGGCACACGCAAATCTAGAGACTAATCCTAGGGTTAATTTTAATTATTGTGGGCTTATGCCTTTAGACGTAAGATGATGTCAGAATCCTAAACAACAAGACCTAGGGGAAATGTCAAGTTTGTTTTGGCTTATAAGGTTACCTCAATCGGGCGGAGGAATACCACGGAAAAGGGGGGATGTTTGAGCTGTTGTGTTAATTGTGAAGTGATTCGGTATGTGTTGTGCAGTGAAACTAAGGTTAATTTCCTGTCAATACCATGGATATCACCCCCACGTGTACGACCTGTTATTTAATCTATGTTCACTAGAATTGAAGAACAACAAGCAGGAATGCAATGCATGTGTTTTAAACCCAAATCGAAAATTATATTCGATGAAGCAAGAGAGATGACTTTCACTAATGCGAAACTAGGAAAGCAAGACAAATTCTTTACGAAATATATAACAAAAAGCAGCAACAGCAAATATGCTTCCTAAAATGAAAATAAGCAAGAGAAAGAAACCCAAAATGGGTCCCACCGGGCGTGCCAAAATGTTTCGCTCAGAATGTTTCGACTACTGGGAATAGAGTTACTCTATCCTTTCATTCCTTTTAGAAACAGATGAGGTTAGGGTTAGGAGGAATACCTGTTGAATGTCGAGATGGTGTGCGCGTACCGTAGAGAAAGATCAGGCTGACTGCGAAGAACTCCTTTTTGTCTTGGAAGGACTACCTGCAAATAAGAACACAAGACCACAAGATTTTGATTAAACAATAAATGAGGAAACTGCCTTGGGCCTAGGAAATATAAAACTTCCTTTCGAAGGTGGTCAGTTCCCCTGCTAATATGAATTAACACAAAAGACTGCAAAATATCAATTAAATTGTCTCGTTGAACTGGGTAGGGGAAAGGCTGGTTTTCTGGTTTTGATCAGAGGAACCGATGCCGGTTACTGATAACCGATGCCCGGTTACTGATAACCGATACCGGTGGGTTCTAGGATCTTCTTGGTAGCTATGGTGTTTGTAATGGCTGGTTTATGGATGATATTAGGAAATGGGATGATTAGAAGCAAAAGAATGACAGTTAGATGCAATGGCACATTGGGTAGTGGATTCAGAAATGGATTTAGGAGGACTGAGATTCAAGAAGCATAAGAAATGTTATAACAGAGGACATGCAAGATGTGACTTACTGGTTTTGACCAAGATGCAAGTTGATCTCCTTGGTTGTAAACACTTCTGGTTTCTTTACTCGTCTCTGCTCTGTCAAGTGAAGATCTGGACTCTGTTCCTCACTCGCAATGCTCTCTGTTGATCCAGAAATCCTTTGACTGATCTCTAAAATGAAATTCCGATCCGTTGTTTTGGTTTGGGGAGCCCATTTATAGGGAACCGATGGCGGTTGCGTAACCGACGGCGGTCGAGTAGGAACCGGCATCGGTAAGGAAAAAGTAGGCTATTTTTAGTAAAATAGCCCACCTTCCCTGCTTTTCTCCCGAGAGATCAGTTGCGGGCTTGGTCAAGTGGCTAGAAGGTCGGCTTTAGGTGCGAGTAAGGAGGCATTAGTTATGGATGTGAGTCTAGACCAAGTCATGGGTCTTAATTAGGTTAGTTTAGGGTTAGGGCTAGGTCATGATGAGGTGGCAAAGTGAGGTGGCAGGTAAGGTGATGTGGATTTATCAATTATAAGGTAATTAATAAATAATTGTGTAAGGTTTAGGTGATGAGGTTAGATTGCGAGAGGAGATGCGGGTCACAAGGGGTCGTAAGACACAAATTTGGTGTCTACACTACCTTGTACTTTTCTCATTTAATGCATCTTTTTTAAAAAACTCCCATCTTCAACGCCTTCACTCACATTCCCTTCCTGCGTGAAAAATCCTCCAACCTTTCGGCGTGCAACCAAACCAACCTAACAGGAGACTCTTACGTGTGCTCAACCTATGCCGAAGGAACTTATTCTATCTAGATTCTTACTTTTGCCTACCTCATGTTGCTTTAAATGCATTTCTTTTTCCTTTGTATGTGGGATCTATAAGTAGCTTTACCTTGGCACCAACCATTTCATCTCTCTTTATGCCGGGATACTCAAAAAGGATCTTCAACACAACTTCGTTGGTACTTTTTATCATGTGCTTCTTCACTTTTCTCCACCCCACACTTAAACGATGCACGGTCCTCTGCGCACTCATAAATTCTCCAAAAATAGCAATAAGGTTACCGGCGCCCAAGGTGCAAAAAAAACAACAACGCGAAAGTGAAACACAAGGAAAGGAAAAATGCATAAAGGAAAATGCTAAACTAACTGGAAAAATTACCTTATTTACAAACACCAAGAAGACTTATTTATATTAGGGTTTCAGCCTACTGCCATTGAAGTGTCCAAGCAGCTTCATCCCATCTAGCACTTGTAACTGGTACGTGCCTGAATCAAGGATGCACGAGATTGTGTAAGGACCTAACCAATGGACTTTCAACTTCCCAGGATGGTGCAGAAATTTAGAATCATATAGTACCACCATCTACCCAACTTCAAATTTCTTGTTCCTAATATGGTGATCATGAAAAGCCTTTTGCTTTTCATTTTCCACTATTTAGCTCAGACGAGCAAGTGATCATCTTTCATCCAGTTTCATTCGTTCATCAATTCTTTCTTACAATGCTTGTTCATCAGCTAATCCTCCTGCGCGCGCTATTTGTAGAGAAGGTAACATAAATTCAACCGGAAAAAAAACTTCCACACCAAACACCAATTGGAAAGGTGTGGCTTTATTTAGTCTTTTATATGTAGTCCTATAAGCCCATAAAACTGCTGATACCTTGTCATCCCAATCCTGTCTTCCAACATCACAGATTTTGGTCAAGGCATGACTAAATATTTTGTTGAATGCTTCTGCAGTTCCATTTGCTTGTGGGTGATAGGGCATAGTCTTATGATGAGCCACCATGAACTTAGATAGTATGATCCTCATGGTCTCATTTAGAAAATGTGTACCCCTATCACTGGTCGAACTCAAAGGGCATCCATACGTGGTGATAATGTTCTCCCATAGGAACCTTGCCACTGTTACTGTCATGCAATCTTTAGTTGGGGCTACTTCCGCCCACCTTGTGAGATAATCCATGTAAGTGATGACATAACGTGACCTAGTCCTATGCACTACTAGTGCAATAGGTCCTACAAAATATATCGCCCACTTTTCAAAAGGCTCCATGCTAGGAATAGGATACAAAGGCATTTCATCTCTCCTTCCTGGTTTGTCAATGCACTGACAATGGTCACATGCTTTATAATAATCTCTACAATTCCTGTACAAGGTTTCCCACCATAAACCTGCCATTAAAATATTATGCGCAATGGCATCACCTACATAATGCCCACACACACTTCCTCCATGTGCTTCCTCCATGATGTCCAGGTGCTCATGTTCTAACACACATCTGTGCAAAACTTCATCATGTCTCAATTTGTATAAGTCTCCACTAATCAACATGTAGGGTGCGACGCGTATGGCCAACTGCTTCTTTTCCAATGCCATAATTCCATTTGGTGCCACAAATTATTTTAAAAATATAGAAATCTCTTCCAAGTCTGAGGGTGAGAGCCACAATCTAAATAGTTACGCTTCTGGCATTGTTTCCTCAATACTTTGTGTGTCCTCTCCTGAATCAATTCTTGATAGATGATCAGGTCCACAATTACTTTTTCCAGGATTCACTACAACGGTGAACTCAAACTCTTGAAATAACAACACCCATCGACATATGTGCCCTTGAAGAACAAGCTTGTTCACTAAATACTTTAATGCCATGTGGTTGGTGTAGAATACAAAGGGTGTTGCTAGCAGAGACTTTCAAAATTTGAAAAGCACTTAGATCATTGACAATTCCTCGCACTCAGTTATGGTATAATTCTACTCTACTAATGTCAACTTCCTGCTCATGAAACAGAGAGGATGATCAACAAACCCTCACCTGGTTGTGCAAGTACTGCTCTAATGGTGGTTCCTGAGGCATCTACATGGACATGGAAGGGCTTGTCCCAAGAGGGAAATCATAAAATAGGTGTGGTAATAAGCCTATTTTTTAATGTATCAAACACCCTCTGCTGCACCTTTCCCCAATGGAAGGTACTTTTGTGTCTAAGCAACTCCTCTAAAGGCGTGGCGATCTTGGCATATCCCTTAATGAATTTTTTGTAATATCTTGTATACCCAAGGAACTTGCACACTGTGGTCTAGGTAGTAGGTTCCCTTAACCCCAAAATAACTGTAACCTTAGCGGGATCTACCAGTAATCCCTCCTTACATATGATATGCCCCAATAAAGTCCCAAAGGTTGTAGCAAACACACACTTCTCATGTTGAGGGATATCCTCAACTGACTACACCTTTCAAACATTAATCTCAAGTTGTCACAATGGTCCTTAACCAGACCATATACTGTCTAATCATCCAATTAAACCTGAAAAAACTTATGAATGAAGTCCTGGAATGCTTGCACCACTAATCACTAAAAGACAGTAGGTGCATTTTTAAACCCAAAGGGCATTACTGTATATGCAAAACTTCCCCACTCGGTGGCAAAAGTTGTCTTCTCTTGGTCCTCCTTTGCAATCCGGCCTTGGTGGCATCCTGAAAATCCATCCATAAAGGAATGGATTTCGCGCCCAGTGACTCCTTTCAAAATTTCTTTAGTGAAGGGGGTTGGAAATGGATCCATGACACAAACTACATTCAATTCCATATAATCCACACAAATTCTAATATGCCCATCTTTCTTGATGCTAATTACCATCAGACTTATCCATTCTGATTCTTCCACTGCCTCAATGATCCCAGAAGCTATCATCTTGTCTATCTCCTCCTTAACCTTCACGCGTAAGTTAGGATTCATCCGGTAAGGCCTTTTTCTAACCGGGTGTGCACCTTCCTTTAGTTTTATCCTCATCTCCCCCAAGGAATGGTGGACACCTTTTAGCTCATGGTACCTACGTGGGAATAAATCCTTGAATTCGTGCAACAGATCAATGATCTTTGACACTTCCTTCTCTTTCCAATAATCTCCAATAATATTTCCTTAGGTCTTCTTCTGAACCGATGTTAACTTTATTCATCTTTAAAGGCTCATGGTAGGCACGTGCGTGAGCATCTACACTGTCCACTACCTTGCATGTTCCTACAGAATGGCTAACGTCTAAAATCTTTGATTCCTCTCCATAAACCACATATACTAACTTTCCCTTCTTCTTCTCGAAACACGTGCACTCAAGCTATAACTCTTCTGTTTCTTCAATCTCCGTGAAGCGCACCTCCATTCTTGGTTCACCTAGTATTTCCAATAGCCTATCTTCCATTTTAGCACTATCCCCCATAGTAAGGTTCTTGATACCTTGCAAGGCCTTATCAACCGATGGTTTGGTACTCTGATACTCAAAGGTTTGAATAAGATCAGCCACAAGCTCTTGCCAGTTCCTTGTCTGGTAGCGTGTCTCTAAATGAATGTACCATACACACACAACCCTGTAATGTAGAATACAACTTGTGCACCTAGAGGGATGGTGGCAAGGCCTCCACGCCTTCTCATTAGACCCATTCACACTTCTGGATATGGAAAGAGGTAGGATCCTTCCCGTGGTACTCCTTGATGATGGTGGGTATATTACTTCTAGAAAATCTGAAAAAGAGAACAATTCTTACCTCGCACCATTCTAAAAGGATCTCCTGATGCATGCCCCACCAACGAGCTATTGTGTCAAGCAATATGTAACTCAGCATCTCCCTCCATTCCTTCTCATTCTTCCTTTGAGCTTCTATCTCCTGCAGAAATATCTTAGGGAAGGCTCCTCCTGAGCACTTGGGCTATTCTTTTCCTCCAAGGTGCTGAATCATGTGCACCTTTGTTACCTTAGTCACTGATCCTCTCAATTGCCATCCCATTAATTTGTATGTCCCATGCTCCCAATTGTCACATGCTAGACTAGTGGTATCATTCACTGACTGAGCATCTTCAAACTGGATAACCCCATTAATAGGGTGTACCATCTCAGGGTCTCTGATTAAGCACACATAAACCTTGTCTATAACCTCTTCTCCCAATGGTTCAATGTAGGGCACTGAATTCCCATCAACCAGGGGTATAATGACCCACTCCTCTTTGTTCTCAAAACTGATGTACCCTTTGTTGAACTGGAGGTCTACATTGTTCTTGTAACACCAAGGGTGCCCAAGTAGTGCTGGGAAATTGTCCACCTCAGCGAGCACCAAGACTTCGAAGTCCCCAGTAAACTTAGCTCCCTAGATAGTAATAGATGTATCCTTCAAGACACCGATGGGCATTGCCTTAGTCTTGTTTTCCATATATAGCACATTTGAAGATGGCTGTAATGCATGTCTCCCCATCTGATGCCATGTATCCAAATTCAAAACATTAACCTCCACGCCAGTGTTAATGAGTATATTCCTGAGGAGCCATCCATCCACAACTGAATTCAATGTAATCTCTTTTTCATAGTCAAGGCTATGAGGGGGAATGTTCGCATGCAATACCTATCTCTCATGCTATTCTCTGGCATGTGGTACCTTCTCTCTCAACCAGGATCCTAGCAAAGGGATGATGTTCTCCTGCCTTAGCATTTTACACACCTCCTTGACCTCATCCAGGTCATCTTTCTATGCTTTGATCCTCCTTCCTTATTCCTCCCTCTTGGATTACTCCTTGAGACACTGGATCTCCCCTTGTAAGCTTTGAATAACATCCATGGTGTCTTGATATATCTCCTTCTAATGCACGGAGTCTGGGTACTTTCCATGAATGACCTCTTCCCTTGAAACTAGGCTCTTCTGTCTTGGTATCTCCCTTGCGCACATGGATTCTTCCCTTATTGTTACCAAGACAGGCTCTAAACCTTAATCCTGTGTTACCCGAGGCATCCATTATATGTTTGCCTTCTTAATGCTGACCATTGCAGCACCTTTATCTTTCCGGTGTTGCTGATTCATATGCTCATATAACTCTGGGAACTTCTCATACTTATACTTCTTTCCACACCATGAGCACTGCAACAAGTCCAGGCACTCATGCTTGTAATGTTCTGTAGATCCATAGTGGAAACATGTCCCTCATGGGAACACAATCCTTCCTCCGCGGTTACCTCATCCACAAAATCCTCCTTGAAAACCTCTTCCACACGCACCTCCATCTGTGTGCTCCTCATAATGGCGATCATCATTTTTAGAACCACTGGTAATGCTAGTTTGGTGCACCCCATGATCAATGGCCTCATGTATCTGATCAATGAGCCTACAGTCCTTAGTATCATGGGTCGTGGAGGTAAAAATATTGCAATAACAAGATACATTCTTCCTGATTGCACGCTGTAGCAAGGGACATCTACTGACATCATTTTCCTCATGACATATTTCACAATCTAATGTCACAGCGCGTACCTTCCTCTGTGGGTAATTATCCTTAACGTGCCCCTCTATCTCATAATTTGTGCACCACAAACCACTGTGAGTCTCATGGACTGAGTTCATAGATAGCTTTTCCAACTTCTTAGCCATAACAACAATCTGATCCTCCAAGAATGGGATAATGCCAATATCAATACTACTAATAACTTCGGTGCACAAGGTATCCTCCAATGCTTCACGCAGATTTGTAAAAGTCTTATGAGATAGGGCCCTTCTAAAAGGGGTGATAAATCCTCCAACAAACCATTGTGCATGCTGAGAAGGATGTATATCATATGATAATTTAGACAAGAGAGTCTTAAAGCGCGCATCATACTCCCACACACTCTCTTCCATTCCTTTCTATATCTCCTTCAAAGTGCTAATGCTTTTTTGCTCAAACTCAGGAATGTGGAACTCTACCAGGAATGCATTCTTTAAGGCAATGTAATCCACCATTATTTGATGAGGATCGTACTTTCTATACCAACTATGCGGGTGCCCTTGCAACGTGGTTGTAAATTGACTAGCTTTTCATTTTGGGGTTGTGATACCTTTTGTGCACCATAGCAGCTCACACTTGTGAAAATGTTCCACAATATCCTCAATGCCCTTTTAATCTAGTAAGTGCAGAGACATTTCAAAGAAAACTTTGGAGGTGGTGGCTGGGGTCCTTATCCAGAGCCTTCGTTCCCTCTGGTGTTTCCTCCACCACCTAATCCACTAGGTCCACCGGGTCTTGTACCTCCAAAGCCACTAGATCCACCAAAACCACTGGGTCTAATAGGGCCTGTACGAGTTGTTCCAAGTGCCCCTATGGTCCCACTGAGTTATGCACTGACGGTCTGGGATGGTGCCCCACTACTGCTACTTTGTGCCGCACCACTCCTTGATGCAAGACCAAAATCTTGTACACTTGCTCCTTGTCCAAAAAATCCTCCAAATACTAGAATATATGCAACCATAGAAGAAGGAACTAAAAAATTATACCTCCTAGGCACGTATCTATCTCTTCCACTAGTTTCAATTAGACTAATACTTCTTCCTGGATCGGGAAAACTAAGCACCAGGGCTTGGTCACTGGGTGGGTTCAGATATGTGCCAATGACACTCCTTTCTCCATGCAACAAGCTCTCACTAGAAGCTGAAGGGGTATCCCTTACATGCTTTCGAAGATGGGGAAACACAAACTTCTCAGGTTCCATGTCCTCTACGTGAACCTTAACTCCTTCCCACAACTTTTGTCTCCATAGATCCATCACAATATTAGCTTTGCATCATCTAGTAATCTCCCTTTCACACGCTTCACCATACTTGAGCTGCCTTTCCTCCCTCTTCTTTTTCTGTCATCTCATCTGCCATCTTCCTCCACCCAAGCTTCCTTACCTAGCACTCAGAATGGTTTAGCCAACCATGGGGAGTGCTTCAAAACTCATGGTAATCATCAATATCTTCATATCCTAGAGGGATAACACATAGAAAAGATCCTCCAGGTTCTCGTAGAAACTTGAACTCAACTCTGGGAAAGAATATTCCAAATGGCATATTCTAGCTAGCTAGTAACTCATCCCCACAAGTGATCTACAACACGGGTCCACGTTAGATGTGCATCTTGTAACCTTTGGTAGTATTCTTCGGTCCATATCCATGATTCATAATGCCAACTTGATCTAGATGCATAGGCTAAAATCCACCCAAATAACTCTACTAGGAAGCAGCAGAAAAAATTCTCTTATTAGATCATGGTACAGACTCTCCTCTACCCATATACATGTATCAAACTTAGGTTTGGTGCTGAATCTCTGGGAAAATTCATCCTCCATGCTCCTGAACCATAATTCAACATTTTCCAATGTTAGCCAATCTGTCATTACTCTTTACATAGATCATGATACATGTTATATCCCACTACAACTTTGAAAAGAGGTCCCAGTAACATAATCAAGATGTAGTCAATTTTACTCCCACTATAAAAGGAAGGAATCCCATGCATACTAGCCTATCACCCAGTAGAAGCTGAGTGCTCACCTGAGACATGCGCGGGTGCCGTGTCTCTCTTTTATGTGAGTTTTAGTGGGAAGCATTCATCTATGAGTATTATAAGAGTATTCAAGAAATAATTTTAGACATACGAGAATCATGGGGCTCATAATAACCTCTAGATCCTTATAGCTCCTTCAAAATGAGTGTTTTAATAAACTTCATAACATATATTTTAAAATAAGGAAAGATACAATCATTCATTCATAACATGAAAGGAAAGAGAACTTCTATGAACAAAATATACATAAAACCCACTGATATTCATATCTAATTACAATAGGTAACCTCATTTTATTCATCATTTCATTATAAAGAGCCATAGAGGGAAGACCGTAGTCATGCACATCACTAGGCTTGTATAACTAAGCCAAAAAGAAAAATAAATTACAATGTTAAGCTTAGTACATTCCTTTCTACACCAAAGTTCCACTCGTAGTAATCCTGTAGAGCTTCACCCATGTTATCTCCCTCTGTGTGTATCCCTGCTATCTTCTCCCGTCATGTCTATATTCCCATGTGTATATTATCTTGGTCTCCTTATCTCTGTCTCTCTTTTCCCGCTGCAGGAACTTGTATTTATCACCTTCCTATGCTTCCAACTCACCTTTCCATGTCCTCAGATCCATCACCAAGTGTTGAATGTGGTCCTTCAGTGAGCATGTTTCCTTAGGCCTCAGCTCTCCACTCCATCTCATGATGGTCTTCTAGAAGACTCCTTTGCTGGCATGGTCTTTCCTGGGCCACCTTTTGTGAGGCTAGCATCTTATCCGTGTGCAACTGATCACACTTTTCACTTTTTCTACCTTTGTTTCTTAAATCAGCTAAGTCCCAAATCTCCTTTTTCCTACCGCATGAACCACATGCCTCCTTAACTCTTCCTCTTGTGTGTTTTTTCCTTGCACACCCTTCTATAATGGGGTCCCATGCACCCACATACCTTCACACTTAGTCAATATGTCAGGGGCCCAACAAATATGAACCGAAGACTTATTCACATGCAGAGCTCAATTATATTTAATATAATTGAAGAAAATTAACCTAATGTTGTTAGAGAAGTGGGTGTTTTAAAAGGGGGAGATGGTGTTACTTTGGATGCTTGGGAAGTTCCTTCCTAGTGGGTAGAGAGGCTAGGATGGAGTCTATTTCAAATTTTTTGGGCATTACTTTGATCCCAAATGTCCCTAAGACCGCTCGGGACATTTTAGACCTTTAGAATGAAGAGCTAGGCTAAAAACAAATTATTTGCCATTTAAATTTTGGGTCTTGCTACCAACCTAGTTTATCATTTCCATAAGACCTTTTTAGTCTGAGATCCTCTATTTATTATTGATACACGCTTCGATTATTTTTCACTAGAGGTCCGAATGTCATATATTTCTTATTTTGTCACTTAAACTACATAAAGAAGCTAGATCCCTTTTAGGATTTTGAGAACTCAATTAAACATCACAACCTGTGCAACTTGGAGATTTTTCAATCATCATGCTATCAATCTTCTCCCAACAAATAATAAGAACTAGGTACGAAATATGCCAGTATCATCCCTCAACTTCTTAAATCTCAAGACCTGATTTGTATCTAAAATAGGCCCTTGACTTAATTGTTCAAATTTTTCACAAGATACACTCCTTGGATTTTTTGGTTCCTTTAGGGAATTATACAAGGTGCCAAGGGATCCCCAAAACCTTCTTTTGGAATTATCACCTTCTTTGGAAATGATCTCAAGGTGTTGTTGTTTACAAAATTACCTTGGAATGGAAATACAATTTTGGATCAACTTCTGAACCAAAGTGAATTTAAGAAGGAGACAAAGAGATGGACATTTTTTCATTTTCAGAAAGAAAATTTTTCACAATAGAATGAAATCCTTTACTTAACAGATGAAATTACTCCAAAAAAATATTAGACCATTTCCAAAGTTTTAAGATTGGGTACATTGTTAAGAAAAATCCTACAAAGTTTGTGAAGATGGGATCTCATTGAGTAATAATATTGCCATAGATCTTATACTGATTTCATTACAGGGCATGAGACACCAAGGGGTATGCATCTTGAATAATGTAGAATTGAATCAGGAATTACAAAATCCTCGATCATAGTATCATTAGAATCATTACTACACCCATTTTTTACACCAATTACTCCGTAGGAGACCAATGTTTGGTAAGCCTACAGTCATAGGTAGGAATCTATCATGAAATACTAGTTTTAAATGTACAGAATCACAATAGGTGATGGACCTAGCTGGTAGGAACATTTCTATAAAACCATTGGCACTCTTCACACCTTGGATGTCTATCACTCCCCTAGAATGAACATCTCAACATCTGAAAAATATTCATGACCTACTCCATAGTTTTGAAGTCACCCATAGGTAGTGATGAATTACTTACAAGTGCTATCTTCCTCAAGGGTTGTAACATTATATATTTTGTATAATTTGGGTAAAGTAAATTGAAGTTCTAGTTTCCCTGTTGTGTTAACTCATGAGAAGGTTGATGGAAGGCTTGAGAGACCCTAGACACCTTACCCCATGTCCACCATAATAATGTGTTTTATGGGTTATATTTATATGATCATCCATCATTATGCTTACAACTTCTAGTAGGCTTCCATTCTCACTTCTTCTCGATAATTAATTATCTTTAGAGAAATTATCAACAAAAAATCTTCTTTAACTTGGTCTTCTACTTTTCAAGCCTACAAGGTTATGGATTTTCAAACTTCTAACATTCTTCAAACCTCAAAATGGATTATTTTATGAGGTGATGGATAATCTATATCACTAATGGTGTTTAACTACTTAGATTTTTTTTTTCTTCTGATGAGTCTCAATAAAAATCTCTTAGAGAACCCTTATGACTTGTGTTTCCACTTTTCCTTTTTCAAAGTATCCTCCAGGACTAACCCTAAAAATTTGATCTTTGTCATTGAGTACCTCATGATATTTTACCATCAACCAACTTTAAACTTTGATTGACTTAGGGTCTGGGATCATATGTTAAGTGCAAGTAACCCCAAAAAATCTTTATATTTAATAAGTTTCTCAACTTTTTAATTAGGGTGGTTCAGAAATCTAAAATGACCTATGCCTCTTAATGTCTACAAACTTACCTTGATTATGCCAAATAAGATTCAACCTCATTTAGTCAAATTTGATATCTTGTTGGATATTTATTTAATAATACATTAACTAGAGGGAAGAAGTGATATCCATTTTAGGATGAGGACATAAGCTAGGGAACATTTTCAAACTCTTATTTGGTAATTTTTCCATTTTCATATCATTAAATTGCAAAACTTTGATTTGGTACTCTACAACTGGAAAAAATTGTTAAAAAAAATTTGATGATGGGAAAAATATATAACCTTCCTCAAGTATCTGTAGGTTTACATAACTATGTTTTATGGGTAATCTCCATCATTGTGGGAATCAAAATATAAAATTTTGTAGACAAAAAAATCTTCCATAGCTCCAATACATGGTTACTAAAATGATATTGCAATTTTGTGCATATAATTAGGAATTTAGGATAGAAAGGTGTAAAAGTAAGAGTACTGAAAATAGGAGAGGGATTAATATCCCAAGTAGGAAACCTCATAATGATTTTAAACATTAGTAAGAAATTAGGTTAGAATTGTCATTAATCAAAATTAAAAATTATCACAACTTGGCTTTACTTCATAGACTTGAAACCACTGAATGACAAATTTGAGTTTCACTATTTTCAATCTAAAAATCCTTCATCAACAAGAATTTCCACCCTTGACATATTGAGGAAATTTTTTCACAATTCAGATAAATGGAAGAACTGCCAAAATAGGTAATGACCCTTCTATGTTCACAGAACATGGACGGAAGCCTGATAATTTATTAATGTTCAATCAATCCAAATACATAATGGAGTGCTGCAATATTTATAGATATTGTATAGTCAATATACAAACAAATAAGTTGCACAACTATGCAACAATTAACAATTACAGAAAACTCCAAATAATATACAACTATATAATAAAAATAATATATGTTAAAAAATATAACAACCTGATAATATTACCAAATACAAGACGAAAGATGGTTATATAAATATAACCATATTATAATTAATAATAAATAACTAATTATTATTGTTAATGCATAATTAATATAGGAAACTAATATTTTATCCTAACATTCCCCCCCTTAATTTTGCATTGCCTCAAGGGATGAGGAGAGGAAATCTATGAACATCTAGAATTTGTCACATGCAAGTGACTTTGTGAAGATATCTTCTCGTTGTTCAATGGTTGGACAAAACTGAAGCTTTATATTGTGCTTCAAGACATGCTCTCATATGAAATGTGACTGTACCTCAATGCACTTTGTTCTTTCATGAAACATGGGATTGCGAACAAATCTGAGAACACCTTCACTTTCAACATATATGGTGGTTGGTTTTTCCTGTGGTATTCCAAGTCCTTCAAGTATGCGACGTAGCCAAATCACTTCACAGACAACTTCTCTGTACAACAACGGTACTCAGCTTCTATGGAAGAATGAGAAACAAAGTGTTGTTTCTTTCTTCCCCATGATATTGGTCCAGATCCCATAAAGAACACAAATCCATGAAGTGGATTTTTTATCATCAATATTTCCTACATGATCTGAATCCAAATATCAGACAAGAAGAAGTTCTTCATTCTTCTTGTATTCTAGACCAAGATCCACTGATCCTTTGAGATATCTCAAGATGCACCTTTGCTGCTTTCCAATGACAAACTTTGGGTTCCTACATGAACCTGGATAGATAACTCACTGCAAAGCTGATATCTGGTCTAGTGTAGGTTAGGTAAATGAGACTCCCAATCAACTTCCGATAGAGAGTGGCATTTACCTCAGGAGATGGATCTGAACGAGATAATTGCAATCTATTCTCCACAGGTGTAGAAATCGGTGTGCAATCCATCATCCTAAATTTCTTGAGCATTGTCTTAGTATATTTCATCTAAGAAAAAAAGATGTGATTCTCTTTCTGCCATACTTTCAATCCAAGAAAATAATGCATTAGCCCGAGATTGTCATGTCGAATGATCAATTAAGATCTTTAGTGCATCAGCTTCGATCATCCTCATGTCAAACTGCCAGTGATGACTAGATTGTTGACATAGACAATCACAATCACAATATCCCCCCCTTGCTTTTTGAGGTAGAGATTGGGATTGTATGGATTTCTAACAAATCCATGTTGTACACGATGCTCATCAATTTTGATGTACCATGCCCAGGGTTCCTGTTTGAGGCCATACAGAGATTTCCTAAGTCTACATACCTTTACTTCTTGACCAGGTACAACATATCCCTCAGGTTGAGTCATATAGAATTCTTCTTGTAAATATCATTTAGGAAGGCACTTTTTACATCCATTTGATGGAATTTCCATCCAAACTGTGCAGCTAGAGCAAAGATCATCCTGATAATTTTGATCTTAGTTGTGGGAGAAAATTTCTCCTCATAGTCAATGCCTTCTTTTTGTGCATACCCCTTTGCTACTAGTCTTTCTTTATACTTGTCCATTGTCCCATCTACTTTGTACTTCATTTGAATATCCATCTGCATCCAATGGGTTTCTTCCCTAGTGGAAGATCGACAAGATGCCAAGTGTTATTTTTCATCACTGATTGATATTCAAATCCATGAGCATCTTTCCAAGATTTTGACTGTAGGGCTTCCTGGACTATAGAGGGCTCATCAGATTCAATAACTCTACTCATCAAAGAAAAGTTAACTTCTTCTCTTGCTTTACTATGAGTCCGTGGTCTAGGGGTGGATGTATCTGGTGGAACATCCATTCTTGCATCTCGTAATGTACTAGTATACCACTTAGGCATATGCTGAAATTTTCCCATGGGTTGTGGTTCTATCTGATCATCACCATCATCCCCATCATCACTTTCATCATATGTGGGAACATCAACTTCAATTTTTACAACTGGTGAAAAATCTACATCTAGGTGAGTCTAGAGGAGGAGTCTCTGCTTCCTTCTTCTCGAAAAACTCAACATCTCTACTGGTGTAGACTTTCCTGGTCTTAGGATCCATCAATATATACCCAAGAGTCTCTTCACTGTACCCAATGAAGATGAGTTTCTATGACTTCATGTCCAATTTATTTATGTTCTCTTTGGGTATGTGCATGCTTGATTTACACCCAAATACTCTGAGGTGTGCAATAGATGGTTTCCTTTTTTACCATGATTCTTGTGGTGTTATTCCATCAAGAGCAGTTGTGGGCACTCTGTTCAAAAAATACACTGTTGTCTTTGCTGCTTCTGCCCAGAATGTCTTTGCTAGTCTAGAATCATCGATCATGCATTGCACCATTTCCATGATAGTACGATTTCTTCTCTCAACAACACCATTTTGCTGTGGTGTGTGTGGAGGAGGCATTTTTCAACGAATCCCATGAGCTTTGTAGGTAGTCTTTGAACTCATCACTGGTGAATTCCCCCCCTTGATCTGAGTGGAGAGTTTTGATGTGATGACTAGTTTCTTTCTCAACAACTACTTTGAACTTCTTGAAGTTTTCAAAAGCTTCAGTTTTCTTGCAAAGACAAAAATCCACATTTTTATCGAATAGTCATCAACACAAAGCATGAAGTACTAAAATCCAGAATGACTCGGTTGCATTGGACCGCAAAGATCGGTATGAACTAGATCAAGCTTGTCATGAGCTTGAAAAGTACTCTTCTGGAATGAAGCTTTGTGTTGTTTTCCTGCTAGGCAGTGAGGACACTTGTCTGTATCCTTCTGAAGAGATGGTAATCCCATGTACCATATTACACCGGTGAAGTGTCTTGAGATACTTGAAACTTACATGACCAAAGTCTCTGATGCCACAACTGTGCTGAGGTGGAGTTTCTTAGCCACAAGTGCTTGATCATCTCTATGTGATAAAATCAAGTTGGAACATGCATCCCACATTGGAGGATTTTGCAACTATTTTTCGAGCCTCATGATTTGTCTCAAATCAACACATGTTTTCTTGCCGAAATTGACTATCAAAGTCAATTTTTAAGTTGTGATCTAGGAGTTGACTGAACTGAAAAAGATTTTTAGTCAACCCAGGGACATATAGGACATCTGATAGTCTACATTTGCGTGAACCAAAGGGTAGAGAAATGTTCCCAATCCCCTAAACTGTATATGAAGAATCATCACCCAAAGAAACATGGTTTTTTGAAGGCATGTCCCTCATTGAAGTAAACCAGTCTCTATGGCCGGTCATGTGTCGAGTGGCTCCTGAATCAACATACCAGACATCACTAGATGACGTGGATGGTTCACTTGATTGAGCAGTGTACAAGTAGTCTTCATTATCTAACTGTTCTTGTTGCTCAGCAATATTTCCTTGCTGATGGGGTTTTCTTCTCTAGTTCCCCTTTTTTTCCCTTGATTGTTAGTTAGAATGTCCCTTGTGAGATTGTTGTTGTGGAGGTCCAGAGTTGCTTGATGAACCTTTCTTATAAGTATTATACCAACAATCTTTTAAGTCATGTCCTCTTTTGCAGATAGGACATTTCTTCTTCTGTTGATTGTCCCCTTGATATTGATGACTGATTTTGGGACTTTTGATAGGAATTAGGTTTTCCTTTACCTTTTCCTTTCCATTTTTGATGTGAAGAAAGTGCCTGCTCCTCTTCATCATCTTTATTGTGCATTGCTTCCTCTTGTTGTAGTAGGTTTACTAGTTTGTCAAAACTAACTGTCTGTATCTAACAAGTTTAGTGTTGTGACAAAAATGTGGTAAGAAGAAGGGAGAGCTCTCAGAACAATGGGAATGAGAGCATCATCTGTGATTACTTCTCCTAGGGCTAGAAGTGAAGCCCTCAACTTCTGCAACTCTTCTCAAGAAAGCTTCTATTTTTTCATTTTGCTTGAACTTCAGTGTATGTAACTGACTCTACAAATTCAGTATGACATTCTTGTTTTTGGCTTCGTATACCATGCTCAACTTATCCCATGCTTCTTTGGCTGTTTTGGCATCTCGAATGTGGGGTTGCACATCATCAAACACTCCAAAAAAGATGATGAGTTTGTCCTTCTGATCTTCTTTATCAAACTATTTCTGTTGTGTTGTATCAGTTACTGATATGGTCAAAGTACCATTCACAACAGGCCAAATCTCTTCAAACTCAAGTTGTGTCTTGATCAAAGTCTTCCATGCAACATAGTTATTTCCTCTGAGTAGTTGTGAATCAGGAAGAATTTTTTTGGGGGCATTGGTGCCCATTTTACATAAATCACTGACAGGGTCTTGCTCTTATCACTCCAAGTATAAGGTCTCCCAATCTATATATTGTCAGTCTGATATACCGATACCTTTCTATATACATGCCCTTCTGATATACCCAACGGTACGTGGAAGAAGCTCTCCCTTTCTATATATTAGGCGGTACTGAAAGAGGTGTTAACGTACGTGAAAGAATTTAATACGTGGTACCAAGAAAGTATTGATGGGGTTTGCGCGATTATTGACACCAGTTCAAATAAATATCCTCATATACATGCACGTAACTTTTCTATATACTTGGATAATTTCTCAGTCTAGATTTATGTCGTGTAATCATTCACAGACAGATGGGATGGTTCATAGTGTGTGCACTGTGACCTTATTACTCCCCGTCAATTTAAAGGGTTGATGCCCAGACGACGTTGTTGCAGCTATATTAGGTGTTAAGTGTAGTAGTAGTCGCGACGGATTTACTCGTAAGTGCTTCCTAGAGGCACTGTATATACCGAACGTTGCGAATGAGATCTAGGATCTCGTGAGTGTTACAGAACCAATTTTTATTAATGTTTTTAATTACAATTCTACCAGTTTCTAAGCAGTTACAAAGTTTGCAGTTGACTATGGCAACCTGTAAATTAGTACAATATTTTGAATTATACAAATTACATTCAAAAATCTAGAAAATTTGAATGGCAGGCAATTTTTTTTGTTTTGCGGGCCCTGGTGGCCTCCGGAGCCCAAAACGACCCAAAATGCAAATAATGGTAGAAAACCATCTGAAAATGCAATTTTTAGATGGGTCTCCTTTTGCAAAAAATGTCTGAAATGAAAAACCAGGCCCAATGGGAGAAAATTTTTTTTTACCCTAAAATAGGGATTTCTCCACTAAATTTAGTTAGTTATAACTAAATTTGAATTTCCCACTAAATTTAGAGGTTCTGCCAAATTTTCTGCCAAATTCAAAATGACAAGTTGGGGGTGGGATTTGAACCATGCACCACCCACTTCTAAGGCGTTTAGTCTATTCACCTTGGCTCTTATGAGCATTTGTAATATGAAATGAAGGAAATAATATTTAAACAAGGGTAGAAACGACTTACCTCATTAAAAAATGACGTGGCAAAGGTCCCACATGGCCTGTATGTTGGAGGGTGAATTTTAGGGTTAATCCAAGCGTGCAAGAAGGATCTAAACACCTTTTCTTTCCTTCATTTTATATGCAACTGTCGTGTATATCCTTTGCTTGCTATTTTTTTAATTTATTCACGCCTTTTTTTAATTTGTTTTCAACCCGTATTATTTTGCTATGCTTTTCATTCACACCACCGTTGTTTGTGATTAATCACACCCCTATTTTTTTTTTGTTGCAGGCTCAGCGGTAGAGGGAGAGGGAACGTTGGACATCAAATAGTCGCTTCCCACTTTTTCTTTTCTTTTTTTGTGTAGGTCGGAACGTGGAGAGGTCATTTTTATAGAGAAGAGGGAGGTATGAGTCTCCACCCAGTTCAGATCCAAAACTTTGCCAATGATTGGACACCGTGTATTTCTTTTCCTCTTTTGGATTGATCACTCATAACAGATTTTCCACCTTCTCCAAATTGATACGGCTAAGTGTAGTGCTATACTTGGTATGTGGATCCAAACTTTTCCAAAAACCGTTGAATGTTGGGAAGGTACGTTGGGAGCAAGTGAACTCAGCCACCAAACAAAGTTTGACTACTCAACGCAGATGCAGAGCTCTTATGGAGAGCCTGGTCTGGATGCACAAATACAAATACCTCCAAATATAGCAAAGAAGCCTCCAATTATAACAGCTTGGTAGTATTAGCTGAAGCTAATACTGGAGAATGCACAGGAGGTTGTGAGACTGCAGGGAGGTCTGGGAAGCTATAGGAGGTAGCACTGACTCTCCGGTGTTGCAGATTTCTTCTTCCATGAAATCTCCTTCCTCTGCAAACTTTCTCCAACCTTGCTAGGAGCTTCAACCAGCTCTGGTACCAAATGTTGATTCAGCAACAGGGGCGGAAGCATGATTAACTTTTATTAATCTTGACCAACCAAACTTATAAAGAATGGGCTGCAATATTTATACATATTGCACAACCAAATACAAATAGAAGGCTAAGTTGCACAGGTGTAACTATATTCCCAATTACATTATCTTCCAATAACATCTGAGAAGCAATAATTGAATAAAAAAAAAATACTGTTAAAACAATATAATAGCTCCTGAAATATTCAAATATAAAAATAAAGGATGGTTATAATTAAATATAACCAAAAAACAATAATTAATAAACTTATTAATTATGGAATGCATAATTAATTAGGATAATAATATTTTTATCCTAACACTCTATCCATAGAGGAGCCTATCACACCTACTCCTCTATCCATGGAGGAGCCTATCACACCTTCTCCTTTATCCATGGAGGAGCATATCAAACCATTCTTAGATATTTCCTTTTATAGAACACCTTATTTCCAACCAAAAAACTCTATTCTATTCACAAGTTAGTCTAAAATATCATAAGCTAAAACATTAAATTCACCCATAGGATTTCGTGTTTTTCTTAGCTTTTTCTTGAGTTGTGAGGTCACGTTCTTCATTTTATTTTCTTCCTTTCACACCCCACAATTATAGTTGGTGTATTGAGACTTTTTCTGGGTGTGTAAGGGTCCATTACTATCATACTCAGGTTTATGGGTTGATAGTTTATCTGATCTAAGTCATGAAAATAAAATTATTCCATCTTTATAAATTTCACAGTGACTGGCGTCAGTCCAACAACCATCGTCAATTTACCTAACCATTGTTAGTTTCCAAATTTTTTGGTCATTTCACCAAAAAAACATTCACCACATTTTCTGTTCTTGCTGAGGTTCCTCACAAGCATCATCATACCTCTAGATCTTTGAAATCATTATCAAATCTAGATTTTGTGTCATTTTCATCAAAGTTGGTTACAACATTTTTCAAAAAAATTGAATCCCCACAGTAACCGGTATCAGTCACAATGACCTAACTAACATCGGTAATCCTCTCACCATCATCAGTTAATATGAAAACAATGCTTGCCATATGTCTATATCCTGTGTTTTAATTTTTAATTAAAACATTCTGAACCACCCATAGATACTCGGCAAAGCCATGTCAAATCCCTCCCAAATCACCCAATCGACTAACCTCATCCTGACCAACCAAAATCCTTTGTGTAATCACAAAGGAGACCCAAAACCCATTCTGTGGCATTAAAACCAGTTTTCCACAATAACTGACACCGATTACACCTAACCGTCGTCCCGATCAGCCTTAACCGACATTGGTCTCTGTAATCTACCGATACATCCCAGAACAGTGACCTTGAATCCCACCTAATTCCCAGTTTCTCACCCTCATTCACCTGTATCTACCTGAGATTAAAATATGATTCCACCATCTTTGTGTTTATCTCCTAACTCCAGACATCGGTCTCTTTATTTTACCGATATAGCCCAGAGACCTACCCACCTAATTTCACCTCTCACCCTCCACCTATGATTTACCTGAGACCTTTGTTACCTGAAGAGACCCAGAACCTTGACCTTCAGATCCGATTCTAACCTATCCTGTTAGATTAGATCTATTTATTATTGTGTTTTAAGTGAGATACCTAAATCATTTCAAATTACAATAGGTTTTATCTTATTTATTGCATTAATTTTTTTAAAATAGTGGACTAATAGCCATCTAGGAAGTATCACACTTCCCGGATCTAGAACACACTAGGTAGTTCACTACACATATTGTTTAACTCCTTCTAGTGGTCTTGCTTTTCATTACAGGTAGTTCCTCCTAGCCAAAAGGAAGCTCTCACAATCATCTGTGGATTTAGAAATCATATGCGTGTAAAAAACCATCAACCAACATCTCAATAGGTATTCCTCCTATGCCCGTTACCCTATCTGTTTCGTCAATACTTCAAAGAAATGAACTAGAAAACGGTGAAATGTTTTGGCATGCCCGGTGGGACCCATCCAGGTTTCCTTGCATTTCATTCATTCTTAGGAAAAGTTGTGTGTTTGTTTTCCTTCTGAAAAGCATACACATTAATTTTCTTCCTTGGTAACCCACCTTTTCTTTCTATTTTCTCTAAAGGAAACCTTTCTTTTGGTGTAATTAAAAAGAACCATTTCTTTACATTTTCTGAATTGTAGTGAAAGAGAATCCCTCTTCCTCTTCATCTTATTGTGTCATCCAACTTCACACTTTGATTTGGGCTTAAAAATAAGTGCATTACATTATGATTTATCACATTAGCTCACATTAATTGTGGGAAACCTATACACTGGAAGTCATGACCAACTGATGGTTGACAAATGAACCATAGAAAGCACTTTCTTTCTCTTTCTCTCTCTTTGATTCTTACCAAACCTCACAAAAATTGAAAATAAACACATTCTTAAACAACATCATACCTAGAAGAAGCTGTAGGTGATCACACAATCATGGCATAGTGGGCACCTAGCTTGCTACTATGTCGAGTCATACTTTAGAGTGAGGGCTGCCCCCACCATAACATACCTAAAACCTCACCTTTTAGATCTCCTTCTTCGTAGGAAGCCATCCTCACCAAAAAATCTATTTCACAATTCATGTGTCATTCCTTAAATAGCATAAGCTAAACAAACATAATAGAAAAGGCACTCCTAGGATCACATTTTTCTTAGTGTTTCTGCTTGGCTTGCGTTTTGGGTGAGAGATCACATTCTTCATTTTTCTTGTTCATCCTTGCATGCTCCTCATCACATCTGGTGTATTCCAGCTTCACTTGAGTGTGCTTGGTCCATATCATTATCATTCTCAGAATTTTGGATCTGATTCTACATCAAATTTTAATTCACAACAACTTTTCTTTTATCACTATTTCAATTTCATTGTAACCGTTGTCAGTTACCCTCTGATCGTCATTGGTTATACCCAACCAACATCAATTCTAGTTCTTTTTTTTAACCTACCCAAAAATAAATTTTATTCATTTTCTCCCACTTTTCATAGTCCCTATCAATACCATCATTCCCATTGACATTGTAAAACACTATCAAATTTGGCATACCTGTCAGATTTGACCATCTACCTGGTTTTTCACTCACTGACCATTTTCTACAGTGACCAGCAACAGTTACCCTTGACTAGCTTCAGTTTTCCTTAACTAGCATTGGTTAGCCTGTTTCACTTTCCAACCACAATTTGGTACCTAATCCACTTTTTCCCACTAGATTCACCTCTTCCTGTTGTTTTCTGTGTCATTTACAGAGAAGCGACCCTACATGAACAATATTGGTTCACATGATGTTGACCCAAAGAAAAGCAAGCACACTTGTGTTTCACACCAATTGTTAACCACTCCCACCTAGTCCTTCACCACCTTCCATTTTATCACCAGCCATGGATCCCATCCAACCTATCACTATCGCTACCGGAGATGAGGAGTTCATAGGAATCCTTGACCAAAACCCTGCCGCCTTGCAGTTTTACCTTTCCCACTCATCCACTTGAGATGCCTCAGGTCAATTGATATACGACATGCCCATATCTATCCCCTTGACTCTTTCTCCCACTCCTGCATCGGCCACATCTTGCTCTGTGCTTCCCACATCTACCTTACCCCCAGTAATTTCACAACTAGGTACTATACCCGCTATGACTGCTATGTTTGCCACCTCTATTACACCCGCCACATCCACCATACACTCGACAACTATCCAAAACACAACC
Organism: Taxus chinensis; assembly: GCA_019776745.2. Lineage (NCBI taxonomy): Eukaryota > Viridiplantae > Streptophyta > Pinopsida > Cupressales > Taxaceae > Taxus > Taxus chinensis. Next base: position 41,809,661 of record CM034154.1, read on the forward strand.
TCATCTACCCCTAATGTATCACACATACCCATAGCTGCACTACCACCTCCTGTGTCAGTGACCCCTACCCCTTTTCAAAACGTGGTCCTTTCCATTCGATAATCGTTAACTCCCATTGCCACTAGGGTTACCACGATCCTTCCATCTCCATATACATACTATCACCCACCTCCCGTTTCGTCCATTATTCACTCAGGGTACATACCCCTTCTTTCACTGCCTTCTTCCTAATCAACCTACATGGAAGAACCATACATTGGAGTGCCACCCCCATTATATGCCCAAAACTAACCCTCTCACGTCACAGGAGGCACCCAATCATCACAACCTAACAACAACCTGATCAAATTGATGTTGGACAAGATGCAAACATTAGAGGCATCGATTTTCAGCTCCCGCAACACTCTCACCTATGACAAGATTTACAATGAGCCCATCCACCCATCCATTCCTATCCGCCCATACCCTGTGCATTGGGAAATTCCTAGATTCAATTATTTCAATAGCAAACAATACCCGCAACAACATTTGTGGTCATTCAAACACGGGTGTTATCTGATCGCTCACAATGATTCCTTGCTCTTGAGATCCTTTCCTATGTCTCTGACTAGACCTGCATTGGATTGGTATAGTGGATTACCTAGACACTCCATATTCTCATTCAATCAAGCAGCCCAAGCCTTCTTGAATCATTTCTCTATCAATATCGTCAAGAAGGTTACCATGACTGACCTATACTCCATGTGTCAATATGAAGATGAATCTATAGATTTTGTCACTCACTGGCGTAGCTTGATCAACAAACTCACCTTCCAACTGCCACAAATAGAACTCATTGAGCTCTTCACATGAGCTTATGCTAGACATATCTCACCAACCTTGCAGGTCCAAACCTTCTAAACATTCAATGAAGAATTCACTATGGCACGAAAGTTATAGATTCGGGCCATCAAAGAGAAGAAAATCTAATTACGTAATAAGAATTTGACATTCAAGTTAAATGATACCTCTTCTTCTTCCAAACTACAAAACAATTATTCAAAGGCTAAGGGCACCACTAACGTAGTGGTACTCAAGGCCAACCCAGCTCATCCATCAAATCAGGCTACCCCCTCATCTAATCTCTCACCCATCTAAACTTTTCAATTTAGACAAGAATAGTGGAAATACACCCCAATTGGGGAACCGTACTCTTCTTTCTTAGAAAAGCTTATCAAATCTAGAGCCATGACTCTTCCACCCATAAAACCACACACTAGTTTTGACCCTACTCACCCCATGCCCACATGGTATAAAGAACATGAGTTCTGTAACTATCATCAAGTAAAGGGTGATAGTGATGGTAACTGCATCACTTTCAAAAATATTGTCCAAGAAATGCTCGAGAAAGGTGAGTTAATTGTGGATATTCATAATGCACCTACCAACCAAAACCTACACATCTTCAAGAAACCATTTCCCAACCATGCCCCTTCATCTGATCAAACCAGTGAGACCTCAACTCATGATACCTATACCCGTGAGGTTTATGCTATCTTTAATGATGTACTTCTCACGTCCCAATTACCTCACATTCCTTCTATAGAGTAAATCCTAGCCCGAAATCCTCCTTCCGCATCAGAACCAACCTCCCCTATTCCTTCACCTATAGAGGAACATATTTCATTTCCTTCATTACCTATGGAGGAGTCTTCTACTAACATCAAGACCATCTCACCCCTGGCTTCTCCAGTTAGAGAACCTTTACCCACAATACCTCCTCCACCTATAGAGGAACACCCATTACCTTCTCCACCCATAGAGGAGCACCTATCCATTCCTTCACTTGCAGAGGAGCTCCCATCACCTTCTATACCTACCATATACCCAGTTGAGATACCTTTACCTCTTGGTGAGCATTCTCCATTTGCTACCCAAAATCCTACAGACCTAATTTCAGCTCTCTTACCCACGGAAGCTGAAGCTAGCCAATTTCCCTTCTCTAAGACACATTTTACAGGAATTTCCACTAGTTCTTCATCAACTCTGCCTATAAATGTGTCGTTCTCGCATTTGGCCGATCACTTAGATTATGTGGATAGAGCCCTACTATGGGGATGCCTTTTTATTCCCATCTCAACACAGATGTAGAGCTCACTTGATGATACATCCACTATCTACCCAAAAATATTCCAACCAATTGAACCAAACACAACCACCTCTATCACAACTCCTTCCACGACACTTGTCATAAATTCTCAACACCCTTACATAACCCAAACTACTTACCCATAACCCAAACTACATATAAACCCAAACCCACACCTATGACATCATCCTCGACTAAACCTATTACCACTTTAGGGGTCACCCCGACTACCAGCCTTACTCATCCACCTATCAAACTAGATTTAGCTACATCCTCCAAAGACAACACCACACCTACTCTAACACCCAAACAGAAGCACCACACCCATAGAACTCATACCCCATCTACACCAATCACACCTGCACCTGTCCCATCCATCTTAGGATCTCAGCTTCCCAACATGGTCAAGAAACCTCCACCCATCAAATAACTAAAAGAAGAACAACCCATTCCTTCCTCACAAACCTTTAACCTACCCAGACGCCCAACACGACTTACACCCACACCTGCAGCATCTTTACCACCCATACCTCCAATACCCTCAGTTATTGCTTCACTACCCACTACACTTCAGTGATTGTCTCTCACACCCCAAGCACGACCCACATCATCTACCTTCACAGCACCCCCATTATCCCTGTGGGTAACTCACCCTCTTCCCCCATCTACTTTTCCTTCTAGACCTCGTACACCCATATCACCTTTACCCAAGAAGGTGTAATCCAAAAATAAAACTCCACTACCCCACAATAAGGTAGTCAAAACAACCACACACCCTCCTACTCGTTCCACCTACTATACCCCTACCTAAACCAACACGACCGACACCCAAAACCATGCCAGCACCCAAAATCATAGCTCGACTCACTCCTCCTCTTCTAGAAATTGTTCCTCAACAATCAACCACACCTACACCTAAACCCACGTTCACTTCCCATTGCAATCCACTAGCAAGGTCCTATGCCAAAATTTTAACCAACCTCCTTGAGAATTTTGTCATCACATTACCACCACTCAGACCTTACGACCCCCTCAAACCCAAGCCAAAAGGGTTTGACGATACTAAAATTTTTGCATACCATCATGTGCCAGGGCACGATGTGGAAAACTATAAGGCCTTAAAAACTGTCCTTATCTAGTTGTGTCCTCCAGAGGCCAACTTTGACGATGATGACCTTCTCAACGAGGATCCTGCTTCACCAACACCCATTCCCACAATGCCCACTCAAAAACCACAACTTCCACCCTCACAGCTCCTAGAGCCACCCCCAAGATTTGAAATTAACATGGTTTGCATCATAGAACTTGCCACGCCACCACCCAAATGTCATTATGCCCAACTCACCTCACAAGGTTTTTCTCCTCCAGTAGGTTTTTGCACGTCATGTCGTTATACCACTCACCCTACACCTTCTCCATTTACCAACTCCCCTCAGATCAACATGATACACGTCACTACACATGCTCAGAAGGATAAGGGCAAAGAAAAGGTAGTTGACCCACCAACCAATCCTATACCCAACATACCATCTGCACCCATACCTAAAATCACTATCGATGGCCCCACGTACCCCATTTCTAATGGCATCACACATCGCACCATACTCAAACAATTACACCAACCTCCCCTCAAAATGCCCCTATATGATCTCATCTAAACCTCGAAATCCCATCGTCAATCTCTCATGGAGGTTCTTCAATCTATTGAGGTTTTACCTAATGACCCTACACCCGTAGCCTCCATTATCACACCCCATCATGTAGCCTCTCTCACCAAATTACCACCTTCATCTTCACCCCACCCTATTCACCAAGTGCCTCCCTTAACTTCTCAGAGGAAGAGATCGCACCACACCAAAACAATGACCCATACCCCGCCCTATTCATCTCTGTCCACATCAATGACATACGGGTACGTCGTGTGATGATTGATGGGGGCACTAGCATTAACATCATTTCATCCCATGCATTCACTCAAATGCGCATACCTAACAATTGCATGCATAAACATCCAATCATGTTGCGTTCATTCAATAATGCTATCACCTCTACACTAGGCACCATCATCCTCCACATTCGCGTGGGCCCCCACACTATTCCAGAATTGTTTTATGTTTTGGAAGGGGAATTCCAATATAACTTGTTACTTGGGAGACCCTGGATTCATGTCATGGGTTGTGTTCCTTCCACTTTGCATCATTGTGTAAAGTTTGAACATGAGGGACACACCTATACCATTCCGGCTGACCCATCACCTTTTAAAACATGCAACATGCTTTACCAACCCAATGATGTGCTCATACCTATTAAGCCAACTACCTCCATAATTGCTAATTCTTCACCTACACCTCCACTTACCAGTACAGCCTTCGCCTCTACTGCACATACCTCCTCCATTCCTACCGTTGCCATAACCTCCACGGCTGACCCATCAGCTTCCCAATCCATTAAATCCACCTCTGCATCAACCTCTAACACATCATCCATTCCAGCTACCTTCATACTAACCACTAATCCCTTAGAAGGTGTTTTTCAATGCCTCATTTTGGGGGAGTACCGCCTATATAGTGTCAACACATTCCTTACTCCACAAGAGTATGGAAGCCTTCACCAACACCCTCGCTATGATCACCACATTGGAGAATGCCTCCTCTATGGTCCTCCTCATCTTCGTACTAGTCTCACCTATAGGGGACTTGATACTACCACTTACACACCTAAACCACTGCCACAAACTTGCCCCTTTTCCGCTGACTTCCAATCACTTACCAATAACCGTTTCGCCCACACCTTCCTGCACCGATGTACGTGGAAGGGTTTTGGTTTTGGATTTTACGAGCAAGGTTGTCATACCATTATTCCATGTACCACCTACAAACATAACAACCGTAATGGTATCGGCTTTCCCAAACCACCTACCAAACAGGCCCGTATTGAACTCATTAAGGACACCAGCTCTTCTCCACCTTCTTCACCCACTCCACCTTCATCACCACCCTCACCAACGGAGTCGATGGATCCTGAATCTATCCCTCCTAACTTTATTTTTTCATAAACATCATTTCCTTGGGGCCTCTAACTTATCAATGCAATGGCAACCCCCCTTCCACTCTTCCCTTCCTGTATCCTAAAATGATCGATGACAATACACCTTCAATTAACATCATTCAATTTCAGGATAATGAATCTACACTCACCTACCTTGGAGCAGAAGACTCGTATATTCATCGTTCGTTACCTCCTAAGATGCAAATCATGTTGAATGAATCGACTATCGAGATCAACATTCATACTCAGGATGACCCGCACATCCTAAAGATCAGACAATCTTTAGATGTTGCTAAATAAGAAGCCATCACTTCTTTTCTCAAAGATCATAACCACACTTTCACTTGGTCTTACGCAGACATTCCCAGTATTGACCCCACCATAGTGGTCCACAATATTGTAACCGTTCCCGATGCCAAACCCATCAAACAAAAGCTGAGGAAAATGCACCCTCGCATTACCCTTCTCATCAAAGAAGAACTTCAGCACCTTCTTTTTGTTTCCTTTATCTTACCCATTGATTATCCTCGTTGTATTTATAACATTTTCCCTATCACTAAGGTGACAGGGGGGGCTCCGCATTTACATGGACTTCCGTGACCTCAACCTAGCATGCCCAAAAGATGACTTTCCCTTACCTGGTATTGACCAACTGGTTGACCTTACTACTGGTCATGAGATGTTGTCACTCATGGATGGCTTCTCGGGTTATAACCAAATTTTGCTTGCCCTAGAGGATCAACACAAGACCTCATTCATCACCCCTTTGGGAACCTTCTACTATCGAGTCATGCCTTTTGGCCTTAAAAATGTTGGTGCCACATATCAGTGGGTTATGACTTACATCTTCCATGACATCATGCATCACATATTGGAAGATTACATGGATGATCTCTTGGCCAAATATAAACGCCGCTCCGAGCACCTAACCATTCTCAAAACCATCTTTGACCATCTCATTAAATATTATGACCGCCTTCAGCCTAAGAAGTGCATCTTCGCGATTCTCTCAGGAAAGCTCCTGGGATTTATCATTTCCCTCTGTGGTATAGAATTGACATTGCTAAAGTCAAGGCCATTCTTGAAATGCCTCCGCCTACTAACCTTTGACAACTCCATAGCCTACAAGGCAAGTTACAGTCTATTTGCCATTTCATTTCACAATTATCTGATCGATGTCAACCATTTCATCATCTGCTAAAAAAGGATGTCTCCTTAAAATGGGATGATGACTGCCACAAGGATTTTGAGGCCCTAAAAAAATACCTTCTCCAACCACCCATACTCATCCCCATCCCAAAAAACTTTACCTAGTTAGACGATCAACCTTTTTACCTATACATCTCAGCTACTGATCAATCCTTGGGAGCCATGCTTACTCATCACGATGAACAACACAGGGAGTAGGCGGTTTATTACATAAGCCGTACTATTTTGGACTATGAAACCTGATACACCCATCCCGAAAAACTTTGCTTAGCCTTAGTTTTCATTGCTACCTGACTCCATCATGCCTAATTCACCTACTTTCCATCCATATCAAAATAATAAATCAAAAAATACCATATATCTCATCAACACATCAACAAATAAAAAAATACCATGTATCTCATCAACACATCAACAAATCAAAAAATACCATGTATCTCATCATACAAATAAATCAATGTGTATCTCAAATATACATGGCTATCTCAGCATGTTCATCATCTCAAAATCGTCGGCATGCAGGCCGATAAATGATAAAAAATGTCATCAGCATGCAGGATGGTCTCATATATATAATAAAATAATGAATCAATACAAAATCTCTTCGACTCACAGGCCAGTATGTGATCAAAACTATAAATATCTCTTGGCACGCAAACCAGTATATATCACGCAAAAACTATCATACATCAAAAACTAGGCACCATATAAAGCATCTCGATGGATGTCCTCCATCTCAGTATTACCTGTACCCTCGGCCTCATGTGTCCCTGCTCGCACCTCAACTGGAGCTGGCCTCCATGCGCTAGTAGCCTCTACCTGATCAGGCCTTGGAGCTCACTGACCTCATGTGCTCTCCACACTGTGAGTGTAAGATCTCGTCCTCTCACTAGACACCTGTTGTACCCTATACTCAGTATAGGATACAAAGTCTATCCTGGCCGCCATCAACTGGTCCTGATAGTACCTCACCTCACCTAAGGCATCCCTTTACCTAGATATAGGCACGGTCTGTGGTGGTCCCATAGGTCTCAGCCCCTGTACTTGCCCTACATGACCCTACCTCGCGCATGCCTGTGAACTAGAACATGCTCCCGGTGCTTGTGGTGGTGCCCCTTGCCTCTGTGCTTGTATCTAGGCCTGTAAGACCCCAATCTGTGCCTGGGTTGTGACCAACGGGCCCTGTAAACTTGCCACCTAAGCCTGTAAGGCTGCCACCTGACCATCCCCCTCCTCTCTATCTCCATCTCCTCCACTAGCCATCTGGGCCTGCAGATTGGCCACCTGTATGCGTAGGTTTGCTACCTCTTCCTCTAAGCCCTCTAGCTACGTCTGCAGAATGCCCAACTGGGTAATGAGTGTAGCTACCTGCCCCTGTAGGGTATCTCTCTGCACTATAATGGTAGCTATATCCGGCTACCTCGGTCTGGATGGTATGGCTCATAACTAATCCGCCCACCAGCTTGCCTATACCTGTTCTGTGTACTCTAGTATGTCATCTATCCATGTCGGTCAACTGGCTGCTCCTCCTACCTTGTGGGCACTATAGGCTGTGGTAGAGGTAAGGGCCTCTCCACATCATCTCTTCGATACTATGGGAAGGGTGGAGGTATGTCTTGTACTAGCCCAAACTACTGTCAGACTCTATTTACCAGGATCATCTCGTCCTCCCTGGCACGGTGACCCTGTATCCATCTCTCTAGCTGTAGCTCAACTAACTCCTCATGCATATGCATATATGAGGGGAATCCCACATATGGCCTCCATATAATGTCCACTCCAGACAACCCCTCCAGTAACTACAGGAAATGGGCCACATCATGTGTCGGCCTATCGGATCTCCTGCTCTCCTATCACCGGCACCCATCTCTTGTACCCCACCCACCACAAATCACGACTGGGAATGCATCTTCTCGGGGCATCCCTATAGGACGCACACAAACTATGTGCTAGTACACCCAGTAGTGCAGTAAAAACGTACAGCACAGGTTGAACCTGCGCAGCCGCCCATATACCCACAACTCCCTATACAGTTGCACCAAGTATGATGGTGCCCAGGAAAAGTAGGTCTCATGCACCATCATGTCATATGGAGTACCCCCATCAGTGATTGAGGGAAACATCCACCCATCTACTGCATTTGACAAGTGCATAGTAGCACACTACCTCCATCAACAGAACCACTAGCCGTGTTTCCTCCAAACGTGCTAGGTACATCTCTCCATAGCTCAAACTAGCATTATGGAATCTCAGATCGGTCATCCCCTCTCTAAAAATAGACATAATCAAATCCTCTGAGGCCTCAGAGGAGATAGAATAAACCTGGGCACCCAATATGGGTAGCTCGAAGAATCCGAAACACGTCCTCCAAGGTGATAGTCATCCCACCATTATCGGCAGGTGGAATGTGTTAGTTGCGGAGTCCCATCTATCAATGAGTGCGACCATCAAATTCAAGGGCTACTTAGAACTACATGTCTATAGTGATGAACCCCACTCAATTCCACTACCTCCACATGTTGTAGCTCCACCGGGGTCGCTGCATCCCCGCACTGTCTATAGTAGAGGTGAAACCCTGTCCCGCATATGTAACTGCGCTCTCCCTCTTGCATCCAATACAAGCACGACATTAATTTACATATATCAATCCATATTCAACCATTATCATTTCCCTATACCTTATTTTCACCCTACCCATCTCAACTACCTAGCCAACAACCACTTTTGGCCTTTATGCCCACTACTCCGACCTGGTACCGATTCATCCTAACCAACCCCAGTTACCCTTTAACCGGCATCGGTTACCTGTTTGGTGATCGAGACCAGTTCACCCTTACCAACCCTGATTACCCCTTAACTGGCATTGGTCACCTATTTGGTGACTGATACTCGGTTCCACCTAACTGATGTCTGGCCACCTTGATTGATGTCGGTCACTGTCGCTGAAAAACCCACGACTTCCCTAAAACCCCCTTTCCACAAAAAACCTCCCCCTTACCCCTTTTACCCCACTATAATGACCTAAACTACCCTTGGCCCTCTTCCCACCATCCCTATCCCATTTATTACCCTCCCCATTCCTCCTTTTACCCAATATTTCCCCCCATTCCCAAATTCAATTTTTACCCACCCACAAAAACAAATAACAAACAAAACCTAAACCCACACTAAAATAATCCTCTAATCTAACAAATCAACAATGTAGAGTAGGGTGTTTACCTCGTCATGCTACTAACCATCTTGGTGGCATGTCTAGCCTGACTGTACTGGTGGCTCACCCAATCCCTCTCCAGCCTCCACCATCACCGAATAGCTACCCATAACCTACACCCAATAAAATCCCTCGTAATGATCATGTGGACCCGTTGGTCACCAACCAATCACTCATCAATCACACTACCAGCTCACTGTTCCATTTCATCTAGAAAATTTTCTCTATTTTCTCTCTTCTTTGTCATTTTCTCACTTCACAAAATAACAAATGAATCACAAAAAGGAGGCAGATTTTTTTTAATAACAAACCCGCCCTAACCAACGTCGGTTACCCTTGACTGACATCATTCGCATGCCCTACCTAACCATCCTCAGTTTACCTCTACCGACATCGGTTCATCCTAGACCGAGCATCGGTCACCCTCACCTACCCATTGCCCTATGTTTTACCCCTATTACCCTACCCCTACCTCCCTTTTTTGACCCAACCAACCTTCACCCTGATCATTTACATCACCCCACCTTTACCCTACCCATTTACCTCACCTTTCCTACCTCATCATTTACTATCTCCCTTAGTCCTCCTTTGGGGACTCATTATTCTAGCCCTACCTTGGCCTTACCTATTTCAACCTAGATATTTGGACCTGGACCATCGCTAGTGACCTTTGACTTCATGTGTTTGCTATACCTTGAAGCACTGTGTTGTCTACTCAAAATTTCCCGCTCTGATAAGAGTAAAATTTTCAAAATTTTGAGTTAAAGGGTTTTTTTTCTGAAGTGCCTAAGTCGTGAAGTTAAAAAAAACCTGTGTTTTGGGTCTTTTTGTGTGATTTTCGGGCCTGTCGGAAATTTTTGTCCCATCTGTCCCAAGTATAAAAGTACATTTTGTTCCCCGATCGGCCGAAGTCCCCGAAGCTGTCTCATTTTCGGGCCCGTCGGAAGCTTTTGTCCCAAGTGCCCCTAAACGTTTTGTGCGAACTGTTCCAATTTCGGCCGAATCATCCTTCCCGCGTACTTCACACTTTCCTGTCCTAAATGACCCAAAGTTAAAAGTGCGAGCTTTCCCATTTTCGGCCGAAACTCCCGAGTCACGTACTTCAGAGCTCTTTGTCCCAAATCGAAAAATGCAAACTGTTCCAATTTCGGCCGATTTGCCCGAACCGCGTCCTTCGCGCGTTTTCGCCCCCAAATGTCCCATTCTCATAAATGCGGCCTGTTTCATTTTCGGCCGAGCCGGTCAAGTCACGTACTCCGGAACTTTTTGTCCTGAATGTCCCAAGTCCAAACGGGCCCTCTGTTCCAAATTCGGCCGAAACACCCGAATCGCGTACTTCGCACATTTTCGTCCCTTTTGTCCCAAATGCATTTGTGCGTCCTCTCCCTGTTTCGCCCGAACCGGCCGAGCCGCGTGTTTCGCGCATTCGCGTCTCACATGTCCCAAGCGTACCTAGTGTCATTCACACTTAGTTTTTCCCGCTTCACCGAGTATGATGCTTTTTCAAATTGGTGGTTGTGTATTCAATGCACATTAAATTCATTCCGCTCCCCAAACGGCTATATAACAAACATACCACCTTTGCATTTTCCTCATTGCGTCTTTGCTATCGTTCGCTCAAACCCTTGCGATCTAATTCCTTGCGCAAATATCCCTTCCCTTTGCAAATTCCGTCCAGAGTCTAAGTCGCAGCTCCGAATCTATCAATATGAAGATCAAGTTTCAGGGACAGGAGCAAATTTCTCCACTTGAGTCTGCCGTTAGCAATATCGGGGACAGTGAAGCTCGTCATCTCGACTTCGGCGATTTTTGGGTCAAGAATGACAGATGCAAACCCTACACCAATGGCACAGATGATTAATGATAGCGGTTTAGCTTTCGCCGGAGGATTCCCTATGTCAGTGCAGTGTGCTGATACTGTACTTTCATGCGGAGCTCACTTTGACCCCGCTACGAGTGAATTGACAAATGTACACGGGGAGCTCATTGCCAAGCTGGACGCTACCGCCATTGGAGCTGCTCTGAGGATTCTGGAGATGGACAATGCTATAGTCGTCTCTCGAGATCAAGCACAGGCCATGTTCGACCAAGACAGTGACAAATACAAGCTGCGAGTGGCGAAGTCTTGGTTGAAGAACCCTAAGAAAGGGAGCTTCTCGTCTGACCAAAACCCTCTTCCGAGCAGATTTCAATGAAGAACTGTCAGACTTCATAATCCTGCTGGCTCGGGTTATGGGTTTTCCCTCCACCAATGAGTTTCATTTCTGGATGTGCCCGCTCATCAGCATGGTGTGCGAGGGAACACAAAATATCAACTGGGCAGAGATCATCAGTATGAATTTGGCGGAGCAGCTTGTCCAATGTTCAGCAGTCAAAGAAGTTCTTCATGACTTCGTATCTTATGTATACTCTGGCAGCGTCAAGGCAATGGTTTGGCTTCTCCTACATTGATGCACACAAAGATGATCCAGTGTATGCCTATTGCCCGCAGTTCACCCTGGAGACCAGCAATCGCAATTTCAGAAGGGTCAATGATGCTTTCACCATGTACGTGGTTAGATTGCTCGAAGGTGACACTGCAAGAAGGTTTTCAGATGAAGCCATGAACCTGATATCGCAGTATGGAGCCTATTTCATTCAATTCAGGAAATTTTCCTATATCAGGCTTGCTGGCTATGAGAGCACTCCTCTGCGGCTTCCCATGTTCTGTAATGACAAAATGGCCTTGATTGAAATATGCAGGCAGCTAGACAAGTTGCACAGAACTTGCAGAGACAAGAAGATTTCTGGCTTGCACTTTCCCATCTCTCTGGGAAACTACACATGCAAAACAACTCTGGATGCTCAGAACATAGAAAGAGCCCTGGTCCCTATCACTGTTCATTTCTTCAAGCCAAGAACCTGTTTTGACTTGAAGAAGTTCATTGAACAGAACATCAAGATAGTCTATCATCATAGGGCAGATACAGAAGACTACTGGGCTGACTGTGCAGATGATTTTGAAGCCAGAAGAAGGCATTGTGGCAGGTTCTCCCTGCAATTGATCCAAGAACTCAGTCTGTACCAAGTTCCTGAAGGTCTCCAGGATGACAATTCTGACTCTATACTCGTATGAGTATGAAAATGTGATTAAGCACACTCCCTCTGGAGGACCTGGATTGGAACAAGAAAGAGAGAGATGATCTGGCTAAGATTCTTGCTCCAGTCTTAATCAGGACTAGGGTCTGGTTCAGTAAGAAGATTCGAGAATTCAAGAGGCACTCAGGAGAATCCAGCTCCAGGGATGACTCAACACCAATAAGAGAGGCATCAGTTCCAGAGTCTGGAACACCAGTGAAAACCCCTCCTGCCTCAACAGCTCAAGGACCTGTAGAATCTACTCCTTCTCCATCTACCCAGGTATACAGGAAGAAACTCAAAGAGGTAAAGAAGGAGCCTGCAGAGAATGATCCTCCAAGAAAACATTCAGAGTTGCCTATCAGGGCCAGAGAACATCATTGTTCTCAGTGAAAGTGAAGAAAGTGAGATGCCAACTCCTGCAAGTGTTCCTAAAGGCTCCAGCAGATAAGACAAAGGAGGTCCAGAGCACTGAACTTCCAGGTATCTATTGATTCTTCTACCGCCATGGAAGCCTCCAGTGCTCTACTCACATCTCAGCTTGAGTCAACAGCAGTGCACAGACCCTGAGTGTCATGAGCTCCCTGTCTCTTGGTCCCCTTGCCCCTCCTGCAGATTCTTCTTCCTCTTTTGCTTGGGTGCAACCTCTGGTTGACAAAAGGAAGAGGAAATCCTCCTCTCAAATCTTGGGACCAAATTTTGATGCTGTAGCAGCCTTGTTGGGCACCACTCCTTCTCGTGCCAAGAAAGCCAGAACTACCTCCAGAATTGTGTCCGATGCTCAAGGTCAGACAATTCCTGGAGATTGCTAAGCCCACAGTAGACAAGCCAGAATCAGACTTGCTGACATCTGACTTAGAGCTTTCAAGGATCCCTATGGGAGAGTCTACTCCTGAAGGTGAGATTCACAACCTCCAGGAAACAGTCACCAGAGTCATTGGAAGGGTAGAGAAAGGGCAACAGACTATTGAGCAGCTGGAAGAACAAGCCCAAGTTCTCACAAGTTTCATCAAGTCACTTTTGTCTAAGGACAAAGTTTTGGACCCTACCCCCTTGACTGCTCTACCACCTCCTGTGATTCTAAGCCAAGATGAAGTGCAAAGTATGTAAAGATATGCACAAGTATTCTGTCTATGGAAGAGCTATTGAAGCCATGGTGGATGACATGCTTGTTGCTAGGGCTAAACTTCATCGATGAAGCTTTTAAACTACATGGAAAGGTAGATAATCTGCAACAGAAGCTATCCTCTACTATTGGGGTTATGGATAAAGAGCTTAAACTCTGGATCAGTTGCATTGTAGACCTTCACCTCATGGGACAGACAGATGAGAACATCTTACTGGCGAAGCAAAGATTTTCGATGATGCCAAAGACAATCTGTCAAAATCATGGGTCTACAGCGTGGAATGGAAAATCAAAGTCCTGGAGGAAGCTGTGGGAGAAATGAAGAAACAGCTGGCAGAAGGGAGAAGCTCTCAAGACACTGGCAGCTGCTTGCTTTCAAAGATATACATTGTCATCTTCAAGATGAAAAACTCTGGTGCTTCCCTTGTCCTTGCAAGAAATCAAAGCTCAGTTCAGAGCTTTTGTCAAAGATCATCTATTCAAGGAAAGACTCCATCTCTAAGGAAAAGATGAAGGAAATTTGTTCTCTTCAGTCTGCCATTGAAGAAGCAAACAAAGATTATCATACTCACGTCGAGTTTGATAAAGAGATGGAGAAATGTCTGGGATTTTGGACTCAGTCTGCAGCCAACACGTCAGTCCCTCGTGGCAGAGATATAGCTGAGTCATTGAAGAAATTCAGGCAGCGGATTCTGAAGATAGTGGGTCCCTCCCAATAGCTGGCCACCTATCTCCTTCTCTTTTCTTTTCTCTTCTTCCCATTCTTTTCGTATTCCTTGTAATTAGTTAAGGTATCGCAATGGGCGATACTTTAACTATTCTTTAATTAAAAGAAACGGTTACGAAGAGTAACTGACTTGTAAGCTATATAATGGCCTTTCCATGCCATTTTGAGGAGGAGGAAGAACTTGGAATATTTGCTGAAAGTGTAAATAGAACTTAAAGAAATCAATACAAAAGGGCTTTCCATTCTTTGTCTATCTAATTCTTGTTATCTCTGTGTTTTTCTTTGATATTGTGGAGATCATTTTGTTCCTAACTCGTTAGTCTCTCTGATTGCATACTGTTCAGTTTTGGCAAATACAGTGATCTTGTACAACCAAGAAGGAACTTTGGGTCCTGGATTAATAAATCTGAAGAAGGTTATTTATGGAACTTTGTGTCTTTAAATTTAATCTCATTCAGCTAATCGCAAATGATCTTGTCTTAAATTCTTTGAAGCTTCACATATACGAGGAATTATTCTGCTATCTATAATTCTGAATGTTGTTGTTCTGCTCATCTTCTTATTCCCTTTCCTCAGTCCTTGTGTGTAATTGATGATCCTTGTGGAAAACACTTTCGTAATATCCAAGTTTGACCATAAAATAATGTTCTGTGTATTTGTAAATAAGTTCGTTTCAGAATAAGGGAACCTCTCCCATTAAAGAGGAGGGACTTTTTGTCCCCTGACTGTTGCTCTTCTATAAAGTCCTATTTGACGACCAACAGTTTTTGGCGACTCCGCTGGGGAAAATCGCATTCCAGTACTGCAATTTTTTCGATCATCCTTTGATCTGGCGACTCCGCGTTTCACTCGAGGGAGAAGGACCCTTGGTATTGAAGATTCTCAGTTTCAGATTTTGGAGCAACAGGGTTTTCCTTTCCCTTCAAATAGAAGAACTCGTTCGACGAGCACTTCCACCTGTTCAAGATAGAAGTCCTACGGGTGGTATTCCTTCAGAGCTTGCTAGTCCCAATCTACGAGCTCTGATCCTTGCTGGTGTTAAAGTTCCCCTCCAAGCCATATTTCCAAGAATGGCGGCACAATTGCCATGGGGTCAACGTGTCGGGCCCCTGGCCCTTACTCAGCCTTTACATGAGTTACCTAGAGGTAACCGAAAGAACTTCCCCAAGTTTAGAGGAGATGGCAAAGTACACCCTGATGAACACATTGCAGCCTTCATAGTTGCATGTGGAGTCTTGGGAGTTGAACATGAAGACGTCTCAGTAAGGCTGTTCGTTGAGACGTTACAGGATAATGCTGCGGACTGGTTCTATCACCTTCCGGCTGGTGCCATCACCGACTGGAATACAATGAGAACTCAGTTCGAAAGCCGTTTCAAGCTGGCAGAAGATGTGCATGCCCTGCTTGCCCAAATTTCTCAGATAAAGAAAGATCCATCAGAACCCATGAGAGAATTTGTGGCTCGGTTCAATAGACTGATCAACAAAATTCCTGTAAATACTCGACCGGTTGATCAAATTCAAAAATGTTTCTTTCTAAATGCTCAAACACCCAAGGTCAGTTATGCTCTAAGAAGGGCTAATCTTGGAACGTTAATTCTGGATCAAGAACTGGCTGTTAGTGTCGAGGATGACCTGATCATGTCAGGGAAGTTGAAGAGAGATCCTCCCAAATCTAAATCTGCTGCTTCTTCCTCCTCCACCTCTGGACCCAATACTGATCCATTAGTCCAGAAACTTGCAAATGATCTAGTAGCTATAAAGAAACAATTGGCTCAGCATGCCTCATACGCAGATGTTCCACGAAGGAATTTCCAGCCCAGAAATCATTTGCCTGCACCTCACACAAGACTAGCACTTGAAGGTCCTCCTGTCAAAGTTCCCGTGAATGCAACCTGTGAAGTTGAAGAGCCAGATGATGATATGGACAATGAAGCTTGTGAGGAGTTCCTGGAGGAATTTGATGATGAGGCAGAAGAACTCGAAGGATCTCGGGTCAATTTCTTTACCACCGAAGGCACTGATGATGGAGATAACTATGATGAAGTGGTAGCAGATATGAACAGTGAATCATTTGCTATCATGACTCGAGAACAGACAAGGCAGAAGGAGAAAGTAACACAGCCCATAAAGAAATCTAAGGAGCAGCCGGCAACTATTCCTGTAATTGCCAGAAGAGGATCTCCTATTCCTACCTCATCTGCACCAAAGGTAAGTACTGTCAATCTTGCTCCTAAAGTTGCTTCTTCTTCTTTTTCTCCTAAGATTGATAGGCCTAGAATTCCAAATGATGATGGCCCATCCACCTCTGGATCCTTTGATATTGTTGATCATCTTAAAAGGACTAAGGTTCAAATTTCAGAAGCTGAATACTACCAAACCCACCCTAAAGCTTTTTCCAAGATGATCCAATTTGTAAATTCCCATTCCAAGACCACCTCTAAAGGCCTTTTGCCCACGCCTCCTTCTGCACCACAACCTAGTCTGGTAGCAGCTGTCACCTCACCTGGCGACAAAATCAAGCCTTTTTATGTAACACTCCTTATAGCTGGCCATAGGCTCAGTAACTGTGTCATAGATTCCGGAGCCTCTGATAATGTGATGCCTGCTAAGGTAGCTCATGCTTTAGGCTTAACCCTTACCCGCACTTATGGATCTTGCTACTCCATGGAAAGTAAGGAAGTACCTTTAGTTGGAAGGATTAAAGATGCACAAGTGGCTTTTGCTGCTTTACCTGAGAAGAAGGTCTTGGCTACCATCCTAGTAGCAGACATTCCTCCTTCCTATGGAATGTTGCTAAGTAGGAACTTCTGTAAAGATGTGGGTGGAGAGATTCAAATGGATTGGTCACACGCACTCATACCTGTCAATGGACAAATGAAGAAGTTACTACCTGAGAAGCAGTCCGAGTATATTGTGCAAAAGACAGATGATCCTAAGGTACAAATACTCTATGAGGACAGGGGCCATGGTAATTACATGATTTTGTCCCCTGGAGAAATCCAACCCTCCAAAGTATCACCTCAAGATCCCAATGGTGTTTGGATTTTAGAATTTGATGGAAGTTGTTCCTCGGCTGGTTCAGGAGCTGGTGTTCTGCTAATATCACCTGAAGGCGGCCTACACCCTTTTTCATTTAAATTGCAGTTCGAGAACACTAACAATACAGCAGAGTATGAGGCTCTCCTTCTCGGACTGCAAGTAGCCAAAGAACGAGGTGTAAAAAATCTTCTGGCTCGTGGTGATGCAGAGCTAATTGTGAAACAAGTCAGAAACATTTTTCAGGTAAAGAATGGGAGGCTGAAGCACTACCGGAACCAGGTTTGGGATTCAATTGAATTCCTTGATGCTTTCTCCATTGAAGCAATGCCTAGAGAAAAGAACAGCAGAGCTGATTCACTGGCTGTCTCAGGGTCATTACTGATTCCCCATCCTGAATTCTCTCAGGATAAGTTCACTATTGAAATGGTCCACCGGCCTAGTGTTCCTGACAATACTAATAACTGGCAAGTTTTCAAAGATGACCAGCATTTGCTTTCCTTCCTGGAACTCAAGGGGAATTTCGAACAACTATATTTTGAGGGAAGTGACAACCTGCCTCGTGAGAGTGTGTCTTCTGACCAAGCTGTCATCCAAGGAGAAGAAACTAATCAGGAAGGGTGCATTAAGCTCAAAGGAAACAAGATTCCCAAAGGTTTGGTGAGTTTGGAGGAGTTGTTTGATAAACATGACAGATATGTGAAATCTAAAGCTTCTACTAGACCTCAGCAATCAGCTGAGTATGATAAGATTGATATAGGGAGTTCTACTGATCCCAAGCTGGTAAATATTGGGAAATGTTGCACAACCGATGAGAGGAGAAGAGAAATTGATCTTCTAAGGAAGTATAAGGATGTTCTTGCATATTCTTATGAGGATCTAAAAGCCTTCAAGCCAAAAGACATGCAGCACTCTATCCCTCTCAAACTAGGAATCAAGCCTTTCAAGCAAAAACAAAGGCAGTATAATCCCAAAATAGCTGACACTATATTTCAGGAGATTCAAAAATTGTTGAAGGCTAAAATCATTTTTCCCATTCACCATTCAACATGGATTGCAAACATTGTGCCTGTTAGGAAGAAGAATGGTGAGATCCGCATCTGTGTTGATTTCAGGAACCTGAATCAGGCTTCTCTGAAAGATAACTACCCTCTACCTATGATGGATCAAATATTGCAAGCAGTAACAGGATCTGAAATGTTATCTATGCTTAATGGATTCTCGGGATACAATCAGGTAGAGGTTGATACTGCAGATCAACACAAGACAGCCTTCACCACTCCTTGGGGTACCTTCGCCTACAAGAGAATGCCTTTTGGGCTGATTAATGCTGGTGCCACTTTCCAGAGAGCTATGGATTTGGCTTTTGGAAGCTTGAAAGGGAAATGTATCATCATATACCTTGATGACCTGACAGTGTTTTCAAAGACAAGAGTAGATCACTTCGACCACCTGGAAACAGTTCTGCAAAGATGCCGAGAGCATGGGATTTCTTTAAATCCTAAAAAATCTGTCTTCTGTGTTACGGAAGGAAAACTATTAGGGCACATTGTCTCCAAGGACGGTATCAAGATTGATCCTGAACGAGTTCAAGCCATCCAGCAAATTCCTCTCCCAACCAGTAAAAAAGGCGTGCATTCCTTTTTCAGTAAGATCAATTTCTTAAGAAGATTCATCCCTGATTTTGCTGAATTAACTTTGAACATCTCTCAAATGATGAAAGGGAAGCAAGCGTTTGGTTGGTCTTCTGAAGGAAAGGAATCCTTTGAGGGTATCAAGAAAGCCATTGCTAAAACTCCAGTTTTGGCCTGTCCTGACTTCAGCAAAGATTTCATCATCTATTGCTATGCTACAGATAATACCCTGGCTGCTGTCTTAACCCAAGAAGACTCTGATGGACATGAGCTACCAATTGCCTTCATGAGCTATATCCTGAAGGATCATGAGCTAAAGTACACCATGATGGAGAAGCATGCTTTTGCAGTAGTCAAAGCTGTCAAGCAGTTCCATTTCTATATCCTCAACTCTCACTCTATGGTGCTGGTTCCAGATACGACTGTTAAGTCAATTCTTACACAGCAAGAATTTGGGTCCAAGAGAGGAAACTGGGTGGCTAAGGTCCAGGAGTATGACATTGATATCAAACCGACCAAGCTGGTTCGTGGCAAAGGTCTTTGTGAACTCATTGCTGAAGGAGCCAAACATGAGTTGCTGGAAGAGAAAGCTGACATTCCTACTGTTCTGTTCCTGAGTTCAGTTGATGAATGGTATTCTGACATTGCCCATTTTCTCACCTATGGGGAATACCCCATCTCATTTAACTGCCAAGGAAAAGAGGACTGTTAAATTGAGATCAGCACAATATGTACTGTGGGAAAATGCCTTGTTCAAGCGTGGTTTGGATGGGAGATTTCTGAAGTGTGTGGACAAGGAGCAGCAGAGAAAGTTACTCTCAGCTTTCCATGATCAGGCATGTGGAGGGCACTATTCATCAACAGTCACAGCTCACAAGATACTCCGGGGAGGATATTACTGGCATTGTTTGTTCAGAGATGCATCCAAGTGGGTGGATAAATGTGAAGCTTGTCAGACCTTTGTGGGAAGACCTAAATTGGCATCTTTACCTCTCAAGCCAGTTGTGATTGAGGAACCATTTCAGCAGTGGGGTCTAGACTTCATTGGTGCACTGAACCCTGCTTCTAGTGCTGGTCACACGCATGTGCTAACTGCCACTGACTACTTCACCAAATGGGTGGAAGCTATTCCGGTCAAGAGCACTACTTCTGAAGTTGTATGCAACTTCATCAAAGAGAACATCTTGGTAAGGTATGGTGTACCTAACAAGATTGTAACAGACAATGCTTCGAAATTTTCCTCAACTGAGATAATGGATTTCTGCTACGGGTATGGCATCTCTCTGGCTCATTCTTCAGATTATTACCCACAGGGAAATGGGCAAGCAGAATCCACCAACAAAAATCTGGTGACTATCATAAGGAAGTTGGTCAATGAGTCTCAGCGAAACTGGCATAAGAAGCTTTATGATGCTCTTTGGGCAGACAGGATCACACCTAAAAGAGCCATTGGAATGTCTCCTTTTCAAGTGGTGTATGGAGTGGAAGCTCAATTGCCAGTGACAGTGGAACTGCCAGCCTTGCACCTGATGAAGGCCATTAAGGATACTAGTTTCAGTGATGCTCTGGATAAAAGAATCATGTACCTGCACAAACTGAACGAGGATAGATTGGAGGTTGATGACAGAATATCTTCTCACCAGTAGAAGGTGAAGGTTTTGTTCGATAAGAAAGCTAGGTTCAGAGAGTTCCAAGTTGGAGATACTGTGCTGTTACGGGACAAAAGACATGAACCTCGTGGCAGCCATGGAAAATTTGATTCACTATGGCTCGGACCATTCAAGATAAGACACTTTGCTGGTAAGAACTCTTTCTATCTTGATTACATGGATGGTTCCCCCCTCCCACTTCCTTATAGTGGGCAGTATTTGAAGTTGTTCAAGTCCTAGGTGACTAGGGAGTCCCTTTGTATATTCTGTACAGTTTTTTTGTTTTTCTACTTTTGGTGTGTTTCCCTTCTGTTGTGTGTGTTGCCCTCTGTATTGGTTTGTTTTTTTTTGACTCCTTTGCCCAATGGATAAGGCACTGGTCTGCTTCACCAAGTTTGTCTAAGTTCTTTCCTTGTCTCATTCCATGAATTTATACCAAGTCATCCCCAGAAGGAGCCAGCTGTTGTCTACTCAAAATTTCCCGCTCTGATAAGAGTAAAATTTTCAAAATTTTGAGTTGAAGGGTTTTTTTTCTGAAGTGCCTAAGTCGTGAAGTTAAAAAAAACTTGTGTTTTGGGTCTTTTTGTGTGATTTTCGGGCCTGTCGGAACTTTTTGTCCCATCTGTCCCAAGTATAAAAGTACATTCTGTTCCCCGATCGGCCGAAGTCCCCGAAGCTGTCTCATTTTCGGGCCCGTCGGAAGGTTTTGTCCCAAGTGTCCCTAAACGTTTTGTGCGAACTGTTCCAATTTCAGCCGAATCATCCTTCCCGCGTACTTCGCACTTTCCTATCCTAAATGACCCAAAGTTAAAAGTGCGAGCTTTCCCATTTTCAGCTGAAACTCCCGAGTCGCGTACTTCAGAGCTCTTTGTCCCAAATCGAAAAATGCAAACTGTTCCAATTTCGGCCGATTTGCCCGAACCGCGTCCTTCGCGCGTTTTCGCCCCAAATGTCCCATTCTCAAAAATGCGCCCTGTTTCATTTTCGGCCGAGCCGGTCAAGTCGCGTACTCCGGAACTTTTTGTCCTGAATGTCCCAAGTCCAAACGGGCCCTCTGTTCCAATTTCGGCCGAAACACCCGAATCGCGTACTTCGCACATTTTCGTCCCATTTGTCCCAAATGCATTTGTGCGTCCTCTCCCTGTTTCGCCCGAACCGGCCGAGCCGCGTGTTTCACGCATTCGCGTCTCACATGTCCCAAGCGTACCTAGTGTCATTCACACTTAGTTTTTCCCACTCACTCCGAGTATGGTGCTTTTTCAAATTGGTGGTTGTGTATTCAATGCGCATTAAATTCATTCCACTCCTCAAACGGCTATATAACCAAGCATACCACCTTCGCATTTTTCGCATTGCTTCCTTGCTATCGTTTGCTCAAACCCTTGCAATCTAGTTCCCTGCGCAAATATCCCTTCCCTTTGCAAATTCCTTCCAGAGTCTAAGTCGCAGCTCCGAATCTATCAATATGAAGATCAAGTTTCAGGGACAGGAGCAAATTTCTCCACTTGAGTCTGCCGTTAGCAATATCGGAGACAGTGAAGCTCGTCATCTCGACTTCGGCGATTTTTGGTCAAGAATGACAGATGCAAACCCTACGCCAATGGCACAGATGATTAATGATAGCGGTTTAGCTTTCGCCGGAGGATTCCCTATCTCAGTGCAGTGTGCTGATACTGTACTTTCATGTGGAGCTCACTTCGACCCCGCTACGAGTGAATTGACAAATGTACATGGGGAGCTCATTGCCAAGCTGGACGCTGCCGCCATTGGAGCTGCTCTGAGGATTCCGGAGATGGACAATGCTATAGTCGTCTCTCGGGATCAAGCACAGGCCATGTTCGACCAAGACAGTGATAAATATAAAGCTCGAGTGGCGAAGTCTTGGTTGAAGAACCCTAAGAAAGGTCCTTCTCGTCTGACCAAAACCCTCTTCCGGGCAGATTTCAATGAGGAACTGTCAGACTTCATAATCCTGCTGGCTCGGGTTATGGGTTTGCCCTCCACCAATGAATTTCATTTCTGGATGTGCCCGGCTCATCAGCATGGTGTGCGAGGGAACACAAAATATCAACTGGGCAGAGATCATCAGTATGAATTTGGCCGAGCAGCTATCTAACGTTCAGCAGTCAAAGAAGTTCTTCATGACTTCGTATCTTATGTATACTCTGGCAGCGTCACGGCAATGGTTTGGCTTCTCCTACATTGATGCACACAAAGATGATCCAGTGTATGCCTATTGCCCGCAGTTCACCCTAGAGACCAGCAATCAGAATTTCAGAAGGGTCAATGATGCTTTCACCATGTACGTGGTCAGATTGCTCGAAGGTGACACTGCTAGAAGGTTTTCAGATGAAGCCATGAACCTGATATCGCAATATGGAGCCTATTTCATTCAATTCAGGAAATTTTCCTATATCAGGCTTGCTGGCTATGAGAGCACTCCTCTGCGGCTTCCCATGTTCTGTAATGACAAAATGGCCTTGATTGAAATATGCAGGCAGCTAGACAAGTTGCACAGAACTTGCAGAGACAAGAAGATTTCTGGCTTGCACTTTCCCATCTCTCTGGGAAACTACACATGCAAAACAGCTCTGGATGCTCAGAACATAGAAAGAGCCCTGGTCCCTATCACTGTTCATTTCTTCAAGCCAAGAACCTGCTTTGACTTGAAGAAGTTCATTGAACAGAACATCAAGATAGTCTATCATCATAGGGCAGATACAGAAGACTACTGGGCTGACTGTGCAGATGATTTTGAAGCCAGAAGAAGGCATTGTGGCAGGTTCTCCCTGCAATTGATCCAAGAACTCAGTCTGTACCAAGTTCCTGAAGGTCTCCAGGATGACAATTCTGAGCTATACTCGTATGAGTATGAAAATGTGATTAAGCACACCCCTCTGGAGGACCTGGATTGGAACAAGAAAGAGAGAGATGATCTGGCTGAGATTCTTGCTCCAGTCTTAATCAGGACTAGGGTCTGGTTCAGTAAGAAGATCCGAGAATTCAAGAGGCACTCAGGAGAATCCAGCTCCAGGGATGACTCAACACCCATAAGAGAGGCATTAGTTCCAGAGTCTGGAACACCAGTGAAAACCCCTTCTACCTCAACAGCTCAGGGACCTGTGGAATCTACTCCTTCTCCATCTACCCAGGTATACAAAAAGAAACTCAAAGAGGTAAAGAAGGAGCCTGCAGAGAATGATCCTCCAAGAAAACAGGTAGAGTTGCCTATAGGGCCAGAGAACATCATTGTTCTCAGTGAAAGTGAAGAAAGTGAGATGCCAACTCCTGCAAGTGTTCCTGAAGATCCAGCAGATAAAGACAAGGAAGGTCCAGAGCACTGAACTTCCAGGTACTACTGATTCTTCTACCGCCATTACCTCCAGTGTTCTACCCACATCTCAGCTTGAGTCAACAGCTGCACAGACCTTGAGTGTCATGAGCTCCCTGTCTCTTGGTCCCCTTGCTCCTCCTGCAGATTCTTCTTCCTCTTTTGCTTGGGTGCAACCTCTGGTTGACAAAAGGAAGAGGAAATCCTCCTCTCAAAGCTTGGGACCAAATTTTGATGCTGTAGCAGCCTTGTTGGGCACCACTCCTTCTCGTGCCAAGAAAGCCAGAACTACTTCCAGGATTGTGTCAGATGCTCAAGGTCAGCAATTCCTGGAGATTGCTAAGCCCACAGTAGACAAATCAGAATCAGACTTGCTGACATCTGACTTAGAGCTTTCAAGGATCCCTATGGGAGAGTCTACTCCTGAAGGTGAGATTCATAACCTCCAGGAAACAGTCACAAGGGTCATTGGAAGGGTAGAGAAAGGGCAGCAGACTATTGAGTAGCTAGAAGAACAAGCCCAAGTTCTCACGAGTTTTATCAAGTCACTTTTGTCTAAGGACAAAGTTTTGGACCCTACCCCCTTGACTGCTCTACCGCCTCCTGTAATTCTAAGCCAAGATGAAGTGCAAAGTATTAAAGATATGCACAAGTTTTTGTCTATGGCAGAGCTATTGAAGCCATGGTGGATGACATGCTTGTTGCCGGGCTAAACTTCATCGATGAAGCTTTTAAACTACATGGAAAGGTAGATAATCTGCAACAGAAGCTATCCTCTACCATCGGGGTTATGGATAAAGAGCTTAAACTCTAGAGTAGTTGCATTGTAGACCTTCGTCTCATGGGCCAGACAGATGAGAACATCTTACTGGCAAACAAGATTTTCGATGATGCTAAGGACAATCTGTCAAAATCTTGGGTCTACAGCGTGGAGTGGAAAATCAAAGTCCTGGAGGAAGCTGTGGGAGAAATGAAGAATAGCTGGCAGAAAGGAGAAGCTTTCAAGACACTGGCAGCTGCTGCGTTCAAAGATATGCATTGTCATCTTCAGGATGAAAACTCTGGCGTTCCCTTGTCCTTGCAAGAAATCAAAGCTCAGTTCAGAGCTTTTGTCAAAGATAATCTTTTCAAGGAAGACTCCATCTCTAAGGACAAGATAAAGGAAATTTGTTCTCTTCAGTCTGCCATTGAAGAAGCAAACAAAGATTATCATACTCACGTCGAGTTTGATAAAGAGATGGAGAAATGTCTGGGATTTTGGACTCAGTCTGCAACCAACACGTCAGTCCCTCGTGGCAGAGATATAGCTGAGTCATTGAAGAAATTCAGGCAGCGGATTCTGAAGACAGTGGGTCCCTCCCAGTAGCCGGCCACCTGTCTCCTTCTCCTTTCTTTCCTCTTCTTTCCTTTCTTTTCGTATTCTTTGTAATTAGTTAAGGTATTGCAATTGGCGGTACTTAACTATTCTTTAGTTAAAAGAAACGGTTACGAAGAGTAACTGACTTGTAATCTATATAATGGCCTTTCCACGCCATTTTAGGGAAGGAGGAAGAACTTGGAATATTTGCTGAAAGTGTAAATAGATCTTAAAGAAATCAATACAAAAGGGCTTTTCGTTTCTTTGTCTATCTGATTCTTGTTATCTCTGTGTTTTCCTTTAATATCTCGTGAAGATCATTTTGCTCCTAACTCGTTTAGTCTCTCTGATTGCATACTGTTTAATTTTTGCAAATACAGTGATCTTGTACAACCAAGAAGGAACTTTGTGTCCTTGATTAACAAATTTGAAGAAGGTTATTTACGGAACTTTGTGTCTTTAAATTTAATCTCATTCATTTAATCGCAAATGATCTTGTCTTAAATTCCTTTGAAGCTTCGCATACACGAAGAATTATTCTGCTATCTATAATTCTGAATGTTGTTATTCTGCTCATCTTCTTATTCCTTTTCCTCAGTCCTTCTGTAACTGATGATCCTTGTGAAAAAACACTTTCGTAATATCCAAGTTTGACCATAAAATAATGTTCTGTACATTTGTAAATAAGTTCGTTTCAGAATAAGGGAACCTCTCCTATTAAAGAGGAGGGACTTCTTGTCCCCTGACTGTTGCTCTTCTAAAAAGTCCTATCTGACGACCAACAAGGTGTATAACCTATGTTGATGACCTAATGACCATTAAGGATAGCCTATTTCCATAACCAATAGTCGATCCTGACGATACATGTTGATGTTAGGTAGAGGGAAGTTTCTAATCGTTCCTGAGACCTATGCTTTGTTGATGTCTTCCTGAATTCAATTTCATATGCCTTTGATACCGGAACCAGTTCAACCTTGTTTGGATAAACCTATCGACCTTAGATGATGTAGAGATATCCTGCTCTTCAACCTAGTAGTGTGATACAACTTGATCAAATGTGTGTGCACTAAAAACTTTTCCAATTCTTCTTTGACCCTGAAGCAGTACCTAGATCTACCCGAGTGCATCTTTCTTAACCCTTTTTCCCCCGTTGATGGGTCTTGGTGTCTGGGTGCAACACATTTAAATGTTGTGGAAACCACTCACCGATTCTAGCCTTCTACCTCGTTAATTCCTAGTTTGCAGGGGGATCATGTGTCACCCACACATGGGCCAAATACATCTGTATATTCTCATAAAAATCGCTTACTAATACAAGATATTTTTTTTCAAAATGCCGCAGAGTGAAGATCACCAACTTTAGGTCATTCTCCCCTTATGGTCTTATAAACCAATATTAAGCACCCTTGATTATTTCATTCACCTGAGCATATTAGCGCATCTTCCACCCCACTAATATTAATTCAAGGGGAAGAGTAATATCATTATCCTCGCAATAGGTGGTATTAGAGAGATCATCATCTGTGAATGGGTACAATAACTTTTTCCATGGTTTCATTCATTTTTTTTTTCCACCTAGACGCCTCACCAAGCCAGGTTTTCACCCTATAGGACTTATGCTTAGTAAGTTGTCATAACTAACTAAGGACTTTTTGGAACCCTAAAACTCAATTGCCACATTCCCTCTTACCACATTCCCACATTTTTATTCAAGAAACTCCCAATCTAATCCATAGGTCTACTTGCATGAGATCCCAAGGAACTCATGAGTAGATATCCCTAGTTTAGTAAACCTAGGAAATCCTACTTTGACCGACGCTGGTTAAGCTACAACCGCCATCGGTTACCCTTTTAACCCCAAAACAACCTTATTCTCAAGGTCGGAAGAAGGTTGGAAAAGTTGGAGAACATTAGCACATTCTAGAGAGATAATGCATCTTGTTACATGCAAGTTCCAGCGAGATCCCACATGCAAGGAATGAGTTCAAGGACCTTTTCCTACACAGGGTAGCTTGACAATTGGCTTTGGGATCGAATCTAGAATAGAGGAATGAATATAGCCAAATTTAGAAATAGGTTGGTAGAGGCAAGATCCTCGTATAGGCTACACTGGTAATCCGCATCATTGTTTGAATGTGTTTCACTCAGAAAATGCTTCGTTCCTTATAGAAACAGATACGGTTAGGGTTAGGAGGAATACCTGTAGGATTTCGAGATGATGTGCGCGTACCGTAGAGAAAGATCAGGTTGACTGCGGAGAACTCCTTTTTATCTGGGAAGGACTACCTGCAAATAAGAACACAAGACCACAAGATTTGATTAAACAATAAATGAGGAAACTGCCTTGGGCCCAGGAAATGTAAAACTTCCTTTCGAAGGTGGTCAGTTTCCCTGCTAACGTGAGTTAACACAAAATACTGTAAAATATCAATTAAATCACTTCGTTGAAACAGGTAGGGGAAAGGCTGGTTTTTGGTTGTGAATCACAGTAACCGACACCGGTTACTGATAACCGATACCGGTCAGGGTTTAGGAGTCAGGTTAACCGACACCGGTTACTGATAAACGATACCGGTTACTGATAACCGATACCGGTTATGGTTTAGGATCTGTAGGTTGGTTGTTTTGTAGGGTGTTTGTGTTGTTTGGTAACCGTATTATTTGTAAGGCTGTATATGAGTGATATTAAGAAATAAGGTGATGAGAGGTAGATGGATGGCAGTTAGATGTAATATGCACGCTGGGTAGTGGATTCAGGGATGGATTTATGAGGACTGTGGTTCCAAAGGCAAGAGAAATGTTATAACAGAGGACATGCAAGATGTGACTTACTGGTTTTTGACGAAGATGCAAGTTGATCTCCTTGGCTGCCAACTCTTCTGGTTTCTTCACTCGTCTCTGCTTGGTCAAGTGAAGTTCTGGACTCTGCTAATCGCTTTGGACTCTCCTTTGATTCAAAAATCCTTCGACCGATCTCCAAAATGAAATTCCGATCTGTTGTTTTGGTTTGGGGAGCCCATTTACAGGGAACCGATGGCGGTTGCGTAACCGACGGCGGTCAAGTAGGAACCGGCATCGGTAAGGAAAAAGTAGGCTATTTTTACTAAAATAGCCCACCTTCCCTGCTTTTCTCCCGAGAGATCAGTTGCAGACTTGGTCAAGTGGCTAGAAGGTCGGCTTTTGGTGCGAGTAAGGAGGCATTAGTTATGGATGTGAGTCTAGACCAAGTCATGGGTCTTAATTAGGGTAGTTTAGGGTTAGGGCTAGGTCATGATGAGGTGGAAAAGTGAGGTGGCGGGTAAGGTGATGTGGATTTATCAATTACAAGGTAATTAATAAATAATTGTGCAAGGTTTAGGTGATGGGGTTAGGTTGTGAAATGAGATGTGGGTCACAAGGGGTCGTAAGACACAAATTTGGTGTCTACATTAGCCCCTTATTGTCGTGTAGCTTGTTCTGTAAAGCTGCGCGGACAATAATATGAAGTGGTTTCTCATGTTAAGGATATAGGTAATCCCCCTCAAATCTATCACAGATTGAGTGAACGGGAAATCAGGGATAGGGTTGATAAAGGGTATATGTGGTAGAGAGGATGGTAAGGTGGTGGGGTAGGTCCAAGGAAGCAGACGCATGTTGAAATGTAATAGTATGACTAGGGTACATGATTTGACTAGCAAACCAGCAATGTATAGGCAAAGGTCGATAGTTTATCCAAACAAGGGTGATATAATCCTGGTATCCAAGGCATAGGAAGTAGCTCCAGGGTATATAACAGGTAAGGTACCGGAACGTTTAGGCATGTTCGGTAGTACCAAAAGGTTGGTTTGGTTGAGATAAACGTCACGGTCTAGGTCTGGGCAAAGCTGGTCGACAGATCAAGTCAAGGACCCTAATCATGCTAAAACACAAACAGGTGAGCTCGATTGAACACAAGGTACATGATGGATGTATAAAATAAAACGTTGATTGTGGGTATGGTATGGAAGTGATATGGCCTTGGGTCAGGCCAAGTGGTTGGGCGGTGGCCCTGGGTCAGGTTAGGTGGGTAGGTTGAGGCCTTGGGTCGAGCCAATTGGCAGGTTGAGGCCTTAGGTCAGGCTGAATGGTAGGTTGAGGCCTTGGGTCGGGCCAATTGGTAGGTTGAGGCCTTAGGTCGGGCCGACTGGTAGGTTGAGGCCTTGGGTCGGGCCAATTGGTAGGTTGAGGCCTTGGGTCGGGCCAATTGGTAGGTTGAGGCCTTGGGTCAGGCCAATTGGTAGATTGAGGCCTTGGGTCGGGCCAATTGGTAGGTTGAGGCCTTAGGTCGGGCAAAATGGTTAGGGCGAGGCCTTGGGTCGGGCCAGATGGGTAGGGTGTGGCCTTGGGTCGGACCGGATGGGTAGGGTTGCGACCTTGGGTCGGGCCAGATGGTTGGTTGCGGCCTTGGGTCGGGCCTGAGTGGTTGGTTGCGGCCTTGGGTTGGGCCAAATGGTTGGTTGCGGCCTTGAGTCGGGCCAATTGATTGGTTATGGCCTTGGGTCGGGCCGATTGGTTAAGGAAAAAGGTGAGTGTTATCAATATAAATACGTGAAAATATTTATATTTTTAAGGAAAACACAACACATGATAGGTTATGGTAGGGGATGGTCGAGCTAACCTTGGGAGACCCCATGTCTCCTAAGTGCTGCCTACATAGCCCATTGCACAAAGCAAGGAAGGGCCTCAGACCGATGTAGTTCTCCCTTAGGATCAGGGAGGGGTGAATTTAGGCAATTTGGTATGGTTTAGGCAATTGGTCGTTTGGTAAAAATTTGATGTTGGTAGGGTAATGTTGTTGGTGCTGGTAGGATAATGTTGTTGGTGTAGGTATAGGTAAAGCAAAGGTTAGCATACCCAAGTAGGAGGGAATAGTGTCCTGATTAAGATCAACACACAATCCTAGATGCGAGGCAAAGCGGAAAGAGTGTTCCATAGGTGAAAAGAGCTAAACAAACCATACAACGTAGAACGAGCCTGAAGCCCTAAGTGCCGTGCATAGACGAGAAGTCCATAGTTGAAAAGAATTGTATGATCACAATATATCAGGTGTACGTTACGTCCCTTGAGTTGAAACAAATGGTGAGGTGATGTGGATGATATAGCTGAGGTACAAAGAACTTGTTACAACGAAAGAGAACCTACCCTAAATAGACAAGTCCATGACCCAAAAAGTTCTTTTGAATGAGGCTTTTATTTTATTGAATGTAGACTGATCGATGCGGGAAGTCTACAAGGGATATTGATTGTATTATTCTTGAGGTCTTCGCGAAGATGATCAATGCGAGAAGCTTCTGATAAGGGCTGACTATGTATAGCTGTCCTTCGAGGGAGAAGTCTATTTATAGTAGCAAATATGATTTTAGTGCATAGCTGTCCTTCGGGGGAGCAGTCTATATATAAGAGCAGCAATAGTTTGGCATATAGCTGTCCTTCGAGGGAGCAGTCTATATTTAATTTAGATGACTAGATGTTCTTTGGGCGTGAAGCATCTAGTTTGGTAGGAAGTTTGACTCAAGAAAATACCATAAGAATACGGCTTATTTTAATACTTTGAAGTCATGGACTAGACTAAAGAGGGGAAGGCATCATCAAGGGGAGGTGCGAAGTGATTTTGATTTTATTTCGAGATGTAAGAGACAAGTGTATGTGGTGGTATGTGAGCTCAAGGGACGAGCA
This sequence comes from Taxus chinensis, assembly GCA_019776745.2. Classification (NCBI taxonomy): domain Eukaryota; kingdom Viridiplantae; phylum Streptophyta; class Pinopsida; order Cupressales; family Taxaceae; genus Taxus; species Taxus chinensis. Next base: position 41,840,930 of record CM034154.1, read on the forward strand.
GTAGGCGGATAAGAAGTGATATAACACTAATTTCAACAGTAGAATGGTCGAAGATGCAAGGCATTAAGGGGTTCAGGCTCAGGTTTACCATTAAGCGAAGCTAAACGATAAGTGCCTGATCCATAGGTGTGAGTGATTATATAAGGCCCAATCCAATTGGGAGCAAATTTTCCACGTTTGCTCTTTTCTAGTTTGGTTACATGTTGATTCTCTTTGAGGACGAGATCACCAACCTTAAAGGTACGCTCATGAAGTCGCTTATCATAAGCACGCTTGATGCGTTTTTGATAGATTTGAAGATGATCAAGAGCTGTAAGACGACGTTCGTCAAGAAGCTCCAATTGGGCTAACCACTCTTGGCGGAAATCATCGTTGGTGAGAAAATTTAGGAGGGATAGATTCAGGATCCATCGACTCCGTGGGTGACGAAGGCAAAATGGGTGATGATGGTTCGGTAGGGGTGACGCCTTCGTCTTCCAGGATACAGCTGACAGGAGGTGTCTCCTGTGTAGGTGTTTCGGAAAAACCAAGACCACTGCGATCATTATGTTTACGTGTGGTGATGGGGATGAGAGTATGTCGGCCTTGTTCGTAAAGGCCAAAACCAAAGCCTTTGCACGCACAGTGAGTCAAGAAGGTGAGGGCGAAGCGACGATTTGTCAGGTATTGAAAATCGGATTGGAAGGGAACCACACCAAGAGGAGGTTCAGGGGTAATGGAGGATGCGTCAACACCCCTATACGTTAGGTTAGTGCGACAATGGGGTGGTCCGTAAGAGATTACCTCCCCCACGCGACGGTCGTAGGTGGGATGTGCATGTAATTGTCCGTACTCCTGCGGGGTAGGGAAAGAACTAACGTTATATAGGCGGTACTCCCCCAGCGTGAGGCGATGAAAAACATCTACTAAAGGGTCGGAGGTTGGGATGTTAGCTGCGGGAAGAGAAGTGGTTTGTGCGACGGTGGTTTCATCAGTTGAAGGCGTAGGTGCAGTTGAGGTGGATGGTTGAGGTACATTCGAAGAGGATGGTTGGGTTGAATGTATGGGTGTCTTAATTGGTATAAGCACATCGTTTGGGTGGTATAACATATTGCAAGTTTTGAAGGGGGGAGGATCAGCTTTTATAGTGTAGGACTTCCCCTCGTACTCAAATTTTATGCATCGATGTAATGTTGAGGGAACGCATCCCATGGCTCGGATCCAAGGACGACCCAGCAATATATTATATTGGAACTCTCCCTCAAGGACATAGAAGTGTTCGGGTAAAGTACGTGGGCCTACGCGAATGTTGAGGATCACGGTGCCTAAGGTAGAAGTAATAGCGTCATTGAATGACCGCAACATGATGGGGTTGGCACACATGCAACTAGAAGGGATGTTCATTTGTTGGAAGGATTTTGAAGAGATGATGTTTAGGCTAGCGCCCCCGTCAATCATAACCCGACGTACTCGAATGTCTCGGACGTAAGCGGAAATGAAAAGGGCAGGGTCAGGGTCTTCTGCACCAAAGTCGATAATTTCATCTTCCGAGAAACTAACTGCAGCGGCTTGTTGTTTTGAGACAGAAGTGGTGGGGGAGATGGATTGTTTGGTGAGAGAGGCAACGTGATTGGGTGTTAGAATGGAGGCAACGGGCAGGGTTTCGTTGGGTAAAACCTCTATCCCTTGAAGGATCTCAATGAGAGCTTGTCGATGAGATTCAGAAGTCTGAATGAGATCATATAGTGTCATTTTTACGGGTGATTGATGAAGCTGTTTGATCATGGTTCGGTGGGCAACTCCATTAGAGACGGGATAGGCGGGTCCGCGAATAACCACTTTAGGTGGTGGTGTAATCGGGATGGTTGAAGGAGAAAGAGATGCCGCAGGTGTGTTTTCTTTCGCTTTTCCATTATTTTTCTGTCCTCGAGTAGCGACACTAATCATATTAATCTCGTAGACCTGAGATGAAGAAGATGGTTGGGATAATTCATGGTCTTCAAGAGGTGGGGTTGTAATAATGATCGATCTTGGTGAGGCGGGGAAAGATGGTATAGTAGAGGGAATTGACGCTAAGGATCTCTCCCTTCGAAGTTTGTCTTTCCTTAATCTTTCTATCCGGAGAGGTGACTGGGCGAAGGATGGTTTTTTAGAGCTTTACATCCTTCCACCTCATGTCCCAGGTGTGCGGTGATAGGCACAGATTTTAGACTCTCATAATCCATAGGGTCGGGGCTTAGACGGGTCATAAGGTCTAAGTGGAGGTAGGGAGATGTCGTATTCCTCACAACAATAGCAAGGATTTTGGCGTAAGATACGTTGAGTGGGTCAAATCGGAAGAGGATAGGTAATTGATTGTGTGGTTGTGGTAATGTTTGGGCGTGTTTAGTTCGTATGGGTGGTGGTTTGCCGAGGGTGCGAAACATGTTTTTCCTAAACTGGTTTCTTGAACGACTTCAGCTGTTAGTGAAGGCTCAGCTTGGGGGAGTTTTGAGGTCTTGGTGGGGCTCCGGTTTGATCGAGGCCGGGATTCGCAGATGGGGTCCTTGTCGGGCGTGTAATACGTCTTCTGTAGTGGGTAAGGGTGTAGGGGCGCGGGGTGAGGGAATTTGTGGGTTTCGCACTGGGTGTTTGCCATACCTTTTGTATATCTTCTGTCTGTGGACTTTCTCTTTTTTGCGATCGTTGTTGAGCTCGCCTGCGTTGTAGTCGCCTGTCCGCGTAGTGGCTTATTTTTTGTTGTGGCCTTGGTTGCACCAATGTTGGTTCTTCTTAGCCTGCCTTTTATCCTCTCGCGGAATCTTCTTGTGGGTTCGGGAGAGGCGGGAGATAATGTCCTTGTGTTCTGTGCTTTTCTCCGTTTGTTTCCCCTTGGCTGGTTGTTCAGATATGATAATTTGGCTTTTCCGTCTCTGGCTCCCTTTCTTGGCGGGCTTCGTTACGTGTGTTTCTGAGTCGAGGTTGCGCGTCCCGATTGGGTGTCTGCGTGGGGTTTTCCGACTTGTCGTCTCTTTGGTTACGTGGGTTTCTTTGTTTCTATATGTGGAGGTGTTGTATCGGTGGCTTTGTTCCTTGATTGGCGCTCTCGGTTTTTGCTATCCCATTGTGGAGTTGTTTGTCCATTTGGTGGGTTGTGTTGTGCGTGCTGTGCGGCTCGCTTTGTGGTACTCTACCCATATGGTGCGCTGACTTTCGTGGGTATGGCCCTTCCTTACGGGATTTTTCTGCGTCTCCCCTTTTCCAGCGAGGGATTGTCCACTTTTTCCATCCCTGAGCTCGTGGTTTTGGGGGGGCGTCTTTGGGTTTGCGTTACTGGTGTCGTTTGCTTGTTCGGCTCGCCACCGTTAGCGTGTGAGTTCCGAGGGTATTGGGTCCTTCTTGTGTTTTTGCCTTTTTGTTTTGCGGCTGGCGTCTTTGTTTGAGTTTTGTTTTGTTTATCTTGATTTCTGGGGGACCGGCTGTTTATGTCTCGGTTGCCTCTGCGCTTCATATTCCATTTTGGCTTACTTGTTGGTCAACGGTCTTCCTCTTCTCTAGGGCTGGCACCTCTCGTGGACTCCGCCAAGGGGGCTGTCTGTTCCTTTTCGCGCTCTGACACACCGCTGGAGGTTGAGGGCGTCGGACGATTTTTTGTTTTAGGCTAGCGCCCCGTCAATCATAACCCGACGAACGACTTGTCTCGGACCGTAAGAGAATGAAAAAGGGCAGGGTTCAGGGTCTTCTGCACCAAAGTCGATTAATTTCATCTCCGAGAAATAACCAGCGGCTGTTGTTTGAGAAGAAGTGGTGGGGGAGATTGGATTGTTGGTGAAGAGAGGCAACGTGATTGGGTGTTTGAATGGAGGCAACGGCCAGGGTTTCGGGGGGTAAAACCTCTATCCTTGAAGGATCTCAATGAGAGCTTGTCGATGAGATTCAGAAGTCTGATGAATGAGTCATTAGAGGGTCATTTTACGGGTGGATTGATGAAGCTGTTTGATCATGGTTCGGTGGGCAACTCCATTAGAGACGGGATAGGAGGGTCCGCGAATAACCACTTTAGGTGGTGGTTGTAATCGGGATGGTTGAAGGAGAAAGAGATGCCGCAGGTGTGTTTTCTTTCGCTTTTCCATTATTTTTCTGTCCTCGAGTAGCGACACTAATCATATTAATCTCGTTAGACCTGAGATGAAGAAGATGGTTGGGATAATTCATGGTCTTCAAGAGGTGGGGTTGTAATAATGATCGATCTTGGATGAGGCGGGGGACAGATGGTATAGTAGAGGGAATTGACGCTAGAAGGTCTCTCCCTTCGTAAGTTGTCTTTCTTAATCTTTCTATCCGGAAGAGGTGACTGGCGAAGGATGGTTTTTAGAGCTTTACATCCTTCCACATCATGTCCAGGTGTGCGGTGATAGGCACAGATTTTAGACTCATCATAATCCATAGGTCGGGGCTTAGACGGGTCATAAGGTCTAAGTGGAGGTAGGGAGATGGTCGTATTCTCCACCAACATAGCAAGGATTTTGGCGTAAGATCCTTTGAGTGGGTCAAAATCGGAAGAGGATGAGGGTATTGATTGTGTGGGTTGTGGTAATGTTTGGCGTGTTTAGTTCGTATGGGTGGTGGTTAGCGAGGGGTTGCTGAAACATGTTTTTCACTAAACGTGGTTTCTTGGGACACAGAAGTTACGTTCAGCTGGTTAGATGATGAGGCTACAGATGGCGTGGTAGCGGGAAACAACCACGGAGAAAGGGGAGTGACAGAAAATAAATCCTTTGATGATGGGATTGGTTTAGGGTTGATAGGTGGACCGGATACGCGGGGTAACGATGTTGTGATACCCTTTGATCTCTGTATAGGTGTAGAAGGCGTAGGTCATTTTGCAGAAATCAAAGGAGGTATGATATATTGGTGTAATGTGGAGGGATGAGGTCCCAATATGGAAGGTGGGTGTGACGATGAGGGTTTTAATTGTGATAGAGGCCCGGATTACGTTCGTCTCCTAGGTGGCGGAACGGATTTATTTTTGGATAGATCGAGTCGCTTAGGCGGGTGTGTTAGACTGGGCATTGGTGAGGTCCCAAGCGTAGGGGAAGATCTGGTTAAGTTGATAGAAGTGGATGGGGCATTTGGTAGAGGTGAGGGGGGTGAAGGCGAGAACAGGGGCATTTTAAGCTTCTGTAAGCACTTCGGGTAGATGATGGAGACATCAGGATCAGTCATTTGCATTTGAGTAGAAAAAGGGGTACTCAAACGTTCCCATAGGGCCTGTCTATCTTCTGTGGAATGACAGTCTCCAGGTGTGATTTGTAATTTTGGTACGGAAGAAAGGTGGGTTGTAATTCCAGTCCATTGTGGGTGTGACACAGGAGGTAGATGAGGCACTGTATCAATAGATGTTAGAAGGTCAACCGGTCGTTGAAAAGATTTAGGCGATGATGGACTAATAGGTAGGAGGGCGTGTTCGAGGGGATCTGTCATGTTAAAAGAATGTGGTGATGTTAGTGTAAGAGATTTCTCGTCTAAGGATGTCAAAAGGAGTGGTGAGCCTTCCTCTTGTGTAGCAAGAGTGGTAGAAGGGGACGTTTGGGAAATAGATAAATTAGATAGCATCCGCTCACAGTCTTGTAGGGATGTGGTGTAAGAAGACTCGTTGATGAGAAGAGAAGTCTGGGCAGTTAACTCTTCTATGGGTAAAGGAATAATTTCACTTTGGCTTGATGGTGGTGAAGGAGATTCAAACTCCTGTGTTAGTGAAGAGGCTTGATTCAAAATTTTCTCGATAGAGGCTTTTGGCTGGGAGTCAAAGACTGCATGGATCTCATGAACACTCTCCTCGGCTAAGATATCTTGATTTACGTTACTGTTAGAAGAATGATTCGGGAATGGTTTGTTGAATATTTTCAAATTTCGGTTAGCAGGGGCATTAGGATTATCGAGGGCTATATCCCCCGCATCAACCATTTCCTGCACTATGTTTTTCAACATCTTGCAGTTCTCATGACTGTGTCCCTTCATGCGGTGGAAGTTACAGAAGTCATTTTTTTGTACCAGGAAGGTATTGCGCGTGAGTGGAATCAAACCCGGAATGAGGTTTAACATGAGGTAAGGTAATGGCTCCTGCTTTGAGCAATTTTTCCAATATCACACCATATGTTTCTCCCAAGGGAGTGTAGTTGATGGGTTATGCTTTATACTTATAAGTGGTTTTTGGCAGGAGTATTAGATGGTGGTTGGGATTTGACCATCACCGCGTGCACGGCCCCTTTTGATTTCGAAGCGGTCGATGGGTGAGGATTGGTGGTGTTAGGTTTGTTGGTGGAATCTGAAGTTCGGAAATTGGGGTTTTTGTTATGCAACCATAATTTCTCTTCCTCTAAGGCTCAAATTTCTAGTTTCCGAGCCATGGTAAAGGCCTCATCAAATGTGTGGAAAGTTTGAATTTGAAGAGTAGGAGAAATGTGCTTAGCACATGCCCGCGTAAAAAGTTCAATAAGTTCAACCTGAGGCAAGGCATATGTAAGTTGGTTGATAAGGCCCCGCCATCATCCAACGAAATCTGCGATAGATTCGTCTTCGAATTGTTGGATGGCATAAAGGTCAGTGATAGATACTTTCTTGGCAATGTTAATGGAGAAATGATCCAAGAAAGATTGGGCTAGTTGGTTAAAAGAGAAGATTGAGTGCTGGGTTAAAGCACTGTACCACTCCAAGGCGGGGTCCTGATAAGGACATAGGAAAGGTGTGGAGTAACAAGGCATCATCATGAGCAATCAAATAACAAGCATGTCTAAATGATTGCAAGTGTTGTTGAGGGTCCTCTTTACTGTTAAAACGAGTAAATTTCGGCAACTCCCATTGAGGAGGATATGAATTAAGGGGGACAGACGGGTGAATAGGCTCCCGACAAACTTGCTCGTATGTCAAGGCACTACGAATTCCTGAAACAGAAGCCTCCAGGTTTTGCATTTTTTCCATCATTTGTTTAATGAAATCCGTGGTTGGATGAGATGATGGTGCGATTGTGGTAAACGGAAGCAAATTGGGCCAAGGGCCTCCGCTGGACAATGGTGGGGTTAAGTGTCCCATAAGGTATGGAGGATGAATATGTTGAGGCGACCGAATAGGGATGTCCCATATAAGATGTTGAGGTCACTGGATACGTGTATGGGAAAGAAAAGGTAGGCGGAGCTTGAGAAGGAAAGCTAGTGTGGATAGGTGGCAGAGAGCAAGTCATGAACGGAGCAGTCTGCAAGAGAGATGAGGTAGGGGCAAGTCGGCGGTAATGATATGTGGGGTCCAAGATTAACCAACGGAAAACCAATCTGAGTCGTATGAACCTCTGAAGCCGTTGGATTGGGAGACGGGGCTAGAGATGCAGGAAGCAAGGCGGTGTTATCAGGCGGAGTGGGAGCTAAATGAGCAGCTATAGCTAATAGGCATACCAACAAGGAGCTGACCATCAGGCGTACGGTCAGGGGTATGAGACAAATAGTATTATACAGTGCTAGAATTAGCATCCAGAAACTTGGCAAAGTCCTTATCTCCCACAGGAATTTTAGGAACCTCGCTGGTATCTGTAGGATTCCCCACAGAATGTGAAGGGGGTGATTCAGGAAAAGAAATAGAGCAAGCATGTGAAACCATGGCGGCGGCTTGCTTTCAAGTGATAAGAACCATGGACAAGGAGTTCACAGTAGGGTTTCAATCTGTCAGGAACAGAAACAAACTCAGAATGGTGAAATTGGTAGGTTGCTGGTTTGTCAGGAGTTGGATGAAGACAGTAACCGATATCGGTCTAGTAACCGATGTCGGTTACGGAGCTATAGCCGATGGCGGTCAGGTAACCGATGTCGGTCTCAAGAAGTCTGGGCCAACAAGATATAAAAGGCTGCTAATTTGATTTTTAACAATGTTTAGTATACTTGTAGCAACTTATTGATCACAGAAGATAGGGTATGAGAAAGAAAACAGGAACTGAACAACAAACAAGATGCACACGCAAATCCAGAGACTAACCCTAGGGTTAATTTTAATTTTTGTGGGCTTATGCCTTTAGACACGTAGAACAATGTTAGAATCCTAAACAAAAGACTTAGGGGACATGTCAAGTTGTTTTGGATTATAAGGTTACCTCAATCGGGCGGAGGAATACCGCGGAAAAGGTGGGATGTTTGAGATGTTGTGTCAATTGTGAAGTGATTCGGTATGTGTTGTGCAGTGAAAGTAAGATTAATTTCTTGTCAATACCATGGATATCAACCCCATGTGTACGACCTGTTACTTAATCTATGTTCACTAGAATTGAAAAACAACAAGCAGTAATGCAATGCACGTGTTTTAAAACCCAAATCGAAAATGATATTCGATGAAGCAAAAGAGATGAATTTCACTAATGTGAGATGTAAAAGCAAAGCAAGTTCTTTTATCAAAATAATATAAATACCTTTTGAATATCTTTTAGAAGAAGAAAACAGCAAGTATACTCCCTATAATGAAAGCAAGCAAGAAAGAAAGAAAAACCCAAAATGGGTCCCACCGGGTGTGCCAAAATGTTTCACTTGGAAATGTTTCATTCCTTTTAGAAACAGATAAGGTTAGGGCTAGGAGGAATACCTATTGAACGTCGAGATGGTGTGCGCGTACCGTAGAGAAAGATCAGGTTGACTGCGAAGAACTCCTTTTTGTCTTGGAAGGACTACTTGCAAATAAGAACACAAGACCACACGATTTTGATTAGACAATAAATGAGGGAAATGCCTTGGGCCCAGGAAATATAAAACTTCCTTTCGAAGGTGGTCAGTTCCCCTGCTAATATGAATCAGCACAAAAGACTGTAAAATATCAATTAAATTATTTTGTTGAAACGGGTAGGGGAAAGGCTGATTTCTGGTTGTGAATCACAGTAACCGACACCGGTTACTGATAACCGATACCGGTCAGGGTTTAGGAGTCAGGTTAACCGACACCGATTACTGATAACCGATACCGGTTACTGATAACCGATACCGGTTATGGTTTAGGATCTGTAGGTTGGTTGTTTTGTAGGGTGGTTGTGCTGTAGGGTAACTATGTTGTTTGTAAGGCTGGTTTTATGGGTGATATTAGGAAATGAGGTGATGAGAGGTAAAAGAATGATAGTTAGATGCAATATGCATGCTGGGTAGTGGATTCAGGAATGGATTTATGAGGACTATGATTCAAAAAGCATAGAGAAATGTTATAACAGAGGACATGCAAGATGTGACTTACTGGTTTTTGATGAAGATGTAAGTTGATCTCCTTTGCTGCAAACTCTTCTGGTTTCTTCCACTCGTCTCTGCTCGGTCAAGTGAAGATCTGGACTCTGCTTGATCATGCCCAAATGGACTCTCCTGTTGATTCAAAAATCCTTCGACCCTGATCTCCAAAATGAAATTCCGATCCTTTGTTTTTGGTTTGGGGAGGCCATTTACAGGGAACCGATGGCGGTTACGTAACCGACGGCGGTCGAGTAGGAACCGGCATCGGTAAGGAAAAAATAGGCTATTTTTAGTAAAATAGCCCACCTTCCCTGCTTTTCTCCCAAGAGATTAGTTGCGGGCTTGGTCAAGTGACTAGAAGGTCGGCTTTTGGGTGCGAGAAAGGAGGTCATTAGTCATGGGTGTAGAGTGTAGACCAAGTTTTAGGTCTTAATTAGGGCAGTTTAGGATTAGGGATAGGTCATGATGAGGTGGCAAAATGAGGTGGTAGGTGAGGTGATGGGGATTTATCAATTACAAGGTAATTAATAAATAATTGTGTAAGGTTTAGGTAATGAGGTTAGGTTGTCGAAATGGGATGCGGGTCACAAGGGGTCGTAAGACACGAATTTGGTTTGTACAATGTATACTTAAATGGTTCATTCCAATACATTGCTATAGGCAGTTCATCTTTTGTTTACCTAGCCACCCATTGACCTCCTTCAACATTCCCCCTCCATATACCCATTAAAACCATGCAGAATCCATCCCAAATCACCCAATACCTCATCCCGACCAACCAAAATCCTTTGTGCAATCGCAAAGGAGACCCAACACCCATTCTGTGGAATTCCTAGTTTTCCACAGTATACGGCACCAGTTACACCTAACCATCATCGGTCAGATTTAACCGACATCAGTCTCTATATTTTTCCATACAACCTAGAACAGTGATCTATCCACCTAATTCCCTCTCACCCTCATTCACCTGTGATCTACCTGAGACCTTTATTAGACCTACAGAGACCCATAACTAGTTATTTGACCTTCGGATCCTATTCTAACCTAGTCTGTTAGATTAGATCTCTTTCTTATTGTGTTTTAAGTGATATACCTAAATAATTTAAAATTACAATAGGTTTTACCTTATTTACCACATTGAATTATTTAATTCAGTGGACTAACAACCATATAGGAAGTATCACACTTCCCAGATCTAGCACACACTAGGCAGTTCACTACACATATTATTTAACTCCTTCTAGTGGTCTTACTCATTGCATTACAAGGAGTTCCTCCTAGCCAAAAGGAATCTCTCACAATCAGCTATGGATTCAAAAATCATACACGTGTGACAACCAATCAACCAGCATCTCAATAGGTATTTATCCTATGCCCGTTACCCTATCTGTTTTGTCAATACTTCAAAAAAATGATCTAGAAAATGGTGAAACACCTACTCAACCCATTATCATTAGTACTGGTGATGAGGAGTTCACAAGACTCTTTGACCACAACCCCACTACCTTAAAACATTATCTCTCCCATTCCTCTACCCAGGATTCATCAGGAAAACACATATACAACATGCTTGTGTCCATCCCCCCTACCCTTTCCCCCAATTTTGTGTCATATAGTGCTAACTCAGCCTTACATTTTTCCACCTTACCTCCCGTAGTATGCCAACTTGATCCCACATCATGAATATCTATGACACCTACAACATCGGTCACACTTTTTGCGTTAGTTTCTCCCATGGTTTCAACCATTCCTTCATCAACCACCTTGAGCATATCCCTGTATGCACCTGATTCCTGATATATACCTATTGCATCGCAGCCACCCATTATGTCGAAAACCCATACCCCATTAGAAAACATCATCCTCTCCATCTCGTAGTCTTTACCTCCAATCACTACAAGGATTTCTATATCCAACCCACCTACTTACACATATCACCAACAAGCACCTATCTTGTCTATCACTTATTTGCGATATTTTCCACCTACATCTATTCCCCCCACACAGTTATCATACTCAACACAACCATATACTGGAATGTTTTCCACATCATACATTCATCATCAACCCCCTTATACTACAGTGGGTGCCCAATCATCACAACCTACCAACAACATTATTAAAATGATAATGGAAAAGATGTAAACATTGGAATCATCAGTTTTTGGCTCTCACAACTCTTTAACATATGATGAAATTTGTATTGATCCCAATCATATGTCTATTCCCATTCATCCATATCCTACACATTGGGAAATTCCCAAAATCAATTGGTTCAACAACTAAGAGGACCCACAGAAACACTTGCGGTATTTCAAATATGGGTTCTATTTAATCGCTCAAGACGACACTCTACTCTTACAGACATTCCCTATGTCCTTGACATGACCCACGTTGGATTGGTATAGTGGTTTACCTTGAAATTCGATTTAATTATTTAACCAAGTGGATCAAGCCTTCTAGGAAAAGTTTTCAATCAATATCGTTAATAAGATCCCCATGACCAACATGTACTCAACACGAAAATATGATAATGCTTCTATCATAGATTTTTTTGCTCGTTGGTGGAGCTTCATCAATAAACTTACATATCGGCTACCTTTAATCGAGCTTATAGAGTTTTTCACTCTAGTTTGTACCAGGCACATCTCACGAACTCTCCAAGTCCAAACCTTTTGAACATTTGATGAAGCATTCACCATGGCTAGAAAGCTTTAAATTTGTGCCATAGAAGAGAAGAAAATTCAATTGTGTAACAAAAATGCTGCATTCAAATCCAATGATGATTCTTCCTCTTTAAACTAGAAAACAACTATTTCAAAGAAAAATGATTTGCCAATGAGGTAGTTTTAAAATATGGCCCATCTCACCCATCCAATCAATCAAAACCTTCTTCCAACCTTTCTCCTGCTCAAGATTTCTAGTTCAAGCGAGAGCAACAAAAGTACACTCCAATCGGGGAGCCTTATTCTTCAGTATTAGAAAAATTATTAAAGCTGGAATAATTTCTCTATCACCCATCAAACAACATAATAGTTTTTACCCTACTCTTCCTATGCATGCATGGTACAAGGAATAGGACTATTGTAATTATCATCACATAAAAGGCCATAGCGATGGTAATTGTATCATCTTGAAGAACGTTGTCCAGGAAATGTTATATAATGGAGATCTTTTCTTGGAAAACCAAAAGGCACTGGCAAATAAAAACTAGCATATCTTTAAGAAGCCATTCCCTAATCATACTCTGTCATCAACCAAAGTGGTGAACCTTTAACTAATGATAGTAATGTCCATGAGGTCCATGTTGTTTTTGACCCCATACTTACTCTTCCTCAATTTCCTCCTATCCCTTCCATCAAGGATATTCTTGCATGAGCTCCTTTACCCACGAAGGATCCTATTTCATATAATCCTTCACCCATAGAGGAGTCCCCTTCATCTCCCCCATCACCCATGGAGGAGATCACAATACATGCCGATACCGTTTCACCACCCACCTCGAACCTAATGAAAAAATTATGGTGTTAACTCTCCTACCCATGGGAGAGTCACGCTTACCTTCCTCCCCATCAAAAGAGGAACCTACCTCATCCCACCTACCATCTCCCCTACCCATAGGGTATCCTTTAGAAGTGCCACTGCATGTTGGTGACAATTCCCCATTAGCCTTCTATTATCCACTCGATATGCTCTTGGCTCTCTTACCTACAGAGTCTGAAGCTAACCAGTTCCCTATCTTTCAGACATATTTTAAAGGGATTTCTACTAAACCAACTTTATCTCCTCTTACAATAGTGTTATTTTCACACCTGGATGACCTCTTGGATTATTTCTATAAGTCCATGTTTTGGGGATGTCTCCTGCTACCTTTTTTAACCCAAATGTAAATATTGCCTGTTGATACCTCCACGATTTATCTAAAGTGATTTTAGATGACAAAATCAACCATGACCATGCCTGTTGAAATGACCTCTTCTTCATCACCCTCGCCTACATCCAAACCTTTACCAAAAACCAATCATGTTCCTATGCCTAAGAACCTACTTGTATCTATACCTTCACTTACGTCTATAGCCATCACCACATTGGGTGTCATGCTGACATCAAGCCTAGTCCACCCTCTTTTCAAATTAGACTTAGCAACATATTTAAAAAGACACACAAAAACTATTCCTGCACTTAAAAGGAAGACCCAAACTTCTAGGCCATATACACTGAGTTTTCCTACTAGCCCTCTATCACCTTCACCACTATTCTCCATCCTAAGACCTCACCCGTCGACCTTGGCCAAACAACCTCCAATCCAAGGAAAAGTAAAAGCACAGGACCCCAACTCTTCATCATGACCTTTTATCATATCTAAATTACCTGCACAACACAAACATTCACCATTACCCATATCTTTCTTACTGCCTATACCCCCACCGCCTACAGTAAATCCATCAGTACCAATGAGATTTCCTTATCTTCAACCCATACTTTCCATGTTGCCTCTGCCAATAACCTTCACTACGTCTCCTTTATCACCTTGGCTAACTCATCCACTTCCAGCATCCACTTTACCTTATACATCATGTACTCATCCTTCACCTTTATCCAGAAGGAGTAACCAAAATTGAAAAACCCACTACCCTCCAAAGAGGTAGTTAAGCATATAACACCTTCTATCGCTAGTTCATCTACTACAACTTTACCTAGGAAGGTACAGACCAAGCCTAAAATAGTATCACCTACCAAAATGGTGATTAAACCTATCCCACCTCTAATTCCACCTCCTGTTGCACCTCACACATCACAATCTCCCACACTTCAATCAAAACCCACATTCACTTCACACTGTGATTTATGGGTAGGGTCTTATGCCAACATTCTAGCTAACCTTGTAGAGACCTCCATCATCACATTGCCACCACTTAGATCTTATGACCCACTCAAACCCAAACCAAAAGGGTTTTATGATAATAAAATTTGTGCCTACGATCGTGTGCCAGGGCATGATTTAAAAAGTTGTAAGGCTATAAATACCATTCTTCTCCAACTTTTTCCTCTTGAACAAAATTTTGACGATGATGATCTTTTAGATGAGGACCCAGTTCCACCCCCACCTATCACCACACATCCTTTCCCACTACTTATTCAATGACCTGCATCACCACCTCCATAACCCATTTATCCACCTCCAAAATTCGTGATCAATATGGTCCATATAATAGAGATATCTAAAAACCCACCAAAATGCCAGTGCACCCTACTCATTTAACATGGTTCTTATCCCACACTAGTTTTTAATCCATAATGACATTATAATTTTCATGACACACCTTCTCCATCCACCTCTCTTCCTCAGATTAACATGATCCAAGTTTCCACTCGTGCCCAAAAAGACAAAGGAAAGGAGAAAGCAACAAGCCCATCCACCAATTTTTTTCCCACTATACCATCTGCACCTGCACCAAGAATTACCATTTAGGGACCCACATACCCTATTTCTAACAAGGTCTCTGATCGTACAATCATAAAACAATTTCACCAATCCCCTTTAAGAATTTATTTGTATAACCTTATCCAAACTTTTGAATCCCATAGATAATCCCTCATCGAGGTTATGCAATCCATTGATGTTTTATCTAACAACCCGACACCTTTGGCCTCCATTATCACCCCTCACCATGTGGTCTCTCTCACCTATTCATCCACTTCCTCTACACCTACCACTACTCACTAGGTATCCACCCTCAATTTCTCTGACAATGAGATTGTACCTATCCAATAAGATGATCTTGATCCCGACCTTTTCATTTCTATTTACATTGATAATATATGTGTTTAACACGTTATGATCGATGGTGGTGCTAGCGTCAACATCATCTCCTCCCATGCATACAAAAAAATGTGCATCCCTTCAAATTGCATCCATAATAACCCAATTATGTTGCGTTCATTCAATGATTCCATCACTTCCACCCTTACCACCCTCATTCTCCACATTCGTGTGCACCCTTGTACCATTCAAAAATTGTTTTATGTCTTAGAGGGAGATTTATAGTACAACTTGTTGTTTGGATGGCCTTGGATCTGTGTAATGGGATGCGTTCCTTTATCCTTACATCACTGTGTAACATTTGAACATGAAGGGCATAACTATACCATTCCAGCTAACCCCTCATCATTCAAAACCTACAACATGTTATACTGACCTAGTGATGTCCTTGTACCAGTTAGGGAATCTACCAATGCTTCCACTTCTCCTTCACCCACTACCATATCCACCAACGCTCGTGTTACTTCTCCTGCACATAACTCCTCTATTTCCACTGCCACTGTAGCATTTACAACCAACCCATCTGCTAACTTGTCTACTTATCAACTAACCAATAGTTCTTCTTCCCAATATCCTAGTGATTCATCTATTCCCACTACCCATATATCCCCTACCGATCCCTTAGAAGGTGTTTTAGAATGCCTCACTCTGGGGGAGTACAACATGTACAACATTGAAACATTCTTTACTCCTCAAGAGTATAGTAACCTTTTCCAACATCCTCGCTATGATCACCACATAGGAAAGGTTTTTCCCTATGGTCCTCCGCACCTTCGTACCAATTTAACATATGAAGGAATCAATACTTATACTTATTTTCCTGAGCCACCTTCCCAAACGTGATCATTTTCATCAGAAATCCAATCTCTCACCATCTGCCGCTTTACCAATTATTTACTTCACTGATTTTCATTGAAAGGCTTTGGCTTTTGGTTTTATGAACATGGTCGCCATAATATCATCCCATGTACCACTTGTAAACACAAAGACCACAGTGGTATTGGCTATTCTGAACCATCTTCCAAGAAAGCTCATTTCAAACTCATTGAGGATGAAAAACCTTCCCCATCCTGTTCACCAACATCACCACCTTCACCCACAGAGTCTATGGATCCTAAATCCAATCCTCCTAACCTTTTATTTTGTGAACACCATCTCCCTAGGACATTTGAATTATCAACGTGATAGTGAGGCTCCCTCTTATCTTCCCTTCATGTACCCTAACATGATCGATGATGATAAAAATTCTATTAATGTCATACAATGTCATGATAATGAGTCTATTCTCACCTACCTTGGTGCAGAATATTCTTATATTCACCGATTTTTACCTTCTGAGACACAAACCATGTTAAACAAATCAACCATTGAAATCAATATTCACACTCAGGATGACCCACACATTCTAAAGATAGGCCAATTTTTAGATGTTGTTGAACAAGAAGATTTTACCTCATTTCTCCAAGATCATAGCAATGTTGTTGCTTGGTTCTACATTGATATGCCCTATGTTGACCCAAACATTGTATTCCAGAATATCAAAACTATTCCTGAAGCCAAACCCATAAAACAAAAGTTGCGGATAATGCATCCTCGCATTTCCCTTCTTGTTAAAGAAGAACTTTACCACCTTCTCTTGGTTTCCTTCATCCTACCCATTTGTTATCCCTAAAGGATCTCTAACATTGTACCTATCACAAAAGTGACCAAGGGACTCCACATTTGCATGGATTTCTACAACCTTAACTTAGCTTACTCCAAAGATGACTTTCCTCTACCTAGTATTGACCAACTAGTTAATCTTACCACCGGCCATGAGATGCTATCACTCATGGATAATTTCTCAGGTTATAACCAAATATTACTTGCCCCAGAAGATCAACACAAAAATACCTTCATCACCCCTTAGAGGACCTTTTTCTATTGATTCATGCCCTTTGGCCTTAAGAACTTCAATGCTACATATAAGTGGGCTATGACTTATATCTTTCATGACATCATGCATCACATATTGGAAGATTACATTGACAAACTTCTTACCAAATCCAAAAATCAGGCCAGAAATTTTACAGTTCTTAAGGTCATATTTGACCATCTCATCAAGTATTATGTTCACCTGCAACCTAAGAAGCGTGTCTTCGTTGTTATCTCCAGTAAATATCCTTGGATTTATCATTTATTTGCATGGCATAAAACTCAATCCTACTAAAATAAAGGCTATTCTTGAAATACCTCCACTAACTAACCTTCATCAACTACGTAGTTTGCAAGGAAAGTTGCAATCTATTTTTCATTTTATTTCATAGCTTTTTGACTGCTACCACCCATTTCATCACCTCCTCAAAAATAATGTCTCCTTCAAATGGGATGATGAATTCCACAAATCCTTTGAGAACTTAAAATAATACCTCCTCCAACCACATGTGCTCATTCCTCCTAAGGATGACCAACCATATTACCTTTATAATTCTTCCACTGATAATTCCTTAGGTGTCATGCTCACTCATCTTAATGAGAAACATAGTGAACACGCGGTTTACTATATAAGTCATACACTTCTAGACTATGAAACTTGATACATTCATTCTGAAAAACTCTGCTTAGCCTTAGTTTTTGTCGTCACTAAGATTCGACATTACCTACTCAACCATAAAACATTTTTCATCACCAAAACTAACCTCTTACATTACATGTACACCAAGCCTTACCAACATCAATGAGCTACATGTTGGCTCATGCTACTTGCGGACCCAGACCTTGAATTCACCCATCAAAAATATGTCAAAGGAAAAACCGTTGCTGACCAACTTGCAGATGCACCTATCTCCATAAATTAGTCCTCTAACTTTGAATTCTCAGATGAATCCATCATTACTCTCTCTTTAGATTATATCATTTACTAGATGATCTTATTCTTTGATGGTTCCAAATGTCAGCGTGTGGGTGGTGTAGGCATTATCCTCATTCCTCTTGATGGTGAATCGATGCTATTATCTTTCAAAGTAGATTTTTAGTGTACTAATAATATCACCAAATATGAAGCACTCGTATTAGGTCTTTAAACCGCCATCACCTTAGATGTTAAATCAATTAATATGTTTGACGATTCTCAATTGGTTATAAATCAAGTCAATGGTATATACCAATGTCATAATGAAATAATTAAAAAGTATAAACATCATGTTGACATAATTTTGACTACCTTTGAATGTTATGAACTTCAAACTACCCCACATTCTACTAACAAATTTGTGGATACAATGGCCTACCTTACTTCTCAGATACCCGCTTTGCCTTCTAACTCAAAAATATTTTTCACAGTACAAAGGTTGCAATCACCTTATTATTTATTTCGAGACATCAACCTTGTAAAAACCATTGAACCTAACCCATGTGACCTTTGGTATAATCAGTTTATGGATTACCTTTCCTTTTCAATTCTACCTCCATCCCTTACTCGTAATGGACAATGCACCTTTCTCAAAGGTGTCTCTCATTATGTCATCATGGGAGGGCTTCTTTATAAACATGGATTTGATGGTATTTTCTTACGATGCCTTACAAGTTATCAAATTCCCTACACCATCAAGGAAGTTCATGAAGGAATTTATGGAGGTCATTTCATTGGTTTAGCTGTCGCTAAAAGCATCCTTTTCCTGGGATATTATTGTCCAAAATTAAACCATGACTATTTTGATTATGTCAAATGTTGTGTGAAGTGCCAACAACATGTTAATATTCATCACACTCCTAGTCACGCCTTACAGGTCACATGAGACCTTTTTGGTTTCTCTCAATGGGGTTTGGATCTTTTTGGAGATATCAATCCTCATTCTTTCCAACATCATCAATGGATTATTACCGCTACACTAAATGGGTAGAATCCATACCTCTCATTTATACCAAAGTCGAGAAAATATGTGAATTTATCAACCATCACATCATTTTTCACTTTGGTGTTCCTCACCATCTCATCACTGATAACAGAAAGAAGTTAAAAAAAAAAACCCTATAGAAACTCTATGACACCTTCGGCATTCAACTCAGTTTTTCTTCACCTTACTACCCTTAAACAAATGTCTAAGTTGAATCAACCAACAAAACCTTAAAACAAATTCTTATGAAATTTGTTGAAAATACTGGAAAATATTGGCATACACACATTTCTTTTTCCTTACGGGATTATCGCACTAGTATTTGTACTTCAACTACTACCATGTCTTTCTCTCTGGTCTATGGTACATAGGTTTTCCTACCTCTTGAAGTCTAGATATCGTATCTTCGTTTCTCACTCAAAGAGATGCTTAATGATGATGACTTTCACTAGGACCATTTGGCATAACTTGAGTTATTAGATGGGTTTCATCTTAATGCTCTTGATCACCTTCAAATCTACAAAAAATGTATCAAATGTGCCTACGAAAAATGTGTCCAGGAATGAACCTTCCAATTCGTCAACCTAGCCCTGAAGTAAAATCAACATGTGACAAAAGAGGAAAAAATTAAATGGGGAAAATTTGTTCCTAATTTGTTTGGACCCTATATTGTTACTCATACCTATGGATCGAGTGCTTATCATTTGTCTTCACTCGAAATTAAATCAGAACCTGAGCCCCTTAATGCCTTACATCTTCGACCATTCTATTGTTGAATCATGTTCTATATCACTTTCTGTCTACTTAACTCTTGTCCCTTGAGCACCATTCTCCTTCCATTTTACCTATTTTAAGGATCAATGACTAAACTAGGATCATGTGATTACCTGTTACCTTTCAACCTTGTCTTCAATATGAGTATCACAACTCTAATCATGGCATAATCCTTATGGATAATTTTCATCTTTTCTAAGATATAATCCCATGTTCGTTCATCACTTATACCATCTCTTTCATAGTTAACCTTTGTGTGCTATAGTTTTGTCTTCAAAACATGAGCATATTTTTTTCTAAGTCTTTTCCATGACTTAAAATTCCAAAGAAAAAAAAATTCAACAGTAAAATGGGATTCAAATCCTTGATTCAAAATTCCACCAAAAAGATGATTCCCTCAAAAAGGAAATTTACGCTTTTTATGTCACTGATATAAATAGAATGTTCCCTCAAAGGATAGCTATACAAAGCTAGCCATATTATACTTAGTCTATCATCAAAAGAAGATAATTCTTACGAAAAATAAAATAAAATAAAATATTCATAAAATTCCTACATCGATCAACTTCACGAAGACCTCAAGAAGATAATATACTCATCCCACATAGAATTCCTACATCAGTCAGTTTATCAACACAAAACCAAAAAGAAGAAAATGATAAATTTTTCATCATGGACTTACCTATTGTGATCTTGGGTCTCTTTCCCAGTAGGAACGATGTCTCACACCAGGTTATGCTAAAACCAAACTATTTTCACCTCATTGCTTTTTCACCCTAATTTTCTACACGCTCAAGGGACGTTCCCTAACTGTGACATTTTTTGATCATGTAACTTTCTTCACCCTTATAATAAGTCAATCAGGAAATGCATTTAGGTTCTTACATTTATAAGCCAACCTTTGGTAGGGTAGAATTTTTTTGGTTCTTACCAATTAGGTGGATCTTTTGGTCAACTCTTACCATTCACCTTCTTCATTACTTATTAATTCTTCTATAGAGGATTAGGCCATCAAAACCTTCATCTTAAAAATTCCTCATTCACCAACATCGCCATGCCTAAATTCATCTAAACTCCACCATGCCTAAATCACCTAAACTCAACCATGCCTAAATCACCTAAACTCAATCATTCCCAACTGACCTAGACTCAATCATGCCTATAAAATACCATACCATCCCTCTACCTCACCATATTCTTCCCTGTCTTATGGGAGAACTACATCGGTCTGAGGCCCCTTTTTTCATTGGGGCTATGTAGGAAGAACTTTGAGGGCATGGGGCCCTTAAAGTTTATCTTGGCCACTCTTTACTCTAACCCTTTTTCCCCCATTTTCCTTTTCACATTCTACCTTAGTTAGTTTCCATTTTCTACAACAGTTGGAAATTAATACAAACATACATACCTACAAGTTCATCACATCATACATCAATCAATTCACCATTCCATGATATCAAATATTTGGAATTTTACATGATAACAGATACATACATCATCATGTATTTTCCAAACTATCAATAACATGGAAATTAAATCAAAATCAAACCCAACAACATGACCAAATCATACCTAACTGACCTAAAAACCCACCATGCCTAACTGACCTAGACTTAACCCTACCTAACTCACGTAGACCTCACCATGCCTAACTCACCTAGACCCCACCATGCCTATACCTGACTCAACCATGCCTACATGACCTCGACTAAATCATACCTAATTCACATATTTTCCATCAATACACAATAACAATGGAAATTAAAACATACATACATCATCCATGCAATAAATATCATCATCTATATAAATGGAAATTTGTTTTATATCAATACACATACATACACAGATACAAATACATAAAAGTACCTCAAATCACTCAGATATAACCTCACTCTCTTTGGCACACAGGCGGATATGAAAATCAAAATCACAAAACTCTCATATATAGCCTTACTATCTTTGGCACGCATGTTGGTATATATATCAAAATCTCAAAAAAAAAATCATACCAAGGGGCTAATCGTCACCCCACATCATATCCTCTAGAAAAGTCTCCTCCTCTCTACCTATCTATCGCCCTGCCAACATCTCTCCTCCCACCATAGGTCTCGGTGTACTCTCCACTTGGCCTATAGCTGGGCATAGCCTATGTGAACTAGTAGCCTCACCCTAACCCTGTCTCTAGGCTCACCAACCCCCTGTTCTCTCTAAGCTATGAGGGAAAGACCTAGTCCTCTCACTCATTGCCTGTTGTGCTCTGTACTCAGCATAAGAAGGGATATTTATCCCGACAGTCATCAGGTGATCATGATAGTAATGGGCCTCATTTAGGTCATCCCCTAACCTTGCCATAGGCATAATTTGGGTTGGTTTCATAGGTCTTAATACAACCTATGTTCCCTATCCTACTAATCCTGGCCTAGGTCCCTACACCTGTGATCCTTTTCCTCCTCCCTTTATCATGGGACCATGTCCCACCGCTATTGCCTATATTATAGGACCATGTCCCTGAGTTTATGCATGTCCCTATGCTACAACCTAGGCCTGTAAGGCCACAACCTATGCCTATGCAATGGTAAAATGGCCCTATAAACTTGTTGCATGTGCATTTAAGGAGGATAATCCATCCTCTTCACCACCTTGTGTGTGTGCCTGTACATGGCCTAGTTGATCCTGTAAGGCTATCACCTAGGCCTATAGGATGGCCAACTACGCATGAGCTGCTGTCAACTGACCCTCCACACCTATGAGATATTTTTGAAGGGTGATCACCTACCCCTACAAGGCATCTCTCTGTACTATCATGGTAGCAAGATTGGGCTACCTTGGTCTTAGTGGTGCCACCCATCGTTGTGTTTCCCACTAGTACCTATAACCATTGGTGACTCCAGTGTCATCAATCCTCCTGTCCACTGGCTTCTCTTCCTGCCCTGTCAGCACACTCAGACGTGGTGGAGACATGGGTCTCTCCATGTCATCTCTTCAGTATTGTGGGAAAGGTGGAGGTATGTCCTATAGCAGTCCAAACTTCCATCTAACCCTATCTACAGGTATCAACTCATGCTCGATGGCACTCACCCCTGTATCCACCTCAGCAACTTAAGCTCTTCTAACTCCTCCATGATGCCTCTGTATGAGAGGTAGCCAATTTAGGGCCTCCTCACAATATCGACCCCTGAAAGTCCCTCCAACAACTTCCTATAATATAAAACATCTTGTGTGGCCCTAGCCACCCTATGCTACCCACCAAATGGTACCCACTATTGGTATCTAACTCTCAGTAAAACACCCCCAGACTAATCATGTCGTGGAAAACCAACTAATTGCACACATATGATGTGCTCGTATTCCCAATAGTGTAGTAGAAAGGTGTAATACAAACTAAACTACCACAATCTCCCATAGACCCACAACTCCCTATATAGTTGCACTAGGAATTTTGGTTCCCATGAAAAGTAGATCCACTCCTCCATCATATCTTGGAGCACTCCCATCAGTTCTCATGGGAATCTCCCACCCTCAGCATCTAGTAGGGAGAAACAACATACTACCTCCATCATCAGTACAACCAATCACGTCTCCTGAGGATAGGTTGTATACATGTCTCCATAACTAAGGCTAGTGCTATGATACCTTAGTTCACCCATCCCCTCCCTAAACACAACCACTATCAACTCTATTGATGCCTCTAACCAAATAGAATAAATTGGCTCCCTAATGATCGGTAGCCATAGAATCATGTACACATCCTCTAGGGTGACAATCATCTCACCCATCGGTAAATGAAGTGTGTTGGTCATTGAATCCCATCTATCGATGAGTGAGACCATCAAACTAGGATCTCTAACTATGCCCCTATAGTGTTAGATCCCAATCACTCTAACATCCATCCAGGGAAAATTTTAGTGGCGAATATTCGTAATATGGCGAATATTCCATTTTTGAAAATTTTGAAAAGGTGAATTTTTTGGCACGGGTCAGTGACCTGTTCGCCTAAAAATTACACTTTAATTTTTTTTAGGGTCTGGCTTCGCCTACCCTTGAAAAATATCCCTTATATAAACCTAGATTATTCCCCAGGTAGAACACTTCTACTTCACATTTTTCAACAATATGATATATCCCGTATTATAGATGCGCGACAAGGGGGTAAGTTATTACGCGCGACAAGGAGGGTTTGCAGACAAGGAGATACTGTAGATATTGACACATAGTAGACGCATGACAAAGATTTTGTTGACGAGCAACATGGATTTTTTTTCGATCAGCAAGAAGAGGGCAGAGGTTGCAGACACGCGACAGGATATTTGCTGTCGCACGTCAAAAAAATGTAGTGATGCACGTCAAAAAAATGTTAGTGACGCACGTCAACAGGCCTTAGTGACGCGCGTCAATAGACCATAGTGACGCACGTCACTAAGTTCTGTGACGCGCATCACTAAGGTCTGTTGACGCGTGTCACTAAGGTTTGTTAACACATGTTGGTCACTGCATTTTTTTGACGCGCGACAAGGAGGTACAACAGATATTGACGCATAGCAGACGCACGACAAAGAGTTTGTTGATGCGTGACATGGAGATTTTTTGATGAGAAAGTAGAGGTCGGAGGTTACAGCAGACAACATCCTCAGTGACACGCGTCAATAGGTCTGTTGATGCGCGTCACTAAGGTCTGTTGACGCGCATCACTAAGGTCTTTTGACGCGCGTCACTAGATTTTTTTGACGCGCGACAATCAAAATCTCTCGTCGCGCGTCTACAGCCTTCAGTCGCAGTGCTATGATAATCAGGTGAAATTTTTTCATACAACCCCCAAAAAGTCATTCACCTTCCCGTGAAACCGGTTCCGGGATATTCGCCAAGTATTCTCCACCTCCAATTTCCAGGAGGTCTCTTAAAATGAACCCTGCATACCATCATAGAGCTCCCACTCCTCTGCAGTCACACTAGACCACATTTGCATCAATAGAGGTGGTACTTTGTCCCACATCCTAAGTTGGTCCCTAGCCTGTGACATCAAATGACAACATTGTCAATAACTTACCTACCTCCAAAATCACCTCTTAACCCACTAAACCATACCCAACCACATCAATCATGCGTACCCTCATTTACCTAATTCACCTATACATGCCTACTATCATTTATAATCATGACCCAATCATCTTAACATTAATTGAACCTACTTACCTATTTTATCCTAGCCAACACTGAAATTTTACCCTCATCCCTCTACATAAACTCTTCATTTACCTCTTCCCACCTATTTTTCTTTCCAAACTAGCCCTTCTTAACCCATGTTCTTCTTCAGCCTTCACAAGATGTTGATTGCCTTGATCGTCACCAGATTTGTCTTTGACTGTCAGCGGTTCCCTATTTAACCGCTGACTGGTCACCTTGATCCCTCACTGATTTTGGCCGGCCAAATCTGACCAACATCGAGCCAAACCTATACCAACATCATTGGTCTCTAGTGTGCGATAACCAAAACCCCAAATCCTATCCTCCAAAATCCCATTTCACACAAAATTCCACTTAAAACTCACCTAAAAACTTACAAAAACTTATCCAAAATTGCACCTTACACTCATGTTTTCAGCCTATTTTACCTACTCTATGCTATTGCCACACCTTCAATTTCATTCCATTTTCACCCTCATTTCAAAATCCATATTACAAACTTCACCCAGATTTACAATAAAAATCACATTTACAAGCACACTTTTAAACCAAATGAACAAGTAAGAAGATTGTCGCCTACCTCATCTTGGTATCGTCTCTTCATGGTGGCATTTCTAGCCAATATTGTGCCGGTGGTCCACCTGAACCCTCTCCCACCTCTACCATGCTGAAATATACCTCTAATGTCTCCACCAATCAACACGCTCTGCTCAATCTCGTGGACCCACCAATCAAATTCAAAACACCTGCTACGTGGTTCGCCAACTCAGCTCAAAGTCTCATATTTTCACTTTCCACGAAGGCACTATCTCTCTATCGTTTTCCCCAATGACAACAAGTTAAAATGAAACCATACAACAAACATTTTTCTTTTTTAACCCTAACTCGACATGACCGGTGTCGGTCATACCAAACCGACATCAGTAACCTTATAACCGACATCGGTCACCTGCCAGTACCATTTCACCTACATTTTTTCCCACTTTGGCCTACAAACATTATTGCCCCAATACCTCATAACCTCACCAGCACCTATTACACCCTACCCACTAGCCTAAACTACCAATACATTTCCTTAATTACATTTAGGGACATGTTATTTACCTATACCTCGACCTTACCCATGCCATGACCTATATAAATTTCCCTGAACCAATTTTTGTTACCTTTGAACTTGTGTACTCACTATACCTTGTGATGCTATTACCTATGTTGTTTTTGTCTAATGACTTTACCTTGGCTATTTTTGTGCCATTTATCCCAACTAAACCTTTTGTGTACCAAATCATACCTACACGTTCCTGCACCTAACCTAAATTTTGTTTTTGAACCATATTTTGTACCCTAGATACCTAAATCACTTCACCCTTGTTTAGATAAACCTATCGACCTTGGATGATGTAGAGTTTGCAAGCTCTTCAACCTGGTATTGTGTCACAGTCTATATGTGTGCATACATTCAATTTCCATTACCTACAACTTGATTTTGACCATCACTCATTACCCAAAGTTCCCATACCCTTACCCATAACCCACATACCTTAACTTTCATCACCTACACATTTTTCGAACCACTCACCAACTCCATCTCACACCTCATCAACTCCTAGTTTGAGGGGAATCATCTCTTCCCACACTTGGGGCAACACCACTCTCACTTATATTTGGGGCAACCACTTCCTATTTTTGTTAGCATCGCTTATCAATACAAGCCATGCAATAAAAGGGGTAAATTTAGACACCAAAATTAGGTCATAATTCCCTTAAAACCTTATTCATTAAATCAACCATATCCTACCCATTCATATCCCCTAGTGCACATGTTAATTGAATTAAATACTTAATTAAATTAATTAATATCCTCACTTAACCACCTCACCCAACTAACTCACCTAGCCACCTCACTCAAATGACCCAATCAAACCTAATTAATGACCTAAGACCAAGTCTAAAACTATCCTAACCAACTAGGACTTAGTCTAAACCTAGACTTAACTCCAATTAACAAAGCTAAAAGGAATCCTAGTTATCTTTCTGTAATCCATCACTCAAGACTCGGAAGTAGGTTAGAGATCATGCCAAAAATAGCAACAATCTGGATATTTCTTTTCCAACCTAAATATTCTCTGCCTTGACCGATGTCAATTATATCTCAACTGGCGTCGGTCACCTAACCATTGTCTAGTTACATTGAATAGATTTCCAAAATGCTTTTTCCTAGGTTGGTCATTCGATTCAGGATCTCATTTACAAACAAAGACTTGGAGCAACTCAAATTTCTTGAGCACTCAGAAAAAATAAGACAAATGGGAGCACTACCAACACCAGATCATCCATCCATCATCCTTTTCACGATCAAAGATTTACAAAAGAGATGTCACAAAGGTTTGAACTGTCATGTAGCACAAATAAAACAATGGATCTCCTCTTTGGATCTCTGCCACCACCATCCTCATCACCTACATTCTCCACATCTATTTTTCCAGTAAGTACCTCAACACCTCTTCGTTTATATCTCTAGTTTCTTTTTCAGTAATATTTTTTTATTCATCTCAATCTAGTTCATCTTCTCTCCACACCCATACACTTCCTTCCTCCCACCAACCTATCACCTTGACCATAACTAGCCCTTTCCACCTATTTTTACCCTCCTCTAATCATCCCTGAGTCTTCAAGATGATTTTATGACCTCGCCCTCACCATTTCCAACCTATGTGCAATCACAGGGAGTCTAAAAAACCAATTCTGAGAAATTTCTGCTAATTGCCCCTATTGATGCGCTAGTTAGCCAACCGACATCAGTCACTTTTCCTAACCAACATCGGTCAATCAAATGACACCGATTACTATTTTTGTTAATATAGCTCAGACTAATGAGATAATAACCACTTCTCAATAACTGAGAACCACCTCTAATCCTTACCAGACCTATAACTCAACACCAGCTCTCTTGTTTTGACCTTAAACAACCTTTTGAATGACCTTATTGTTTTGTATGAGATACCTAAATCATTTCAATTCCAATAGGATCTTTGATTCATGTATGATTTAAATAACATTAAAATTTTTATATAAAAATGGATTGATAGCCTGTTTAAGAAGCATCACTCTTCTCGGATCTAGCTTCTGCTAGGCAGTCCACTCATTGTTTTGTTTAACTCTATTTGGTGGTATTGTTTTGAATTTATAGGTAGTTCCTCCTAGCCAAAAAGAAATCAGAATGTGCACACAACCTTCAATCGACATTACAAACATGTATTCCTTCTTGGCCTACTACCCTTATCTATTTCATTAATTTGTTAAGAATCCAGTTAAACAATAAAAAATCCATAAACCCTAATACCAATGTCATACCATAATCATATCTATATATATATATCAAAAAGTCACAGTACATTATATATGTCAAAAGGCTTCATAAAGATCCATATACATATCAAAACTAAAAAGAAACATATCATCACTATCTAGTAAAAGGGATGTCATCTATAAAATCACTAACTCAGATAAAAATCACATCTCCTCCTTGGGCACTTGTGCTACAAATAGCTCCAACATCACCACCAGCTCCTCCCTCACTACCGCGTCCTCTCTCTAATCTCTATTGTGGGAAACCCAGACTCCCTACATTTACACTAGTGCCTTCCACCTTCATGGCCAAATGATAAGCATATAATACAACATTCAGACAATCAATGATTACTATGTCAATATAGTACTATATATCTTCCTGTAATGACTGATAATGAGCCATAACAATCATCCTAGATGTTGCAAGTGTTTCCCTTTATCCACTAGCCTATGCCCTTGTTTTCAACTCCGCACTAGATATAGAACACCCTATAATCCCTAAGTCATTATTTAGTGAATCTCCTTGCTGGTGGTATTTATCTATATCTGTAATATCTTGTGCAAGATATGCTCTCACCCTATCCCTCTCTATAGTAAAAAAATATCTGATCCCCATCAGGTCATCTCTCTCTCTCTGAGTTGTGTCCCTCTCGCCCTCTACCATGTCCTTCTTGACCATCACCTCTGTAATAGCTTATGAAAAATCATCATCACCATTCTCTTCTTCCTCATCATCATCAGATACTTGGATCACCTCTTGTACTTGTACTCCTTACTACACTCGAGCATAAACCCATCTCACCCAATGTACTACTTAGGTACTATCAAAATCTCTCAATGTATGAGTCCACCATACTCTATACTCTAGAATAACTCCCACATCATCAATTGGCACAATGGAACCATCATAATTAGGTTCCATAGCGCTCTACTTCTTAAAAAATGTCATAGGCCTCATCAAAACTGCCCTCAGGGTATTTGTATCTACATCCTCCTGTCTATACTGTATAGGCTCCTTGAGCACATCCTAATTCAACCCAAACTACCTCCTCACTTGATCCAAATGTAATAACGCATACTCCTTTTCTCTACAAGCATGGACCCATATATCCTTCTACGTTCCCACAAAATCATCCTCACAACTAGGCTAAACATGAAAATCTAAGTATGGCCTTCAAACAACATCACTTATTTGTAGCCCTAAGAACAAATATCTGTAAAAGGTATCCGTCTTCTTCTTCCTCCCCCATACCTTGTCCTTCTACCACCTCATAAAACCATCATTCCTCTCACCAATAGCCCATGTCAGCCCTAATGGATGAGCAATAACAATATGCTTGTATGCCCAACATTGTAATAAAAATCCAACATCAATCCCAAAATGCTTGTGGGCATTCCAAGTCCATAACTCTCTAAATGTCTATACAAGAAAATTGGGCCCCCACTCAAACATTGTGTGGCTCTCCATCATCTCTGCCACTACCCTTGTCAGCATCCAAGGGAGATAGCCACCTCATGAATATGGTAAATAAAAACATGAGATGGCCATCATCATTATGGTCATCCTGGAACAACCATACCTCCTAGGCTCATACAAAAACTAATATCCAAAATCTCCTTAGTCATATCTCACATTCTCTACCTCATCACCATACATCCTTGTCATCACCTCCAATATATCCACCTCACTAATAGTATATATCCCCTTTGATTGGATAGGAAATCTCATAATACAATGCACATCCTCTAAAGCGAGAGTCATCTCTCTAGTGGGCAGCCAAAAAGTGTAGGTGGAAGGATTCCACAGCTCTAATAATGATAACATAAAAAACTCTGCATATTTGAATCCATTTATAATCCCTCATACCACCTAAAATCACAGCCTCAATGTGTTCCCAATCCTCATTTGACATACGAACCCTCACCTCATCCAAAATGAGTGTAATATAATCTCAGAGTGTAAGCTTCGCATCCACTTACGAACATAAACACATAAAAATATTAATATCATTATTAAAAAATATAAAACATAAACATCAACATCATCACAAAGCATTGAAAATTTTTCCTAAAAATGATACTTTTTCCATCAAAAAATTCAAACTATCACATCACAGTTGAATCACCAACAATTCACATTAATTGCTAGTGATTGCATGAATCATCAGTGATTCTTGCATTTCCAAAATAGGGAATCCGTACACCCCCAATATGATTTTTTTCTAAAACTAGCAAAAACTCAACAAAAA
Source organism: Taxus chinensis (assembly GCA_019776745.2). Classification (NCBI taxonomy): domain Eukaryota; kingdom Viridiplantae; phylum Streptophyta; class Pinopsida; order Cupressales; family Taxaceae; genus Taxus; species Taxus chinensis. Next base: position 41,871,387 of record CM034154.1, read on the forward strand.
AACACACAAAACTAGTGAAAATGACTTACCTCTTTCATAATAGGTTTTTAATGCCTTCTCGATGAAGCCATTACGCTCAAATCTAATTTTTTCACTCAAATTCACTTTCTAAACACGTAATTTTCTTGATTAAAAAAAACTTATCACATTTATCGTGGCTATTTATAGCCCCAAATTGATCTCAACATAATCACCGATGATTTCCTTAATCATCGGTGATTTCTCTGAATTCACTAGCAATTTTTTGAATTGATTTTTTATTAAATCATCACTTTTTTCCACAAATGCGTCTCTTTAAAAGGACCTTAGTCCTTAAAACATTAAATATCAAACAAATGAAATCAATATTGGGATTTTTCATATGTCTATAGACACGTGCCCTTTAGCCCCCATCATTTGACTTCCCTGGTCTATTTAACCTACCTTCGTCGATCATACGTCTATAGGTATTGAGCCCTTTGGTTTCCCTATCATTTGATTCTTCGGTAGCACATTCTATTTCAGTACCCCTTAGACTGGGGAATTTTTTTGAATGAAACACATGATAAAAATTTCCAATCAACACTATGAAATTGGTGTTCCTTGCACTGTGTTACAGTAACCCCATTTTGAGTGGGGTTCACCCATATAAATAACTCATCATTGTTTTTGTCTAATGCTTTTCCATTAAACCACTAGAAAAAAAGGGGAAAATATAGACACCGAAAATCTATACCCCTCATATTTATTCAAGCAATTAATTAAATAAATCAATTTTCCATATCCTAAGTCATATACTACACCCCTTATATTTGTCCAATTAATTAATTAAATACAAAAACAACCCATATCCTGAGTCTCATTATATTTCTCATATTTATGTCATGTAACTCCTTTGTTTACAATTGTTAAATCTTACTCAACCTACTCAAAATATTCCTAAAATCCAAACATAAAAAAATCAAGTCAAATCTAGCCTATTTTATCACCCCATCAACAAACTCAACACTTCCCAAAAAACTTAACAATTTTTTAAAAAAATTCTTGTTTTAGAAGTTGTTTCAACGATTTTATAAAAAAAATCAAATAACCCAAAATCACCAATGATTATTTAAGCCAATTTTCCAACTTCTTAGAGGGATCCTCAACTTTAGAGCATGAGTTCTATTCTTCCATGTAAGTTCATAACATCCTGCACATCCTTCCAGAGTACCATAGTATTTGAGTTATCAATAAACAACATTACCAATATCTATCAAGCATTTGCAATCCATTTTTTGAGCCCCTACCAATCAACACTCCATCACCTAACTTATAGATTGTACTAGCTACCTGTATTATCCTTCATTAAGGCCATAAGATTCTTTAAGCCTTACATCAATTTTCCAGGTATTTCTGTCCACTTATGCATCTATTTTATATCATTTCTAAGCTTCTGTCAGCCTTATATGAACTCATGTATGGTGCTTATCAGACGCTTGTTCCCAAAATAGAATTTTTATGTCATGCAAGTCTCCATCGCAATGTGTGCTACATATGCTATCCTTCAAAAATATCCCGCATCTATGAAAATGGCTAATTCCCGAATCAACTTGTCTTGGTACGTGTTTCCTTTCCTATCCTTCTGTGCCTTGAAGTACACCTTGTTCCTACATGTGAATCCTACATGTGTCTTCTCCTTAGGAAAATATTGTCTGCTCAACATTACCCCACACTAAAGTACATTTTTGTCCTAGTAATGAGGATTTTTTATGATGTTTCCAAAGAATAAATAATAAGAATGTAAAGAATGTAAAGAATCATTGTACAAGAGAATAGACCTTTACTCTGCAGCACCTTCTTCTTCAACCAGGAGGATCAAGTCTGGATATTCTATTTTAATCTCAACCTCCAATTTCTTTCATTCATCCAGCATGGTCCTTTTATTCTTTGGAATTTCTATGGCAATGGCTTCCAGTTCATCCTGAGTAATCTTTTCCTTCTCATTCTATAGTACTTGGAAAAAATTGGCCATAACAGTCATCATTCCATCCATAAGATCCATCTTTTACGCTATGTGCTTCCCAATCTCATCTATTGTCTCCTTATGTGGATATTGGGATGATGCAAGGGCTTTGTGCTTCTATTTCACAAGTGCTAGTATTTTTGCGCATCCCATTGTCTCATCTTTCATGGCCTTATGAACATCATTATCTTCAACTAGAGTTCTGATCCTTATCACAGCTTCTGGTGCCACACAAATATTCCGAGCTTGGTCAACTTTCTTCAGTTCATTCTTCAAAGTTTGGAGCAACACCTCATAATTTGAAATTTTCCTAACTACGGAGGCCCTTGCTATTTCTACTTCTTGTTCAGGATCCTTTGGCACTAACATTCAAATTGGTCCATCTTCTAGCACCAAATCAACCAATGTGCGCACCTAATGCATATCCGAAGGAAAACTCTTAGGTACCTTAGAATCAAGATGAGGTCTTACTTTCAAAATGTAGTCACCAATTTCTTCTGCCATGCTAATGAAGGCCTCATTATTTTTCTTTTCTAGGTCCTTTTCTCCTTTTAAACGCATTATTTCTGTAGTTTTTGCCTTGTTATCTTCAAGTAGCACTCTAATGGTGGTAGCCTTATCAATGTTCCTCCACACCACCTCTGCAAATATGTTAACCAAATCATTTATCACCTACTCATTAGACATTAGAGTAGGCTTTAATATCATGCATCTACTTTGGGATGCCTTCTTCACTCTCCTTAATACACATGATTCCTTGTATACATCAAAATCTAGCTCATCTATATGGGTCTGCATGGACCAAGATAATTATTTCCTTGTACACGTGGTGGCCATGTCTAAATCCATCATCTTCCATCCATACAATTCATTAAGGCATACTTTGCTTGGCAATCAGGCACGGATGATTTTTCTTATGTCCTTAACATAGCCCATACTTGGTACAACATATTCATCACTTGTTCTCTTTGTTGTTGTCCCCTTAGGAACCTCAGCACCAAGGTTTAGAGTTGGCCCTTCTTCTTCCTAAGTAGTAACATACACGTTGGGTTACTCTTGCACTATCTCTTCCACTTCCTTCATCCCTTCCTATTCATCTTTCATTTCTTCATCTCTAGGTTCTTCCATATCTTCTAGTTATACTGGGGTTCTAGGCATGCTCTCCATAGACTCTTCCACCTCCTTATCTCGATTCAAATTTCTACTCCTCTTCTTATCAATTACCTCTTTCTGAGGGGGGGGTCTAGGTGATCTTCTTATAGGCTGTGGTGTTCCCACACCTTGGCTCTTGGTTCTTCTAAATAACTTTTTAAACTAAAAATCTTCAGGGACTGTATCCATGTCCAAGTCCTCTTCTCCTTATTGCGCATGTGGTGGAGTATATATGTACTCACTCTCCACATTGTACGTGGGTTGGCTTTCACCTCTATGATCCAATCCTACACTATCTTTTTATTCCTCTTCCTCCTCGTCTATTTGTATGGTCATAGCAGGATTTGGAGCTGGCACATTATCCATTGTGTGTTTACCCTCAGGAAACCCTGGGAGCATGAACTCATTCTCCACATAATTATTATTCTCCAAACCAGGATTGAGTTGAAGATATATGAACGCGGCTCAACTTTCCCCAATATTCAAACTTATTGCTTTCATACTTATGATGTCTGAAATGAGCCTCTCAATGTAAGAAGACCGACGTGGATATACATATGTTTTCCTGAGAGTGTGGTAGTCACAGTCTACCTTGTCTGTGTTGAAGTTCAACTTACGTGCATCAAAAAATATGTGAACTGAATCCTAAAAGTAGTGTGATGTGAAGGCATATGGAAGTTTACACCATGGAATCCATGTCCTATCCTTCATGGAAAACCATGCGATGCATAATTTTTGATACACCGCGAACTATACTTCCTTGCCGAATACCAAAGGTAGTTCTTTTGGAATGTGCCATTCCTCCTAAAACTTTGCACGAAGTTGGTCATACCACTTTTTTGTCCTTTTCTTGAATAGGCCACTCATTTATCCTTCACATAAGTATTTCTCGAACCTAACCGCGAGGGAATTATTCTCAACGGGTTATTCCCAAAAACATTTCTTCATCCCATCGGGCACTCCAATTTCTACAAATACAAGAGATAAGAGGATGGCACCAAAAGTTATCTTTTCACCTTCGCATGTTTCTTGAACAAATGGTTTCTTTTTTAATATAGCCTACTAAGTTGTAGATTTCTCCTTAGGACATTTTCTTTGCAACATAAATCCACATTGTATTTACTTGTGACTATCTCCTTTGATCATTCAGCTTGGTAGCAGATGCGTGGCTGCCTACACCATAGGGTACTTCCTTAATCTGTAGATGTCCATTTTTCATGGACCCTTGGTATACCCCAACTCCTTTCCTATGGCTATAACCACTACTTTATCAGTCAAATCACTAACAATGTTTGTCCCTGTGCCCTTCAATCCTATTAATTTTGCAATTAGGGTCGTCATGATCCTAACCCTCTATTCGACGAAATAGAATAAGTGCTCATGGAATCTACTCATAAACCATTGGTATAAAGGCTCATATTTTCAAAAATATGGGAGCTCATATAGTTGATAAATTCCTACCTTCTTAAGAAACTTTTTCCTAGCATCGTCATACAATGGCATATCTTCCATTGTGTACTTATTAGTATTCTCATTCAACAAAGTGTCTGACTCTCCCTTTTTATTAGTGGTATGGTGTTTGTAGTCACTTACTTTACATATGTGGATGTGGGAATCCCAATCTTGTCTGACTATTACTCCTTCCAGCTACTACATCTCTGAAAAATTTCTTTCGAGATCAATTTCAACCTCAACTTCCACCTTTTTCTTTCCTTTTGTGCCTATTGCAGGTGCTTTCTTTGGTGCCATTGCAAAAATCCCACCTTTTGTCTTTTGTGTCAATTAAGTTTAAACCCTATCTCAAAATTGTGTGCCCTAGCTCAAAACCGCATGCCCTATCTCCTTATCAACACTTATGCTTTGCTCAAACACTTCAACAATGGGGACATAAGCCTTTTCCGTGCACAAATGTTCTCTCTATGTCTAGTTTTACAACTCTCTGCACCTCAATATGATTTACTTGGTTTAGTTGCACTTAGCTCGCTCAAATACTTGTGATTGCAGATGTAAAAATGAACCCGCATCACATCCTTATATAAATTTTCAAAAAGTTAGTGGATTTATTTCTCCTTCACCTACCAAAAATTGTCTCATTAATTGACCATTTTCAAAAATTCCAAAAATTTCCGTGCAGTACAATTTTGCACCCCAATTATAACCTTCTAGTGCACCTTCCTACCCTCTGGCTACATACTTCTTTCTGTGCACTTCCATGTGCCAAGTACCTCACCATTGCACCCTATCATAGTAGTTTCCATGTCTGTTACTTACCTCATGTTATACTATCCCTTCATTCATTTCCATCTATGGTCTTCTTTGGAAGCAATCTCCTTTCCAAAAAATCATTTCCATACTTCAATAAAACCTATAACCATTTATTCTCATGTGTACCCATTTGTGAATAACAAATAACCACCCCGAACCAATGGTATATGTAGAACTCTACACATAAAAATACTTTAGATTGTAATTATATTTCAGCACGCAAACATGATTATTACAAAAATCACCAAACTAAATTGAAAAATCAAAGTGATGACGAAGGAAATACAGTAAAGAAAATACATAAAGGGAAACTTATACTAAATGGAAACACTTCCTTATTACAAACACCAAGAAGACTTATTTATAGTAGGGCTTCAACCTACTCCCATTAAAGTAACCAGGTAACCGTATTCCATGAAGCGTCTCTAACTGGTAAGTTCCTGATTCAAGTATATGAGTGATAACATTTGGTCCCAACCAATGCACCTTGAGCTTTCCTGAATGGCACAAAAACTTAGAATCATAAAGTAGTACCATCTTTCCAACCTCAAGTTTCTTATCCCTGATGTGTCAGTCATGCCATGCCTTTTGCCTAGCCTTTTCCCTCTTATGAATCCAACGTGCTATGACATGCCTCTCATTCAGCTGTATTAACTTGTCAATTATTTATTCTAATGATTTCTCATTAGCTAGCCCTCAAGCGCACGTAATACATAAAGAAGGTAACATGAATTCCATAGGAAGAAAATTTTATGTGCCAAACACTAACTGAAAGGGTGTTTCCTTATTCAACCTCTTGTAGGTTGTTTTATACACCCAAACAACAATAGAAACTTTATTACCCCAATATTTCCTTCCAAAATCACAATTTTTTGTCAAGTTCTGGCTCAATATCTTGTTAAAGGCCTCAACAGTACCATTTTATTGAGGATGATAGGGTGTATTATTGTGGTGTGCGACCATAAATTCATCCAATAATATCCTAATTGTCTCATTCAAAAATTGTGTGCCCTTATCACTTGTCAATCTTAAAGGACATCCATACCTAGTAAGAACATTTTCCCATAAGAACCTGATTGTTGTAGTTGTTTTACAATCCTTTGTATGTGTTGCTTCTACCATCCTTATAAGATAATTTGTGCAAGTGATGATATAACGTAATCCATTTCTATGCGCAGTTGGTGAAATAAGACCTACAAAGTCTATAACCCATTTCTCGAATGGCTCTGCACTAGAAATGGGCCTCAAAGGCATTTAATCTCTTCTCCTAGGTTTTCCAAGGTGCTGATAGTGATCACACACCTTACAATACTCTTTACAATCCTTGTATAGGGTCTCCCACCATAATCCAACGAGTATAATCTTGCATGTGGTGGTGTCACCTACATAGTGCCCACCTACAATACCACCATGAGCCTCTTCCATGATATATGTGTGTTCATGTTCCAGTACACACTGGTGTAATAGGTCATCTCAGCCTAGTTTGTATAAATCTCCACTGATCAACATAAAGGGTGTTGATCGAATTGCAAGTTGTTTATTCTCCAATGATTTCATTCCTTATGGTGTCATAGCCATGTGTAAAAAGACAACAATATCCTCCAATTCTGAAGACGTGTGATGTAACCTGTACAACTGTGCATCTGGCATTGTATTTTCAATTGTCTACTCATCCTCCCCTAACTGAATCCTTGATAGGTGGTCTAAGCCAGAATTAATTTTACTTGGTTTCACCACAATTGTGAAGTCAAATTCCTAGAATAAAAGCACTCATTGACATATGTACCCCTATAAAAAGGACTTATTTACCAAATATTTTAATGCCATGTGATCAGTATAGAATAAAAAAGGTGTTGTTAGCAAGTACTGTCTAAATTTATGATTCGCGTAGATCATCAACAAGGCCTCATGCTCTGGTGTTGTATAATTTTTCTTTGCAGGAGTCAACTTTCTACTAGAGAAATAGATAGGATGATCTATAATACTTTCTTCATGCTGAGATAACACTGCACCAATGGTTGTGTAAGAGGTATCCACATGTAGATGAAATAGTTGGTTCTATGAAGGAAAATGCAGAATAAGTGTTGTTGTAAGTCTCTCCTTCAATGCCTCAAATGCGTGTTGCTCTGGTTCTCCCGAATAGAACGTCACTTTCCCTTTTTCTAACTCTTCCATGGGTGTGGCAATATTTGTATATCCTTTGATAAAATTTCTATAATACCCTGTGTGGCCCAAGAATCGATGCACCTCACTCTAACTCATAGGATCTTCCCAGCCTACAATAACTGCAACCTTAGCTTGATCTACTAATAAACCTTCCTTAAAAATGATGTGCCCTAAAAAAGTTCCAAAAGGCGTAGAAAACATGCATTTCTATATTTTTAAAGAGATTCTTAACTATCTACATCTTTCAAACATTAATCGTAAATTGTCACAATGATCCTTAACAATTCCATACATAATCCAAACATCTAAGTAAACGTGTAGGAAGTTGTGAATAAAATATTAGAATGATTTAACAACTATGTGCGAAAATACATCAGGCATGTTTTTCAAACCAAATGACATCACATATATGAAAAAATTATTTATTCAGTTGTGAAAGTCATCTTCTCTTAATACTCCTATGAAATTATAACTTGATGATACCCAAAGAATCCTTCTGTAAAAGAATAAACTTCACGCCCTACAACACCTTCTAATATTTCCTCTCTAAAAGGTGTAGGAAAATGATCAATCACACATACAAAATTTGGTTTCCTGTAATCCACACAAATCCTAATTCAATCATCTTTCTTTATACAGATCACCATGGAGATAACCCACTCTGATTTGTCTAAGGGCTTGATGATGCCAGATTTCAACATTTTTTCAATTTCCTCCTTAATTTTGATGCATAGGTTAGGGTTATTCTTATAACTTCTCTTCCTGACTAGGTGCGCACCTTCCTTTAACTTAATCTTCATCTCTCCTAATGAATCATGCACTCCTTTTAACTCATGGTATCCCTGAGGAAATAAGTCCTATAAATCCCATAGTAACTCAATTATCTTTTCCAATTAAGAATCAATCCAATAATCCCCAATTATTGCCTCCTTAGGTTCAACATCCATGCCAATGTTTACTGTCTTGGTCTTTATAGGATTAGGATAGGTGCACATGCTTTTATCCACGCTGTCTAACAACTGGCGTGAACCTGCTAAATGATCCATATCTAGATTTTCTACTTCTTCATCATCCACTATGTTGACCATATTTCCTTTTTATTTCTCATAACAAGCACACTTAAGTAATGTGGCATCTATCTGTTATAATTCATCAAAATGTGCTCCTAAGTCTACCTCACCAAATAAATCTTGGATGAGTTTTTCATTATTTTCATTTTCTCCCATAGTTAAGCACTTTATAACCCTTAATACCTCTTCCACCGTAGGTTTAGTAGAGAAGTAGTCAATATTTTGGGTCATTCCTACAATCAATTCCTACCAATTTCTAGTCTCCCTATGTAGTTCTGCATAAACATACTAGGATCGTGCGTAGCCTTGTAAAGTGGAATAAATTTTGTGCACCCAAAGTGAAGGTGGAAAAGCTTCCTGCCCCTCTTTTCAGAGTCTCTCACGCTACTGAACTTGGTACTGAACAAGTTGAATACTATGATACATGCAGATTGTAGTAGGATCATTGCTCTTGAAGAACTAAGTGGTCAGAGAGTTTTTCACTTCATTCCATTCCATAATATTATCCCTGTGAACCATCCACCAACGCACTGCTATCCCGTATAAGGTATATACTAACATATTCCTTATTTCTACTTGATTTATCGACTGGTCTTCCATGGCATGTAGGAATACCATAATATCTCCTTCTCTAGTGTACTAAGGTATAAGGTAGTTACCTATCCTCTTAATACATCAAGGTTTTATTCTCTGTAAAAATTTACTTTTTACTTCACACCTAACCATTTCATAGGTTCCATGTGCCCAATTATCACAAGAAATAATTTTATTATCACTGATAAAATGTGCATATTCCCACTGAAGGATTCCATTCTTTGATGGATCAAGTACTTCTGGGTCCCAAATGGCACGTACATAAATTCTTTTCAGGTCTTCCTCAGTCAAATTTTCAACATAAGGCACATATTTCCCATCTGTCAAAGGGATAATCACTCTTTCTTCTGTGTTATCAAAAATTATATACCCTTGTTGAACCATAGATCAATATTATTTACATAACACCAAGGGCACCCAACTAGAGCTGGGAAGTTTTCTGATTCTACAAGTACTAAGACCTCAAATTCCCCAGTGAACTTAGACCCTTTTATAATAATGGATGCATTATTTAAAACTCCTATGGGAGTGGCCTTAGTTTAATTGGCCTTGAATAATACATTAGAGGATTGTTATAATGGAGGTCTACCCATTTGTACCCATGCATCTAAAGTAAGGACATTAACTTTCATGCCTCTATCAATCAATATATTACTCAAGAGCCACCCATCCACAACATCATTCAGAGTGATCTCCTTGTCATAATCCAAACTATGAGGGGGAATATTAACATGCATGATCTATCTTCCATTCTCAAAAATTACACGTGGAGTGTTTCCCTTTAGCCAATTCCCTAATAATGGAATGAATTTCTCCTGGAGCAGCATCATGCATACCTCTTTTAAGTCTTCAATATCCGATTGGACTGTCTCTAAAGCCTTCTTTTGTTCTAACTTCCATGACTATTCCTTCAAACACTATATTTCACCTTGAAGATTTCTGAGTACCTCCATGGTTTCTTAATAAACGCCCTTCTAATGTGTAGGATCTAAGTACCTTGTATGTAAAACTTCCTCCTTGGTGATGTTAGGCTTCTACTATAATGCCTCTCTGGAGCACACAACTTTAGCACATGTAGTAATCTTCATAGGTAATACCTCGGGATCCGGTGCTAGCTTTAACATCCACTAATTTTCCATAGCGCGTTGTATTCTAACCATCCCTGCACCCTTATTCTCCTATTTGTGCTACTTTCAAAGATTCTCATATAAATATGGGCATTCCTCATAGCTGTGATTCTTCCCACAAAATACCAAGTAATATTTTGAGGACATTCATGCCTGTAGTGGTGAGGAGATCCACATGTAAAAAAATTTCTATGAGGGAACTCATCTCGTCCACCACCATGGCCTTAGCCCCCAAACCCACCATGGTATCCTTGACCTCTGCCATGAAATCCTTCAAAGCAACCTTCATTCCGGTCATAATGTACTTGAGTGTGATCATGATCATGGTTCTCACATTTACCTTTAGAGTTATCTGATACTCCAATCTATCACACACCAATATCTATGGCATCATGGATCTGACCAATCAACCTGTAGTATTTTGTATCGTGAGTCGTGGAATAGGAAATTTTACAATAACAAGATACATTATTCCTTTTCGTGCATTGTAATAATGGGCAGTGGCTTTCATCAGGTCCAAATGACATATATCACAGTCTAGCAGAAATGAATGCACTTATCTGTGAGAAAAACTATATTTGGTGTGCCCTTCCTCTTCACAATCGGTACAACAAATCCTAGTGTGCATCTCATGTGCTGAATTTGTCAATAGTTTCTCTAACTTTTTTTCCATAGCTGTAATTTGTGCCTCCAAGAATGGGCTCACTCTAGTGTCTATACTTATGACTTCCTTAGTGCGCAAAGCATCTTCAAGTGCTTTGTGTAGGTCCGTATGAGTCTTATGTGACAATTCCCTCATAAAAGGTGTGATCAAGCCCCTAACAAACCATTTTGCATGTTGGCTTGCATGAATATCATAAGAAATTTTAGACAAAAGTGTTTTGAAATGGGCATCATATTCATGAATTCTCTCAATAGTTCCCTGCTTAATATCCTTGAGCTCTTATACTCTTCTTCTCAAACTTAGGGATCTGAAACTCCTTCAGGAAATCATACTTTAATGCTGCATAATCTACGTAAGTTGACCAAGTTCAAACTTCCTATACCAACTATGTGCGTGTCCCTATAATGTAGTTAAAACATTACTTGCCTTGCACTTAGAAGCCATAAATCCTTCTGCATGCCAGTGTATCTCACACATGTGCACTTTTTTAGCATCATCTTCTATGCCCCTATACTCTAGAAGACGAAGAGACATCTCCATGTAAATTTTATGGGATTAGTGCGGACCCTACCTACCTAATATAGAACCTCTTTTGTTACCTCTACCTCTAGATCCACTAGAAATACACCCACATATGCCCCATGATCCTCCACCTGTAGCCAGAAGCAGACCAATGGATGTACTTCTATGTTTCCCAATAGTGGTACTAAACATAACTCCTATGGTCTATGAAGTGGTACTAATCCTAGAAATGAGTCCAAAATTCTACACCCTTGAGTTTTCTGCTGATGATGTGCTTAAAAAGGTACCTCAAAAATATATATATATATGTTTTCCCTACCATAGATGTACTTTCTATTTTACTTACTCCTTCTCTTCTATTTCCCCAACTAGCTTACTGACTACTAGTTATACGTGATACTAGAAATCCAAGCATAAGGAATAGGTTTCTAGGTAGATTCAGATGCATGCCTACAACCCATGTCATATATTCTAGCATGCTCCCATGTGAGTCCGAGGAGGGTTCCCTATTATGCTTTCCCAAATGGGGGAGTTCCAGATGCTTTGGCTCCATGCCTCCTACGCGAGCTTCAAATCCTTCATGAGCCATCTCTCTCCTCAATGCCATCCACTATGTAATATCATGCTACTTCTCTGTCTCCCTCTCGCATGCCTCATTATACTTAATCCACCTTTCTTCTCTCTACCTCTCTGTAGCTAGGTGTGCCACCTTTCACCAAACTTATTCTTGAGCCCGCGTGTTGTGGGGTTTATCTAGCCATCGGTTTTTCTTCCAAGTTCAGGGTTAACATAAATATTTTGATTACTTGTGGAATTCCTTACAAATAATTTCCCCTTAGATAATGTAAAAAATGAGACTCAGCTACCTCTGGGAAAGAATAAGTGGAAATTGAGTACTCCAAGATATAACTATTAAAAACACCACAAAACCAAGTATCCAAAGTGCGCATTCAAATCAAATCAGCATTATAAAGGGCCTAAAATTCTTCCTGCATCGATACAAGCGTACGATACCTTTTTAGACCACAATAATTATTCACACTCCCCTAGCTCCCTTTTCAAATAGCCAACTTAAACATATTCACCTAACCATGACCCTTTTACCCCACATTAATATTAGTTTAATTATTTTTAATTAAAGTAATACCCATGCTCACAATATTCATTATTTAATTACCTTAATTAAAACTAATTTCCACCTCACCTAGACACCCCACCTAGATACCTCATCAAAAACCCATTCTTATCATGTTTCCCTTTTACTGGGAATCAATATTCACTCACCATAAGTAACTAAGAATTAGTCCTACCTACCTTAATTAACTAAGACTTATTTCAACCCTAAAATCACATGCCTATTCTTCCTCTAACCATATTCCCAGTTATCTAAGCACAAAATCCTATTTTGATCCACGAGAATAAATAGAACTGGTCAAGAGATTACAAAGATCTGTCATTTTTAGTAAACCTGGGATTTCCCGCCTTAACTGACGTCAGTTAACCCTAAACCGACGCTGGTTACCCTAAACCATGATTGGTTACCATATATCCATTTTTGGGAACCTTTTTTAGGAGGTTGGCCACATTATAGAGTTTTGGAAGGAAGGATACCTACATGCAAGAAAGAACCAAAGCCCTTTTGCAAGCTAGTGATAGCTAGCACCAAGATGGATCCGAAGGTATTTGCATCCAAAGTAGCATTTCGGGAAGCACTTCCGCAACACTAAGCACCATTCCATATTTCAACCATCACCATCATCCATCCATCGAATCTACAAACACCAGTAAGTGTATCTCTAACCTACATCATTTCATGCATATTTAGATTACAAAGTTGCTTCATCTTTGTTTATTAGCATCTATTTGCATTTTTCATCCCACCCTTGTTACCTTCCTATGAATCCAACCATTCCATCACCCAAAATCATTTAATCACATATACATGATTCTTTAATACCTCTTAGTACCCCCAACACCATTGCAAACCTAGCCATTTTCCCTCACACCCACTGTCTTACCTCAAAAAGTTCTCAAAACCCAGTTTATTGAATTTCTACCATCCCGCCTTAACCGTCATCAGTTATACCTAACTAACATCAGTATTGGTATTTGGAAATCCTGCCAACAATAGAAACTTAAGAACCTACATCCAAGAAACCCAAGCTACCCAGAATCTGACCCCTGACCTGTCCCAACACCTTGACTACATACCCTACCTGGAGATCTAATCATAACCTAGCATATTATATTATGTTTTCTTATTGTATTTGGATGAGATACCCAAATCGTATCAAATATAGTAGGACATCATTTATTTACATCATTTCTTACATTAAGTTGTATGAAATAGTGGGTTGACTACCACCAAGGAAGTACCACATTTCCTTTATCTAGCACACACTAGGCATCCCACTGGCATATATTGTTTAACTCTCTTTTGTGGTCTTGTTTTGTATTTCAGGTAGTTCCTCCTAGCCAAAAGGAAGCTCACACAATCAACATTGGATTAAGTAGCCAGAATGTGCACATAACCTCCAACTAACCATCACAACATATATTCCTCCTTGACCCATACCCTTATTTATTTTGTCAAATTCATAAAGAAACCGGTGAAACATTTTGGCACGCCTGATGGGACCCATCAGGAGATATTTTGCATTTTATTCATTCCTAGGTGAAATTTGTGTGTTTTTTTCCATTTTGAAAAAAGTTTCCACATTAATTTTATTCTCTGGAATATTCCCCCTCTTTCTATTATCTAAAATCAATCATATTTTTAGTGCTATAAAAAGAATACGTCGTTATTTCATTAGTATTACATTAGTGAAAGAGCATCCCTCTTCCTATTCATCACTTGCTACATCGAATATCACATTTCTATTTGGGTTTTAAAACACTTGCATGGAATTCTAATTTGTTGCATTATATCTCACATAAAAAATGAGGGCAACCTATATGTTGGAAGTCATGACCAATTGATAGTTGACACAATTGAATCATAGAAAGCACATTTCTCTCTTCTCTCTCTTTTCCAAACTGCACAAATTGGAATTTACACATTTTCTTATACAACATCCCACCCAAAATAAGTTTTCAATGATCACACAATCAGAGGATTGATAGTGGGCACCCAACTAGTTATCTTTGTCTAGTCACCCATCTGAGAAAGGCCTACCCCCACAAAAACATAACCTAAAACCTCAACTTTAGAATTTCCTTCTTCGTAGGAATCCTTCCAAACAAAAAAAGTTGTTCTAAATTCACGGGTCAATCTTTAAATATCATAATCCAGACACACTAAATTCACTTATGGTATTATGTTTTTTTCTTAGCTTTGTTCTTGACTTGCGTTTTGAGATGTGAGGTTGTATTCTCCATGTTTCTTTCCTTTCACACTCCATAATCATAGTTGGTATAATATGAATGTTTATGTGTGTGTCAAGACTTATTTTTTTTACCATATTAAGACTTCGAGGTTGGTGTCCCATTTAACCTTAATTCACAAAAAGAAAATTTTCTTCATTCTACAAATTTCATAGTAATCGGCATTGGTTTACATCTGACCATCATCAGTTTATCTGATCGATGTCAGTTCTCTATTCTTTTGGTTAGTTTACCCAAAGGACACTCATCTCTTCTTATTCTCTATTGAAAATATCTAGACATCACCATATCCCCTGCATTCAGATATTATTGGCTAGATATAGCTTCCATAGTTGACTTTCCTCATATTTTGTCTCAATTTCTTGAACTGTTACTTTCCCCCAGCAACTGACATCGGTTACTGTGAACATCATCGGTCACCTAGTAACCAGCATCGGTTGTCGTAACCAGTGTCGATCCTTCTATTTTTATTTTAATCAAAGCACTTGCTAGTTCATCTCTCATAATTAATTCTTGTACATCTCTGTTGTTTTTTGTCATTTATAGAATACAGTCTTACCAGGTCAACACTTATTCACATGGTGTTGAATTGTAGTCAAAATAACACCCTCATATTTCACACTAGCCATCAGCCACTCCCACCTAGTCCATCACCAATGTCCATCTTGCCACCTATGGATCTAAATCAACTTATCCCCATTGTTACCAAAAATGAGGAGTTTGTGAGAATCATTGATCATAACCCCACTTCCCTAAAATATTATCTTTCCCACTCATCGACCTAGGACTCTTCAGGATAGTTAATATATGACATGTACATATCTATCCCTCATGCTTTCTCACCCACCTCTGCATCAACTAACACCATATCAGCGCTACCCTCCTCCAATTTACCACATGTGGTGTCTCATCTAGGTCCCACAAATACTAAAATTGCAACATCTACGTCATCTATCACACCTGCGACATCAGTGGATCCTTTGACATCTGCCTTAAGTATAGCCTCATCTGCACCTGCTACCTCACATATACCTATTACATCACAACAACCTCTAATTTCAGCAACCTATACCCCTTTATAGAATATCATACTTTCTATCCCACAATCCTTACCCCTAATCACTACTAGAGTTGTTACGACTACCCCACATACTTACGCATACTACCAATAACCCCCGAGCTTGTCTATCGCTTATTATGGCTATGTACCACCTACATCTATTCCTCCTACATAGTTCTCATACTCAACACCATTATACACTATCATACCACCCACCTCATACATTCAACATCAACCCCCTCTTTCTGCAGGGGCACCCATTCATCACAGCCTACCAATGACCTCATTATAATTATGATGGAAAAGATGTAGACCTTAGAAGAATCTATTTCTGGCTCCCGTAATTTTTTAACTTATGATGAAATATGTAACAAGCCTATCCATCCATATATTCCCATTCACCCCTACCTTATACATTGGGAAATTCCTAAATTCAATTGCTTTAACAGTAAAGAAGACCCGCATCAGCAGTTGCGGTTGTTCAAATATGGGTACTACCTAATCGACCACAATGACACTTTTCTCCTACAAACCTTCCTAATATTCTTGACAAGACCAACATTGGATTGGTATAGTGGACTACCTAGACATTCCATTTATTCCTTTAATCAAGTAGCCCAAGCTTTCTTAGCCCATTTTTCAATCAATTTTATCAAGAAAGTCACCATGACCAATCTCTATTCAACATAATAGTATGAAGATGAATTGATCATAGATTTCATTTCCCGATGGTGGAGTCTTATCAACCAAATAATGTTCCAGCTACCTAAGATTGAAAATATTGATTTTTTCACTAGAGCTTGTGCCAGACACATCTCACCAACTCGGTAGGTACAAACCTTTGATGAAGCATTCACCATGGCACGAAAGCTGGAAATTCACAGCATTAAAGAAAATAAAATCCAATTATGAAACAAGAACACCCCATTCAAATCAAAATACTCTTCTTCATCTTCAAAACCTAAAAATAACTATTCAAATCCCAAAGGATCTACCAATGCGGTAGTCCTCAAGGTAGGACCATCTCATCCTTCTAATCAAGGCCAACATTCTTCTAATCTTTCCCTTGTCTAAGCCTTTCAGCTTCGGTGGGAGCAATGGAAGTACACTTCAATTAGAGAGACCTAGTCTTCAGTCTTAGAAAAACCTCTTAAATTTGGAGCCATTACACTTCCTCCTATAAAAAATCATATAGGTTTCGATCCATCCTTTCCTATGCCTACATGGTATAAAGAAAATTACTACTATGATTATCATTATTTCAAAGGCCATAGTGAGGGTAACTGCATAACTTTATAGAACATTGTTTAAGAGATGATAGATAATGGAGACCTTTTCATGGACAACCTGAATGCACCAACAAATAAAAATTTGCACATCTTTAAAAATTCATTCCCTAATCATAAACCATCATCTAATCAAAATAGTGAACCTTCATCCAGTGATAAAAATTTACTTGAAGTCCACGTGGTTTTTGATATCTTACCAACCGTGCCTCAAATCCCATCTATTTCGTCTATTGAGGAAATTATGACATTAGCTCCCCTACCCACAGAGGATCATACCTCTTTTACTCCTTCACCCAAAAAGGAGTCCCCCTCATCTCTCCCCACTCTCACAAAGGAACCCATGCTTTTCATAAATGCCATTTCACCATCTACTTTACAAACTACCAAACAGTCACCATTGTTAATTCTCCCATCCACAAAAGAATCATCGTCACCTTCTCCTCCACCAAGGGATAATTCTACCTCACCACACCTGTTATCTATCCTTCCCATGGGAGACTTGTCAAACATGCCACTACCTATTTGTGGCAGTTCTCCCTCAGCATCCCAGGACCCCATTGATATGATCTTGACTCTTTTACCCATAGAGTCTGAGGCTAGCCACTTACTTGTCTCACATACATATTTTATAGGGATTGCCACTAAACTAACTCCATCCTTTTCTTCAGTAGCCCTATTTTCACGACTGGCCAATTTCTTAGATTACGTTTATAACTCCATACTCTAGGGACATCTTCAACTCCCCTTTTCGACCCAAATGCAAATTTTTCATGAAGATACTTCCATGATCTACCCAAGGTAATTTTCGGTGACCAGATCGAAATTAACCATGCCTATTGAAATGGATTCTTCTTCATCATCCCTACCTACATCTAAACATATACACACAACTAAATTCATTCCCAAACCTAAAATCCTACCCACACCTCTCTCCTCACTCGTAGCTAGACCCATCACTACCTTGGGTATCATGCTGACATCAAGCCTTACTCACCCACCTATCAAATTGGACTTAGCAACATCATCTCAAACCCACACCAACATTATCCCTCCACCTAAAAATAAAACCAACCTCCTAGGCTGCATTCACTAGTCTTGTCTACCACACCTTTGTCACATTCCCCCTTTCCATCCATCATTGGGCCCCATCCATCAACCCTAATCCAACAGTCTCCTACCCAAGGATATTCAAAATCTAAACAACCTACTACTACGTCATGAGCCTTTGTTACATGTTATTCACCCAAAATCCAAACACCCTCGCCCTCACCTATACACTTCTTACCACCTATACCTCCACCAGTTACTATAACTGCAACCTTGCCCATATGAATTCAACCCATTTCGTCTACCCAATATCTAACAACCACATCCATTGCAATTTGGTTTTCCCCTTTGGTAACCCATCCTTTTCCACCTTCTGCTTTCCCTTCTGCATCCCGTACTCCCATGTCACATTTACCCAAGAAGGTGCAACCCAAAGATAATAATCCACTACCCTCCAATAAGGTTGTCAAACCAATGGAACCTTCCATTGTCAACTTTTCTACCTCACCTTTACCCAAGAATATGCTAGGAAAACATAAGACCATACCACTTACCAAACAAGTGAACCAACCCATTCCCCCAACTATAAATCCTCTACTCTCATAATCATCCACACCTTTACCCAAGCCCACACTCACTTCCCATTATGATCCATTAGCGAGGTCCTACGTCAAAATTTTAACTATTCTCTTAGAGACTTCTATCACCACATTACCATTGCTTTGACCTTACGATCCTCTTAAACCCAAACCAAAAGGGTTTTATGAAACTAATATTTTTTCCTATCATCATGTGTCAGGACATGATGTAGAAAATTGTAAGGCTCTGAAGACCATTCTTCTCCGAAATTCTCCTCCTAATTTTTTTTTGACAATGATGAACTTCTTAATGAGGACCATGTTCCACCTTAACCTATCACCACACATCATCATCGTTTATCGATTCAGTGAGTAGTATCTCCTTCCACACGACTATTTTATCCACCTTTAAAGTTTGAGATCAACGTGGTCCATATTAGAGAGTTGGCCAAATCACCACACAAATGTTAGTACTCCCTACTCATTTCACAAGGCTCTTATCCACTGTTAGGGTTTTTTCCCTCATGCCATTACACCTTTCATTGCACACCCTCTCCATCCACCTCCCCTCATATTAACATGGTTCACATTGCCACCCGCACTAAAAAAGACAAAGGAAAAGAAAAAGAAACTATCCCTTCAACCAACCCCATGCCTATTATACCATCTACACCCACACCTAAAAAATCACCATCCATGGACCTACAAACCCTATCACTGACAGGGTCACCCATTACACAATGATAAAACAATTACATTAATATCCTCTAAAAATGTCTGTGTATGATATCATCCAAACTTTTGAATCTCATAGACAAGCCCTTATCGAGGTTTTACAATCCATTGAATTTTTACCCAATGAACCCACACCAGTGGACTCCATTATTACCCCTCACCACGTGGCCTCATTTACCAAATCATATCCTTCTACCCCCATACCCACTCCTTAATTCACCGCCCTCAGCTTCTTTAATGAGGAGATTGTACCTCACTAGTTAGATGACCCTAATCCCACCCTTTTCATTTCTATCTATATCGATAACATGCATGTACGAAATGTCATTATTGATGGTGTTGCTAGTATTAGCATCATCTCCTCCCATGCATAATATCAAATGTATATCCCTTCTAATTGTATGCATAATAACCCCATTATACTTCGCTCCTTCAACGATGTCATTACCTCTAACCTTGGCACCATTATCCTTCATGTTCGCGTAGGCCCTCACACTATCCCAGAACTATTCTATGTCTTAGAGGGGGAGTTCCAATAGAACCTATTGTTTGATAGACCTTGGATTCATGTCATGGGTTGTGTCCCTTCAACTTTACACCGTTGTGTAAAATTTGAACATGACAAACATAACTATACCATCCCCACCAACCCGTCACCGTTAAAAACTTGTAACATGTTGTACCAGACCAATGATGTACTTGTACCAATCAAAGCATCTGCCACTACCTCCACTTCTCCTTCACCCATGACCCAATCCACCAATGTTGCTACCACCTCTCCCACATCTAACTCTTATATTCCTACTGTCTCCTCAACCTCTATAGCTGAGCTCCCTTCTTCCTAACCAACTGTTACCCCTCCTTCCCAATCATCTAGTGAGTCGTCTATCCCCGCTACCCACATATTGAATACTGATCCATTAGAAGGTATTTTTCAATTCCTCACTCTGGGGGAGTACCGCCTATACAATATTGACACATTCCTCACTCCGTAAGAGTATGGGAAACTATTCCAAAACCCTAGTTATGACTACCGCATAGGCGAGGTTTTTCCTTATGGTCCTCCCCACCTTTGCACTAATCTAATGTATGGGGGACTTGATACTACCACTTATTCACCCAAACCTCCATCCTAAACATGACCCTTTTCATCTGACCTCCAATCTCTTAGTAACCTCCATTTTTCCCACACTTTCCTTCACCAATGCACATACAAAGGATTTGGCCACAATTTTTACAAACAAGGTTGTCATACCATCATTCCATGTATTACCCATAAACACAAAGATCGTAGTGGCATTGGATTTGCTGCACCATCTTCTAAGAAGCCCCACATCAACCTCATTGAGGAATACAAACCTTCTCCACCCCATTCACCAATGTCACCACCTTCACCCATGGAGTCCATAGATCCAAAATCTATTCCTCCTAACTTTTTTTTTTTGTGAAAAAAATTCCCTAGGACCTTTGACTTATATACACGATATCGAGGATCTTTCTCCTTTTCCCTTCCTGTATCCTAACATGATCAATGATGATACACCTTCTATTAACATCGTTTAATGTCGGGATGATGAGTCTATTCTCACCTACCTTGGTGCGGAAGATTTTTATATTCATCGGTCGTTACCTTCTGAGACACAAACAAAGTTGAACAAATCAACCATAAAAATCAACATTAACACTTAATACGACCCACACATCTTAAAGATAGGACAATCTTTAGATTCTACTAAACTGGAATATTTTACATCTTTCCTCCGAGACCATAGCAACACTTTTTCTTGGTCCTATGTTGATATGCCTGGTATTGACCCAAACATTGTGGTCCACAATATCGTAATTGTTCCTGATGCCAAGCCCATAAAACAAAAGCTATGGAAAATGAATCCTCGCATTTCTCTTCTTGTCAAAGAAGAAATTCAGCACCTTCTCTCAGTTTCCTTCATCCTACCCATTGATTATCCCTAATGGATTTCTAATATTGTTCTTGTCACAAAATCAACAGGGGGAGTCTGTATTTACATGGATTTCCATGACCTTAACTTAGCTTTCCCCAAAGATGACTTTCCTCTACTAGGTATTGACCAATTGGTTGATCTGACTACCGGCCATGAGATGCTATCACTCACGGATGGTTTCTCAGGTTATAGTCAAATATTACTCATTCCAGAAGATATCCACAAAACTACCTTCATCACTCATTGGGTGACCTTATGTTATTGATTCATGCCGTTTGGCCTTAAAAATGTTTGTGCTACATATCAGTGAGCCATGACTTATATCTTTCATAACATAATGTATCTTCTATTTGAAGATTATGTAGATGACCTTCTTTCCAAATCCAAACATCAGGATGAACATCTGACATTCCTCAAGGTCATATTTGATCACCTCATCAAGTATTGTGTTTGCCTTCAACCTAAGAAGTGTTTCTTCACAGTACTTGTAGGAAAGCTCCTTGGTTTCATTGTTTCTTTGCATGGCATAAAAGTTGATCCTACTAAAGTAAAGACCATTATCTAAATTCCTTTGCCTACTAATCTCTGTCAACTTTGAAATTTTCAAGGTAAGTGGAAATCTATTTTTCAATTTTTTTCACAACTTTCTAACCACTGTCAACCATTTCATCATCTCCTCAAAAAGGACATCTCCTTCAAATGAGGTGATGAATTACACAAATAATTTGACACCTTAAAACAATACCTTCTTCAACCACTGGTCCTCATTCCCCCTAAAGATGACCAACCCTTTTACCTATACATTTCTGCTACTAATAATTCCTTAGGTTCCATGCTTGCTCATTGCGATGAGAAACCTAGAGAGAAAGTGGTTTATTACATAATTCATACCCTTTCGCACTATGAAACTAGATACACCCATGCTGAAAAACTCTGTTTAGCCTTAGTTTTTGTCGCCACCAAGCTTCTTCATTACCTACTCAACCACACAACCTTTTTCATCACTAATACTGATCCTCTACATTACATGTACACCAAATCCTACCAACATCAGTGTGTTACACATTGGATCATGCTTCTTTTCGACCTTGACCTCAAATTCATCCATCAAAAGTATATCAAAGGCTAATCCATCACTGACCAACTAGCTGACACACATGTTTCTGGAAATCAACCCTCTAACTTTGATTTCCTTGATGAATCCATTACTACGTTATCCTTGGATGATACCAATTACCAAATGACCCTATTCTTTGATGGTTCCAAATGTCAGTGTGGGGGTGGTGCAGGTGTTATCCTCATTCTTCTTGGTAGTGAATCCATGCCATTATCTTTCAAACTCAATTTATATTGTACAAAAAATATCACCAAATACAAAGAACTCAGGTTGGGTCTTCAGAATACTTATGCCTTAGATGTTAAGTCAATCAATATCTTTGGTGATTCCCAGCTGGTTGTAAATCAAGTCAATGGTATATACCAGTTTTGTAATGAAATACTACAAAAGTACAAAAGTCATGTCCACATACTTTTGACTACCTTTTACTGTTATGAACTTCAAACCACCCCAAGTTCTACCAATAAGTTTGTGGATACCAAGGCCTACTTGGCTTCCTAGATACCCACTTCACCTGCTGACTCTAAAATCTTTGTCACAATACAAAGGTTACAATAACCCTCTTATTTACCTTGTGAGGCCCACTATAAGTAGTTACCTACCTTTCCCTTTCCATTCTACCTCCTGATCTGAATCATGATGAACAACGTGCCTTTCTTAAAAGTGTCTCTTGATATGTCATTGTGGGTGGTATCCTTTATAAGTACAGCTTTGACGGTATTCTCTTATGATGCCTTACAAGTTCTGAAATTCCCTACACCATCAAGGAAGTTCACGACAAAATTTTTGGAGGCCACTTTAGTGGTTTAGCTATCACTAAAAACATTCTTCACCTTGGATACTACTGGCCAACCCTAAACCATGACTGTTGTGACTATGTCAAACATTGGGTGAAATTCCAGCAACATTCTCATCTTCATCACACACCTAATCATGCCTTACAGGTCACACAAGACCTTTGGCCTATCTCTTAATGGGGTTTAGATCTTGTCATAGAGATCAATCCTCATTATTCACAACACCATCAATGGATTATAACCGCTAATGAATACTACACTAAATGGGTAGAAGCCATTCCCCTCATTTCTATAAAATCTAATAAAATATGTGAATTCATCAACCATCACATCATTTATCACTTTGGTGTTCCTCACTGCCTAATCACTAATAAGAGAAAACAATTTAAAAAAAACCTATGAAAGTTGTGTGATGCTTTTGGCATTCAACTCAATTTCACATCACCTTATTACCCACAAACTAATGTCCAAGTAGAATCAACCAATAAAACCTTGAACAAAATTCTTATGAAAGTAGTTAATGATACTGGAAAGCATTGGAATATGCACATTCCTTCTGCCTTGTGGGATTATCACACTAGTATTCACACTTCAACAGCTACCACACCTTTTTCTCTAGTCTAGGGTACCAATATTTTCTTGCCTCTCAAATTCCATATTCCATCTCTCCTCATCTGACTACAATACATACTCAATGATGATGACTTTCACCATGACCGTTTAGCACAACTTGATTTGTTAGATGAATGTTGTCTCAATGCTCTTAACCATCTCCAAATCTACCAAAAACTTATCAAGCATGCCTATGAAAAATGTGTCCATGAATGAACCTTCCAGGTCGGTGACCTTGTCTTGCATGAAAATCAACATGTAACAAAAGAAGAGAAAATTAAACGGGGAAAATTTCCTCCTAATTGTCTTAGACCCTATATTGTTACTCATACATATGGATCAGGTTCTTATCATTTTTCTTCACTCGAAGGTAAACCTGAACCTAAACCCCTCAATGCCTTGCATCTTAGACCATTTTATTGTTGAAATCAAGTCCTACATCACCTTTTGTCTATTGACCACTCATCCCTTGAGCATTTTACACCTTCCATGTTACCTATTTTGAGGATCAACAACTAAATAAGAATAATGTGATTACCCGTCACCTATCATCCTTATCTTCAATATTATTCTCACAGCTCTACTCATAGCATGGTTCTCATGGATACTTTTTTGTATTTTTCAAATATGGAATCCCATGGTCATTCGTCAGTTACAACCATCTCTTTCATAGTTAGCCTTTGTGTACTATGGTTTTGTCTTCTAAACAACAACCTAATCTTCCTCTATAGTCTTGTCCATGACTTAAACATCCAAAAATAAAATGGGATTCAACTCCTTAAGTCAAACTTATATCAAATAGATGACTCCATCAAAAAGGACATCTCTTCTCTCTATCTCTTTGTTATAAATAGACTGCTCCCTTGAAGGATAGCTATATAAAGTCACTGCAAAAATATAATAAAAAATTCAGAAGCTTCCTGCATTGTTCAGCTTCATGAAGACCTCAAGGATATAATATAGTCATCCCATATATACTTCCCACATCGATAAGTCTACCAAAAAAAAAAGAAAAATGATAAATTATTTGTCATGGACTTTCCTATTTTTGGTCATGGGTTTCTTGCCAAGTAAACATGCCATCGTATACTAAGTTATGCAATACCACCCACTTTCACCTCATTGCATTTTCACCCTAATTTTCTCTCTGCTCAAGGGACTTGCCGCAAATCCAACATTTCATGATCATGTGACTTTTTCACCCTTAGAATGGTCCATTATACAATGCCTTTAGGGTCTTTCTTTCATAATCCCACCTTTGGTATGGTAGACTTGTTATGGTTCTAACCAATTAGGCAACTCTTTTGGATCACCTCTTACCCTTTACCTTCTTCATTACTTTTTGATTCTCCTATATAAGATTTTACCATCGAAACCTACATTTAAATGACTCAACCATGCCTATCACCCAAGACTCAACCATTCCCATGACCTACACTCAATCATACCTAAAACCTACTAACCCATTCATCTACCTCATCACATTATTCCCTAACTTATAGGATAACTACATCAACCTGAGGTCCCTTTTCATCGGGGCTATGTAGGCTGCACTCCAAGGGTAGGGGGCCCTTGGAGGTTAGCTCAAACACCCTTTACCCTAACCAATTTCCCCTTCACTTTCTTATTCACATTCTACCTTAGGTAGTTTCCATTTTATATCAACAATTGGAAATTAAAATCAAACAAGTAAAAATTAACAAACATTTTTACCACTTCATCAAATCATTCATTTATCATTTTTATATTTCCACCAGAACAAATATTTAGAAATTTAAACCGTAACATGCATAAACATCATCATTCATCTCCCATGTTACCAATAACTTGGAACATACATCAAAACCATAAACCATGACTCCATCATGCCTAAACCAACCTGACTCCAACATGCCTAAGTGACCTCACTCAATCATGCCTATGAACTTGACTCAATCACGCCTAATCCATCTAGTTTCCATCACATAAACAATAACACTGGAAATTACACACATAAGCCCTACATCATACCATAAATATCACCATATCTATAAAAATCATCAGAATCTATGTGTCCATACATACATGCACAGAAGTAAAATCAATACATGTGCATATCATATACAGTCTCAACATATTCGGCACACAGGATAGTGTAATAATCAAAATCTCAAAAAATATCATGTACATCCTCGCTATCTTCAGCATGCAAGCTGCTATAAATAAAAAAATACAAAAATCTATATCTTAAATAAATATGGTGACTAATCGTCACCCCACCATATTTCCAGGTCGGTCTCATCTGTCTCCTCCTCCTCTCCTCTAGCCCGATGCCCTACCACCATCTCTCCATCGTGTATGGGTCTATCCCTCACCTTTTCCTGTCCTACAACTATATCTGGCCTCCATGAGATAGTCACCTCTCACTAACCTTGTTTATGGGCTCACCGGCCCCTTGTACTCTCTACACTATATGTGCAAGATCAAGTCCTCTCACTCGAGGCCTACTGTGCTCTGTAATCTACATAAGAGGGGACACCTATCCCTGCAATAGTGATATGGTCTTGATAATACTACGCCTTGCTCAATGCATCCCTTAACATGGCCATTGGTATTGTTTGCGATGGCACCATTGGTCTCAGACCCTATACCTATACCATGAGACCTTATACCGTTGCTTCTTGTACCATGGGACCCTGTACCCGAGCCTGTGTTGGTGCCTTTACTAGTGCTTGTGTTGTGCCATGGGCCTGTAAAGCTTTGACCTATGCCTATAATGTGGCCATATGTGCCATGGACCCTATCAACTACCCCTGTAAACTTGTAATTTGGGCCTATAAAGTTCCAACTTGCCCCTGTAAAGTAGCCCTCTGAACTGTAAGGGTAGCCAAGTATGGTTTCCTTAACCTAGATGTTTTTGCTTGTAGTTGGACTTCCCACCACTACCTATACCTATTTGTAACCCCGGCGTCATCAATCCACCAGTCCACTTCTTGCCTCTCCTTCCCAATTAACATTGTCAGTTGTGGTAGAGGCGTAGGCCTCTCCATGTCATCCCTCATGTACTGAGGGAATGGTGGTGGAATGTCCTGGAGTAGCCCAAATTGTTGTCTGAACCTGTCAACATGTATCATATCATGCTCACCAGCATGACACCCCTATATCCACCTGAGTAGTTATAACTCTTCCAGTTCCACCATCGTCTTCTTGTATGAAGGGAAGTCAACATACATCCTCCAAATGATGTCAATACTAGATAATCCCTCCAACATTTGCCTATAATATGCCACATCATGAGTATCCCTGACAACCTTGTGTTCTCTAACAACATACACCCAACACTTGTAACCAACTCGAACCAAGCCTCCATCGAATGCATCCGGTCGAGGCATACCAACTAGATGCACACATATAATGTGCTCATATGCTCAGTAGTGGAGAAGAAAGGTACAACAAAAAATGAACATCCGCAACCTCCCATAGGCCCATAACTCCCTGTATAATTACACCAAGTATGTTGGTGCCTGAGAAAAAATGGTCCTATCGTCCATCATGTCATGGAGAACCCCCATTATCTCCCATGGGAATCTCCCACCCTCTGCATCTAACAACACAAAAAACACACTACCTCCATAATAAGGACCACTGACCTCATATCCTCAGGTTGGGCTGCATACATATCTCCATAGCTCAGGCTCACACTATGGAACCGCATATCTTCTATCCTTTCTCCAAACACCTCCAACATCAGATCCTATGATGCCTCTGAAGAAATGGAGTAAACTTCTGACTGACATCCCCAAAATATGACTGACATCGGTCACTTCTGACCGACATCAGTCCATCATGACTGATCTCGGTCACCTGCTAATCCACCAATGTTAGCTAATGCCAACCGATGTTGGACAAATATGGACCGACATCGGTCACTGTCGCGGTGCCCAAAGCTGAAAACCCCCCAATTTCTCCTAAAATTCTCAAATCTAACCTATAACCCTATCCTACATTACCCAAACCTAACTTAAACCCCCCCACCCTTAGTTACCCTACCTAGGACCTCTCCCCTCCCTAATTGCAACATTTTAACTATAAATTCAAAATTATACCCCCCACCCGAGTTGATTTTACCCAACACCAATTTTACCAACCTTTTTTAACAAAAAATGAAAAATTAGGATCGAATCCTACCTCATCGTGGTGCCATCCGCATGGTGGTGCATCTTGGCTTTGCCATTCCCTAATCACCAAATCTACTCCTGTACTCCAACCAATCAAATTGATCCCCCTAAGCTATTGGACCCATCTCCCTAGCTCCTCTCACCAACTTGTACTCTCCACCTCAGCTGGGTACAATGTCATGTCCTCTCTCAAAAAAAGTAAAAAAGGATCAAATGGCTCTATCGTTTTCTCCAAAGTCACAACACAACAATGATTCCGTAAAATATGGAATTTTTATTTTATAAACCCAACCTTACCTGACTGACACCGGAAAAATTTGTGCCCTAGACAACCGACATCAGTCACCCTATAACCAGTATTGTTTAACCCTTATAACTATTTGGCCTTGTTAAGCTCCCCTTTTACCTGCAACCATTAGTGCCCTCACCCCTTTCGTTAGCCCGAACACCTATGGAACCATACCTTCAATCCCACACTTCCCTTACATTTCCTTAGTTGCATCTTAGGATTTTTATTTTACCTATATCTTGACCTTACCTATGCCACAACCTATTTACTTAACCTTGGCCTACTTGGTGTGACCATTGACCTTATGTACTCGCTATACCTTGCATTACTGTCACCTATGTTTTTTTAGCATAACAACCATACCTTTCCTATTTCTGTACCATTTATACCGACCAAACCTTTGGTGTACCAGAACATACCTAAACATTCCTTCACCTGACCTACATTGTGTTCCAGACCATATCCTATGCCTTGGATACCCTAACCCTTCACCCTTTTTTGAATAAACATATTGACCATGGATGATGTAGAGTTTGCAAGATCTTCAACTTGGTAGCATATTGCAATCTCTACATGTGTGTGCATTTGATTACCATTACCCATGACCTGATTTTGACCCCATCCTATTACCTATTACCTGACTTGACCATCACCCTTTCCCATGGTCCTCATAATCTTTCCCTCCTATCTTCACCCACTACACATTTATCAAACCACTCACCGATTCCATCTTACACCTCATCAGTGCCTAGTTTGAGGGGGATCACCTTCACCCACACATGGGGCAATCACTTCCTATTTTTATCAGTGTCACTTACCAATACAAGCTACGCAACAAAAAGGGGCAAAATGTAGACACCAAAATTTGGTCACACTCCCCTTGGTCCCTTTTCAAATAGCCAACTTAAACATATTCACCTAACCATGACCCTTTTACCCCACATTAATATTAGTTTAATTATTTATAATTAAATTAATACCCATGCTCACAATATTCATTATTTAACTACCTTAATTAAAACTAATTTCCACCTCACCTAACCACCTCACCTAGACACCTCATCACAAACCTATTCTTAGCATGTTTCCCTTTTACTAGGACTCAATATTCACTCACCATAACTAACTAAGAATTAGTCCTACCTACCTTAATTAACTAAGACTTAGTTCAACCCTAAAATCACATGCCTATTATTCCCATTTATCTAATTGCAAATTCCCATTTTGATCCATGAGAATAGACATAACTGGTTAGGAGATTGCCAAGATCTGTCATTTTTGTAAACCTAGGATTTCCCACCTTAACTAACGTCGGTCAACCCTAAACTGATGCCGATTACACTAAACCATGATCGATTACCATATATCTTTCTTGGAACCTTGTTTGGGAGGTTGGCCACATTCTCGAGTTTTAGAACGAAGGATACCTATATGCAAGCAATAACCAAAGCTCTTTTGCACATCGAGACAAACATAGTCAACACCAAGATAGATCCAAAGGTATTTACATCCATAGAAGCATTCCAGGAAGCACTTCTGTGATACTGAGCAAAACCATTCCACATGTCAACCATCACCATCATCTAGCCATTGAATCTACAAACACTAGTAAGTGTATCTCTAACCTACATCATTTCATGTATATTCAGATTACAAAGTTCCTTAATCTTTGTTTATCAGCATCTATTTGCATTTTTCATCCCACCCTTGTTATATTCCTATGAATCTAACCATTCCATCACCCACAATCATTTAATCACATATACTTGATTCCTTAATACCTCTGAGTACCCCTAGCACCATTGCAAACCTAGCCATTTTCCCTCACACCCATTGTCTTACCTCAAAAAGTTCTCAAAACCTAGTTTATTGAATTTCTACCATCTCTCCTTAACCATCATCGGTTCCCTCTTAACCATCGTTAGTCATGCCTCACTGATGTCAGTCTCTATATTTGGCAATCCTACCAACAACAGCAACTTAAAAACCTACATCCAAGAAACCCAAGCTACCCAGAATCTGATGACCTATCCCAACACCTTGACTACCTACCCTACCTCCAGATATAATTATAATCTATCCTGTTATATTAGGTTTTCTTATTGTATTGGGATGAGATACCTAAATCATATCAAATACATTAGGATCATCATTTATTTACGTCATTTCTTACATTAAGTTATATTAAATAGTGGGTTGACTGCCACCAAGGAAGTACCAAATTTCTTGGATCTAGCACACGCTAGGTAGGCCACTGGCATATATTGTTTAACTCTTTTTTGTGGTCTTTTCTTGTATTTTAGGTAGTTCCTCATAGCTAAAAGGAAGCTCACACAATCAGCATTGGATTAAGAAGTCAAAAATCATGCATAACCTTTAATCGACCATCACAACAGGTATTACTCCTTGGCCCATACCCTTATCTATTTCATCAAATCCATAAAGAAAGTAGTGAAACAACCTCTTATTACTTTTAGATGCATAAGAAATGAGACAATCACATAGATCTAATAGAAAGATAGCAAAGAAGCTCTCATACATACAGTCATACAAATTCTTCTCCACCCATGTGCATGTGTCAAACTCTAATCCAATGTTGAACCTCTGAGTGTACTCTTCTTCCAGATCCTTTATCCACTCCTCAACACTTGCTAAGGTCAACCGGTACTTCTTCATCCCAAAAAATCTTGAAAACAACTGAAAAAGAGGTCTCGGCAATGAAACCAATGATACACCCTAGAATCTAGTATATAACACCTAGAAAAACCGAGGTGCATTGGCACATCACCCAACCTGAGTTGAGTGCTCACCCAAAGCACGTAAAGGTACCAAGCCCCTCTTTATAGTTTCTTGTGTAGGATGTTAGTGTGATTAAGATACATCATGTTCAGAACCGTAAATAAGCATTAACATTCCACATAGCATAACCAGGTATAGATCTTAGAGAATCAAGAATTAAAGAATAACTATAATAATATTAACCATATAATTACTTGTTACAGTCACACTTAAAATCATTATCCATACAATATACTCCATTATATTAAACATTGTAATAGATAGAATCTTCTTACATTACAAAGATTCACCATAAGTTATGCACCTATCAAATATAGAAACATAACTCTATGATAATTCACTATTCAACCTCTCTCTCTAATTACATGGTTTAGTGCATATTTATAGGGGTGGGAATTTTCCTTCACTACCTGTAAACTTCCCAAAATAGATTGCACACTGATAATAGCCATGTGCCTTTACAATAACATACACACATGCAAGTGCACTAATAATAGATATATTATAGTTAACTGGAAGAAGTAATTCTACTATTATCTGGAACTCATGTATGGTGTTTATTAGATGCTCATTCCAAAAATAGCATTTTTGTGTCGCACAAGTCTCCATCCCAATGTGTGCTCCATACACTATCCTCCAAAAATATCCCGCATATATGAAAATGGCTAAGTCTCGAATATGCTTGTCCTGGTGCGCATTTCCTTTCCTATGCTTCCACACCTTCAAGTATGCCTTGTTCCCACACGCGAATCCTATGCATGTCTTCTCCTTAGGACAATATTGTCTACTCAACACACTCCCATCTCCTCCTTGGGAACTTGTACCACCAAAATCTCCACCATTATCACTGGATCATCCCTCACTGCCATGTCCTCGCTCTGATCTATACGGTGGGTGACCCACACTCTTTGCACTGGAACTAGGGCCTTTCACCTTTGTAGCCAAATTATCAACATATAATACAAAATTAAAACAATCACTAATCACTATGTCAATGGGTAAGTGCAGGAAGTTGATGGACAAATATAGGGTCATCCGTGGACATCATATTGCAAATAACAACATAATATCAACTTGTAGGGATTATTAGCAATACATACACTCAAAATTCTGACAAAATTATATAATACCTAGGTTGAATCGTAAGCATCCATTGAAGCCACTCTAGTTTCTAAAATACTAATTTTTGTAAAAGAATGGACAAGATTAGCTATATTAAACACTCAAAATTCAATGACGTTTGTTTCAGGGTTTAAGTAGAACCAATGACATGCATTAAGTCCGATGCCCACAATTTGGATAACCAAAAATTGAGTATATATTTTTAGCCTTTGGTGAGAAGTTATATGCCACTATCTATCATGGGATGGATTTTATCCTTTGTATTTTCAAGAGGAATATTTTATTTTTTATGATTTTTTCCGTGAAATGGTATGATAAACATAAAGAAAACAGATGCACTTTCCAATTTGACACTTGGCCATAACTTCATCAGAAAAATATGGTGAAATCAAATCATTAATTTTTTTATTGAACTATGTAGGTATAATTTAGTGTTAGTTGGTGATGGAATAAGTTTTATCACATTCTGCAAAAATGAAACAAATTTTGCAGTCTTAAACGTTAGACATAAACATTCACAGGTAATTTAAAGTGTCTTGTTTATCCTGTGTAATATATTAAGGACATAATTATTTAATGATGCATTTACCTCTTCTATACATTATTATATCAGTATTCGTATACAAATGAATGTAATGTGGTTATTGAACTATGAAATGAATATAATGTCTTTTCTAACATATATATTTACTTCTTTGGCACCCTAGTACATTTCCGTCATTATGGATTAGATCTAAATTTTTTGATGTTTCCTTTTTATTTCTAAATGTAAAATTCAGTATTTGAACTCCACTTAAGTGTCTCATAACTAAATGGTGGCACTTACCCCCAATATTTTACTTAAAATC
Organism: Taxus chinensis; assembly: GCA_019776745.2. Classification (NCBI taxonomy): domain Eukaryota; kingdom Viridiplantae; phylum Streptophyta; class Pinopsida; order Cupressales; family Taxaceae; genus Taxus; species Taxus chinensis. The sequence goes on from CM034154.1 coordinate 41,904,726, forward strand.
TTCCCGTAGATGACTGTATAATGAGCACAATAAATCATAAAGGATGATCGACACCTGTGCATGCCTCGGGTTTACCAATGCACGCTGGGTATGCGATGCACTGGTATTTTAATCATGCTCTAAGCACGTAGAAATAGAATACATCTTGTAATCCGTTAAGGAGTGAATCTTTTATTTTGTGAAATCATAAGTTACATATTGGTCCTGGTGATTTGGGACCATAGAACGTATGAGGCTAAGTAAAAGAATGGTTCAATGGGCATGTGAGGATGCCTATTTCTAAGAAGATTCAACACTAGACCAGTTTGAATGCATGCAAATGGAAGAGAACCTTCCATCAGGTTTTACAAGACACTTCGACATTTTTGCATATAAATAAGAATGAGCTTTTAGGACATAGCCATATTTAGATCGAGCTAGTACACGAAGATTTAAGTATGTCCCAAGATTATTACTATGTCGAGTACATGATGTATCATCTGACTGTGAAGCATGTTTTTGATCACTAGTGGAATGGAATATTGACCAGGTATTGTTGATGGCAAGGATCTAGTACCCCTGAATGTCATTATAACACGAGTGGAGAGACTTCAGTACGATGCAAAGGATGGAAGCTCCAATGGGAGGACCTTACGAAATTAGAAATAGCTCTCCGGATTTGAAGGCCAGTTCCTATTACTCTATTCAGATGGAAATTAACGTAGAAGATGCAGAGGTTTAAAAAAACTAATATATAGCCAAGGAGACTAGGGTAAGAAGATGCATAGTGTTAACAAAGGTGATGGTTGAGGAATGAAGAACAGCTTTCTTGCCAATGAACAAAATATTAAAATGCGATGCAAGATTCAGATATATTTTGAAAGATTAGGAAGATTGCAAATAAACACAGAGAGTGTTGATTAATCATCCACAAGACATGACATTATTTTATCCAAAGATTGATACAATACACCACAAAATGCCAAGTTTTTGACAAGGTTGCATTACAGTTTTTGATGCATGGTTTGAACTCCACAGATTCACCTACCATTGAGAAGAAGGTAGGGGCAAAACAATGAATGTCCAATAGAAAGAAGCCGCTCCTTAAAATATAGAATAATGAATATGAATATAAGGAATTCGAAATCTACCCCATACCACCCCAGGTTGGATTTAATTCATCTCATTATGGTGGTAGGTGAGAACCCCAGTACATTTCCTAAAAGTGGTGATTACTGTATTAGATCTTTATTTTTAAGAATGTTTCCTTCTCACCCAATCTAAATGATATGCTAGTTGTAGTATGGACAAAGGACTCATCATAAGCTTTCTCAAAAAGTCCAACCTTGCATGAATCTGAGCTCCCAGTCAAAAGTTATGGCCATCTGAAGTATCTTGCACCAGATGTCTGCTATCCTGTACAGCAACTCACATAAAGGATGAGATCGACACCTGTGCATCCCTCGGGTGAGCACCCAATGCACGCTGGGTGATAGGTTGATGCACATGGGATTTTACTGTTTCTCTAAGGGTGTATACATTACCCTATTGACACACATTTCCATGCGCCACTTCTATGCGCCTTGGGCGCACCATCTTGCCCTGTCGATCGTTGTTGTGCGCCACTTCTGTGCGCCTTGGGCGCACCATCTTGGTCCCTGTCGACATCCATTTTCGATGATAGCCACTTCTATGCACCTTGGGTGCACCATTTGCCCTATTGACATTCCATGTTGTGCACCACTGCTGAGGATGCCTTGGGTGCACCATTTTCAACACTGTCGACATTCTGTGTTGATGCGCCACTGTAAATGTGCGCCTTGAAGCGCACCATTTCCTCTATCGACACTCTGTGTCGTGCAAGCCACTTGTGTGCGCCTTAGGCGTACCATTTGACCTATATGACATTCTGTGCTGTGTGCAACTTCTATGCGCCTTGGATTGCACCATTTCCTCTGTACAACAGATCATGTGTCGTGCGACCCAAGATTCTGTGCGCCTTGGGCATGTCTACAGGATGTATGAGCTGACTTTGATTTCTCCATCTTCTGCTTGCCTATATCTACCCAGGGGGAAAGGAGTATATACAACAGTTATACTTTAGAATATGCCATTTCTACGTATTCTTGCCCATAAGTTACTGATTTTGAGTTTTTGAGGGAGTCGAGAGGATCATTTTTACACGTTATTCCTTTGGCTATGAAGATCTCAGTCATTAACTTAATTTTAGAGGCATTTCCTATATCCGGCTAAGCTTCTCTGAGTGTTGGGCGAGGAAGCTAGGGTGGAGGAAGATGGCATACATTACAAATGAAAAGGAAAGGGAGGAGAGATGAATCAAGTATAGAAAAGCTTGTGAAAGGGAGATGACAAGACAATGTGAGGTTGCAAGTGTGATGGATCAATGGAGGTATACATTTAGGGAAGGAGTGGAGGTTCACACAGAGGTCTTGGAACCTGAGCAGTCTGTGCTACCCCATCTTTGAAAGTGCATGAGAGAAGCCCCTTCAGCTTCTAATGAGATTTCATCACATGGAAAAAGGAGATTCATTGCACATATATGAACCCAACTAGGGACCAACCTCTGGTGCTTAGTTTTCCATATCAAGGGAGAAGTATAGTTAACCCTATTGGTATTGGTGGGAGTAACCGATCTACGCCTAGGAGATATAATTTCTCATTCAGAACATCCATGGCTGCATAAACCATTATTTTATTTGGAGGAATTTTTGGACAAGGTGAAAATATGCAAGGTTAGGGTATCATGTCTGGGAGTGGTGCGGGAAACACAACTGGTAGTGGGAGAATATGACAAACCATTGGCGCGTAGTTTAGTGATTTGTTGGGAACACTAGGTGCAACCACTTTAGGCCATTTTTTGGCTATATGAGGTGGCTCTAGTAGTGTAGGAGCTTGAGGACCTGGTGGACCTAGTGGATCCAAAGGATTTGGTAGGTCAGGAGGAACAAGACCTAGTGGATCTAGTGGCAAGGGAAACAACGAAGGAAACCAAGGCTCTGGATCAGGAGGAAAAGGGTCGCAACCACCTTCACAAGTATTCTTTGAGATGTCTTTGCATTTTCCAGAATACATGGGTATTGAGGATGTTACAGATAATATTCAAAAGTGTGAATTATTATGGAACACGAAAGGGATCACTACCTTGGAGTAGAAGGTAATCTAGTTTGTAATGACATTACAAGGGCGTACACATAGTTGGTATTGGAAATATGACCCCCATCAAATGGTTGTAGACTATAATGCATTGAAGAACACCTTCCTAGCAGAATTCCATATCCCTTAATTTGAGTAGAAGAGCATTACCTCCCTAAAGGAAATCCAATAAGGAATGGAAGAGAGTGTGTGGGATTATGATGCACGGTTCAAGAGTCTCTTGTCAAAACTATCTGATGACATTCACCCTTCTCAACATGCTCAATGGTTAGAGGATTGATAACACCCTTTAGAAGGGCATCATCACAGAAGACTTTCACAGACCCATGTAAGGCCTTGGAAGTTTCCTTGTGTGCTTAGGTTGTTAGGAGTGTTGATACTGGTGTTAGCCCTTTTTTGGAGGCTCAAAATTCTGCAATGGCCAAGTAGTTAAATAAGCTATACATACTGTGAAGTGGAAGGGCATGAAAATGATAGTTTCCCTTGGTAGTCGGTATGCACCATGGTAGTAAATTGTGAGATTTGTCATGAAGATCATGATGTAAATAGGTGTCCTCTACTACAGGGTGAAATCCACAATAATGTTTCTTGTTATTGCAAGATCTGTACTTGTACAAACCATGATACCAAGGATTGCAGACTAATTGATCAGATTCATGATTGTATTGATCTTGGTGTGCACTAGCATAGTCTTACAAGAAGTTCTAAGGACGATGATTTTTCGCTATGTAGGGTGTTTAAATGGAGGAGTGTATGAAAGAGGTTTTCAAGGAGGATTTCATGGTCATAGTAATCATGGCGGAGGATGAAGTGAATTCCCACGAGGGACCTGTTATAACTGTGGATCTATAGAGCATTACAAGTGTGAGTGTCTTGATTTTTTGCAATGTTTATGGTGTGGGAAGAAAAATAAGTATGAACAGTGTCCAAAGATTAATGAGCATATGAACTAGCAGCACCAGAAGGAAAAAAGGTGTTGGTATGGTAAGCATCAAGAAGGCCAATTCACAGTGGATGCCAAGGGTGGTGTGTGTGTCAGGACTATAACCTATTTTGGTGATCATGTGAATAGAGGTCATGCTCGCAAAGGAGATGCCAAGACAAAGGACACTGGTTTCAAGAGAGGAAGTGGTACATGGAAAGTATCCAAACCCTACTCATAGGAAGGAAGTGTATCAAGAGACTATGGATGTGATTCATAGTTTGAAAGGGGAGATTCAATTGTCTAAAGGAGTATTCAATGCAGTTTGAATAAAAGAAGAATGTCGAGGCTCCGAAGGAGGACCTGGATGAGGTCAAGGAAGTATGTAGGATGTTAAGGCAAGAGAATATTATTCCCTTGCTAGGATAATGGCTGAGGGAGAAGGTACCACATGCCATATCAGAGTGTGAAAGGAAGGTTTTGCATGTAAACCTTCCTCCCCATAGCCTTGACTATGATAAGGAGATTACATTAAATGTATTTGTTGATGGGTGTCTTCTAAGCAATATCCTCATTAACACAGGATCGGAGGTCAATGTTCTTACCTTGGATGCATGGCATCAAATGGAAATACCCGCATTATAACCATCTTTGAATGTGTTATAAATGGAAAACATGAAAAAGGAAATGCCCATTGGAGTCTTGAAGGATGCAGCTATCACAATTCAGGGGGCCAAGTTCACTGAAGATTTTGAAGTCTTGGCGCTCATCGAGGAGGATAATTTCCCAGCATTAGTTGGGCATCCTTGGTATTATAATAATAATTCTGACATGTGGTTTAACAAGGGGTATATATGATTTAAGAACAAGGAATAAAGGGTGATTATCCCTTTAATAGATGGGAAGTCAATACCCTATACTATGCACTTAGGAGAGGAATTCCTCGATAGATTCTATGTGTGATTCATCAAAGGTCTGGAGATAATTCATCCCATGGAGGGAGTTATTCAGTTTGAATGTGTTCAATCCTTGAGTGATACCACTAGCATTGCATGTGACAATTGGGTGCATGGGACTTATGAGTTGATTGGGTGACAGTTGAGAGAATCTGTAACAAGGGTAATAAAGGTGCATTCGATCAAGTGCCTAGGAGGGAAGAAGATTCCAATTTACTCTAGAGAAACATACCATGAAATTTTCTTCTGAGAAATGGAGGCTCAATGGAAGAATAAGGAAAAGAGAAGGGGAATGCTCAGTTATAAACTGCTTATAACTATAGCGTGCTAGTGGGCTACTCATCGAGAGAACCTCCTAGAATGGTGCGAGGTAAGGGTCACATTTTCTATAAGGTTCTCCAGGAGAAATGCACCCATTGTGATCCAAGACTACCATGGTAAAGAGATCACCTCATTTCATGTCCAAGCATGTGAAAAGGCCTAGATGGGAAGCACATAAGTGTTACTACCTTCATTATGGGTGCATAAGTTATATTCAACCTTACAAGGTTGTGCGTGCACGTATGGTATATTCATTTGGAGATGCGTCATCAAACAGGTAATTGGTAGGAGTTGGCAGCTGACCTCATTCAAGATTTTGAGTATAGGAGTACAAATCCATCGGTGGATAAGGTGTTACAAGTAATCAAGTGCCTTACGATGGAAGATAGTGCTATGGCAGAAAATAGGCTACTAGAGTTACCGGGTGAGCCTTATTTGGAGACGCACCTCCATGAAAAAGAATAAGAGAAATTATAGTTTGAGCACGTGTGCATGGAAAAATAAAAAGGAAAAATGGTCTATGTAGTAGATGGTGAAGAAATGGAAAGTTTGAATGTTAACCATTCTGAAGGTATGCAAAAAGTCATAGATAGCACTGATGAGAAAATACATGCCTACAATGAGTCATTAAAAACAAAGAAGTTTAATATTGAGATAGAGACATAACCTAAGGAAGTTATCATTGGGGACTATTGGTTGGAAAAGGAGGTTTCAAATGTCATTGATCTGTTATGCAAGTTCCAAGATTTGTTCCCTCATGGGTACCATAAACTCAAAGGTGTCCACTATTTGTTGGGGGAGATGAAGATCAAGTTTAAGGAAGGTGCATGCCTGATCCAGAAGAGTCCTTATCGGATGAATCTAAATTTATGCGCATGGGTCAAGGAAGAAATAAACAAGATGATAGCATCTGGTATCATTGAGGTTGTGGAGAAATTATAATTGATAAGATCAATGGTCATTAGTATCAAGAAGGATGGAAGAATAAGGATTTGTGTGGACTATAGGGACCTAAATGCAGTATGTGTCATTGATCCTTTCCGAACCCCCTTTACTGAAGAAATTTTGGAGGGGGTGGCTGGGCGCAAAGTCTATTCTTTCACGGATGGGTTCTCAAGGTATCACCAAGTCAGGATTGCAAAGGAAGACCAAAGAAAGATAACTTTCACCATTGAATGGGGAATTTTTTCCTACATGGTTATGCCTTTTGGATTAAAGAATGTGCTTATTGTGTTCTCACAAATCATGGTACAAGAATTTTAGGACTTCATCCATAAATTTCTTCAAGTTTACCTAGATGATTAGACTATGTATGGGTTGGTTAAAGACCATTGTGACAACTGGAGGCTGATGTTTGAGAGATGTCAGAAATTGAGGATATCCTTCAATATTAATAAATGTATCTTTGCTACCCCATTTGGAACAATGTTAGGACATATTATGTGTAAGGAAGGCTTACTAGTAGATCCCACCAAAGTTGTAATTATTGTGGAATTAGGGGAGCCTACTAGTCAAAGTGCAGTGCATGGATCCCTTGGCCATATGAGGTACTATAGGAAATTTATCAAGGTGTATGCCAAGATCACCACTCCCTTGGAGGAATTTATAAAACACAAGAGCTCCTTTCATTAGGGTGAGGCACAGCAGAGGGCATTTGACACTTTGAAGGAAAGGCTTGTCACTGTGCCCATATTATGCTTTCCTTCTTGGGATAAGCCTTTCCATGTACATGTTGATGCCTTAGGAACAAATATGGGAGTAGTACTATCACAACGGGGTGAGGGGATTTTTGATCATTCCTTCTATTTTTCTACTAGAAATTTAACACCAGCAGAACAAAATTACATAGCTACTGAGCACGAGGCACTATCAATGAACTGTGTGCTGCATAAGTTTAGAAATTACCTGTTGGCAACACCATTTATATTCTACACAGAATACATGGTATTGAAGTACTTAGTCAACAAGCTCATTCTACAAGGGCACATATGTCGTTGGGTCCAGTTATTTCAATAATTTGAGTTTTTGGTTGTATTAAAACTAGGGAAGAGTAATTCTAGACCTGATCACTTATCTATGATTGACTCAGGGGAGGACATGCAAAGCATTGAGGATAAAATGTCAGATGTGAAACTATTTAGGTTGTGGTACGTGCCCTCAGAATTGGAAGACATCGTAGTGTTTCTCAAAACAGGTGTGGCATCGGAAGGGATGAAGGATTTGGATAGGAAGAAGTTAGCAATATGCATCATACCCTACATGTTGATTAGTGGAGACCTATATAAGTTAGGACATGATGAGGTTTTGTGCCAAATCATATTGGAACATGAGAAAATGGCCATTTGGAGGAAAAAATGCAGGAAATACTACTGCGTAATCATAGGGCTTTGGTGGGAAACCATCTACCAGGATTGTATTGAGTTTTACAAGGCCTTTGACCATTTCCAGCGCCTTGGAAAACCTAGAAAGAGGGATGAAATTCCCCTGTGACTAATACCAGATGCTCAACCATTTGAAAAATGGGAAATCAACTTTGTAGGGCCAATTTTTCCAGCCACGTGAAGGACTAGTTCATGTTATATCATTACTTGCACTGATTACTTGACACGGTGGGAAAATACAACACCTATGAAGGATTGAATTATAATGATAGCAGATATATTTTAATGGGAGAACATAATCAGAAGGTATAGTTGTCCTTTAAGATTAACAAGTGATAGGGGTACACAACTTCTCAATGAAACGGTCAAGATTTTTCTAGTAGAATTTATGGTGGGCCGTCACAAAACTACCCCCTATCATCCACAAGAAAATGGGACTACGGAAGCATTTAACAAAATACTAAGTCACACATTGACCAAGATCTATGACATTGGATGAAAAGATTAGGATGACAAGGTATTAGCCATTAATGGGAATACATGACAACCTACAAGAGGTTTAATAATTCCACTTCCTTTCAATTAGTAGTCAGCATGAAAGCTATTTTACCAGTTGAATTCATGTTACCATCACTGTGTATAACGTGTTGGTGCCATTTTTGAGCTTGCACCATTTTACCCTAAATTTTTCATTCATTCTGAGTGTTCTGAAACATTTTTCTCTCAAATTGGCAGTCTACAAATTTTCCCTCCAGTCGAATGCCTTGAAATGCTCACAAACTTGTTGTTTTGCCCCAATTTGAAAGAAATCTCCATGTGTGCCCTGTTTTGTACCCTAATTTTTCCAAAATCTACGGGCTCTCGTTTTTCCTTTTTGCCCAATTGTGGAAGTTTAAAATTGATCAATTTTCACTTGTATGCCATTGAAAATCCAATTCCATGATCAAAAATGCTTTGAAAACATGTTTTAGCTGGTTGAATTTTGAGAAATTTGTCAACCTTAGTGAAAAAATCGAATTCTAAGGCATCCCTGACATTTTCTGTGTTTTGATGGTCAGACGGGCATCATTTTCCTGTCAATTTCTTCTTCAGCATTCATTGGCAACATGGCTTGTTCTAATTGGCTGAGGGATGGCAAAAAATTGTTTTAACTTATCACTTTTTCTTTTTTTTGGCAAAAGGGTGAATTTGGTCCCATGGCTCCGCTTTACTCTGATTGGTTCTAATGTTTCTTATGTGGCGTGTTTTTATTGGAGGAGGAGTAGCGGGTCATTTTAAGAACTTTTTATTTTTTAGATACTTTGGCTAGAAGCTTCAAATTGTCCCGTGGCCCCGCCAAGTGCTAATCTGCCAGAATTCAAGTGGCGGAGAAAATTTCTAAATTTTGCCCAAAAATGATGACGTGTCCTCTTTTGATTGGATGAGAAGTAGCAGGTCTTTTTGTGCCTTAAGGCATTTTGGAAAAAGAGTTAAAGTGTAAATAAAATTCCTAGGGCCCACAAAAAATTAGAATGGAACACGTGGCGGCTTCAAAGCCAGGGATAGAATCAGAGGTGCGAGTCCGCGGGGATAATTTGGAAAAAAATTCCTTTTTCCAAAAAAGGTGGAAATGTGTAGAATCGGTCTACAATTCCAATGGGGCCCACTTTGGGACACATTTCAGGCTCATTTTCATGAGGTAGAGGTGTGGGGAAAAATATCAAAATTTTCCAATTTTTTTCCGAAAAGTTTAAAAGGTAAAATGAAGCTCCTAGGTTTGCATCCAATGGAATGGTACCATGTGGCCACTCAGAATAAAAAGGTCAAAAGGGTAAAAATGTGAAACCCATGTGCCCATGATGAATCGAATCTCACCACATGGATGTTTATTTTTAAAATTAAAAAGTGGAAAAATTTTCCTCCAAATCCCATCCCTCAATAGTTTTTTCTCCACGTGGAGGGCGTAGATTAAAATTTGAATGTCAAATCAATGGTAGCTGTGCATCATTTTTTGCTCTGCTGCCATTTTTTCTCTAGAATGCTCCAGGAAGTTTGGAGATGCATTTCTTTCATCAATTTTCATTGAATTTTTGACAAATTCATGTTTTTTGTGCCTGCAAGCATCAATGCAGTCGGTTTTGAGGGTCAATTTGAAGATTAGAGATGTTTTTAAAATGGATTTTTCCCTAACATGTCTAAAAACGTGAAATATTAGATCCAAAAGTTGCAGAGTCAAATTTTTGAGGGATAAGGTATGAAATAATGAAAGGAAGGAGGTCTGCATGCTTTGAATATGAAAAACGTGCCTCCACAATGGATAATGATGAAAATTTTGCAATGATTCATCTCTTTTTGAGACAACTGGAAACTTTTTGGATGTGTTCTGTTAAATGTCCTTGTTTGCGAATCATGAGAAATTTTTGTAACAAATTTGATCCTTTGGCATATTATTTTATTTGGAAAGAAGGCTCGAATGAGATTGAATGCTATATATTGCATGAATTTGTCATGAAAAGGGTGGGAAGAGTTTAAAAAATCTTGGAAACTAAAAATTTCATGGGAAAATCTGGGAAGAAGCCCATTCTTTGAGTGACCACTTGAGAAACTCATGTAACTCTCTCTGTATTAGATTACAAATCATGTTAATTTGGTTGCACATGTATAGCCATTAACAAGCTCTGAGATTGTTTTTCAAAACATTCCCCTGCTGATAAATCTGATCATTTTTTAGTTATTCTATGTTGTCTTTGGGAAAAATCTGTGAATGCTTACATTCCATAATGCATTTCAAATTTGTGTTTCTTGTTTCTTGTTGCATTCTTGTTTTTAAAATATCTCTTGATCATACATGGTCTCATTTCTTGTGATATTTTAGTGGCATTTGCAATCTCACATTCAGAAGATCTTTCATTTGATAAAGAGATAAACAAATTTAAAATCACTTTACCTTCCTTGATTTCAGAGATTATTTGTAAACCTTTGGGTGCACCTTAGGTCATGATTAAATAGTGATTGCTAAATGATTAATTGGTTCATTCTAACTCAAGATTTTGTGATAGATCATCAACGACTGTGTGGAAAAGTATAGATCTAGGCCTCCATTTCATACACATATCCTGGTTGAAGGGATGATTAACCATTTTGATACTTTCTGCTGTTAAGTTTCTCCATATTTTTTCTGAAATCCTCAAAGAGTCTAGTGGATCTTGGTTTTTCTTGTCTAAACTCCCACCCAAAATCATTCAAAACAACTAATCCTACCCTCTTTTACCTTTGTTTTTCCCTGTATACCCATAAAAGATGAAAAGCTAGTTGCTAAAGTATGTAGAACAGATCATGATTTCAAAATGTCTTCAGTAACCCTTGTCTTGCATTAAAAGTATCTCCATAATATGGAAGTGAAAACTTGTGAAAGTCAGATTTGGAGTGTTGATCATATTTTCCCAAGGCCCTTTTCATACTATTTACACAAATTGAGGGATATCTTCATCTCCTTCACCATTTTAGGGTTATAAAATAGGTTCTTTTACCTTGGTTTAAAGGCACAACCTAAAATAGTTAGGACAAGATCAAGTCCTATTTGAGTGCTATCCATCACTCCACAAATCTGAGTGCCAGTTAGATCATATCCCCAGCTACAAAATGACACACACCATGATCCATCTATCTTCAAGCTTTATGCCATATCTTTGATGTTGCTCAGACTAAAAAGGAGAACAAATCTGGGTACCAACACCAGTGGCACCACTACCGGGGAAATTATTAGTTCAATCTAATCCATGTTCATACATATTTGAGATATTTGAATACATATCAAAACTTGGTAATGTCTCTTGTAAGTTATGCCTGCAAATATATTGTTAAAGCATCATTCTATACTCATATTTGCAAGGTGTATTCAAATGTTTCAAACTTTGTCTGCAATTTTATCAGTTTCCAGCAGTAGTTGCACTTCATATGCATTTGTGGTTGATAGATTCAAGAAAAGGAGGGTCTGATCTATAAATTTTGGTAAGATTTTTAGTGCTGATGAGTATTTGACAGATTATTTTAGTGCATTTGCACAACTAGGGTGAAAGTCCTTAGTGGTGACTCCATGATGTTTTGATCTTGATAAATACCAATGTCTTAGCTTTCTCTCATTTGTTTTTTTGGAGTTCCTAATCTCTACAAAACTAGAAGGAATAATATCTCTCTTCATTAGAGACTCTGCTAAGAAGTTGTTTTCATATTCAAGGAACTCAGAGTTAGAAGGGAGAAGAGTTTAGAAGGTGGTTGGAGAGAACAGTTCAAGGAAGGAAGTTCCCTTCATTGAACTTGAGGTTGATCAGCCTATCATTGAGGACTGTAGTTCTTCTTCAGAGTTTATGAAGAATATGATCCTATAGGGGATATCTATTTTGAAGATTAAATTTCTATTTCCCAAAGACCTCTCACTCCTCATCATTATGTTTCTCCTCCAAGATCACCACCTCAGAATAATATGGCTCAGCATCCACCTAGACCTCCATTTTTTGTTAACACATTTAGTCTTACTAATTTTAGAGGAATGAATGGTTATCCAAATGCTATCCCTCAAGATGTCAGAAATAGATTTCCAAAATTCCAAGGTAACAATGCAATAACTGGTGATCAACACCTAAAAATTTTTGTTAACATGATGGAGGACTTTGATATTTAGCATGAAGATGTGTATGTTAAATTGTTCATTCATACACTAGAAGAGGATGCAAGGGATTGGTACAAGGCTCTACTTGATAATTCTATTGATTCTTGGATTGAAATGAATAATGCATTGAAGTTGCAATATGGTGATAAGACTGATCCTAGATTTCTCTTGTCTGAATTTGAGAATATCAAGAAGAACCCCAATGAATCAGTTCATGACTTTAATATAAGATTTAACAAGACATTGAGGAGGTTTCTTGTTAATTTGAGGCCCTATGATGAGTCTTGTTTAATCAAAATTGTAGATGCATTTGATAAGAAATCAGCCTACTACTTGAGAGACAAAAACCCTACTAATTTGAGGCAGGCCTTCACTATGGCACTGAAGATTGAGAACAATATAAAAGAAATTGGGAAACTTCTAAAGAGAGATGGTGTAAAGTTGATAAACCTTGAAAACCCTCAAGCTAGAAAGGGTGCTGATTTGGAGGAGGTTTTGAAAACTTTGGCAGGGGTTGTCAAAGAAATCTCATACAAGTTAGCCCAGGAAGAGAAGGTAATTGGGAAGACTTCACAAGGTCAGAAAAAAGCACAAAACCATGACATATTTTCCAATCATCCAAGGGGTGATAAAATATATGATGATAGAGGGAAATGACCCATGGGGTCTGTAAATCGACATCCTCAAGCACGTGAAGGAAGAGTGTTACCCGATCCCCTAACTGTCAAGGTTGCTGTTGTTGAGGAAGTTGTTGATATTGATTGGTGTGATAAGTGTTTTCTATGCCATCCTCCATGTGAAATTGACTAGAAATATGTTGAAGCTAATAATGATGATGGTACTGATGATGATATTTTCATGGTGGGTTATTCTTCAAGCTCACAAGAAAGAGCAACATCAACTAAGGTAATAAGTGCAAGGACACCTGCAACCTTTTGGGATTGCATCAAATGGGTACAAGTATTTCTTCCCCCTCATACTCTTGAGGTAGATGTAGTGAAAGATTTTGATATTTCTAACAATGACTTTGAATACTTAAGATCTTTGATGATTAAGAATTATGATGGTGGTATCCCTTTGGAGGAAGATAGACAATTGTTAATGAATGGTGTTGTGGCTCAAGAGAAAGAGTATAACACTAGGAGAAAGGTTGTTAAGGGAGTTGGGCCTCAAGCCAAACCTAAAACACCCTTGCTTAAAAGTATTCCCAAAGAATATCCTAGAAGAGAAACACCTGCTAAAAGCTCTGCTGTCCCAAGCAAAAATTACACTCCTCCTCATGCCCAAACTGCCAAGAATCCCATGCCATCTAATGAATCTGCTTGTCTCCATTCCAATGTTGCCTTACCAAAGAGTGTTCCATATGACATAGCCTAGGTATTGATCCAAATCAAAGTGAGTGTTCCAATCATTGAGTTGCTTATGATTCCTGAGCACAAGAAGAGAACATTTTAGTACTTGGGATTGAAAGAGGAGAAGAGTACCCCAAGCATAAATATAAACGTTGTTGAAACTCCTCCTCAGATCATCACAGACCTTGAAACACCACCAGGATTAGAGGATATTGGAGAAACACCTGAGGTATACTTGGGACATCCTTGGTTGATTCCCAATTGAATGTTGATCCATTCTTTACAACTTTGATCATAAAGGATAGACTACTTCATAATTGTATGTTTGATTCTAGTGCATCATGCAATGTCATGCCTCTAGAAGTCATGAATGAGTTGGATATCAAAGTGACAACAACCTATGGAAAGTGTACTATCATGGACTCAAGATAAGTTTCAGTAGTTGGTTGTGTGAAGGGTTTGGTGGTACAACTTGCAGCCTAACTGGGTAAGAATTTGAAACTTGATGTTGTGATTGTTGATTGCCCTGCCAAATGGGGTATGATTTTGTCAAGAAAGTGGGCTGTAAGTGTTGGTGGGACTGTTAAAATGGACATGTCTTTTGCCACTATTCCTATTGAAGGCAGGCTTGTCAAGATCTATAGAGAAAATAAGATGTTACACCTTATTGAAGATCCCAACAATGCTTCCTATGAGGTGTTGTTTGCTGATGTTGATGTTGATAACTTTGTTAGGTTGGCTGATGGAAAAGAGAACAAGATTGATCAGTCAAATTTCCTTGAACAAGTAGGTTCTCCTTGGACCTTGCTATTTGATGGAGATTTCTCCAAATTTGGAAATGGTGCCAGTATAATTTTGATTTCTCCTAGCTTAGAAGAGTTTGGTTTTTCCTTCAAGCTTAATTTTGAATGTACTAACAACATTGCTGAGTATGAAGCCTTGTTGTTGGATTTGAGAATTACATGGAAGTATGGTGTCAAGGACATCATTGAAAAAGGAGATTCAAAGATAGTTTTCAAATAAATAAGAAAATTATATGCTACAAAAAATCAGCGGATGAAATAGTACAAACATGTAGTTTGGGATTTAATTGAGATGTTTGATTCCTTCAACATTGTGCATCATGATAGGAGTTTCAATGTTGCTGCTGACAAGTTGGTAGTGTTGGGGTCAAGATTTGAAAATTACACCGTTTCACCTTATTGTGAGTACAATATTGAAGTGTTAACTAGGCTAGCTGTCCCTGACAACATCAAGCGTTGGAAAGTGTTTAATGATGATGTTAAATTGCAAAGGTTCTTACAAAATCAAGGTGAGTTTGAAGATCAGAATATTGATTGGGAGCCAATGGTGTGTGTGACTGAAGGAAAAGAGACTTTGTTTAGAAAGGATACTATCCAGTTGAAAACTAACACCACTCCTAGAGGTCTTGTTGCACTTGAGTCAAATTTTGACAATTCTGATTGCATCATCAATAGAAACATGTCTGCCTCAAGGGATGTGGAAGAGCATAACTTGGGCATTAATGATAAACCAATTTTTTTTTGGTTAGGCAACAATCTAAACAAATAAGAAAAATAGTCCTATGTTACACTATTGAAGAAATATCAGGACTATCTGGCTTGGTCTTTTTCAGAGCTGAAAGCATATAGAGAGGACTTGTTTCAGCATGAGATTCCTCTTGAAACAAATTCCAAGACCTTCAGAAAAAAGTAGATGCTAATTAATCCACTCCTCTTAATGAAGATGCAAGATGAATTGAAGTGTAACACCCGTGACAACTGATATATTCCTCTTTTGTATTCAAGTGTTGACATGTGATTTTAGGGATAAAGATGTGTTCTTTTGACTATCAAATATCATGCTTGATTGTGGTAAATATTTTCTATTCCTAAAAATCATTAAATTAAAATTATATGGTTGTCAAGAATCCATTTTCACTTCAGAAAGATGAGCCGTAATTTGATTTTAAGAGTTACAGACTTATTTCTTCTTCTGACTCATCCTCATATCAATTTCAGTGATCCAAGGAATGTTTCAAGTCATCTTCATAGACTAAATGCTAAAATTGACATTCAGTAGCTTAAGGAATATAGAAAACTGAATTTTGCATGATACTAATTCTTGGTCTTAACGCAACTTGATTTTGTTCAGTTGTATTTTTATGCACGGGTCTTTGGTGATTGATCTTTGCAGGACATTAAGTACCATAGAAAAATTCAATTATCTGTGGAGAATTTTAGAGTCCTAAAAATCTAAGGACTATCCTAACGGTAACCTAAGCTAGGTGAGAACATCTAAGTTCTAGCTATGTTTACTAATGTGTATACTGTTCTAACCTAAGTCTCTTATTCTATTATGGGATTGCCATCCTAACCTAAGTGTTATGCTAAGAAAATAAGGAAAGAGTTACTAAGGGGGATATAAAGCTATTTTAGCTACTACCTATTACTAAAGGATTGTGATTTGAACCTAACCTAAGGTGGGATTCTAATGACTAATGTTCTAAGACCTATGTTAGTAAATGTTAGATTAAACTAAGTTCTATTTGAATCTAACCTAAACTAAAGGGGACCTAAAGGGGTCGCATGGCTTGAGGGTGACAGTTCCAAAGGAATTTAATGAAGGAGATAAGGTTTCAAATGTTAAGGTACTGCCGGATTTGGCAGGGGGGCAGTGGAATTGGAGGAGGCCTACATGGAAACTCCACTAACAGATAGAATTGTATTTTTGTGTTGAATTGGCATTCGAAAAATTTAAGTGGTGGTGGAAAGGAAAAATAAGTGGTAATTTTGGATTAACTAGAATTTATGGCATTTATGAGCCTTGGTCTTCGCGTGAAAACCATATAGAAACATAGGAGGTGGGTTTGTAGGAGGTCATTTGGTTTTTCTTGCATGGCAAATTTTTCTCTGCATGGAGCAAACTGGTTCTTCGACCCAACAATTATACCTTCAGATCAAAGCTATATTTGGTTTTTATGATCTATTTTTGATCGAGGGAAAGTATATGAAGCTTGGAAGGAAAAGTTGTTTCATTGTTGATTTTTCTAGGAGGAGAAAAAGAGCTGGAAGTCTCCTTAGAGTTGGTGGAAGCGCTATCAGGCATGATAGGCTCTAACTATTAAAATTCTTTGTTTTCTTTTGATTGATTCATTCAATCAACTCTGCTCTCATGAGATTCTTTTTTTCTTTCCTATCTAGTTATTTTTTCTTGCTGGGTTTTACAAATCCTTGTGTGTTTGATTTTAGTCCTTGGAAAAACTAAAATGTTGGGAAAATATCCCTCTGTGTGAGTTTTAGGACAACATGTAAGTAAAAATGATATGGGAAACTGGATGTGTATCTCTGTTTTTACTATCTTAATCTAGTATTTGAAGTCTTTATCTTTGAATTGACTATCATGGAAATACATGCATATGAACTCGGGAAAAATTTAGTTCTATTTTATATTCTTATGGGTTGCATTCTTTGGATGCAGAATCGAGTTGGAAGTTTGTGTTTTGACTACATTTGTGTTGGAACTTTGTTTGAATGGAACCACTGTTTTGGAAAGTTATTTATTATTGAACTATTTCTTGGAGTTCGTATTTTATCACTATTCTCACATCATTGATTTGGAAAGTTATGAATGCATGAATGTGAACTTGGGTTTTGACTCTGTACTTTCATTTAACACGGGCATGTTATGGATTTGCATTTGGGTTGATTCTTTTGAACCTGTCCTGGTATTTCATATTGGGTTATTCTTTAGTAAAGATTAAATTATAGATATTTATTGGAGTGAGTACTCACCTGGGAACGTTGTGGGAACTTGTTTGAGTTGTTTTAATCTCTCTGTTGAGCTTCAAAAATTGGAAACGACTTAAGTAATGTTGAACTTCTATCATGTTTTGACTGTATCGACTCTGTGAGATAGTATGAGCATGGTAGTTAGGGAAAGTGATCTCTTCCCACTGTTTGGAAGAAGCCCGTGTTTTGGGTTAATTGTATAAAGTTGTACTAAGGAACCATTGTTGTAATTTCATGCTTGTGAAGTTCTATTTTGCTATTTTTTTCTTGTTTCTTGAGGATTTAAGACCAAGACAGCTTCTGTACTGGACGTTTTGGGTTCTAGCTCTCCCACTCTTCTGTCTCTTTTAATTAAATATGGGTCTTTTCGAAAGATTGTGATATTATCTTGGACACTGAAATAAGAGGAAGGATTCCTTCTTTGTTCAGTTGTATTAAGTTGATTCTTTTAATCATAAACCCTTTACCCTTTTTGGTATTTATCGTGAAGTCTTTGAGAGTCTTCAGTTTTGGGTTCGTGGGTAATTATGCAACTTATCATTTATTGTTTGGAATGTCACTCTTGACTGACTCAGTGATAGAGTCTTGGGCTTCTTTCATGAATGAAATTTTATATTCTTATTCTTTAAGACCTTTTTATATCATTCTGGGTCTATAGTATGTTGTCATCCTAAATCGGTCTAATTTGGAACTTCTTGTTCAGTTGAACAAAAAGATCTATCATTGGTTCTTTCATTATTATGATTACTTCTTTTTCTACCCTTGGATAGGCTCAATGTTTGAACTTTTCTTTACTCAAATCCAATTCAAAATTGTGATTTCTCTTAACCTGTTGGTATACCTTGTTTGAATCATTGATGGAAGTAGTGTTGAGAGCTAGTAGCCAAAAAGGTTTTTCTATTAAGTTCATTGATACTTATAGTTTGGCTATTGTTGACTAGTCTTGTTTGGTTTATATGGAAAAGTGTAGGTTTGTCTATTGTACTCTTTATCTTTTTTGAATATTATGAGTAGATAATAACTCCTCCTTGGAGCTTCTTGTTTGTGAACATTGTTGTTTGATTTGATTGAAGCTTTTAACATGAATAATTGGAATTGGAAGTGTAGATGACCTGTTCTGATTTTCTGTACCTTCATGTTTGGTTATGGAATTATGTGTGAGGTATATTCTAAGGATGAATGTGAAATATTGTTATCCTGGAAAGGAATAGGTGAATCATCCTTGAAGGAAACATGTTGTTTACATTTATTTTGTCTCTTAGAATAGGTAAATGGGGTATTCTATTAGGATAGAGTCAAGAAATAATGGGATGGTAGGATTGATTGTTGTTTACAAGCCATTGATAAAATTAATAGAACTTAAAATCTTAGGAAAATATTGTTTATTATATTCTACTCTTCTTTTTAAAAGTTGATCTAAGTTTATTAATGTACTTCCTTTCTTTTATTATCAGTTACGCTGATTTTATGATGACTTAATTATCTCATTAAAATAGTGTTTCTTTAATGAAACAATTAGTGGAATACACTTCATTTTAATGATTAGTGCTTATCATGCTCATTTCATCGAACTGACCCGTGCTAGCTATTTTTGCAAATGTACTTAAGTGGTAAAAGAAGGCAAAAACTTATATGATGCATTGGCTAATATATATGTAATTCTTAGTAAAGAATTCTTATTCATTCTTTTGTTGAAATTGTGAAAGAAATTTGTATACTTTATTATGTAAGGCTGTTGTTATGCAATTGCCTAAAGAGTATAGTCATGTAAATTTTATAAGTTATAATGATGAATTACGAGTTGTGTTTTATTTGCATGGTTTGTGAATATTATATAGTACTGTTTTAAGGAAGATGAAAATTCCATCTTGTTGTTATTCTTTATAGTATGTTATGCTTACTTTCTTATCTTGTTTAAGTATGGATAATGGGAATTAGTTCAATTTCCCCGACAATGAAGCAACTTGTTGAGTTGCATAATATGTTTTATTTTCTAAAAAAATTTAACATAATAAGGTGATGCATAATGAACATGCAGTAAGAAATATGGACATTGGGAATGATATATCCTGATACTTAAACATGTAGAGAAAGATTATTTCTCTCTCTCTCTCTCAATTGAATATAAACCTAAAAGGTTTGATGTTTGATTACTATTTATTAGAATTCATTTAGAATGAAGTCTACTTTAATTAGTTACATGTGGTTGAAAAACCTTCCTGAAAGTTAATGAACACTCAAAAGAAACTTATGATAACGCTGTCTTGATTTAGTTAATTACCAGTTTAACTAAGAAATCAAACATTAAAGGCAACCATAAATTTCACGAAGTTCTTCATGGACTAAATGAAACAATTTTTTGAAGGAACTTATTGAGTGTTGGATTAGGGTTTAACAGGGTTGCTGTAATAAGGAAATAATCCAAACTAACAATGTATTAACAATATCCTTGGGGTATGTACATCTCGATGAGGTGGTTTCTATAGGATGTTGGCACACGCCAACTACAGGGCTGTAGTTTTAAGAAATCTTGGGTCTTCTCGAGAATACAAAGTTGTAGTTGACAAGTGGCATCACCCTTCAGCATTGATCATCCAAATATATACACATTAGGAACTCAGACTTGAACTTAGTCTCTCTCTAGGTCAGGATAGGAGCATATTTAGGATATGAATTAGCTACCAATGGCTCAGGGTACGTTGGCACATCTGGTTGACTTAGGTCAACTGATTATGCCTATTTACCCTAAGCATCTTCCTATAATAAGTTATGTTTCTATCTAGGGCTAGGGTTATACCTAGAACAAGTGGACTAATGGTAGTTAGTAAAGACCAATCATGATAATAGAAGAGTGAGGTGAAGGACATATTCCAACATGACAAGTATGTCGTCTAAGAATAGTAACATACATAGTATGTTATAAGTCTTTGGCCAAAGTATCACAAGCACTGGTTGCGTTGTCCTATGTCACCAAGTTTAAAACAATGTGATATCAGATGAATATTGGTAACAGATATTCAGATATGTTCTTTAAATAGATCACTCAGTACCTAGTGTAGGGTAGAAAGACCAAGTATACGAAGTATACGATATGTATTCAATACATGAGATAACATAAATAGATCGGTATCTTACCGAATTATGAAATGAATAGATCAGTGGATCACTGAGTCATTACAAATGCATATGGTTATCTATTTGAATTTGATTGGCATGGAATGTTTGTTCTAAATAATGTTTTATTTAGAATAGTGAACATTATATATTAAAAAAATACCTTGTCTCTAAAGTATTAAAATGGGAATGTTACATGTTGTTATCAGAGCTGAAGGTTGCAGCTCTTGGACCTATTGTGTCCATAATCTGATGAAACTTACATTTTCTTATAACAGAAAATGGTGAGAACAAGAGGAAACATTGTAAATAACCCTCCACCTGAGGAAGGAGCAATAACTACCCAGAAACTCGATGAGATCCTTGCTGCCCTGTTGGACACAAGAGATAATTTTCCTATGCTTGAAAAATAAGTAATGGGTAATGAGGAGGAAGAAGAAGTTGATAACAATAATCAGCCACCTCCAGGGGAAAACGCCAATGTGAGTGTTGATAATAACAATGTTAACATACTTGTTCAACCTGAGAACAAAAAGGATAGGCTAGCAGCAGAACTCACTAATGACATAAAAAGGATAAGTCCACCCAAGTTTGATGGCACCACATTAGGAGATGGAGCTAAGAACTAGCTCAGTGAAATGGAGAAATACTTCGTAATAAGAAATTTCTCAGAAGAAACAAAGGTGATATGGGGAGCATATCAATTTTCTCATGAAGCATCTTCGTGGTGGGACAACCACAAGGATGAGTTGAACATTGATGAATCTAATATCACATGGGACCAATTTAAAGGTTACTTTAGGCAACGATGGCTGCTACAACTCAACTATGATCAGAAAATGACTGAATTTCAGAACTTAGCTCAAGGAAAGCTAACTGTAACTGAGTATTGGGAGCGATTTACAAAACTCCTTAAGTATGTGCCTCAGTACCAAACTGATGAGAAGTTTAGGATACGGAAATTCATCATGGGATTGAATCCCATTATAGGGGGAGAGGTGGATGTTCACAGCCCAACCACGATGGAATGGGTTGTTGAAAAAGCCATAAGGTAGGAACAAAAATTATAGGTAATTTCTGCTCACAAGGAGGAAGTAAGGAAGAAGAATCGTAACTCCTCTTCATCATCTCTTGCACCCAAGAAAGGACCATGGAATAAATTCGTAATGAAAAGTAAATTTTCATCTGATACTAACAAGAAAGCAACAAAAAACAAGTTTTCTAGTAATGTACAAAACAACTTTGGCAAGAACAATAATAACGGACATAAATCCTATGGGGGTCAGAATGATAACTCTAAGGCTAGAAATAAACCCGATCCTAGGAAGGGAACTATATGAGGATGTTATAATTGTGGAAAATATAATTACGTGAATCAATGTCCTTTGGAGAAGGATGGTCCTAATCAACAGCACAAGATACATGATGCAGTAGCTGACAAGCAGGCTGAGAAATAGGCCACACCCATAGAAGTTCCTGGTAAGTTATTTAGCTTACCAATAACTATTATTTTTTATACCGGAGCTACTGAATGTTTTATTTCTAGTAAATTAGCATCAAAATTAAAAATAAAAGCTAGAAACATGGATAAAACATGGACTATACAGTATGGGAATAATGT
The DNA here is from genome assembly GCA_019776745.2 of Taxus chinensis. Taxonomy (NCBI): domain Eukaryota; kingdom Viridiplantae; phylum Streptophyta; class Pinopsida; order Cupressales; family Taxaceae; genus Taxus; species Taxus chinensis. The sequence continues at coordinate 41,926,985 of CM034154.1, forward strand.
TGTTCATACGGTTAGTATGTGTCTATTTGGAGCAGTCCTTGATTTACCTAACTTTTCCACTAAGGTTGATCTTTATGTTACACCTTTGGGGTCTTATGATGTAATCATAGGTGTTAATTGGTTAGCAGAACATAAGGCTAAAGTGGACTATTTTGAAAAACACATTAGTTGTTTAGATGACCTATAGAAAACAACAGAGATTCAGGGTGTAAAATGTGATATTTTTTCTAGAAAACTGTCAGCTATGCAACTTTAAAAGGCCAAAAATAAAGGATGTACCTTATATGTAGTAAAAATTATTGAATCAACTGAAGAGAGTAGTGATATTATGGAATGATATCTACTATTATGGGACTTCAGTGAAGTATTTCTAGAAGAATTTCCAAGTCTTCCACCCAAAAGGGAATTTGATTTCATGATTGAGGTCAAGCCTGGAACTGAACCTATTTCTAAAGAACCATATCAAATGACTACTACAAAATTAGTAGAGCTTAAGGCTCAGTTGCATGAAATTTTGTCTCAAGGTTTGATTAGACCAAGTTTTTTACCTTGGGGAGCACCCTTAATTTTTGTGAAAAATAAAGATGGAACACTTAGATTGTGCATTGATTACAGAATGTTAAACAAGGCAACAATCAAGAATACATACCCACTCCCTAGGATTAATGATTTATTTTATCAGATGTGTGGAGCATCGGTATATTCCAAGATAGATCTTTGATTTGGATATCATCAATTGTGAATTAAGGATGAGGATATTCATAAAAAAAATTCAGAACAAGGTATGGACATTATGAGTTTACAGTTTTAGCTTTTGGATTAACTAATGCACCTCCAGGATTTATGAATTTAATGAATAATATATTTCAAGAATACTTGGAAAAATTTGTGCTCGTATTCTTGGATGACATTCTCATATATTCAAAAAGTATTGAGGAACACTATGAGCATTTGAAGATAGTTTTGGAAATATTTAGAAAGAGACAGTTATTTGGTAAGCTATCTAAATATTCTTTCCATGACACAAAAGTACAATATTTGGGACATGTGATAAGTAAAGATGGAATTACTGTAGATCCTTCACAAATTGTAGCTATAACAGAGTGGCCTGTGCCTAAGAATGTACATGAAGTTAGAAGCTTCATGGGACTTACTGGCTACTATAGGAAATTTGTAAAAGATTTTTCTAAGATAGATTCACTAATAGCTTCCTTACAAAAGAAAGATAAAAAGTTTTTTTGGAGTGAGAAATGTGAAATTGCATTTAAAACCTTAAAGGAATAGTTAACTTCAGCACGTATTCTTGCAGTACTAGATCCTAATGGAGATTTTATGGTGGTAACTGATGCATCAGGTGAAGGTCTAGGAGGTATTTTGTTACAAAATGGTCATGTCATAACATATGAAAGTAGAAAACTAAAGTTACATGAGTTGAATTATGCTCCACATGATTTAGAGCTTGCTACCATTGCTCACGCACTACAAGTTTGGAGACATTACCTGCTTGGTAAGCCATTTGAATTGAAAACTGATCACCTTGGACTGAAGTATATCTGCACTCAGCAAAATCTTAATGCAAGACAATGAAGGTGGTTAGAGTTTTTGTATCAATATGATTTTGACATCAGTTATATAAAGGGTAAAGAAAATAGAGTGGCTGATGCTCTAAGTTGTAGGAAGCACATCTATGCTCTTATAATGTTAAGAACTCAGTTTAAGGATGAAGTAAAAAGTGTTATGGAATATGAATCTTACTTTTAGCAAGTAAAAGCAACACTTACTGTAGATTTGAATGATTTAAGGTACAAAGGTTTTTGCTTTGATAAAGAAGGAATCTTATGATTTGGAAACAAAATTTATGTACTTTCGCTAAATGATTTGAGAAAGAAATTGTTAATAGAATTTCACAATTCACCTTTTTCCGGACACCCTGGTATTACAAAAATGTTGGTTGATATAAAACAACAATATTTCTAGAAAGGAATGAAAAAGGATGTTCTAGACTTTGTGACACATTGCCTTGAATTTCAACATGTTAAGGTGGAACATATGCACCCAGCTAGTTTGTTGTATCCTCATAGCATACTGCAGTACAAATGGTGAGTAATAAGTATGGATTTTGTACAAGGGTTACCTATGTTGAGAAATAAGCATTAAGTTATTTTAGAAGTTATGCATAAACTAACAATGGTAGCACATTTTATTGCTGGGAATATGAAGGATGATTCTCCTATTTTGGAAAGAATATTTTTACATGAAATTTTTCAGATTACATGGAGTAACTAAGTTAATCATTCAGATAAAGATCCTAGAATGACGTCAAGATTTTGGCAAACGCTTAATACAACTCTAGGAACTAAGCTGAATTTCAGTTATGCATATCATCTGGAAACAGATGGGTAGAATGAAAGAGTAAATCAAGTTTTGGAAGATATGTTATGGATGTATTGCATGGGTCAATAGTATAAGTGGGAAGATTACCTTCCATTAGTTGAGTTCGCATACAATAATACATATCATGCTTCTCTTAAGATGGCACCTTTCGAGGCATTATACAGAAGAAAATGTAGAACCTCTATTAGTTGGGATAGCATAGAGGATAGAGAAGTAATTGGACCTGAAATTCTTACTGAAATAGAACAAGTTAAATTAATTAGTGAACACTTGAAAGAAGCAGTAGATAGGTAAAAGAGTTATGTTGACTTAAAGAGGGTTGATAGGAAATTTGAACTTGGTGAGAAAGTATTTCTTTGGGTTAAACCGAAAAAGAGTTCTATAACTTTTGGAAAGGCTACCAAGTTATCACCTCATTATGTGGGACCTTTTGAGATAGTTGAAGTAATCAACCTTGTAGCTTATCGTTTAGCATTACCTCCTATTTTGTCACAAATGCATGATGTTTTCCATATTTCTTTGCTTAAGAAATACGTTTAAAATTTATCACACATGTTAAATTAGAATTCCTTACAGGTTAAGGACCTAGGAATAATCATGGTTAAACCCATCCAAGTGCTTGAAACTCGCTAGTTGCAGTTGAGAAATCATTAGATAAGTCAGTGCAAGGTCCAATGGGACCAGTTTAATGAAGAAAATGCAACTTGGGAAAACCTTGAGGATATGAAAACTACATTTCCATATCTATTTGAATAGGATTGATTCTATTGACTGATAAAAATGTATGATTTTATCTTTGTAATGCTATAAGTATGCCAGTTTGGGCAGATATTTATTCATTTTTAATAAACAACTATATAATGCTGATTTTTGGAATTTAATAATGCTGTTATGTTTTTGACATATGTTAAGAAAAGTGAATAAGATGAATTTTCCCTTGAGGCAATATGAAAAAATGAGGTAATCATCAGGACGATGATTCTTTTAGGAGGGAAGCATGTAACACCCTTGACAACTGATATATTCCTCTTTTGCATTCAAGTGTTGACATGTGATTTTTAGGATAAAGATGTGTTCTTTTGACTATTGGAGATCATGCTTGATTGGGGTAAATCTTTTTTGTTCCTAAAAATCATTAAACTGAAATTATATGGTTGTTAAGAATCCCATTTCACTTTGGAAATATGAGCCGCAATCTGATTTTAAGAGTTACAGACTTATTTCTTCTTCTGACTCATCCTTGGATCAATTTAAGTGATCTAAGGAATGTTTCAAGTCTTATTCATAGACTGAATGGTAAAATTGACATTCAATAGCTTAAGGAATATAGACAACTAAATTTTGCAGGATACTAATTCTTGGTCTTGATGCAACTTGCTTTTGTTCAGTTATATTTTTGTGCATGGGTCTTTGGTGATTGATCTTGGTAGGACATTAAGGACCATAGAAAAATTCAATTATCTGTGGAGAATTTTGGAGTCCTAAAAATCTAAGGACTATCCTAACGGTAACCTAAGCTAGGTGAGAACAACTAAGTTCTAGCTATGTTTACTTATGTGTATACTATTCTAACCTAAGTCTCTTATTCTATTATGGGATTGGCATCCTAACCTAAGTGTTATGCTAAGAAAATAAGGGAAGAGTTACTAAGGGGGATACAAAGCTATTTTAGCTACTACCTATTACTAAAGGGTTGTGATTTGAACCTAACCTAAGGTGGGATTCTAATGCTAATGTTCTAAGACCTATGTTAGTAAATGTTAGATTAACCTAAGTTCTATTTGAATCTAACCTAAACTAAAGGGGACCTAAAGGGGTCACATTGCTTGAGGGTGATGGTTCCAAAGAAATTTAATGAAGGAGATAAGTTTTTAAATGTTAAGGTACTGCCAAATTTTGCAAGGGGCTAGTGGACTTGGAGAAGGCCTACGTGGAAACTCCACTAATAGATGGAATTGCATTTTGTGTTGAATCGGCATTCACCAAATTTAAGTGGCGGTGGCAAGGAAAAATAAGCAGTAATTTTGGATTAACTGGAATTTACGAGCCTCGTTCTTCGCGAGAAACCTATATTGGAAAAATAGGAGGTGGGTTTGTAGGAGATCATTCATTTTTTCTTGCTTGGTAGATTTTGCTTTGCATGGAGAAAACTGGTCTTCGAACCAGCAGTTCTACCTTTAGCTCAAAGCTATATTTGGTTTTTACAATCTATTTTTGATTGAGGGAAAGTATATGAAGCTTCGAATGAAAATCTATTTCGTTGTTGATTTTTTGTGGAGGAGAAAAAGAGCTGGAAGTATGCTTCGAGTTGGTGGATGCGCTATCAGGCATGATAGGATCTAACTATTAAAATTCTTTGTTTTCTTCTAAATGATTCATTGAATCAACTCTTCTCTTTTGAGATTCTTGTTTTCTTTCCTGTTTAGTTATTTTTGCTTGCTAGGTTTTATGAATCCTTGTGTGTTTGATTTTAATCCTTGGCAAAATTGAAATGTTGGGAAATTGTTCCTCTGTGCAAGTTTTAGGACAGCATGCAAGTAAAAATGATATGGGAAACTGGATGTGTATCTCTATTTTTACTATCTTAATCTGGTATTCAAAGTCTTTAGCTTTAAACTGACTGTCATCAAAATACATGTATATGAACTTGGGGAAACTTTATTTCTGTTTCATATTCTTCTGGGTTGCATTATTTGGATGCAGACTCGAGTTGGAAGTTTGTGTTTTGACTACGTTTGTGTTGGAACTTCGTTTGAATGGAACCACTATTTTGGAAACTTATTTATTACTAAACTATTCTCACATCAATGATTTGGAAAGTTCTGAATGCATGAATGTGAACTTGGGTTTTCACTTTGTACTTTTTTTTAACACGAGTGTGTTATGGATTTACATTTGGGTCAATTGTTTTGAACCTGTCCTGGTATTTCATATTGGGTTATTCTTTAGTAAAGACTGAATTATAGTTCTTTACTGGAGCAAGTACTCACCTGGGAACTATGTGGGAACTTGTTGGAGTCATTTTAATCTCTCTGTTGAGCTTTGGAAATTGGAAACGACTTAAGTAATGTTGAACTTCTATCATGTCTTGACTGTACTGAATTCTTGAGATAGTATGAGTGTGGGAGTTGGGGAAAGTGATCTCTTCCCGTTGTTTGGAAGAAATCCACATTTTGGGTTGACTGTATAAAGTTGTATTAAGGAACCACTGTTGTAATTTCGTGCTTGTGAAGTTCTATTTTGTAATTTTGTTCTTGTTTCTCAGGGATTTAAGAATAAGATAGCTTCTATACTGGACATTTTGGGTTCTAGCTCTCCCACTGTTCTGCCTCTTTTAATTAAATCTGAGTCTTTTTGAAAGATTGTGATATTACCTTGGACACTAAAATAAGAGGAAGGATTCCTTCTTTGTTCAGTTGTATTAAGTTGATTTTTTGAATCACGAACCGTTTACCCTTTTTGGTATTTATTGTGAAGTCTTTGAGAGTCTTTAGTTTTGGGTTCATGGGTAATTATGAAACTTATCATTTATTGTTTGGAATATCACTCTTGAATGACTCAGTGATAGAGTCTTGGGCTTCTTTTATGAATGAAATTTTATATTCTTATTCTTTGAGATCTTCTTATATCGTTCTAGGTCTACAGTATGTTTTCATCCTGAATCGGTCTAATTTGGAACTTCTTGTTCAGTTGAACAAAAAGATCTATCATTGGTTATTTCATTATTATGATTACTTCTTTTTCTACCCTTGGATAGGCTCAATGTTTGAACTTTTCTTTACTCGAATCCAATTCAAAATTGTTATTTCTCTTGACCTGTTGGTCTACCTTGTTCAAATCATTGATGGAAGTAGTGTTGAGAGCTAGTATCCAGTAAGGTTTTGCTATTAAGTTCATTGATACTTATAGTTTGAATGTTGTTTACTAGTCTTGTTTGGTTTATATGGAAAAGTGTAGGTATGTCTCTTGTACTCTTTATCTTTTGTGAAGATTATGAGTAGAGAATAACTCCTGCTTGGAGCTTCTTGTTTGTGAACATTGTTGTTTGATTTGATTGAAGCTTCTAACATGAATAATTGGAATTGGAAGTGTAGATGGCTTGTTCTGATTTTTTGTACCTTTATGTTTGGATATGAAATTTTCTATGAGGTATATTCTAAGGATGAATGTGTAATATTTTTATCTCGGAAAGGAATAGGTGAATCATCCTTGAAGGAACCATGCTATTTACATTTATTTTTTCTCTTAGAATAGGTAAATGTGGTATTCTATTAGGATGGAATCAAGAAATAATGGGATGGTAGGATTGATTGTTGTTTACAATCCATTGATAGAATAAATAGAACTTAAGATCTTAGGCAAATATTGTTTATTATATTCTGCTCTTCTTTTTAAAAGTTGATCTAAGTTTATTAATGTACTCCCTTTCTTTTGTTATCAGTTATGCTTATTTTATGATGGCTTAATTATCTCATTAAAAAATTGTTACTTTAATGAAACAATTAGTGGAATGCACTTCATTTTAATGATTAGTGCTTATCATGCTCAGTTCATTGAACTGACCCGTGCTAGCTATTTTTGCAAATGGATGACTTAAGTTGTAAAAGAAGGCAAAAAATTATATGATGCATTGACTGATATATATGTAATTCTTAGTAAAGAATTCTTATTCATTCTTTTGTTGAAATTGTGAAAGAAAGTTGTATACTTTATTGTATAAGGTTGTTGTTATATAGTTGCCTAAAGAGCATAGTCATGTAAATTTTATAAGTTGTAATGACAAATTTCGAGTTGTGTTTTATTTACATGGGTTGTGAATATTATCTCGTACTATTTTAAGGAAGATGAAAATTCCATCTTGTTGTTATTCTTTATAGTATGTTATGCTTACTTTGTTTCTTGTTTAAATATGGATAGTGGAATTTAGTTCAATTTCCCCTACAATGAAGCAACTTGTTGAGTTACATAATATGTTGTCTTTTCTAAAAAAATTTAAAATAATAAGGTGATGCATAATGAACATTCATTGAGAAATATGGACATTGGGAATGATATATCCTGATACTTAAACATGTAGAGAAAGATTCTCTCTCTCTCTCTCAATTGAATATAAGCCTAAAAGGTTTGGATGTTTGATTACTATTTACTAGACTTCATTTAGTATGAATTCTACTTTAATTAGTTACATGTGATTGAAAAACCTTCTTGAAAGTTAATGAACACTTAAAAGAAACTTATGATAACACTGTCCTGATTTAGTTAATTTTTGGTTTAACTGAGAAATTGAACATTAAAAGCAACCATAAGTTTAACAAAGTTCTTCATGGACTAAATGAAACAAATTTTTGAAGGAACTTATTGAGTGTTGGATTAGGGTTTAGCAGGGTTGCTATAATTAGGAAATAATCCAAACTAACAACGTATTAACAATCTTCTATGGGTATGTACATCTCGATGAGGTAGTTTTTGTAGGATGTTGACACATGCCAACTACAGGGATGTAATTTCAAGAAGGCTTAGGTATTCTCGAGAATACAGAGTTGTAGTTGACATGTGGCATCACCCTTCCGAATTGATCATCTAGATCTACACACATTAGGAACTCAGACTTAAACTTAGTCTCTCTCTAGGTCAGGATAGGAGCATATTTAGGATAGGAATTAGCTTCCAATGGCTCAGGGTACGTTGGCACATCTGGTTGACTTAGGTCAACCAAGTATGCCCATTTACCCTAATCCATTATGAGCATCTTCCTATAATAAGTTATGTTTCTATCTAGGGCTAGGGTTATACCTGAACAAGTGGACTGACGGTAGTCAGTAAAGACCAATCATGATAATAGAAGAGTGAGGTGAAGGACGTATTCCAATATGACGAGTATGTTGTCTAGGAATAGTAACATACATAGTATGTTATAAATATTTGGCCAAAGTATCGCAAGCTACTAGTTATGTTGTCCTATGTCACCAAGTTTAAAACAACATGATATCAAATGAATATTGGTAACAGATATTCAAATATGTTCTTTAAACAGATCACTCAGCACCCAGTGTAGGGTAGGAAGACCAAGTATAGGAAGTATATGATATGTATACAATACATATAATAACATAAATAGATCAGTAGCTTACCGCGTTATGAAATGAATAGATCAGTGGATCACCGAGTCATTACATCTGCATATGGTTATCTATTTAGATTCGATTGGCATGGAATGTTTGTTCTAAATAATTTTTTATTTATAATAGTGAACATTATATATTTAAAAAAAATCCCTTATTTCTAAAGTCTTAAAATGGGAATGTTACAAGAAACTAAAGGAGGGAAGGATCATTCAGGCCACAGGGTATTCATCTTGGGTTGTAAACCTTGTGCTAGTCAGAAAGAACAATAGAGATATAAGACTTTGTTTAGACTTCATAAATATAAATAGAGCTTCATTGAAAGATAATTATCCTTTGCCAAACATGGAAAACAAGTTGTAATTAGTGACTGGATCTGAATTATTGTCCACCCTAGATGGTTTTTCTAGATGCAACCAAATTGTTGTTAAGTCAGAAATATTTAAAACTATCTATACCACTCCTTAAGGAACATATGTCTATGTAAGAATGCCTTTTGGTCTCATGAATGTTAGAGCTACCTTCCAAAGAGCAATGGATTTTGCTTTTTCTAGTTACATAAATGACTTCATTGCAATTTATTAGGATGATGTGACTGTTTTTTCAAGGAGTAGAAAAGATCACTTGCAACACTTGGAAAGAATTTTGATCAGATGTAGAGCATATGGAATTTCTCTCAATCCAAAGAAGTGTCATTTTGGGGTGCAAAAGGCCAAGTTGCTTGGTCATATTGTTTCAAATGTTGGTGTCATGATTGACCCTGAGAGGGTAGAAGCAATCAGCAAGGTTCCAATTCCAAGAACAAAGAAGGGAATCCAATCCTTCTTTGGGTAGATCAATTTCATTAGAAGGTTTGTGTCTATTTTTTCTGAATTGACTCTTCATAGTACATGCATGTTAAAGAAAGACCAAGTTATTAAATGGGAGGAGGCTGCTATTCAGGATTTTAAAAGAATCAAAGTAGCGTTGAAACATGCACTTGTCTTGGCAACTCCAAATTACAAGAAGCCTTTCCAAATCTTCTCCTTTTCTTCTAAAAATACCATTGCATCTATTTTACTGCAAAAGGATGAAGATGGGGCTGAGAGGCCTATTGCCTTCTTTAACAAGGATTTACAAGCTACTGAGTTAAAATACACAATCATGGAAAAACAAGCATTTGCCTTGGTGAAAGCAAAAAAGGTTTTTAGGCCTTACATATTAAGTTCAAAAGTTTTTTCTTATGTTCCCCACACTATGGTAAAAGACATCTTATCAGAGATGGAGATCTCAAGCAAGAAATGTAGATGGATGAAGAAACTGTAGGAATATGACATGGATATCCAAACCACAAATTTGGTGAGAGGTTTGGGTCTTGCTCTGTCAAATTAATGATGAAGATCTGAAGGGAATTCGTGAGCATCAATACGTTACACTCAACCATGGAATGATGTAGTTTCAAGATCCAAGAAAGAACTCACCCATGGGAGCAATGTGCATGCATTAAGGGAAAAAAGGATCAAATGCCATACTCTATTCCATTCCACCATGTAATGATCAAGATGAAAGGGTGTACATATAGTAGTGGGGTATGTAACTCCCCCACAAATGTATTAGTCAAGAGGTGGGAGTTACATTCATGGAATAACTGGTCAAATGTAAATCCTATGACACTCTATGATGTGTGTAAGGCCATAATGACACCCTAGGACACCTAAGCATGGTGAATCACCTATGTGGAGGAATCCCATGTACTTAAGATATGTGCATGGTAAATATCCTACACCAACACCCCCCTGAAACATAGCTTAGGTGGACACATAGATGAAAACAAGGAGAAGTGGGTCCTGGCAACAAGCTTGATGAGGTACCCACGTACAAGAAACTCTCAAAAAGTGGAGTAAAAGGAGAAAACCTAGTGGGAAAAACTCCCCCCAAAAGAGAGACAAGTCCACACTCTAATCTAAGAAAGATGAAAAGGATGGGTCCCGGCCATAGATGAGCCTATAAAGGTACCCATGTACAAAGAGGCAATCTCTCGAAAAGAAGAAGAAGAGATAAGAAGAGGGAGACGAGAGGAATGCAGAAGATGTCATGGACAGATCTGAACTCTGCAGCTCTAGGAAGTCTCCCAGAAGAATGTCGATGATGAGATCCTCTGCCTCTAGACTGAAGAAGATCCATCCAAACCAAACTATGTGCCTACCCTTAGGAAGGACATAAATGACATGTTGGAAGTCTACCCACTCCACAAAGTAAACCAAAGGCAAGTAACACGAAGAACTCTGAGTCTGGTCCATGAAAGTGTGACATAGGTCTAGCAAGTGAGTATGAAGGAACCGAAGGTAATGCCAAATGTGTAGATATTTCAGAGTGAAGAAGGGGAACATCTATAGAAAGGATGTCCAACTGATGTGAAGGTAACAAAACATCCATCACAACAAAAAATGGATCCACAAGAAAGGGTGGATCAATGAAGGTCTCCAAAAAAGTGGAAGTGGTAAGATTCCCAAAAGGGGCACTCCCAACAATAGAGATTATGAACTCCTCTAAAATACCTGTAGATGGATGAGGAACTTGCATAGTACATCAGAAGTGTACTCTACGAAAAGACAACTAAGGTCAGGCAAATACTCATCCCAAAGAGGGGGCTCAATAAAATGAAGAGCAATGTCAGATAGGTATGAGTCATCCAATGAAGGTAGAGGAGTAAAAGGGGCCTCACACACTGAAGGTGGAAAAGATCCAGGCGTGATAATTGTATGAGACTGAATAGGAGACTGCTTGATATCTGATGAGATGTGGGATGTGAAAACACTCTCTGGGATAGTGAGAGAAGGATGAGAAGAGTCCTTTGTAGTACTATCTGCATTAGAACTAGGAGCACAATCCTCGTCATTAGAAGAAGAATCAAACAAGTCTATGTCAGTGGAACTGCAATCACATAAAGAACAAGAGGAGACAATTGGATCAACAATAGTAACAATGGCGGTAGTATGTGAAGGGTCTCCATAGAGGGACTAAAGAATGCTCCAGACATGGTGGGGTGGATCTGAGTCAGCCACATGAAACTAGAAAGATATCTGGAGACATGCATCATCAAGTGACCAAAAACATGGTCACAAGTGTCAAGGAAGTCCTCCAGATGATGATGATCAGTGGGTGCAGGAATTGGCCCAAGTAAGAAGGGTGAAATACCCTCGTGAGTGAAGTAACATTCCATGGAAGCATGCCAAGCTGAATAGTTCCCTCTCCTAGTGAGAAGTGGTGGAGGCTGTAAAGAGATCCTATGACACTCAAGTCTAGAAAGAGAACCCTCCATGATGCGGAAGCAAGAAGTGCAAGGTGCACAAAAGCAAGATGTCAGACTCAGCCGATAATGTGTCTATGTGTAAAAACCCAAGAGTACTAGTGAACCCCCCTAGAATGTAGCACTTTATAGGGTAGTGCGTTTACAAAACTGACAATGTCATCACGTAATGTGAGAGAAATCATGCAACTTTGACTAAAGAAGCGCTAAAAAATGAGAAGTGAGTCAAAAGTTATAGCAAAAATACAATTCCCACAAATGATGGAAAATGCCAATGAACTTTGCAAACTAATTAAAAAAGTGCCCGAAATGGGTGCAAAGGGTGTTGTGTGGGTACTCATTGGAAATGGCATAAAATTTCAGCTAGGGTTTGTTTTTCTTACGATGGGGGATTAGCCTCCTGCCAACCCCGGAAATAGCCCTCCATCTTCGACACACGTAGGAAGAGTATACTTAACAAGCAAAATGAAGCCCAAAAATTGTTACAATTCCATAAAATAAACGTTTTTCCTTAAAACATTAAAAAATAGGGATTGTTTTAACCTCCAAACAATGTCTAAAATGGAAACACAAGCTTATTGATGGTTGAACGAGCTAATGGGTGTTGTACGAGTTGACACGGGGTTGCTAAGTCAATAGAGTGTTGGTGTCTGAGGTAATGTTGAGTGAGCAATATGTCGGGGTGAGTTAGGTGAACGCAGGGCTATTGAACGGTGAGCGAGAGTCCACATGTTCACATTGAGTTCAACAGAGAAAGTGCCGAGGCAGTGGGGAGTCCAATGCTGAGGTGACCAACAAGAAACACGCTGAGAAAATGTCAAGAGCGGAGAGTGGCTCAGAGGACTGATAGGAAATGGCAAACCAGGTCACAAAGGTAACCAAGGGGGAAGCGAGAAGTGAGAGGTCGGCCAGAACATGCAAGAAAGAGAGGGAGGTACGACAGTAGAAAACACAACGTTGGATAGAGCCAAGCACGGTGAACCAGGGTGAAGAAACAACGAGCTGGATGTGAGTAACACACATAGAGTAGGCTGAGAACAAGCTCCAATGGTGAGATGCAGTGCCAGGTCAAAATGGAAAATAGCCAAGGATGAAGTCACTCAATGCAAAGTGGCAAAAACCACGAGAGCCGAAGACTGCCAGTGTAAACCCAAAATAATGTAGGAATGAAAAATGCAGGGAATGGAGGTCGAGCATGGATGAATGCACAGAGAGTGACGAGTTGCATGGAGCGTGCAGAGGAGGATCTAATGTGAGCAGAAAAAAACCCATACACAAAACCAATGCAAAGAGCTCAAGAAAAACCTTTGAAGAGTGTAGATTGAATCAATCGTTGAGCAATGCGAGTTGAAACATTACATGGGAGAGCTGGATGATGCCTAAGGTGGTGAGCTAAAGGGTATCTTGGTTCCCAGATTGATGAGTTGGGGCCAAGTTGTCCCAAAAATACACTTTAATAACCTTAGAAAAAGGCACAAAACCAGCACGAGAAACATTGATCAAACTCTTAACCTACAATATAAAGTCCATAAAACATGCATGCAACCCTAGAGAATCAATCGATCAAAGACACTAAAATTAAAAACACCAGAAACTCGAACACAACCAACGAACCATGATCAAACCCATGCAAGAAGTATGACGCCCAAATAAATGCAAGAAGAGCACATGCAAAAGTGAGAGCTTGCACAAGCAACTACACAGTGGAGCAACGATGATGAGCAACGTGATTCTGGTCCCCTCTATTCTGATACCATATCGAAGGAATGAAAAAGATCTGGAGGAAATTTGTGAGCATCAACACATTGCACTCAGCCGTGGAATGATGCAATTTTAAGATCCAAGCAAGAACTCACCCATGGAAGCAATGTACATGCATTAAGGGAAAAAAGGCTCAAATGCCATACTCTATTCCATTCCACCATGTAATGCTCAAGATGAAAGGGTGTACATATAGTAGTGGGTTATGTAACTCCCCCACATATGTAGCCATCAAGAGGTGGGAGTTACATTTCTAGAATAGATGGTCAAATGTAACTTGAATGACACTCTATGATGCGTATAAGGCCATAATGACACCCTAGGACACCTAAGCACAGTGAATCACCTATGTGGAGGAATCCCATGTACATAAGATATGTGTTGGAAGGTTTACAACACACAAAATTTTGAGAGCTGGTTATTGGTGGCCTACTCTCTTCAAAGATGCAACCCTGCTGGTTAGAAAATGTGAAAGCTGTCAGCATTACTCTATAAAATGAAAACTTCAGGCTCCCTTCCTTTGCAACCTGTATCAATTGAGGCTCCTTTCAAACAATGGGGGATGGAATTCATTGGTGAGATTTCAGACCATTCCAGTTCTGGCCATAAGTGGATTCTTGTAGCCACATATTACTTCACCAAGTGGGTAGAAGCAATCCCCACCAAGAAAGTAACACACCAAGTTGTTATGGACTTCTTGTTGAATCACATCATATGCAAATTTGGTGTGCCAGTAAAGATTGTTGTTGATAATGCCATGTGTTTTAGAGCTAAGCCCTTGATGGAAATGTGCAAGGAGTGTGGAACCAATCTGACTAATGCTTCAAACTATAACCCTCAAGGAAATGGACAAGCTGAGTCCAGCAGTAAAAACTTGTTGTAGATCATTAAGAGAACCTTGGAGTTGAACAAGAGAAAATGGGGTGAACAACTGAAATTTGTAGTTTGGGTTGATAGAATCACTTCCAAAAAAGCTACTGGTAAGAGCCCATTTGAGTTGGTGTATGGAACTCAATCTCTGTTACCCTTACATATGTAATTATCTTCATTTCAATTTGTTCAACAACTTGAATATCAAGAGGTCGGTTCATATGAAGCAATGATTAATCAAATTGTTGCGCTGGATGAAGAAAGAAGAGCATCCCACCAAAGGCATGTCATACTTAGAGAGAAGTTGAAGATGTTGTTTGACAAGAAGGTCACTCCTAGGGCCTTCAATGTTGGAGATCTAGTTTTGTTTTGGGATAGCAGGCATGAAGATAAGGGCAAACATGGTAAATTTGATGCATTGTGGATGGGCCCTTACTCCATTGATATGAGAATTGGTGAAAATACCTTTTTTCTCAAGGACATAGATGGGGAATTGCTTGAAATACCTATTAATGGTAGGCATCTGAAGCATTTCTTGGATTAATCCCTAAATTTGAGGTATGCACCACTTGTATAGTGTATAATGTTTGTTTTTTGGCTTAGTTTTTACTATTTTTTTTAGTTTTTGGTTTGTCCTGTTCTTGGCAACCATTTTTTGTTGATTAGGTATGGTTTTTATATCCTATAATTTTTACTCCATTACCCAATGGTTGTTTTTAGCATTTGGTCTACTTCTTTTGTTCTTGTGGTACTCGCTGGGAGTGCCCATCCCCTAGCAGGAGCCGATGTTGGTGCCATTTTTGAGCTTGCACCATTTTTCCCTAAATGTTTCCTTCATTTTGCGTGCTCTGAAATGTTTTTCTCTCAAATTGGTGGTCTGCAACTTTTCCCTCTAGTCAAATGCCTTGAAATGCACACAAACTTGTTGTTTTGCCCCAATTTGAAAGAAATCTGCATGTGTGCCCTGTTTTTTGCCCTAATTTTTCCAAAATCTGCAGGCTCTACCGTTTTTCTTTTTTTCCCAATCATGGAAGTTTAAAATTGATCGATTTGCACTTGTATGCCATTAAAAATCCAATTCCATGATCAAAAATTCTTTGAAAACATGTTTCAGCTAATTCAATTTTGAAAAATTTGTTGTCCTTAGCGAAAAAATTGAATTCTAAGGCATCCTTGGCATTTTCTGTGTTTTGACGATCAGATGAGCGTCATTTACCCTTTAATTTCTTCTTCAACATTCATCGGCAATGTGGCTTGTTCTAATTGGCCGAGGGATGACAGAAAATTGTTTTAACTTATCACTTTTTTCTTTTTTGGCAAAAGGGCAAATTTGGTCCCATGGCTCCGCTTTACTCTGATTGGTTCTAATGTTTCTTACGTGGTGTGTTTTGATTGGAGGAGGAGTGGCGGGTTGTTTTGAGAACTTTTTATTTTTTAGCTACTTTTGTTAAAAGTTTAAAATTGCCCCGTGGCCCTGCCAAGTGCTAATCTACCTGAGTTCAAGCGGTGGAGAAAATTTCTAAATTTTTCTCAAAAATGATGACGTGTCCTCTTATGATTGGATGAGAAGAAGTGGGTCTTTTTGTGCCTTAAGGCATTTTGGAAAAAGAGTTAAAGTGAAAATAAAATGTCTAGGGCCCACAAGGAATCAGAATGGAACACGTGGCGGCTTCAGAGCTAGGGACATAATCAGAGGTGTGGGTCCGCGGGGATAATTTAGAAAATTTTCCTTTTTCCAAAAAAGGTGGAAATGTGTAGAATCGGTCCGCGATTCCAATGGGGTCCACTTTGGGGCATGTGTCAGGCCCCATTTTCATGAGGCGGAGGTGCAGGGAAAAATATCAAAATCTTCCAATTTTTTCTGAAAAGTTTAAAAGGTAAAATGAAGCTCCTAGGTCTGCATCAAATGGAATGGTGCCACGTGGCCGCTCAAAATAAAAAGGTCAAAAGGGTAAAAATGTGAAACCCATGCCCATGCCGAATCAAATCTTGTCATGTGGCTGTTTATTTTTTAAAATGCAAAATGGAAAAAGGTTCCTCCAAAGCCCATCTCCAATGGTTTTTCTCCACGTGGAGGGCATAGATTAAAAGTTGAATGTCAAATCAACAGTAGTTGTGCATCGTTTTTTTCTCTGCCACCTTTTTTTTCCTAGAACGCTCTAGGAAGTTTGGAGATACGTTTTTTGCATCAATTTTCATCAAATTTTTGACAAATTCGTGTCATTTGTGCCTGAAAGGACCAATGTAATCAGTTTTGAGGATCAATTTGAAGATCAGAGATGTTTTTGAAATGAATTTTTTCCCTAACCCATTCAAAAACATGAAATATCAAATCCAAACATTGCAGAGTCAAATTTTGGAGGGTTAAGGATGAAATAATGAAAGGAAGGGGGTCTACATGCTTTGAAGATGAAAAACATGCCTCCACAATGGATAATGATGTGAATTTTGCAATGATTCATCTCTTTTTGAGACAACTGGAAACTTTTTGGATGTGTTCTGTTAAACATCCTTGTCTACAAATCATGAGAAATTTTTGTAACAAATTTGATCCTTTGGCATATTCTTTTCTTGGGAAAGAAGGATTGAAGGAGATTGAATGCTATATATTGCATGAATTTATCATACAAAGGGTGGGAAGAGTTTAAAAAATCCTGGAAAACTACAAATTTCATGAGAAAATTTAGGAAGTGAAAAGTGAGTGTGGGAATCTACAAGTAACTCTTCCTCACACCCGACCTCTTGAGGTCATGCCGAGACAGCCAGTGGGGATGGATTATGCGTAGGGTATGGGTAAACTAGTTATGCAATCTTATATCTTCGACACGCACTAATGGAATCTGTGAATCTAAGGCAAAGAAGGCCCTCCTAACCTAAACTGGTGTGATAGATCAGTCGACAAGGATGACTGCTCGAAGGCTCCAATCAATATCGAGCTCTGGCGTGATATGATCTATAGGTTGTGGGATACGTGGAAAATGACCTGGGATGGTTTCACGTATATCTCAAGACAGTGTCATATGATGGGTGATGGATATATAGCAGATTCTAGGGTCGATTCTCCGGTCTAGTCCAGAAATCCTTAGCTTTGTTGGCTATTATGTCTAACAAGGATAACTGTGCGATGATGATAGGTGGAAGTGGAGTGGATCTAAATATTAATGTGCGTAAGCCAGTGTCAACATTAGATTGACCCATAGGATCATTGGGTTGTGGGATTTGTGGGTCACAACCGTAGATTCGTGGTTGTTGTGGACCTGCTATGGTCATGTGTGGAATCAGTCCCTAATCCCTAGTATCCAATAGTCGTATGCCTTCTCGGCCTCTATGTTTAGAATTAACAATTGTGTGATCTTCTAAGAGTGTCTCATAGGTGTTCTTGCAACCTGAATTCTTAAGCTAGTATCTATGTCTGTGAGAGTGTCTCCTGCATTTGGCTATGGGACCAAAGGGTCACAACCAAACGTTTGCTCTCTTTCAAGTCCTTCTACAGTCATACGAATATTTATCTAGAGTAATCTGTAGTTTGGCTGATTTTACCAAAATGTGTGCGCTTGGTCGTCTTCTATATTTAATTCGCTTAGCTGTGAGCTGATCTATTATAAGTCTGTTGTTGTTCGAAAGACTTAGATTCTAAGGTTCTGATCTATATCAGTTATTACCATAATAGGATTGGGTTGAGGCATGATTGGCTCGAATACGTATTCTCTAGGCTCTCTAGGTCCCGTGATTGTCATACAAAAGGAAATGATACAAATCTAACTAATGACAGAATAATTTAACTGTATAAGATATATCTATGTATATTCCTAAATCTGATAGTTATTGATAAACTACTAAACAAAATTTAAAGAGCAATTATCTAATATATCTAAAATTGACAACTAAACTAACAACGCAATTAAAACAAACAAAGCAACCGAGTATAGCTACTTGTCTGTGTAGTTTTTAGATCTATTCAAAATAATTTGATAATTGATCTACTCTATTTTAAAGACTCTCGATCCTACTTCAGAAGTGAGGAGTGAATCATAGTTTCTCAGAAACTATCAATCCCCACAGCTTCCATGGCAATATCGAAAGTAAAATTTAACTGAAATGAAATGATTAGCTACTCTTTTTGATATGCTTTTAACTAGAACTTTGAAAGCTAGAACCTGGGTTCTGCAGAACAGTAGCGAATCTGATGGTGTGTGACCTTGTCCCCTCAGTGTGATCTCCTCGTTCCTTCGTGTTCACGTGGATCCAGAAAAGCGCGTAATGCTAGCATCAACAAAAGTAGATATTGGAACAAAGGCAACTTAGGATGCAGACTGAATACCATATGAGTAGGAGAGGGATGGCACAAGAGTACAGAGCTTGGCCTATGTAATTCCTAGCAGGATTTATTACGATTCATGCAACATAAAACGTCTAGACACCCAAAAATATCCTGTTTGACGAACAAAACCTGCAACTTTAATGGCTTCCTATTGAAAAACAAACTATCTTACTCCAACTGATTTGGATGAACTGACATAACAACACTTTGCACAAGGAAGAATGTGTGGCTTTCTGACAGCTAAACAATACTAACCATGCATTTAACAAATGGAACTATGAATCCTAAGCAAAATTGAAAGGATAAACTATTGAAATGAGAAATTCATAGGCAAATTTGAGGGGCCATTTGCTTGAGCACAAGCCAACTATTTATAGCAATCCCATTTACCCAAAGGTGAAAACCAATTTGATCTCTTAAACCATAAACAATGCCAAAACACTATTCCAGGGAACCAGAATCATTAATGCAAGCCAAAGGCGGTGAAAAAAGCTGGAAAATGTTGAAATTTACGTGATTCACGTTAAAAGAGCAATCTAGAAAATGTGTGAAGGACTACTACCCTAAGCAAGGTGATGGTTACAGGACCGCCACCCTGCCTGGGCGGTGGTCACGAGACCGCCGCCCAGGCAGGGCAGTGGTTTCGTAACTGAAGAACAAAATGCAAAGAAAAGAGAGGAAAAGAGAACAAAAAAGCACATAGGGGCTAAGCGGGGCACGTGGGATGTTAACACATACTCAGTGAGCTTTTTCGGATCCCGAAGACTCCTTGCAAGGATACATGTATCATCATTGGGGCACGTGTTACGTTATTCCGGTGGTGCAGTACCCTACAATTTTGGGTACATACATATTGCCCCCTTGGAGAAGTGTTTTAGTCATGAAGAGGCGTAAAACGGTGGGTCCAAGTATGGCGGTCCCGAAATGGGAAGTTAGAAGTTATACTTGATACGTCCATGTGTCGGAATGACGCCATCCGAAATTCCCGCTACCTGCAAAATGAAAAGAGAACTCAAGTGCAGATAGACAAAAAAGATCAAAAAATAAATACTAAAATATCATGAAATGAGGACGTAACATTCATGTGGGGATAAGGACTTACCTCCGTCGGTGCTCCAAACCTTCGGAAAGGGGTATTCAAAACAAGTCAGGTTGCTATATATGTAAAAGTGGGCCCATTTTCCTATTCATTTGCGCGTCTTGATTTGGTTGATTTTGAGCTCTAGGACCCACGGTGACGGTTTCACACGAGAGTATAGTCAAAACGTCCAAGATGAGATCATGATCATGCCTCCACAAGCAGAACACTCGACCCGTGAGATCACAGGTTAGTTTTTTCTCAATTTACCATTTTTATCCGCAAAATATTAAAATGTTGAAAACTTTGTCATGGGGGGATAATTTTTGAAAATGTTAGTTTTAATAGGTTCATTTAGGGGGGGCGCCTACTAGATAGGCTTTGTTTTGGTCAAAAATTGTTGTTTTTCGTGTTTTTAGGCCTTTTTAGGGCACATGACCCGTGTGGGTTTTTGGGACATGACCGCCACCCTAAACAGGGCGACAGTTACACAACCACCGCCCTGTTCAGGGTGGCGGTTACAAGACCGCCGCCTTTAAGGTGGCGATTACGGAACCGCTGCCCTGCTCAGGGCGGCGGTCCTTCACAGAATGCACAAACAACACCTTTTTGAAGTTAATTTTGCATTTTTAGCATTCTTATGTGTTTTCATGATTTTTCCAATGTCGTTTGGATACTAACTTGCTCAGTTTTGTATGTTTTTTTTGGGTGTATGCAGGTGAGGGAGGAGTACATTCGATGGAGCCGAGAGAGAGAGAGTGTGATTAGCTCCCAATAGTATTAGATGCCCTTTCAGAGGATGAGCAGGACACTCTTCAGAGGGCTGGTATATTACGTATATCACGGGTTCCACATGTTGCACCATCCAGTCACATACTTTGTGACTTATTTTCATACTGGGATGTTGATCGGAACATTTTTCGATTACCAAGGGTCCGCAGTGAGTGGACCATTACTTTGGAGGACGTTTACCGTATCTTGGGGGTCTTGATCATCGAGAGACGACTTACTCTTGAGACAGCAGGTTCACGGGCTCAGATAGCATAGTGGGCCTCATACATGGGAGATGCAGTTATCTCCATTGGTTCAAAGAAGGGGGTGAGGGTCCGATCTATTCCTAGCTTGCCTATCCCCTTGATTTGTCAAGCCATTATAGGGATCCTTGTCTTGAGATTGATCGGGGACAAGGGAGGAGACACTCTATTATATTTCTGGTCCCCCATCATTACACAGATTGAGGGACATCACCAGATTTACACCTGGGGAGCCGACATACTTGGGACTACCTATCATGATTTGTACAGGGTGGTCCGTTTACAGGGGCAGTCATTAACCCATCCGACCCTAGTTATGATTTGAGTTCTATGAGTGTTTCTTCCCCTATGGTAAAGGTGTAGAGGTGGCAGATCCCAGAGCTGTGAGGGCAGCCAGATGGACAGACATGTCGGTGCTCAGAGCACCTCACCAGCTAGTTGCTTCCCTGACCACTGATGACAGGGAGGCCACACCATATCATGCCATGGCAGGGTTATGGGGTGAGAAGGTTCTTACTTTGATTTCCTGCTCCACCACAGGGCAGCTTGTTGACAGGCTGGGGAGGGTGGAGATACATCCCTTCGGTCGAGTGCCTCAGTAGTTTGGCCTACCTTATGTGGGTATACTTCCCCCAGTGGTTCCAATATATAGATTAGTTCGAGAGGCCAGGGGAGGTCCTAGAGGTCTAGGGTTGGACAGTTGTTATTCTTGGAGTCCCCATTGTAGCTAGGTGAGTAGTATGAGCTCGAGGGAGAGCCGGTGGTCCTCAAGCACCCTTACTTCAGATTTCTATTGGTCCCGCTCACAACAGCAACGACCCTATTGACATAGACTACTGAGTCTGAGGAGTTCACAGGGGGGAGATGGAGGAGGATACCAAGGCTGAGGCTAGTGATTCAGGTGGAGAGGAGGACAATGATCCTGAGTGGCATGACACTCAGGATATTTTACAAGCAGAGAGGGTGGAGCAGAGTGCAGAGAGGGTGACACTAGCTTCAGAGGAGCCACTCTCTCAAGGCCTTGGTGGGGAGGATGAGTCCATAGTGGGACACTATGTTGCCCCGGCCATATGAGAAGTGCACCAGTTAGTGGCGACATCTGTGGTAGGTGACAATCCTAGAGATCCATCTTGGAGGCCCGGCAATCCGAGTGAGTTATCATCCTTCCTTTTTAACATTTGTTTCTAGTTTATGATTTCCTTAGTTGGTCTACTCTCTCATTTTGTTTGCGTTTGCTTTTATCTCTTGATTATTACTAATTGGCCTTTCTCCTTTGCTTGCAGAGACTACCGATGAGTGGCGAGACCTAATTCACCGGGTATGTACATCGATACCCTGATGATCCCTATGGAGAAGACCCATGCAGAGCTATCAGTGGATGCAGGGGAGCCTTCAGTAGCTAGTAGGCATACTGACGTCTTTGCCCCTATCTGGCATGTGGCCAAGATGGTGTCTTCCCTCTGTACCGAGTTGGTAGGGTATAGGACAGCAAAGCGCCTGATAAGGAGTCATTCTCATGGTGAGACCATGCAGTTGCTCCTCGGGATCATGAGCCCTTCGTGCATTCAAAGAGCGTCGGTGTATCCAGAGTCCTAGACGGGGGCGTGCACCCTTAGAGGGATCTCATAGGGGTTGAGAATCCACTTGGCTCTCTTGGATTGTTTTTTATGATGTATTTTGTATCTCCCGGGCTCTTTGAGCATTTTGACCATGCTTAGCGCATGATGGCATTGTACAAGAAACTTGATTGACCATATATATATTTATATTCTTTTCTTGGATTAGACGCTTGGTGTTAATTTTCTTATGATTTTATTACGCATGTAAATTATGATGTTTGTTTTTATATGCTTCTCAGAATGTAAGCAATGGAGAACAAATGATACAAATGTTTACTTTCTTTTTGTATTTCGTGATGTTGATATATGATAATGTAGGCATAATGTGATTTTAAACTTTAGTATTTATAAGCAATTTTTGGTACTTCATATTTGTTTCGACAAAGTGTGATGATAAACCGGTATGATGAGTGGATAAACTTGCCCCACTCCTAATTCCACGGAACTAGTAAGATGCGAGGGGCTCATCACCGAGATCTAGAAAGGGCACAAGTTATGAAATGTGTTGAAATGATAGTGATGAAAGATAGACAAAGCTTTGGTGGAACCAAATTAGGATGCTACAAGCCTACTCTACTCGAGTGACTCCATAGTTTGGGATGTAACTTGCTTTGCGGTTTATCTAGACTTAGATCCGTAGATGGCCTCATGGTAGACAAAATCTGGGTTTCAGGGTTTTGAATTCTCTTGGAATTTTAGACATCTAATTCATTTGTTTTTTACTCAAAATTTCAAAGGTTCATTTGAATTTGATTACTTGTTGGCCACCTTCAATGTTTATTTGTCAAGAGGACTCCCTACACATTGCCCCATGCTACTAGTAAGAAGCGTGGGCTTATCACCATGGACAAGGTATAGGTGAGTAAGGGCATTCCCATCCTTTCCCAACCCTACATCACTAGTAAGAGACGCAAGCTCATCACCAAAGGTTGGTGGGGCAAGGAAATGTGTAAAATTAAAATTTTCTATTTGATCTATATTTGACTTGTTTATTTGAGCAAAATGTTAGTGTATTCTTATTTCCAAAGAGATATACATAGGGGATAGATGTGACACAATGAAGCTTCTAGAACAGACCATAGGCAAGACACCTATCCTAGGAAGAAACCAAAGATGGGAACAAGCATGCAGATCTTGGTATGGTTATCGTTAAGGCTTTGTCATATCTAGCTTTATTTGATGAAATGATTCCGAAATAGGTGATGACGTTGTAAAAATGAAGAAATATGATTAGAGTGTTTATGCCAATACCATCAAAATTTTGTAATGAATTGCTTTGAGAATGAGTTCCTTGATCACAAAATTGGATGAAACAAGAGGACAAAATGAACCTAACTATATGAAGATGCAATGTAGATATATTTATATAAATAGCGTTGGCCGCTTATGCATAGAATTGTTTAAGGTGTAGGGAATTGACTGTTTCGCCAAATTCCTCACCCTCTAGTGTACATAAGAGATATGCACCATTTCCATAGTCTTTCATGACTTGGTACGGGCCCAACCATTTGGGCCAGAACTTCCTTCCCTCGCCGGTCTTTTTATCGATCTGACTGTCTAGCCTTAGAACTAGATCACCTTCATATATGTCTCATTCATAGACCTTCTTGTTATACTGTTGACACATCTGGTTAGCATAGACTCTATGTCGTTGTTCAACATTTAACCTGGCCTCATCTAGGATTTCTAGCTAGGAGAGATGTGCTTCTCTGTAAGCGTCTTCATCCAGAATCCCTTGTAATGAGATATTGAGACTGGGTATTTTAACCTCAAGCGGGAGAATGGCTTCTGCCCCGAATACCAACGAAAAAGGAGTTACTCCTGTTGGTGTTCTTATTGAGGTTCAGTGGGCCCACAAGGCTGGATATCACTTCAAATGCCAATCTCACTTTTTTTCTTTCACAGTTTTAAGAAGAATGGCTTTTAATGTTTTGTTTTTCACTTCGTCCTGTCCGTTGGCTTGAGGGTAATACAGGGAAGCTGTATGATGGCTTATTTTAAATTTATTACATAATTCGCGAACTTCGTCATTCTTAAAACAAGTCCCATTATTTGAGATAATGATTTGCGGGACACCATACCTGTAAATGATTTGGTTCAAAATGAACTTAGCGATTACAGAACCCGGTACAGTAGTAAGAGGCATAGCCTCTACCCATTTGGTAAAATACTCGGTGGCCGTGATTATGAAATTATGGCCATCTGTAGACAAGGGAGAGAATTTCCCTATCAAATCTAGGCCCCACATAGAAAAGGTCCATGGAGTAGTGATTGGTTGTAGAGCTTGTGCCGGCATGTGAATCTCGTGGGAGAATTCTTGGCATTTACGACACCTGCGTATAAACTCTACTATGTCATGTTCTAAAGTAGGCCAGAAATAGCCCATCTGATGTATTTTACGAGTGGTGGCATGACCACCGAAGTGGCCTCCACATATTCCACTATGAGATTCGTGGAGAATCTTCTTGGATTCTTCTGTGTCGACACATCTTCGAAGCATTCCATCGAACACTTTACGATAGAGCACTTGCTCTATAATGACGTATTTAGCTACAATAATGCGTAACCAACTTCTTCGTTGTGGTGTAGCACCTTCTGGATATGTATGGTCCATGATATAATTAATAATATCAGTATACCAAGGACACTCAGAGATAGGAGGTCTAGTTTCTATATAATATATGCATTCATCGGGAAAGTCTACATCTACTAGATTACCTCCATCTAGTGGGTTATCAGCTAACCAATCCATAATGATTTGTCCTTTAATGGATTTCTGATTTACAAATGTTAATTCGAACTCCCCCATTAAGGTTATAAAATGTCTAGCCTTCTTAGAAAAGGACCCTTGTGTGAGGAAAGTTCGTAAATGGTCTGTTTTTACAATGACCCTTATTTCTTGGTTTAGCATATAATGTCTTAAGTGTTTGGTTGTAAAGATTATGGCAAGGCATTCTTGTTCTGCCTGTGTATAACGTGTTTCATAGTCGAGCAACGTTTGGCTAATGAAATAGATTATCCGTTCTCTCTTTTGATTTTCTTCTTGAGCCAGCATACAGGCTAGCGAGACATTGGTAGCTCACAAATATAAGATTAACAGAGAGGTCTGGCTTAGGTGGCATTAGCATAGGTGGTGATAACAAGAAACACTTAATTGCATCAAAAGCTTCATTGCAGTTTTCGGTCCAATCAATACTATAATCTTTCTTGAGTAGATTGTTTATTGGATGGATGGAAAAGCTTAAATATGGGATGAATCTTATGATTGCACCAAGTTTTCTGAGAAATGACCTGATTCCAGATTCATCTGAAGGTGGGACCATTTCGAGAACATCCCAAATTTTGGCTGGGTCAACATCGATCCCTCATGACAATATAATGTAACCTAGGAGCTTCCCTCCTGTTACACCAAAGATGCATTTTTCTAGATTTAGCGTGACTCCGTATTCTATTAGACGTGAAAGAATGATGCGAAGCACTTCTGGATGATCACAACGTTTCTTGGCCTTGGCCAATAAGTCATCTACGTAGGATTCCATAATTTTATGAATAAGATCATGAAATATATATGTCATAACCCGCTGGTATGTAGTTCCAGCATTCTTGAGACCGAATGGCATAATAGCGTAGCAATAGGTTCCCCAAGGAGTTATAAACGTGGTTTTAGCCTGGTCTTGTTCAGATATTCTAATTTGATTGTACCCTAAGAATCCATCCATGAGAGACAAAAGCTCAAATCTAGTTGTTACGTCAACAATGACGTCTATGGATGGTAACGGGAAGTCATCCTTAGGACATGCCTTGTTAATGTCTCGAAAGTCTATGCAGATGCATATCTTCCCATTCTTTTTTGAGAATGGGAACGATATTAGATACCCACTAAGAGTAATTGACTGGTTTGATGAATCCTACGTGGAGGAGTTTTATTACCTCTTCTTTCACCATGAGAGTTACCTTGGGTTTCATTGGTCTCGATTTTTGCTTAATCAGCTTTGCGTCTGATTTAGTGACGAGGTTATGTACCGCAATGTGTGGTGCAACTCCTGTCATTTCTTTGTAATTAAATGCAAAATCCTTCTGATGTTCCTTGAGGATTCAAGTGTGTATTTCTACTTCTTCTGGAGTTAATGATGATCCTAATTTCAAGATCCTTGGTTCATCCTCCGTTCCGATGTTAATATCAATTATTTCTTCGATTAAAGAAGCGTTACCTTCTTCAAACTCAGGCGGAGTTGGAGGTAGTTCCAGATTGTCTCCGTTCTCT
Source organism: Taxus chinensis (assembly GCA_019776745.2). Classification (NCBI taxonomy): domain Eukaryota; kingdom Viridiplantae; phylum Streptophyta; class Pinopsida; order Cupressales; family Taxaceae; genus Taxus; species Taxus chinensis. Next base: position 41,953,737 of record CM034154.1, read on the forward strand.
ACCATGTTTATGCCAAGCTCCTTTTGTGGGGGAAGCTCTACCATGGGATTCTCCAAAGTAAGAAGATGAATGTGAGATTAAAGACAAATCTATCACGTGATGGGTGAGATGTAACGTTGCATAGGCGTTTAAGTAATCACGAGTGGTTCTATCACTATCAATGTGGTCTAGGATAGTAGATTTGTCCTCAACTATGTTCGTTAAAAGAGGGTTTGACATTTTTTTCACCAATGGTTCAGTACGAAGGGATACCATGAAACGGGTATCTTCCAACTTACTGCTTGAAGTGAAGCGTGACGCTGAGGTTGCTATAGAATCGGCGAGAAGATTTTTTTCACGCGCGGGATTGCTTCAATTGATATGATCTCAAACTCCTTGCTTACATTCAATACAGCTGTTTTGTAGAGTTGTAAGTGCTAAGCTTTGGTTTCATACACCTCAGAAACTTGGTTTGCTACCAATTGTGAGTCTCCTAACACTCTGATGTTTTTAACACTGATCCTCTTAGCTAAGACGAAGCCAAGGAGGAGAGCTTTGTATTTAGCGTTGTTGTTCGTACATTCGAAATTTAGTTTAAAGGTAAATGGTAAGATCTTTCCTTCAGGATAAGTAAAGATTATACCTGCCCCAGCTCTGTAACGACATCTAGCTCCATCAAAATGGAGAGTCCAATATTTAACTGGGAATATAGATGTTGGGATATTTGTTGTGTTAACATCTTCTACTTCCACCATCCAGAGATCCTCTATTAGAAGAGAACCAACACCTAGGGTATATTCCATGGCTACAAAATCAAATGGTAGGAACATTGGTAGATCTTGTTCTAGTAATTCAACAATTTTTGTAGTAGTTCCTAACGATACTGTTTCTACAGTGTTAGCCTCATCCTTGAGGGCTGGGATCGTCTTGATTAGGCTCATAGTCTCAAGATCTGTTGTAGGTACCAACCTTCTTCTTTGGTTTTGCATCGGTGGGTTTATTAAGTTGGTTTGTTGGGATTTCAATACTTTGAGTGAACGCATGGTCTTTTCTTTAAGTCAGCTAAGTGTATATCGAATGGTTTTAGATCACCCTTGGCTACAAACACCTTTCCTAAATGCAAAAATATTACTTCTTGAAATAATGTAGAAGGGATTGCCTTCATATGGTGTATCCATGGTCAGCTAAAGATCATATTATAGTTGGTTTCCCGATCTATAATATAAAATTCAGTCAGGATTGTTTTGGGTCCTAAGGTGACCGGTAGTATTATAGTTCCAATCGACATGGCTTTGAGGCTATCATAGCCTCTTAATGTATTTCTAGTCGTGGAACAATTCGTTTCTCCATACCCTAGTTTTTGAAGGAAAGAAAAGGGGACTATGTTAACTTCTGCCCCATCGTCAACCATTGCGTGTGTTTAACGTAATTTTTATAAACCCAGACTTGCAAATATAAGGCCGGATCACCTCTGCGTGCAATCTCAGCGTCTGTTGGCATTTTGTTTATTTCGAATACAAACTCGATATCCCTATCTGACTGCCCCAGAGGGTGGATATCAAAGTTTATATGGTTTACCTATGTTTCGGGAGGTGGAGTGATGTTAATTAAATGACTCAAACCTAATGCCTCTAAAAGAGCAGCCCTGTGGGTAAGAGAGTTCTTCATCAAATCCAAAAATGAAATGTGCGAGAAGGTTTTTGTTAGATCACTAATTAAATCATAGGCACCTATGGGATTTTACTAATATCTGCTGGATGCTATCTGTCTCTAGTAGGTAACTTGGACTTGGCTGAGAGGAATACTCTCGTGTCCTTGTTACAGCTTCCACGGGTAGTTTGGCGTCTAATTCCACTATACCGACTATCTTGGGTCGCGGCTGACTTCCTAATTGTGGCGCAGCTAATGGATTTAGTGAAGTCAAGGATTCATGACCATTGTTTCCTGTCATTATGCCCTTATTTGTCCCATTTGGATTTAACCTATTGTTATTGTGATTTAGGAGGGGGTCATTAAAGATCTTGAGGGGAGCATTTTGAGGGGAAACTGCCCCTATAAAAGTACTTGGTGCTGGTGACACCGAATCTGCCAAGAACATATCTATAAAAGTTATCTTTGTTCCTCTGGCAAACGTTGCATGAATTTATTGTAGTCATGGCATGTTCTAGTGTCATGGCCCTGAATTTTTGTGGAAGCCACAATATGAGTTAGGATTGTAATTCCTAGTTTGTTGGTTTGGTGCATATTGTGGCCCAAAACTCTAATCAAACTGTTGTCTATTAGGATTAAAGTTTTACATTTACTATTTTTGGTTTTGATTTTGGTTTTGATATCCAGTTGAGTTTTGGCTTAGACCCTGTGTAGGGTTTCGCCATTGTTGTTGTTGTTGTTGTTGTTGATTAAAATCTATTGCATTTATTGTTGGGGTAAAGTTGTTGTTTCGTTGATTGTTCATTGGTGGTGGAGTATTCACAACATTTACCTTTTTAGCCTGATCAGTTACACCATTTGTTGTTACTCTGTGATTTATATTAAGGATTTTAGGTCCTTGATTGACATTTTTGGTAGTAGGATAAGCCGTAGTATTCTCGTTGGAGGTGATTAACCTCCCGTTTGCTCCATACATCTTATGACTGCTGATCTATTATCCGCTTGATCTATTCGGAGAGCGCTCTCAAGTACTTCATCGTAAGTCCTTAGTGGGAATTTCTGGACTTCTTCCTTTACTTCTCTACTGAGAGAATGAAGGAATAAATCGCATAGTTCCATTTGGTCCATGTTTGGAGCACTGGCCGAAGAATAAAGAACTGTATGCCACCTCTGGATGAAATGAGCGACAGATTCATTGTGTTCTTGCTTAATGTGCAAGAATTCCTTGATTCCTATTCTCAATAGTTTGTTCATGTCAAACGCTTTAATGAACTCTGAAACGAGTTGTTTAAATGAATGGATGGAAGCCTCAGGTATTCTATAATACCAATTAAGGGTGATGCCTTCCAAGGTTTTGGGGAATATTTTAGCAACAACCCCATCCCAAGGGAGTAGTTCTCGAATGGTTGTGGCATAGGCCTTGATATGTGCATTCGGATCTCCCCCACCTTTGTATTTGGGTAAATCGGGAAGAGGTCTTGGAAGCATGACACTTCGTATGGTGAAGTCTAAGGGATCTTTCAAATATTCTAAATAAGTCCCTATTGCGTAGGTTTCGACCATCGATGGTGCCTACTGAGGGGGGCGGCGGTGGAGTGGGTTGTTGATATGGCGTAGCATATGCATTGGTATGGGCATAAGGAAACCCTTGTGGTTGAGTAAACATGCCGGGAGAGGAGAACATATCTCCTTGTGGTGATTTGGAGTACATGTTTAAGTATGAAGGGGTATTGTCCAGGAATGGATTATTTTGTACTAGACTGGGAAGGTATCAAAACGGTGTTAGAAATGGCGGTTCTAATTGGTGTTTGTTGTGAATACTGAGGAGTCATGCCCAACGTGCCTATGCATGTGAGTAGGTCTACTTGGCTAGGCTGGTGTAGAGGATTGAAACTTCCTTGCCTGCATGAATTGTGAATTTTGACTTGCTTGAGCAAGTTCTAATCCCCTAAATTTTTCTACTAAAGTCGAAATGACTTCATTTGATGAAGTCACAGTATGTTGCCTTAGTGGCATTTGTTGTATATCCTAGTGTTGTATATGCATCTGATACTTTGCTATGAATTGATCGTTGCCCTACCAAGTTTGCCTGAGGGATTTTCCTATATGTAGTGGTATGGAGGTATTTTCTTGAAAAGAGACATCGGGTTATGTTTGTAAACTTCCTATGGGTGGGTACATACCCCGAGAGCATGTCATTCATTTTTGGCATAATGCACTGAATGTTCATCATCTAAAACTAGGTATGGGTCTGATTTTCTACTAATTTGTGGTCTGAGCAACACCTGAGGAGATGAACCAGATTCTCTTGTGAACATCATATTGTTTGAGCCTGAAGGCTCTGTTTGTTGTGTTTGAGCCAACTGATCCAACTCCTCTGTTTGGAAATATTATCTATATCTAGTCCTTGGAGGAGGAGTTTGTGTTGATAATTGGTTGGTTGAATAGTTTTCATCCCATACTAAGAGCGAGGGCGACGACTGTCTATTCAGTTAAGCATAGTATGCCTCGAGATCTAGGAGAGGTCTACCATATGCATCGAATCCTGACATATTCGGGGGGTATATGAATACCTACATAATAATGGGAAGGAGTGAAGGTGGAAGAAAGAGGTATATAAAAAAAATGAAAGTGCTGTGTTCTTCACGTCGGGTTCACCAATTTTTTATGATGGAAAAGTGACAAGTGAGCATGTGGGAATCTACAAGTAACTCTTCCTTGCACCCGACCTCTCGAGGTCGTGCCGAGACAGCTGGTTGGGATGGATTATGTGTAGAGTATGGGTAAACTAGTTGGGCAATCTTATATCTTCAATACGCACTAATGGAATCTGTGAATCTAAGGCAAAGAAGGCCCTCCTAACCTGAACTGGCATGATAGATCAGTCGGTAAGGATGACTGCTCGAAGGCTCCAATCAATATCGAGCTCTGGCGTGATCTGATCTATAGGTTATGCGATACGTGGAAAATGACTTGGGATGGTTTCGCGTATATCTCTACATAGTGTCATATGATGGGTGATGGATATATAGCGGATTCTATGGTTGATTCTCTGGTCTAGTCCAGAAATCCTTAGCTTTATTTGCTGTTACGTCTAACAAGGATAAATGTGCAATGACGATAGGTGGAAGTGGAGTGAATCTAAATATTAATGTGTGTAAGCCAACATCAAGGTTAGATTGACCCATAGACTCATTGGGTTGTGGGATTTGTGGATCACAACTGTAGATTCGTGGTTGCTGTGGACCTGCTATGGTCATGTGCGGAATCAGTTCCTAATCCCTAGTATCCAATAGTCGTATGCCTTTTTGGCCTCTACGTTCAGAATTAATAGTTGTGCAATCTTTTCTGAGTATCTTATAGGTGTTCTTGCAACCTGAATCCTTAAGCTAGTATCTATGTCTGTGAGAGTGTCTCCTATGTCTGGCTATGGGACCAAAGGATCACAACCAAACATTTTCTCTCTTTCAAGCCCTTCTACAGTCATGCGGATATTTATCTAGGGTAATCTGTAGTTTGGTTGATTTGACCAAAACGTGTACGCTTGGTCATCTTCTATGTTTAACTCGCTTAACTGTGAGTTGATCTATTGTAAATCTGCTGTTGTTCGGAAAACTTGGATTCTAAGGTTATGATCTATATCAGTTATTACCGTAATAAGATTGGGTTGAGGCACGATTGGCTCGAATACGTATTCTTTGGGCTCTCTAGGTCCTGTGATTGTTATACAAAAGGAAATAATACAAATCTAACTAACGACAGAATAATTTAACTGCGTAAGATATTTCTATGTGTATTCCTAAATTTTATAGTTATTGATAAACTACTAAACAAAATTTAAAGAGCAATTATCTAATATATCTAAAATTGACAACTAAACTAACAACGCAATTAAAACAAACAAAGCAACCGAGTATAACTACTTGTCTGTGTAGTTTTTAGATCTATTCTAAATAATTTGGTAATTGATTTACTCTATTTTAAAGACTCTCGATCCTACTTCAGAAGTGAGGAGTGAATCATAGTTTCTCAGAAACTATCAATCCCCACAGCTTCCATGGCAATATCGAAAGTAAAATTTAACTGAAGTGAAATGATTAGCTACTCTATTTGATATGTTTTTAACTAGAACTTTGAAAGCTAGAACCTGGATTCTGCAGAGCAATAGCGAATCCGATGGTGTGTGACCTTGTCCCCTCAGTGTGATCTCCTCATTCCTTTGTGTTCACGTGAATCCAGAAAAGCGTGTAATGCTAGCATCAACAAAAGTAGATATTGGAACAAAGGCAGCTTATAATGCAGACTGAATACAATGTGAGTAGGAGAGGGATGACGCAAGAGTACAGAGCTTGGCCTATGCAATTCCTAGCGGGATTTATTGCGAGTCATGCAACATAAAACGTCCAGAACCTGAGACTATCCTGTTTGACGAACAAAACCTGCAACTTTAATGGCTTCCTATTGAAAAACAAACTATCTTACTCCAATTGATTGGTTGAACTAATAACAACATTTGCACAAGGAAGTTATGTGGCTTTTCTGACAGCTAAACAATACTAACCGTGCATTCAACAAATGAAATTATGAATCCTAAGCAAAATTGAAAGGCTAAACTATTGAAATGAGAAATTCAGAGGCAAATTTGAGGAGCCATATGCTTGAGCACAAGCCAACTATTTATAACATTTCCATTTACCCAAAGGTAAAAACCAAATTGATCTCTTAAACCATAAATAATGCCAAAACACTATTCCAGGGAACCAGAATCATTAATGCAAGCCAAAGGCGGTGAAAAAAAGCTGATAAACATTGAAATTTACGTGAGTCGCGTTAAAAGAGTAATCTGGAAAACACGTGAAGGACCGCTGCCCTGAGCAGGGGGATGGTTATAGGACCGCAACCTTGACTAGGCGGCGGCCATGAGACCACCGCCCAAAGCAGGGCGGCGGTTTCATAACTGAAGAACAAAATGCAAAGAAAAGAGAGGAAAAGAGAACAACAAAGCACGCAGGGGCTAAGCAGGGCATGTAGGATGTTAACACATACTTGGGGAGCTTTTTCGGATCCCAAACACCTTGTGAGGATACTTGTATCATCATTTGGGCACATCTTACGTTATTCCAGCAGTGGATTACCCTACAATTTTGGGTACGTACAATGACCACTTAAGAAACTCATGTAACTCTCTCTGTATCAGATTTCAAATCATGTTAAGCTATTTTCACATGTATAGCCATTAACAAGCTCTAATATTGTTTTTGAAAACATTCCCCTACTGATAAATTTGATCATTTTTGAGTTATTATGTGTTGTCTTTTGGAAAAATATGTGAATGCTTACATTTTAGAATGCATTTCAAATTTTTGTTTCTACTTTCCTGTTGCAATCTTGTGTTTAAAATCTCTCTTGATCATACTGTTATCCAATTTTGCACACCTGGAAAGATTGGACAAGGGGGTCCTGTCATGTTCAAAATGAAATAATAGTCCCAGGAACCCACCTTCGGTTATTATCAAGATGCAATAATTAAAAATAATTCCTAAATTTCATATGAAGAGATCACCTAGCATCGAAAGGCACCCAGTTGATCTCAACTCAGTGGAGAGTTTAGGGTCGAGTTGATAAAGAACCCGGTGTCAAATTGATAATCATCTCAAAAATCATCTCAGTGGAGACTCTCAGTTGTAAGAGCTCAACAAGGTCTTGTTAATGCAAAATATAGCTCGTTGAAAATTGACGAATGAAGGGAACTCTATAAGGATCTCGGTAGAGATCGATGCATGGGGAAGTGAAGGCCAAGTCAGGGAGAGTCAAAGTTTGAGCTATCAATAAAGTCTCAATGAATTGGAAAGGTTCAAGCCATAAGCGGAAGCAAAGGCAGAGATAAGGAGTTCGACTCATCTTCATGACTCGTTCATTTTGGAGATCATGTGGTGAGCTTCTTTTAGGAAACATTTTGCAGAGCTAGGGTGATTCAAACACAAGCTAAGGCATCAAGAGTGCCATAAAATGAATGGAGATCGTTGCATAAACAGAGATACGTGATGGAGCCCTATCAATGGGACTCATCGAGCATGATGGATAATTCAACGCAACTCATTTCGTGTGGATGCATTAAAGATGGTTTGTAGGATACAATTCCAGGGCTCATTGATTAATGAAAAAATGGGAGGCCTACTTGAGATAATTTTTCAATGGTAAGCTCACAGAGACAGCAAGAATGCCAGGCTAGGGTATTAGTGAATACAGTATATATATTTTCGCTGGCGTTGTTAAGACCCTCCTCGGCAGAGAATTTGGTGCACAGGTAGTTGACATGTTGCGGTATGGTAGAAGCCTTTTTTAGCACTTCCAGCAAGCAGGTCGCCCAACTGTGTTTTTATCTGTTCAGCATCAAATGCATCCTCAAATTCAAGATTTTTCCTTCAAGATATTTTTATAAAAATCTAAGTGACAGTAAGGGTGTTACCGGGAGACTTGATTAAATTTATTTTACGATGCAACTCATGGAAACGGATCTCATAGAGGTGGAACTGTTTCATATCAGAATATTCATGGAGCATAATTTGCTTTGCAATTATATGAGCATCTTCAACGAGTCACTCAGAAAGTCAAGCATGTTTTTTTGGGAGAAAGGAAATAGCTTAGCGTTGAAACATTTGAGCTCACTGAGAGATCAAGCTTATAACTCAGACTGAAGTTTAGTTAAAATATTGATCCTAGTTAGACCCAAAGGAATTGATGGTCGAGTTTACTGATATCTTGAGTGAAATCACTTACGGCATAGCAGTTCTTAGAGACATGTTGTAGATATGATAAGATGACATGAGAAAATAGGATATGGATGAACTCATCCCGACAGATAAAATGATATTTTTATAGCCATGAGTTCGAGGGATCACTTAGATGGACTCTGTCCTGCAATATCCATGTTTGCAGAAGCTTGAAGCTTGAATGGGTCATGAAAATCCCGCGAATGGGAAAGATTTCACTATCTTGCCAAGGTTGCGCGGCAAAGCTAAGGCCGGGGCCCGTGGATTGGTGTGGCCGAGCCGTTATGGGGAAATTTGGAGCTATTATGCTAGGCATGGAGATATTGGTTTGGCAAACCATGACCGAAATTCCACGTGGGGGAGATTTGGAGTAGCACCGCCAAGTGGAAATTTTAAGATGGAAAACCATGTTGTTCACTCCACATGGGGGAGAAATCCGGTTGAATTGCCAAGCATGGAGATTTGACGATGGCAATCCATCATGAGACTTCCGCATGGGCCATGTAAACAAAACCCCACGCAGCTTGGAGTGGTCCGAGACTTTGGGCGAGTCACATGAAAGGTAAGTTGGAGAACGTGGGAATGAGGCAGTTGAAGTGTTTAATCGGATTGGATGTGGTTGTCTAGCCTAGCCAAAGTCGAGTATGACACAGAGATGGACGAAGGAGGCTCTACACATTCTGCTTACCACGCATAACATTCTGGTCACAAGACAGAAACTCCCACACACAGGCAGCAGGTGTGTTGCAATACAGTAGAAGCCTTATTTTGAGTGCTTCCAACAGACACGGTTTTCCTCATGAGGTGTGAATACTGTTTCACGAAGCAACATACAGATCTCCCAGCTCCCGTCTAGTTCGCCTTTGCCAGCATACTTCTCTGAGCATTCGGTGGTCGCAAGACAAGCTCCCACGCACAGCTGCAGGAAACAAATTTCATGCTGTATACGATGGATTGGAGTCACGTCATTCAAGGCTTCATGAAATTTTCCCCCGGGTCAAGAGATGAAGGTTATTACGGTGGTAGAATGAAACGATTCGTATTGCTCAGCATTTCTTTTCCTAGAATGATTATAAATGTGAAGTCAGCTCTGAAAAATACCCGGTCGGGCCATTTTGTTTGCATCCTTTGTGCTTGTAAAATGGTCTCTTGAGAAACTCTATGGGCAGTAGGAAATATTTATACCCTTCCATTATGTACGTCCAACAAGACAATAACAATATTCTTTTACCAGGTTCAGAGAAGCTCGTTTTTAATGGACGATTATACTGTAGTTTCAAGCCAATTTTATCTAGCTTATTTCTATTAGCTTTGATCCCGCCTAAGGGAGAATTCATATGGTTGTTACCTATACATTTCCCAAGGTCTCTTACTTGCCCAGTTTGTGCAATGGATTTTTGAAGGGCTCCGTTTATGTGTGTGCAATTGTAAAATGAAAGGATTCTTTTTCGTCGGAAAAAAATGAGTGTATTGTTTAGCTCACAGCTACTTATGCCATATCCAATATTGGCATAATTGGTTTTTTCTTTTTTTTCTTGATTGAGCCGAGATTGCTGAGTGGCATGCCAAAAATACCAAGGGCTCTTTTGGCCAAAAAATCAGTCCTAGGGTTCCTTGTCTATCGACATGTTATGCGGCATGAGCCTTGGTCATTTCATCATGGTAGCATTAGATCTTATGGTATTGGCATTTCTCATCGTTTGGAAGGTACAATTGTGCTTATTATGGCCAAGCTAAATCAATTCTTATGCAAGTGTTATATGATAAAGGAAGAACCGTGAGCATTGTGGTAAAACCATTCTTTTCAAAAATGTTGGGTAAGCCGACATTCAGTGCAGTTGAGTAGTCCAGGGAAGGTAAGATCGTTTGTTGGTATGAAGACTAGGTGACTTCGTAAGGAGCTCATGGTGATGTTTCATGAAGTTTGAACGTGGAATGCATAAATGGCTTCAAGTTAATAGAGAAAAACGATAAGAATCAAGTTTGATAGCCCACCATTCGGAGGACTCAATGCAAAAGATCCTGAATTCCAAGACGAGGAAAGAGTTGGTGTGGGGTTCAAAATCAATTACAACACCGAGTTAGAGGATTCGAAACACACCGAGTTGAGATTTGTGCAGACTCCATCCACATGGGACCCCCCTCCTCTTCAAGTCAAACGGGTCAACGGTAGGGTCCCAACATTATGTGTTATTAAATTAAATATTTTAATTAAATATGTTAATAATAATATTTAGTATTATTATTTAATATTTATTTATAATATCTTTTAATTAATTGAGTAAGAACTAGGTATCAGGCAATTAATGACCATTGATGGAACCTTCTCAGATTTGGTTTCAGCAGATGCAAATAATAACTCATGGGCCTCAAAAACATTTTAGGGAATAATGTAATTTATGACCATTTCCTGCTTCTTCTCAATATTTTTTCTATATAATGTAAAGTTGGGAAGCTCATTTCAAAGGGTTCCAAACAGTTCAGTACAAGTTGGAAGTTAGATAGTCTCAGGCGAAGTGTATACTTTTCAAGAATCCTCTCTCTTCTGCAAGTTGTTCTTTGTGTTTAAGAGAACTTTCAAGCCTCCTCTTCAAGACTTTATGGCAAATATTGCCTCTTCTGAATTGTATGTGCATTGTGCATGTATTGAAGCAATTAAAAAGTGTGTGTTTTGTGATATCCGGTCCTTTCATCCTTCTATGCTTTCTTTGTGCCTTTCTCATACTTGTCTGTAAACTGTGTAAGTTAAGTTTCTATTGCAGGTTCTTGGAGTTCTGTGCTTATCGAGTAGTGGTGAAGTATTGCATGCAGTTGAGTTGTGGTGTTGGTCACCCTCTTGAGTCATCCTTCTTCACTGTGAAAATTGGTATATTTCTCGGTCTGATTAAAGTTTAACAAAAGGAACGCTTGCTCTTAGCATGTGGTATCTTACCCTCTCTAAGTTGCAGTAGATGTGAAGTTGACCTGTGGTGCACCACACCCTCTTCAAATTAACCTTCCTGAATCTGAAGGACACACTTTATCAGTGCATCACCATCCCTAGTAGAGTTTCATTCTGAAAAACTCTTTCCCAAAACCCCATGAAAAGTAGCATTATGACTAGATAATAATTTTTTGTACATAGGAGTAGTACAACACTTAGTTTAGGAAGAGGAATCGGCTCTCGAGGTTCACCTCGACGCCCAAGTCCCACAGCTTGAGAGGTGATCCCATGTGTCCTAATCACACCGAACATCCTATTCACATCCTGGCCATTTGGGGGGTGCAGTGATTTGGCGACAAAATTTTTTGGCACGCCGGGTGGGACAGAGTTGGTGCTTCTCTTCTCACTTACACACGTCAAAGTACCTGGCGACTCTATATCTCTGGGATTCCAAATCTCAGTGCCGTGCAGAGGAACTTTCAAAGAATTTAGACAAGAGCTTTCTGTCAAAGAAAGGAAATATCAGCATAAGAACTTTCCTTGTCCTCATCCAAAGAGAAGCAAGAAGAGGCATTTCCCATCCCAGTTGCAGATTTACCGAGTAGGGTTCATTCAACTCCTCATTACGGAAGATTCCTCACCCAGGAACAAGCAAACCTTTCGTTGCGATGGTGAGGAACCATGTTTTTCCCCTTTCAATGCAGCAGTCCTGCTCAGTTGGCCTCAACGTGAACACCGAACTGTTGTGGCACTCAAAAGTTGACCCTTCTACAAGAGGGAAACTCAAATTTAATCCAGAGTGAGCATATATTTTATGTAGCAAGCATCGTGTAGTACATTAATATCACCGAAGACAACGTTGGAGTTAGACTTCTGCTACCCTTTCAAGGAAAAGCACTTTAATGTTTTCGCGGGTTAGAGTGTTAGCCTTATAACCACTTGGGACGCTTGGGAGAAAATACTATGTAAAACAATTCGAAGACAAAGTGATCCCTATCACTTTCGGAACAACTTACTACCATAAGCATTTCCTTTAGAACATGTTTTAGATATGATAGCTACATGAGAACTAGGATTGGATGAACCTCATCCCGACAGATAAATGAATTTTTGTATAAGCCATGAGTCGAGGGATCACTTAGAGTGGACTGCTGTCCTGCAATAATCCATGTTTGCAGAAGCGTGAAGCTTGAATTGGGTCCATAGAAAATCCTCCGCGAATGGGAAAAGATGTTCACTATCTTCTGCAAGGTGTGCTTTTGCGCGGCAAGCTAAGGCCGGGGGCCCGTGGATTGGTGGTGGCCTCGAGCGTTGGGAAATTGTGGAGCTTTATGCTAGGCATGGGATTTGTGTTTGGGCAACCTGACTAAATTCCACTTGGGGGAGAATTTGGGAGTACACTCCAAGTGGGAAATTTTAAAAGATGGAAAACCATGTTGTTCACCACTTCCCCTGGGGAGAAATCCTGTTGAATTGCCAAGCATGGAGATTTGTACTATTGCAATCCACATGAGAACTTCCGCATGGGCCATGTAAACAAAACCCCACGCAGCTTGGGAGTGGGTCCCTAGACTTTGGGCGAGTCCCAATGAAAGTAAGTTAGAACTGGAATGAGGCAGTTGAAGTGGTTTTTAATCGGATTGAATGTGGTTGTCTAGCCCTAGCCCAGTCCCGAGTAATGACACATAGATGGACGCAGGAGGCTCTACACATTCTTTCTTACCCCCACGCATAACATTCTGTCACAAGACATAGAACCTCCCAACACAATCTCCTAGGCAGCATGTTGTGTGCCATACAGTAGAAGCCTTAATTTTGAGTGCTCCACAGACAACCCTGGTTGTGTCCCATGAGTGTGAATACTGTTTCACACGAAGCACTACATATCTCCCAGCTCCGTCTAGTTCGCTTGCCAGCATACTTCTCTGAGCATTCGTGGTCCAAGACAAGCCTCCCACGCACAGCGTGCAGGAAACAAATATTCACTGCTGTATACGATGGATTGGAGTCACGTCATTTCAAAGGTTCATGACATTTTCCCGGTCAAGAGATGAAGGTTTATTACGGTTAGAATGAAACGCTTCTGTAGTGGCTCAGCATTTCTTTTCCCTAAAATGACTAAATGTTGAAGTTCAGCCTCTGAAAATACCCGGTCGGGGACCATTTTGTTTGCACTCTGTGTTGCTGAAAATGGTCTCTTGAGAAACGCTATGGGGCATTAGGAATATTTATACCCTTCCATTATGTAGTCCAACAAGCAATAACAATATTCTTTTACAGGTTCAGAGAAGCTCGTTTGTTAATGGACTATTAATACTGAGTTTCAAGGCCCAATTTTTAATCTAGCTTATTTCTATTTAGCTTTGATCCACTGACTAAGGGAAGGAATTCATATGGTTTGTTACCTATACATTTTCCCAAGGTCCTCTTTAGCTGCCCCAGTTGTTTCAATGTATTTTTTGAATGCTCCTTTTATTTTTGCAAATTGTAACATGAAGGATCTTTTTTTTAGTTGTCGGGAAAAATGAGTGTAGTGTTTCGCTACAGCTACTTATGCCATAATCCAATAGTTGGGCATATTTGTTGATGGAAGCCCGGGGGGGGGGAGAATTGCTGAGTGCCCTGCCAAAAAATACCACGGGGCCTTCTTTTGGCCAAAAAATCAGTCTTTAAGGGTGTCTAAGCGACAGTTTATTGGCAATCTTGGTCAGCATCATGGAAGCATTTATATATCTTTTCTATTGTTATTGGCATTTCCTCAAATCGTTGGAAGGTTACACTTTGGTGCTTATTAATATGGCCAAGCTAAACCTTTCTTACTGAATCTGAAGTGTTTATAAATGATACGGAAGAACCGTTGAGCATTGTGGTAAAACCGCATTTCTTTTTCAAAAAGGTTAGGGTTTAAGCTCGACATTCAAGTGAGTTTGAGTTCCAGGAAAGTGTAAGAATCGTTTGTTGGATGAGAGCTAGGTGACTTTCGTAGGAGCTCATGTGATGGTGCAATGAAGTTGAAAACGTGACATGCCTAAATTTGGCTTCAAATTAATAGAGAAAAACGATGAGAATCAAGTTTGATAGCCCCATTCGGAGGACTCATGCAAAGATCCTGAATTCCAAGACGAGGCAAGAAGTTGGTGGGGGTTCAAAATCAATTACACAACCTAGTTAAGATTCGAAACACCCGAGTGAGAATTTGTGCATACTCCATCACATGGACCCCCCCTCCTCTTTCAAGTCAAAACGGGTACGGGAGGGTCCCAACATTATGTTAATTAATTATAGTTTAATTAAATATTTGAGAAAATAATAGTTATCCATTATATTTAAATATTTTATTTAAATATTCTTTTAATTTAATTTGAAAACTAAGGTCATCAGGCTATTATGACACTTAGTATGATGCTAATATCCTTCTCAGATGTTCAAATTAACCCTTTCGCTACATACAAAATACTCATGGGCCTTCATTTTAGGAACATTGTTCATTATACCCATTTCCCGCTTCTTTCTTCGTTTCTTCACGCTATTTTTTCTATAAATGTACACTTTGGAAGTCTCATTTTCAATGGTTCCAACAGTTCAGCAACAAGTGGCACAACACCTTCAAATATTCTCCCCCGGGTCCCTTTCCTTTTCCGTTGCTCTTCCTTCATTATCTCCCATACCTTTCCGTTTCGCTCCACAGTTAGATATCTCAGGCCGAGTGTATACGTTTCAAGAATCCTCTCTTCTCCTGCAGAGTTTGTTTCTTGTGTTGGTTTAAGAGAACTTTCAACAAAGCCTCCTCTTTCAAGACTGTAATGGCAACCTACTCTTGCCTCGGTCCTTCTGATTGTCATTATGCATTTGTGCAGTTACTTTGAGCAAGGAAAAGGTGTGTGTTTCGTTGGTTACAAATCCTCGGTCCTTTTCTATCCCATCCTGTCTCGTGCTTCTTGTTTGCTTCCTCTCCATACTTGTAGTTACCTGTGTAAGTTTTAAGTTTTTGCTATTGCAGGATTCTTGAGTTCTTGTGCTTATCGCATGCGTGAAGTATGCATTGTCATGTTGAGTTTGTGGTGTCGCTGTTCAACTTATCCTTGACTTTGAGTTCATCTTTCTTCATCTGGGACGGATTGGTATAGTTTTCCTCGGTCTGATAAAAGTTTAACAAAAGAACGCGTGTCGCTTACGCCTCTGGGTCAACCACTGTACTACCTCTCTCTAAAGCTGCATTAAGGGTAAGTTTTGACTCCGACTCCGTATTGCTGTGTGTTGCTCCACCCGCCCTCACTACACCCCTCTCTCAGCTTAACCTCTCCCTGAAATCTGTGCAATGACCAGGGCCCCGCGCGCTTATTTTCCATTGATCGCGGGCTTGCATACCACATCCCTAGTATAGTTTCATTCTTCGGTAAACGCTTTTCCCTAACACCCCATGAAAATGTCTCGTGCCTTACGGGGACCTACGATAACCCTTTTTGTTTATACACTAGGAGTGTATAGATTCACCAGACACTTAAGTTTAAGCAAGAGGGACAATCCGCCCTTCTTGTCCGGAGTGTTCCACCCTCGAGCCACCACCTAGACTCCATTCCCTGTACAGCTTGATAGCCGTGCTCCCCATGCTGTCCTAATCACTACCGAACCAATCGCCCAGATTCCAAAATCCTGGCCATTTTTGGGGGGTGACGCACTGTGTATTTGGCCGACCGTGCGACCCTTCTCTTGGCTTTTCTCCGGTCCCCCTTTTAAATTTTGTGCCCTTAAACCCCCCGTGGGCATTGGACGAGTTGTTGTGCTTAATCTCCTTCTCACTTAACACAAGTACAAAGTACCCCTTGGCGACCCTCTTTATCTCCTGGATTCCAAATCCTCATGTTCAAGAGGTAACTTTATCGCCAGGAGAATTTAGAGACAAGAGCTGCTTTGTTGACAATGGACAAAGCGGCGCGAAAATTAAGCCAGGCTACCCCAGTATGCTACTTTCTCTGTCCTCACATCCAAGAGAAGCAGAACGAGGTGCATTTCCTTTTCTTTCCCAACATCCCCGAGTGCGATGTACCTAGTAGGGTTCATCTCTAACTTCCTCCTTACGGATATATTTTCCACATTTCCATTCCATGCCCATCTCGTCCTCCACCCCAGGAACAACTCACCTCTTTCGTTTGCTATGGTGAGGTAACCATGTTGTTTTTTTTGTTCTCCCCTCGCTTTCTCTAATGCAAGCAGTCCTCTCTCTGCCTCGTATTTGTTTCGTCCGTCTTTGCACCCCGTGTGACCGCGATACACCGTGTCTTTTGTTGGCACTCAAAAGTTTACCCTTCTACACGAGGGAAACTCACATTACTCCAGTGGAGCATATATTTTATGTAGCCAGCATCTGTGTAGTACATAATATCACCGAAGACAACGTTGTAGTTAGACTTCTTGCTACCTCTTTCAAGGGAAAAGCACTTTAATGGTTTCGCGGGTTAGGTGTTAGCACTATAACCACTTGGGACGAGTTGGGAGAAAATCTATGTAAACAATTCGAAGACAAAAGTGATCACCTATCACTTTCGGAACAACTTACTACCATAAAGAGAGCTTCCCAAGAATACATGAGTGATTTCAACTTCCGATTCCACAGAACTTGGAATAGGATTCCTGTGCTCGTAAAGCCTTCTGCGCATAATGCATTCTTGTACTATTTGTGAGCCTTGAATAGCAATGTAGTAGTTATGATCCAGTCCATGGGAGGGACTACACTTCCTGATGCTTACGAAGTTGCCATAAGTGCAGAGAATTCTTTGATTCAGGCTAGAAAGATAGCTCCACGACCACCAATGCCCTTTTCTCCAGATCTTACGAATCATCAGCCTATCATTGCTCCTATTCCAGTAGACTCCAGGAAACCATCTCAATCTTCCTTTGCCTCTTCAAATGACCTATTTGAAGTCAAGTCACTACTGCAAAATTTTGGAAATGAGCTCGTTGCACTCAAAAGGAAACAATTTCAATACAATCATTCGTATCAGCCACAAAATCAGCAGTATCAGGCTAACCGTCCTCCTTTTCAAGGAAACAATCAGCCTCAAAATCAAACTACAAGTCAAGTTGCAAATGTAAGGCCCTTGAACTTTTAGAACCCTCTTACAACTAGCTCATCTAGAGCTATAGTACCTGTTCAAAATAATCTGGTTCAAGACTACGAATGGTGTTATCCTTGCTCTCAACCTCACAATAAAAATCTTTGTCCCAATGGGGTTCTTAGCCAGGCCCTTATGGTTCAAAGTGTATCTGCCCCTTCAGAGTTAACAAACAATTCATCTACACAAGAAGCAACAGATCAACCACAGGCACCTGAAGAATCCACTTTGCTAAACTGGCAAGAAGAAGATTTTTGCGGATTAAATATAGATTCTTCATCAGTGGCAGCAAACACTCGTTCCAAAAAGAGAGCAATGGAGCCTCAACCTCTCAAAGCTGATCTAGCATCCAATTCTCAACCTAGGTTTCAAATGGTAGTTAACAAAAATGTGGGAAAGAAATCACCAGAAACACCGGCTAGCCACACCGCAGGGAAAGATGGTTCTCCAGGCATCACGGTGCCCAATAAACATTTTCCAAAAGAGGACCCCAATGCCAAAAAAAGTGTCATCAAATTTGGAGCAATTCCCTTCAGCATAGTAGAACAAATGAAGAAAACCAATCTGAGCGTTACCATGTGGGACGCACTCTCGATCCCTTCCCAAAGAAACCTGTTACGAGAAGCTCTGAACAGTTTTAGTACAACCAGCGGATCACCAAGCCATGGAGTGAAAAATGCTACAAATTTTTGTAAACCGGAAGGGAAAATCATTCCTACGGCAAACAAACCACCGCCATTCTACATTTCCCTGATCATTGGCGACCACCTGGTACATAATTGCATGATCGATTCTGGTGCCAGTAGCTCTGTCATGCCAAAACAAATTGCAGAAGTACTAGGCATACAATATGCGCCAGTTGCAAGAGGGGTTGTTCAACTGGATGGCACAGCTGTTAAGACTGTTGGGGTTATCAAAGGACTTCAACTTACCATTCATGCATGCCCAAGTTTGTCATTCACCCAAGATATATCGGTCATCGATCTCCCTCCTCTCTTTGCCATCTGCCTATCACGGGATTTCACTGCCAAGATGGGCAGTTACCTATCAGCCAATTGGTCACATATGATTCTCAGGACTCGATACGGAACCAAAGTAACTATAAGGGCAGAACCAATCTGCCATAATCATGTAGAACCCTACACTACTAGTCCCATAAATGGAAATTACACCATCGGCGATCCCGAAGAGGAAGATGCCGATCATGAACCAACCACCCTTGTTGAAGAAGTTCCTGATACTTTTCTGGATGAAGTAAGTAGAGATCATCAGTACGATCCCTACGCTGATGTATTGGTAGAAGAAGAAGCTGGTTTGCTGGTCTTGAAAGAAACAGGATTAGGTACTTACTGTATCCATGAAGAAGATACAATCATACCACAACTTGTCAAAACACCAAGTGATTCTAAAGGACTGTGGCAATTGTTCTTTGATGGCTCAAGAAGTAAGAATGGATCTGGTGCTAGTGTTATGTTAATTTCTCCAGAGGGAGATAAGTACTTCTCATCTTTCCGATTGCAGTTCAGTTGCACCAACAATGTTGCTGAATACGAGGCTCTTGTGCAAGGAATTCAGCTAGCCCAAAGGAAGGGAATCAAGGCCCTAACTATTTTTAGAGATAGTGAGTTAGTTGTTCATCAAGTTTCAGCATGTAGTGCATCCAAAAATGATATTTTACGATCATATAAGAATCAAGTCTGGGACCTGATTGAAGATTTTGAAGCTTTTGGGATCCATGCAATTCCTAGAGGTCAAAATCAAGATGCGGATAGGCTTGCTACAATTGGTTCACAATACAACATACCAGTTGATATCATGAAAGAAGGGAAGAAATTTTTTAAAATGGTGGTTTGACCAGCAGTCCCTGATAATGTGAATAGTTGGCAAGTGTTCGATAGTGACAACCAAATTGTCCTCTTCCTACAAGAAGAGGCGGAGTTTGCTGCAAAAAATCAAGATAAGTTGCAGGAGTCATATGGTGAGCAAATTATCCAATTGAAAAGCAACAAGTTACCAAAAGGTTTAGTCACTTTGGAATCCATTTTCAATTCAGATGACCAAGCCATAAGACAAAGCCCTAACATGGTAGTCAAAGAAGAATATTTTGAGGAAGTCGAAGTATCAAATGCAAATTTTCTCAAGATCGGAAAAGTGTGTACTTCTAAGGAGAAAGAATCTTTCATCAAACTTTGTCAAGAGTATCATGACATCTTTGCATGGAGCTATAAAGATCTGCATGTTTTTGATCCAGGTATAGCACAACATACCATCAAACTGGATCCTAATGCTAAGCCAGTTTGTCAGAAACAGAGACCAATTAATCCCAAAACTAAGTCACTAATGAGAAAGGAGACTAACAAGAAGACTTGGCATACACAACTTAAGACTACCTTATGGGTAGATCGGATCACACCTAAAAGGGCCATCAGAAATTCTCCTTTTGTTCTTGTATATGGAAGAGAGGCAAAAATCCCACTCTCATTGGAGTTACCTTCTTTGGAGTTAGCTCATCAACTTGAAGTTATAGATAGTGATCCTCTGACAGTAAGGTTTGCTGAACTCATGGAGTTAGAGGAAGTATGAGACAAGGCTATGAAAAATTTGGAGTAGCATCAGGCTCAAGTTAAGAAATATTTTGATAAGAAGGCATTCGACAGGCATTTTCAAGAGGGAGATTTAGTTCTCAAATGGGATGAAGACAGGGCCAAACCAGGCAGGCATGCCAAGTTTGATGCTCTATGGAGTGGGCCATATATCATCACAAGTTGTAAAGAGGCAAATTCATTTCATCTATCTAGTCTCAATGGAGAAGAACTACCCATTCATGTGAATGGGATACATCTCAAAGCTTGTTTTTGAGAAGCGTTCCACCCCATGTACAGTTAAATTAGGTGTTTTCCTCCAAGTGCTTATGCACATTGTTGTGTGTTGTTGTTTTTGTTTTCCTTGTTGCTGTGTTTTTTGTTGTTCTGCACATTGTTTCATCATTGGAAGGTGTCAAGGAGAAGAAAGGTTCAAGGTTTCCATAACAGTTCAAAATCTACTTCATTCAAATTTTTGCAATGTTCCACAGATGTCAAGCATTCAACAGATTCAGTATACTTCATGCTTAGCATTCCAAGGAGGTCCAGGATATCGGAAATGCTCAAGGAGATTCTGGTATGTGTCAAAGAAAATCATACTACTTTCAGGATTCCAACATAGACTCCATGCCCAATGGATGACTTAAGGCTACTGGAATCATGCTTAGTAGGCAATCATCCCCGAGAGGTCGCCAAAATTTTTATCCAATTCTGCACACCTGGCAAGATTGGACAAGGGGGTCCTGTCATGTTCAAAATGAAATAATAGTCCCAGGAACCCACCTTCGGTTATTATCAAGATGAAATAATTAAAAATAATTCCTAAATTGCATATGAAGAGATCACCTAGCATCGAAAGGCACCCAGTTGATCTCAACTCAGTGGAGAGTTCAGGGTCGAGTTGATAAAGAACCCGGTGTCAAATTGATAATCATCTCAAAAATCATCTCAGTGGAGACTCTCAGTTGTAAGAGCTCAACAAGGTCTTGTTAATGCAAAATATAGCTCGTTGAAAATTGACGAATGAAGGGAACTCTATAAGGATCTCGGTAGAGATCGATGCATGCGGAAGTGAAGGCCAAGTTAGGGAGAGTCAAAGTTTGAGCTATCAATAAAGTCTCAATGAATTGGAAAGGTTCAAGCCACAGGCGGAAGCGAAGGCAGAGATAAGGAGTTCGACTCATCTTCGTGACTCGTTCATTTTGGAGATCATGTGGTGAGCTTCTTTTAGGACACATTCTGCAGAGCTAGGGTGATTCAAACGCAAGCCAAGGCATCAAGAGTGCCATAAAATGAATGGAGATCGTTGCGTAAATAGAGATACGTGATGGAGCCCTATCAATGGGACTCATCGAGCATGATGGATAATTCAAGGCAACTCGTTTCATGTGGATGCATTAAAGATGGTTTCTAGGATACAATTCCAGGGCTCATTGATTAATGCAAAACTGGGAGGCCTACTCGAGATAATTTTTCAATGGTAAGCTCGCAGAGACAGCAAGAATGCCAGGCCAGGGTATTAGTGAATACAGTATATATATTTTCGCTGGCGTTGTTCAGACCTTCCTCGGCCGAGCATTTGGTGCACAGGCAGTTGACATGTTGCGGTATGGCAGAAGCCTTTTTTAGCACTTCCAGCAAGCAGGTCACCCAACTATGTTTTTATCTGTTCAGCATCGAATGCATCCTCAAATTCAGGATTTTTCCTTCAAGATATTTTTATAAAAATCGATTAAGTGACAGTAAGGGTGTTACCGGGAGACTTGATTAAATTTATTTTACGATGCAACTCATGGAAACGGATCTCATAGAGGTGGAACTGTTTCATATCAGAATATTCATGGAGCATAATTTGCTTTGCAATTATATGAGCATCTTCAAGGAGTCACTCAGAAAGTCGAGCATGTTTTTTTGGGAGAAAGGAAATAGCTCAGCGTTGAAACATTTGAGCTCACTGAGAGATCAAGCTTATAGCTCAGACTGAAGTTCAGTTAAAATATTGATCCTAGTTAGACCCAAAGGAATTGATGGTCGAGTTTACTGATATCTTGAGTGAAATCACTTACGGCATAGCGGTTCTTAGAGACATGTTGTAGATATGATAAGATGACATGAGAAAATAGGATATGGCTGAACTCAGCCCGACAGATAAAATGATATTTTTATAGCCATGAGTTCGAGGGATCACTTAGATGGACTCTGTCCTGCAATATCCATGTTTGCAGAAGCTTGAAGCTCGAATGGGTCATGAAAATCCCGCGAATGGGAAAAATTTCACTATCTTGCCAAGGTTGCGCGGCAAAGCTAAGGCCGGGGCCCGTGGATTGGTGTGGCCGAGCCATTACGGGGAGATTTGGAGCTATTATGCCAGGCGTGGAGATATTGGTTTGGCAAACCATGACCGAAATTCCACGCGGGGGAGATTTGGAGCAGCACCGCCAAGTGGAAATTTTAAGATGGAAAACCATGTTGTTCACTCCGCGTGGGGGAGAAATCCGGTTGAACTACCAAGCATGGAGATTTGACGATGGCAATCCATCATGAGACTTCCGCATGGGCCATGTAAACAAAACCCCGCACAGCTTGGAGTGGTCCGAGTCTTTGGGCGAGTCACACAGAAGGTAAGTCAGAGAATGTGGGAATGAGGCAGTTGAAGTGTTTAATCGGATTGGACGTGGTTGTCTAGCCTGGCCAAAGTTGAGTATGACACAGAGATGGGCGAAGGAGGCTCTACACATTCTGCTTACCACGCATAACATTCTGGTCGCGAGACAGAAACTCCCACACACAGGCAGCAGGCGTGTTGCAATACAGTAGAAGCCTTCTTTTGAGCACTTCCAAAAGACACGGTTTTCCTCACGAGGCGTTCATACTGTTTCACAAAGCAACAGAAAGATCTCCCAGCTCCCGTTCAGTTCGCCTTTGCCAACATACTTCTCTGAGCATTCAGTGGTCGCAAGACAAGCTCCCACGCACAGCTGCAGGAAAAAAATATTCACTGCTGTATACGATGGATTGGAGTCATGTCATTCAAGGCTTCATGAAATTTACCCGGGTCAGGAGATGAAGGTTTATTACGGTGCAGAATGAAACGATTCATATTGCTCAGCATTTCTTTTCCTAGAAACGAATTAAATGTGAAGTTCAGCTCTGAAAATACCCGGTCGGCCGTTTTGCTGCATCCTTGTTACTTGTAAATGGTCTCTTTGAGAAACTCTATGGGTAGTAGGCAATATTTATACCCTTCCATTATGTACGTGTCCAACCAGACAATAACAATATTCTTTTACCAGGTTCAGAGAAGCTCGTTTTTAATGGACGATTATACTGTAGTTTCAAGCTGATTTTATCTAGCTTATTTTTATTATCTTTGATCCACGACTAAGGGAGAATTCATATGGTTGTTACCTATACATTTTTCCAAGGTCCTCTTGGCTGCGCCAGTTGTTCAATGTATTTTTTGAAGGGCTCCTTTTATGTGTTGAAAATTGTAACATGAAGGATCTTTTTAGTTTCTGGAAAAATGAGTTTATTTTTTAGCTCACAGCTACTTATGCCATAATCCCAATAGTGGCATAATTGTTGATTGGAGCCGAGATTGCTGAGTGCACTGCCAAAATACCAAGGGGCTCTTTTGGCCAAAAAATCAGTCTTAAGGGTGTCTATCGACATGTTATGGGCATGAGCCTGGGTCATCATCATGGCAGCATTAGGTCTTTATTGGTAATGGCATTTTCTCATCGTTTGGAAGGTACAATTGTGCTTATTATGGCCAAGCTAAAACATTCTTACTGCAAGTGTTATATGATAAGGAAGAACCATGAGCATTGTGGTAAAACCATTCTTTTCAAAAATGTTGGGTTAAGCTCGACATTCAAGTGAGTTTGAGTCCAGGAAAGGTAAGATCGTTTGCTGGATGAAGAGCTCGGTGACTTCGCAGGGAGCTCATGGTGATGTTTCATGAAGTTTGAACGTGGAATGCATAAATGGCTTCGAGTTAACAGAGAAAAACGATAAGAATCAAGTTTGATAGCCCACCATTCGGAGGACTCAATGCAAAAGATCCCGATTGCTAAGACGAGGAAAGAGTTGGTGTGGGGTTCAAAATCAATTGCAACACCGAGTTAGAGGATTCGAAACTCATCGAGTTGAGATTTGTGCAGACTCCATCCACATGGACCCCCCTCCTCTTCAAGTCAAACGGGTCAACGGGGGGGTCCCAACATTATGTTAATTAAATTAATATTTTTATTTAAATATTTTAATAATAATATTTAGTATTATTATTTAAATATTTTATTTAAATATTCTTTTAATTAATTGAGAAGACTAGGTCATCAGGCAATTAATGACCCATGATGGAACCTTCTCAGGTGGTTCAACTAACTGCAATAAATACATCATGGGCCTTCATTTTAGGAATGTAATTATGACCATTTCCTCTTCTTTCTCACATATTTTTCTATAAATGTAAGTTGGAAGCTCATTTCAAAGGGTTCCAACAGTTCAGACAAGTTGGACAGTTAGATATCTCAGGCGAGTGTATACTTTTCAAGAATCCTCTCTCTTCTGCAAGTTGTTCTTGTGTGTTGAGAGAACTTTCAAGCCTCCTCTTCAAGACTGTAATGGCAACTATTGCCTCTTCTGAATGTATGATGCATTGTGCATGTTATTGAAGCAATAAAAGTGTGTGTTTTGTGACTAATCTCGGTCCTTTCATCCTTCTATGCTTCTTTGTGCCTTTCTCATACTTGCAGGTACACTGTGCAAGTTTAAGTTTCTATTGCAGGTTCTTGGAGTTCTGTGCTTATCGAGTGGTGAAGTATTGCATGCAGTTGAGTTGTGGTGTCTGTTCACCCTTCTTGAGTTCATCCTTCTTCACTGGGAAACTGGTATATTTCTCGGTCTGATAAAGTTTAACAAAAGGAACGTGTGTCTCTTAGCCTGTGGTATCCTGTACCCTCTCTAAGTTGCAGTAGGTGAAGTTGACCTGTGGTGCACACACCCTCTTCAAATTAACCCTTCTTGAATATGAAGAGACCCTTTATTCGGTGCATCACCATCCCTAGTATAGTTTCATTTCTGTAAAACTCTTTCCCTAAAACCCCATGAAAATGTTAGCATAGGACTAGATAATCATTTTTGTTACACTAGGAGTAGTACAACACTTAGTTTAGGAAGAGGAAGCCGGCCTTCTCCGGAGGTTCACCTTGAGCCCAAGTCCCACAGCTTGAGAGGTGATCCCTTGTGTCCCAATCACACCGAACTTCCTATTCACATCCTGGCCATTCGGGGGGTGCAGTGATTTGGCGAAAACACATACATGGTCTCATTTCTTTTGATAGTTTAGTGGCATTTGCAATCTCACATTCAGAAGAGATTTCATCTAATAAAGAGATAAAAAAATTTAAAATCACTTTACCTTCCGTGATTTCAAAGATTGTTTGTAAACCTTTGGGTGTACCTTAGGTCATGATTAAATAGTGATTGCTAAATGCTTCATTTGTTCATTCTAACTCAATCTTTTGTGATAGATGATCAAGGATTGTGTGGAAAAGTATAGATTTGGGCCTCCATTTGATGCACATATCCTGGTTAAAGGGATGATTAACCATTTTGATACTTTATGTTGTTAAGTTTTTCCATATTTTTCTGAAATCCTCAAAGAGTCTGGTGGATCTTGGTTTGTCTTGTCTAAACTCCCACCCAAAAATCATTCAAAACAACTAATCCTACCTTGTTTTACACCTATTTTTCCTTGTATACCCACACAAGATCAAAATACAGTTGCTAAAGTATGTAGAATAGATCAGGATTTCAAAATGTCTTCAGTAACCCTTGTCTTGCATTGAAAGTATCTCCATAATCTTGAAGTGACAACTTGTGAAAGTTAGATTTGAAGTGTTGATTGTATTTTCCCAAGGCCCTTTTCATACTATTTGCACAAATTAATGGATATCTTCATCTCCTTCACCATTTGAGGTTACAAAATAGGTTCTCTTATCTTGGTTGAAAGGCATAACCTAAAACAGTTAGGACAAGATCAAGTCCTATTTGAGTGTTATCCATCTCTCCACAAATCTGAGTGCTAGTTAGATCATATCCACAGCTACAAAATGACACACACCATGATCCATCTATCTTCAAGCTTCATGCCATATATTTTATGCCGCTCAGACTGAAAAGGAGAATAAATTTGGGTACCAACATAACGTATGCAGGAGGGTT
The DNA here is from genome assembly GCA_019776745.2 of Taxus chinensis. NCBI lineage: Eukaryota > Viridiplantae > Streptophyta > Pinopsida > Cupressales > Taxaceae > Taxus > Taxus chinensis. The sequence goes on from CM034154.1 coordinate 41,979,985, forward strand.
AGATGATGAACAAGAACTAGAAGAGAGGATTAATAAGTTGATGCAGTTAGATGAGAGGAGATCACTTGCTAGATTAAGTTAGAAGACAGAAAAAGAAAGATAAAATCCATGACATGATCATCATATTAAAAAAAATACTTTGAGGTTGGGAAGATGGTGTTTTTATATGATTCCAAGTTTCTGCGTTATCATGTGAAGTTGAAATTCCATTGGTTGGGCCCTTACATCATCTCGTACATTCTTGATTCAGGAACTTTCCAGTTACAAGCACTAGATGGGACAAAATTTCAAGCTCATTTCAATAGGAGAAGGTTGAAGCCCTACTATAAATAATTCTTCTTGGTGTTTGTAAATAAAGCAGTATTTCTAGTTAGCTTAGAATTTCCCTTTATGATTTTTCTTTTCTTTTGTTTCCCTTTCCCATTGTTTTTTCTTCCTTTCTATTTCGTTTTGCACCTTATGCGATGGTAACCACATTATTTTCTAAATTTTTGTATGCACAGAGGACCACACATCTATTTTAGTGTTGGGTGGAGTAGTGTAAAGTAAATTATAATCTAGTAGTAAAAGTTGAGTGGCCCAGTAGAAGGATGCGTATAAGATTGAGAAAGTGCGTGGGGAAACAGTGGATAATGAATTATGGTGTCAAGAAGGTTGTAACAAAGACCATATACAAAGGACAAAGAACGCAAGAACAACATGAGGTAGGTGAGGGAAAATATCAGGTAAAGGACAAAATAAGTTCCTTTGGCATTATAGATGCACGTGTAAGAGTCTTTGGTTAGATTGGATTTTTATGCACCATAAGGTTGTAGATAGTTTTTCACACAATATTGGTCGTATGGGTAAGGGTGCTTAAATTTGGCCTAGTGAAAAAATCTACATTAAATGTCAAGTACATTGGTAGGTGGTATAGTATTTATTGCTAGAGGGGAGAAAAAAATATAAATATGAGGTCAAGAAAGTCAATATTTTACCTTGCTATTATGAAGTTGAAGAACTCTTGCAAACTAGGGAATCTAGAGAGATTTGTGCGAAGGAAGAAGAATCCTAAAAATCTAAGTGCATGACCAGAGTAGATCTACATACTAGAGTGGAAGGAGTAAACGGGTGTGGGGAGAATTAGTTTGTAGCGCATTGTATTGTGGAAGGTTTTCCTAGTCAGGTTTTGACAGCTAGGGCATGGAAAGAGAAGGATTTCTTCACAAATTTAAGCCTTAGAATTGAGCAGAGTAGTAGAAGAGAGAAAGGAGTTTTAAATTTTAAATTGACAAGAAGAATGGCATCAAATAATGTGACTATTTCACCAAAGAAATATAAGGGAAAGGGAAAGGGCAAGGGAAAACAAACCGCTATCGACGCTAGCTCTAATGACAAATGGTATGCATAAATATAGTTCCTAAATGGAGTATTGTTGGGAAACGAGTGGGTGTTGAACTTGATACAAATGGATGTGAGTAATTACAGCCATCGCACGAGCACTACAAAGAAATAAATGGCACTGGAACTGGTTCATCTAACTAACAAGAGGACACCAGATGGAATGCCAATATATAGTGACAAAGTGAAAGTAAAGATGGAGAAGGCAGTGCTATTGCAACGATATGAGTTTCTTTATTTTGGAAATCCCGACTGGCTATATCAGTGGTTGATGTCACATGTACATGAAGACCATTTCTAATTTGCAGACTACAAGATGTGTATAAAACCTCAATTGATATCAAAATTCACTGTCCTGAATTATGAAGGAGAATCCATAGATGACAATTTGAGTGATAAGGAGGCCATCAAGGAAATAGTAGAAACTTATGACTATAAAAAGGGTTTGCAGTACTTTGACATCACAGAAATTCCAAACCCTATTATGAGGATGTCCACGCACTTGGTCACCATGATTAATGATCAAGAAAGATAGATGCAAGTGAACAAGGCATGGTTGAATGTATTTCGGAAAATATCAGAAGGGACCATCTATAACTTGTTCACCTTTATTGCAGATGAAATCATAAACATCACGTAGGAAGGAGAAAAGATATTATTCAGAAATTTCCTCCTCACCATCATATTCTCAGAGATTGGAGTATCAGATGGGCCAAAAAAATTTGTTTGGGAGTATCCAGAAGAGAACCCCTTTCTAGCAAAAAGGTTTGAGAAGTATACTTGTGAAACCATGATGGTTTCTCACAAGGTGCGCCTAGAGAAGTGGTAAAAACATATGCTTGATGCATTTGGGGTAGAGTGGAGCATCCCGGAGTAGTTTCCCATGCTTGTGGGTGGAGAGGTAGAGTTTTTAGTTTATCAATGTTTCTACATTAGTAGGTTTACATTGAAAAATGGGACTAAGAGCCCATGGTGCAAGCTACCCTTCTTCTTCACCATGCAATACTTCACAGTAAGGGTCAACCAGTTCAAGGAGGCCAAAAGGCTAAGGTTTGACCTTAGTGAGGTAGACTAAGACCACCATGAGCTATGCTGAAATATTGTATATGCTAAGAAGCACACATACGTGGAGAAGTATGTCTCCCATGAAGTACAAATGATGAAGTCGATAACATAGCCGATCACTGGAAGGGCTGTAGCTAGGGTATATATGTGAATAAGGCCTAAGTTTTACAAGGGTGCCTATCTCGAGAGTTATGTATCCATTCCATAAAACCCCAAAGGTCATAAAATGGACATGCCAAAGAAGAGGGAAAGGGAAGAGGTGCAGGAGAAGAAGGAAATAAGTGTGCAAGCCACATAATCAGTGGTCACGCCGGAAGCAGTCGCGAAGCTTAGCACTTACACATGCAGAAAGAAGTCCTTAGTCAAGGAAAAGACCCCAAAAGAAGAGGCGCTAGAGAATGAAGATCCTCTCACACATGAAGAATCACTAAGGAAGACATCACCTATTAAGGGAAAGGAGAAAGAAGAATCTCCTATACTGGAATCACCAGTTAGGAAGAAGTAGAAGGTGGTAGAAGAGGCATAATCAAAGGAAATAGAAAGCATAGAGGCCTACATTGGTGATAGGGATGATGATGAACCCAAAGGAGTTCAAGACCATCTGGTGTATAATGTACATGACTCTAAGGATTAGAAATATGAAGAGAAGAATGATGAGGAGGAAGCAAAGGATCAAGGCAAGGGGGTGGGGAAGAGATAAGAACGAAAAAATAGGGAACCCCAAGCCTCACCAAGGAACAAGTGGAAAAATCCATAGAGAAAGAAGTGGCGGGGTTCGTTAAGGATTTGGTGGACCAGAATTTGTAGTAGAGCACAGATGAAATTTTGAAGGAAATAGAAGAAGAGAGCATTGGGAAATAATATGACGGCATGTGTCGAAATCCCAATTTGGTAGTAAGCTTCCTAAAAGCTACGTGAATATGTGGGAAGGGTGTAGTGGTAGCACAAGGGCAGGGATACATCAATGATCCAAGAAAGGTACTATGCACGTGCTTCCAGAGCACCATACTAATGGAACAACTCTTGGATATGACTTCATTTGATGAAAAATGTGCATATCCCCAAACCAGAAAGATGTTATCTTGGGCATTTGAGTCCCACATGGATGAACCTAAGTTTGAAGTAATTCACAGAGTGCTGATGAAGGTGCCAGAAACAAAAGGAGTAAATCCCTTGGTGAATGCTCAAAAATTATCAGATGAGTAGGTCTACAACACGCTCAAAAAAAATTCAGTCGAGATTGAGGCAAGACTATTCAGAAGGAATGATAGAGTAAGATTCCTGGAGGAGGAATTGGAGAAGGAAAAGAAGGAGCTCATTGAGAAGAGAATGACTTGAAGCAAGAAGAGCTTATCAACACATAGTTAAGGCATGAACTAAAGGAGGAGAAGGCAAGGGTGCATAAGATACACAATAAAATTGAAATGATTATGGGTGCTATTATCTTAAATCATCCTAACTTAGCGCTGCCTGAGATAAAATATGAATCATCCTTGTAGTGTATGGAGGATTTCACCTACATCCTCACAATGTAAAGGCAGCCACTTGCCTTAGATTCTACAGAAGAAGCTCCAGCATGCCAAGAGAAAGAAGAGAAGATGAAATTTGTTGATATTTTTTCTTGATATACTAAACTCCTTGCAGAAGTAAAGGTCGTTGCGCAATATGTTGAAGCTGCATATGAAAACTGTGTTAATAGAGATAGAGTGGCAAGCATCCTGGTTGCCACACATGAAATGGAATTCAAGGAGTTTCAAGAAAATAATAAGGGGAACAGGGAAGAAATAGATAAAATCCTAGTCAAGGTAGAAAATAATTCAGAAGCTATCAAGACCTTGTGAGGCTCGATCAAAAGCCGGGTAAAATAATTATACCCACACATCAGCAATAGGATGGATGCACTTGATGACTTGGGAAAAAATTGGAGGGCATTTTTGATACAATGAGTGCCAAAGGGGAGGAATTAAGTTTTGAGGAGGTAATCACCTTAGTCAGAGACATGTGTTAGTAAGCATAGAGTAAGTTTGACACCTGGGAAAAGATAGAGACAGAAATTGGGAAGGATTTTCCTCTTCTCCTCCAAAAATAAACATTATTCTCCTTCATTTTCCCCATTGTTTCTTTCTTTCTCCCAATTCTTAATTCCTTCATTATTTTCCCCATATTCATATCCCTCCATTCTTCATTCATTAAAGATAAGTGTTTCTGAGGATGGAGAACATGTGTAGTGTGGGGTGATGTTGGGCTTGAGAATATCGGCTAAGTATAAGAAGGCGGTGGCCGTGGGGGGGCTACTTGAAGAAGGGTGTGCGGGTTAAACATGCACATGGTAGGGTTCTAGCCATGAGGGGTTCATTAGCTAGGCAATATCCTAGCATGTGAGTTCATATTGAGGTAATTAAAATTAATAAAAGTAAATTCAATATACCAGTAGATACGAGGGGTTGAAAGGGTTTAATTTATTAATATTTTGAATCAAGTATTGGGGGTAGGTTAGAGAGGTTGGAAAAATGAAAGGGATGTTTCATTTTAATATAAAACTAAAACATTTGAACCCTATTTTTTAAAACTAAATACCTTGAAATTGTAATTTAAGGAGTGTGGTCATAAACTTAAATTATAATCTCTTTTTGAATAAATAAATCTCAATTAAGATATTTGTAACCAAGAAATAATAAGATGGTAGAAAACTAGGATTGAGTATGATTTTAAACACAAGTGATATTATTTCACCATCTTAATTATTTGAAAAATATTGATAAATGATTAAATCTTAACATTTATTAGGTAATTGGTAATAGGTATTGAATGTCTTCAAACTATATTTGGAGAGAAAATGCATATTAAAAAAATTGAGTGAGAAATATAACATATTTTCTATTTAATATATTAGGGTAGAAATAAAAAGGGGTAAATTAAATTGTCTTGGAAAAATGGGTAAGTATGGTACATGGAAAAAATAGGAGATATTTTCATTCTAATAATATAATTGGAGGGGGAATTTAGTAATTAGAGGTAAAAACTAGAATTAAGGGTATTCTTTAATACCCTTCAAACGAACGTGTTATACCATACTTTTACTAAGTGAACCCCCCATGGTTCTAGTAGGGTTTAGCAGAACACATGACACATGCGTGTAAGATAAGTTGGGTTTTTGGGACTTAGCCATATTCAAAGTTCCAAACAGAACATGAGGAAAGTGTGACCCATTTCACATGTGAAGTGGATAAGGTGCTAGCCTGACAGCTATAGGACTAAGAATGGAATATCCCATGCATGTGATGGAAGGATCTAGAAATAAATAATTGTAAAGAGTGGAGAGCTTGGATCAAAGCAGGCATGCTCCATGGGAGGACCACTTGGACACTTGGCAACCAATATATTACCTCAGAAGGCATGGCGGTGAAGGAAAAAAAGCTATATATAGAGATGCTTAGATAGTAGAAGGTAGTGGTAGTGGTGGTGGAAGAGATACGAAGCTCTGTAAAAGTTTTATGGAGGATTCTATGGGTTGTGATTAGAGGAAATATAGGAGTGATATTTAGAGGGATGGGTTTATGTTTATCCTTGTAATATGAAGGACGTAGTTTAGTTTTTGATGCATGACCTTGATCTGCATTATTATATTGGTCTGGTATGGCCTCAATGAATGTAATGTGGTTATTGAACTCATGAATATGAATATAAGGTCCCATTCTAATATATATATATATATATATATATATATATATATATATTGTTCTTAGGCATAAACCCTAGTACATTTCCTTGGTATTATGGATCAGATTTGTATTCTATTTATTGTTTCCCTTTTATCTTCTAAATGAATGCATTGGTATAAAAACTCATCCTAAGTTCTCGGACTGAATGCATGGTTCTTTTCCATTCTTTTGTAAGGAGGGGCTCGACGCATGTGTGTGCCTCGAGTGATCACCCAGCGGACATTAGGTGATAGGCCGATGCCCATGGGATTTGAGTGTTTCTCTAAGGGCATAATAAATGACTACAGGTGGTATTTTTTTATATCTATTATAGCCTATACAAGCTATTCTCTCATCATATCCCTCTCTATAGTAAAACAATCTCTGACCCCCATGAGGTCATCTCTCTCTCTCTCTTCGAGATACTTCCCTTTCTCCCTCTTCCAAGGACTTCTCAGATTTCACCTCTGTAATAGATTCTAAAAAAATTTCATCATCATCATCAGACATCTAGATCACCTCCTGTGCTTGTGCTCCTCCCTCCACTCGAGCACAAACCCATCTCACCTGGTGTACTACTCAGGTCCTATTAAAATATCTTAATGTTCAAGTCCACCATACCCTATACTCTATAGTAACTCTCACATCATCAATTGGAAAAATTCCACCATCATCATTAGGTCCCATAGCCCCCTCCTCCTTAACAATGATCATAGGCCTCACCACAACTACCCTCAGGGTCTTTGTATCTCTATCCTCCCATCTATACTTCACGGGATCCTCAAGAACATCCTAAATCAACCCAAACTACCTCCTCACTTGATCCAAATTAAATAACTCATACTCCTCTTCTCTACGAGCGTGGACCCATATATACTGCTACATGCCCACTAAATCATCCTCACAACTAGGCTAATCATGAAAATCTAAGTAGGGTCTCCAAACAACATTACCTGATTGTATCCCTAAGAACAAATATTTGTAAAAGGTATCCCTCTTCGTGTTCCTCCCCCATTCCTTATCTTGCCACCACCTCATAAAACTATCATGCTTCTCACCAATACCCCATGTCATCCTCAATGGACGAGTAATAGCAATACAATTATACACCCAACATTGTAATAAAAATCCAACATCAATCCCAAACCGTTTGTGGGAATTCTAGACCCACAACTCTCTGAATGTCTGTGAAAGAAAATTGGGCCCCCACTTAAACACTATGTGGCTCTCCATCATATTTTCCACCATCCCTACCATCATCTAAAGGAACTAGCCACCTCCCGAATCTGGTAAATAAAAACATGAGATGGCCATCATCATCATGGTCATCCTAGTACAACCTTCCCTCCTAGGGCTCATACAAAAACTTATATGCAAACTCTCTTGATTCATATCTCACAAGCTCTGCCTCATCACCATTCATCATTGTCATCACCTCCAATATTTCTGCCTCACTTATAGTATCTATCCCCTCTTCTCAGATAGGCAATCTCATAATACAATGCACATCCTCTAAAGTGAGAGTCATCTCTCTAGTGGGAAGCCACAAAGTGCAAGTGGAAGGATTCTACCGCTCTAATAATGATAGCATAAAACCTCTACATCTTTGAATCCATTTATAATTCCTCATACCACTGAAACCCACAACCTCAACATTCTCCCAATCCTCATCTAACATATCAATCCTCACCTCATCCAAAATGAGTGGAATACAATCTTGGATTGTAAGCTTCGCATCCACTTACGAACATAAACACAAACAAACATTAGTATCATTTTCAAAAAATATCTAAAACATCAACATCATCACAAAACATTGAAATTTTTTCCTAAAAATCATACTTTTTCCATCAAAAAATTTAAATTATCATATCACACTTGAATTACCAACGATTCACATTAACTGATGGTGATTGTATGAATCATCAGTGATTCCTACATTTCCAAATAAGGGCATCGGTACACCCCCAATACGATTTTTTTTTCTAAAACTAGAAAAAAATCAACAAAAAACACACAAAACTAGTCAAGATGACTTACCTCTACCATAACAGGTTTGTGATGCCTGCTTGACAAAGCCATTGTGCTCAAATCTCAAATTTTCACTCAAATTCACTTTCTAAACACGTAATTTTCTCATTTAAAATGAGTTTATCACATTGATCGTGGCTATTTATAGCCCTAAATTGATCTCGACATAATCACCGATGATTTCCTTAATCATCGGTGATTTCTCCAAATTCGCTAGCAATTTTTTGAATCGCTAACAATTCATCCTATTTTTGGCATCCATGCCCTTTTTATTAAACCATCACTTTTTTCCACAAATGTGTCTCTTTAAAAGGACCCCAGTCCTTAAAACATTAAATATCATACAAATGAAATCAACATTAGGATTTTCCATATGTCTATAAACACGTGCCCTTTGGCCCCCATAATTTGACTTCCCCTGTCTATTTAACCTACCTTCATGGACCATACATCTATAGTTATTGAGCCTTTTGGTTTCCCTATCATTTGATTACTTAGTAGCACATTCTCTTTAGTACCATTGGACTGGGGAAATTTTTTGAATGAAACACATGATAAACCTTTCTAATCACAACTGTCAAACTGGTGGTCCTTCCACTACATTACATTCACCCCATTTTGAGGGGGGTTCATCCATATAAACAAATCATCATCATTTTTTTCTAACACTTTTCCATTAAACCGCTAGACAAAAAGGGGAAAATGTAGACACCAAAAATCTACACCCCTCATATTTATTCAATCAATTAATTAAATACATCAATATTTCATATCCTAAGTCATATACTACAGCCCTTATCTTTTTCCAATTAATTAATTAAATACAAAACCACCCCATATCCTAAGTCTCATTATCTGTATCATATTTATTTCATGTAACTCCTTTTATTACAATTGTTAAATATTACTCAACCTACTCAGAATATCCTAAAATCCAAACACAAAAAAAATCAAGCAAATATTGCATATTTTATCACCCCCTCAAAAAACTCAACATGTCCCCAAAAGCTTAACAAATTATCACCCAAAAACCCAAAACAAAAGCCCTGTTTTAGAAGTTGTTTCAACTATTTTCTAAAAAAACTTGAACAACCCAAAATCTCTAGCAATTCAAGTAATCTCTAGCAATTATTTAATCCAGTTTTCCAACTTCTCAGAGGGATCCTAAACTTCAATCCATGAGTTCTATTCTTTCATCTAAGTTCATAACATCTTGCACATCCTTCCCAAGTACCAGAGTATTTGAGTTATCAATTAGCAATATTACCAATATCTATCAAGCATTTGCAAGCCATTTTTGGAGCACCTACCAATCAACACTCCATCACCCAACCTACAAATTGTACTAGCTACCTGCATTATCCTTCATTAAGGACAAAATATTCTTTCACCCTTACATCAACTTTCTAGGTATTTTTGTTTTCTTATTCATCTATTTTATATCATTTCTAAGCTTCTTTCAGTCTGTAATATCAATTTTAAACCATCAAAAACTTGAATTTATTAATTTGTCTCAAAACACCATAATCACCTGTGATTCCTATCATTTTTATATTTATGCAATTTTTATAATTTTTTCATTAAATGTGCTTTATCTATCATATCGAACCAATTTTTACTAATATTTTTCTAATCATGGATCAATGTTAAATGGTAATTGGTGGAACTTTTCATGAAATCACTAGAATCCATTCCTTTTCGATAGTTTGACACTCTTTCTACCGAGAACAATATGATATTTATCATGATTTGACTTTTTGTGCCATCCATCACGCTCCTTTAGATGAATTGGGGAGCATTTTTTAGTTTACTCAGGAAATATGTCAAGAAATAGAAGACTACTGTTTTAGGTAATTCTTATACATACTCATGCAAGAAAAACTTGGTTGGGCTACATATGAGGTTATACATGACCTCCCTTTTGAACTTGAGTTCATGCCATAATCCATCTCTTATCCCTCTCTTATCTATCTTCTATTTTATTTGTATCAGTTTATCATTTGTCAATTATCTATATAATATGAGTTTATAATATATCGTTTATCTATTTCAATCCACTTAATTATTTAAAAAACAAGTTGTCATCCTTCAAGGAAGCCCTTGGGATTCCTAGAATCAGCCTTTTCTGAGCATCTCACTTATCCATATTTCTAATAATATCTTATGTAGTGTCTTTGATCACAGGTTTTCTTCTAGGAAATGAGCTTATACACATATTTCACTGAGCGCAACATCGAGCATCGTCAATAAACATCTATAGGTATCATTAAACCCTACATCTTTTAAGGTCGATATATTTCTAGTTTCATGCTTAGTTAATTCAAGGTGGAGTGGGAATATTTCTAAACATGCACATCCCTATATCTCTGTAATTATTTGGATGCCTCTCTAACAAGAAAAATGAGCCCACCGAATCTCCATCCGACAATGTTGTTGGATCTACCATCAATGCAATATCATAGAAATCTAACACTAAACTTAGGATCTCATGGTGGGTTGTCTCGATAAGGGAGTTCCTCTCCTCCACCATCTACCCTGTAAAATAAAAAAATTACACATGTTATTCACAATATCAATATGAAACAAAACCCATTTCTAGACATAACATCATCTCACACATCAATAGTTTATTTGACCTCTTTGCAATGGGTTCACCGTCTCCATGGCTTCCCAACACCTCATCATCATCATCATCATGACAAGGTATGTATCCCATGTATTATGTCCACATGTCTTAGGGCACTAATATCAAATCCTCTCTCCATTTTGGTTTGGGCCTCTTTATCAGATGCACGACCAATTTTACCTTAATCGATGTCAAATATCATCTTCCTTTATATCACATCTTATGCTCTATGAGCTATGGTGTTGGAGGTTTGACTCCTCCTCTAGTATTGGGACCTACTCAGCATATACCCCATATGTGTGAACCTATTTTTTTAGATCCTCTACTAGATCCATCCTCCAAACCAATAGCCACTATAATTTTTGGTGGGCCCTCGGTATCCCCACCGATCCTTTGCCCTCTCTAACTATGTGCACCCACTTCATGTATACTGTAGGGTTAAAGTGATGATACCTTAACATATACTCTTTCAACCTCTCTAACATGATGATGCTAGTAGGGTGAAAATGGTGGTATCACCATGAGCACTGTTCGTCCAAACTATCTCAGAACCCTACTCTTTTTGGGGGTATCCACTCAATAAACATAGTTCCCCTTTACCTTAGTAATGGTGTTAAAGAAATATTCCCTAAGCTATCTGAGATATGTATTCACATTCCCTATGAAGGTATGCCATGTGACACCACCTAGACCCAGTTGTACCAGTGGATAGAATGTTGAAAATGACTGCATTGCCAACCCTTGTGCCCACTGAAGCACTATTAAGGAATATTCCACTACTTATTTTGGTGTCTCTATCAGCCTATACATAGGGAACCTATCATATATCCACATGGTCAATAAAATCACATGTCCCACAAGATTTTTTCCTTTATACTGAACCTTTAATAAATCATGTACTAGCTCCACCTATATAGTGGTGCCCCAACAAAACAATTTGTAACAATTTCTTTTATGTAGATAAGGGCCACTTATGCATCTATTTCCTAAGAGGGTTCCTTAACGGGCATGCCAAGAATGGGGAATGGTTTTTCACATAACCATTATGGGTTAGAGATAGTACATAGAAACAGTGTCACTATTTGGTCTTTTCCTTAGTTATCCTTGCATCAGTTATCCTTATCCCCTTAGGTATTATACATATTACATTCTCGACTTCTTTCTTGTATCTCACTGGATATGACACTTTTTTTATCCATATTCATGATCAATGAAACCTTTCTTTCAATTTTCATGACACATTACCTCTTTTTGTCACCCTTGGCCGATGCCATCACCCATGGGTGATGGTGTTAGTATTATGTTTCTCTTGGCCAATACCATTTCCCATGGGTGATGGTGTCCTATATAGACAGAAATCATCTTGAAATCATAAGAAATGAAGGTCAGACCTTAAGAACTTCCATCTTCTCCACTCTTTTACACCACTTTAGCATTTGAATGCTCAACTCTTTGTTCATCTTGTACTTTACTTGGATTATATTGGACACTCTTCTTCTTATTTGGTTTTCTTATACTATTGGGTCATCTATAGTAAGTCTAGGAAATGAACGGTGTTCCCCTTTTCCACCTAATAGTGATTTTATTTCATTTTACTACTTCTATGGTGATATGGATGCATCAGTCAAAACCCTATAGGTACAAGGTAAGTGCTCTAACCATATTTTTTCATTTTACATAGATTATTTCATTTCCCTTCCATCCTTGGTGTTATGTTATCTTATTATTACATAGGTTTGGATTCTAGTTAATAGAGTACTCTTATTCATGGTCAACTCCTTAGTTTTACATTACTTTCATTTCAATTATATTATGCATTCATTCCCTATCTATCATTAATCTATACCTCTCCTCACCTAATCATTGATATCTTAGTAGGATTCTCTCCTTTATATTGACTACGTGGCTTAGAAACCCTAGGTTGACCTAGTGTTGGTGAGAAAACTTGTCGATATGGAAAATTAGGTGTCTCCACCAATGCTCATGTAGGTATGCCCCTTTGCATTGAATGGTGTAACTCCCATTATTGAACTTAAAATAATAGAATCATATATAACTATTAAGAGTTGGCCAAATAGGATAGGGGGGATCACACATGTACACTCCACTAAACCTATGGAAAAGTGCTTGTACGAGGTACAAGGGAGGAAATTATAGTGATGAGAGGTGAAGGAGATAACTTAGGAAAGTGAGGTTATTGTTGTGACTAGGAAAATTGCAGAGTTCACACCCAATAACTAGAGTAGTTTGACATTCAATATAGAAGAAATAAACAATGAAGCTGTTTAGTGAGAAGAACAAACCGAGAAACACATTTCTTAGATTCATTTATCAAAGAGGAAAATAGTTTCAGTTTCTCCTTTCTTCATTTGTGACAATTGAACAAGGAGGTCTTGACATTCCTTACTAAATTTGAATATTTCCTTTAACATCCTTTTTATGTCATTCCAACAAGTGATGGATCGGGTAGGTAGGAGGTAGAACCCTTCCATTATTTGTTCTTACAGAGGCTCCACAAACAATTTTATAGGAACATCTTCATGTTGGACACCAAGAATCCCATATGATGTGGTGAAGGCCGATATGTTCTCTTCAGGGAATTGTGTTTCATCACCTTTGAACTTGGGAAACTTCTTACATGAATCTATTAGTAAACTATGAAGAGGGGGTTCAAGAGCAAATGGGCCTGTATTTCTTCCCCGTGGAATAATGGGTTGAGGTATTTCTTCTTCATGTGCCATGGTATCTCCTAGTTTAGATTCTAATTTGCCAAATTATTCTTCAAATTCTTCTTTCAGTTCAAGTAATGAATTTATTTGCAATAGGAATATGAATAGACACAGTGGAATATGAAAGATCACTTGCAAGAATCAACAAAGTGTCTTTTAGCAATGGATTTACATCAACTCTAATTTTTTTTAGATATTTTACTTATTTTAATATTTTTTTGACCTTGTGGTCATATTTTATATGCAGATGCTGCTAAATCTACCCCACGGTGGGTGCCAAAAATAATTGATGGTAAAATTTTTGGGTGGACAAATTTGTGGGTTTCTTGCCAATTCTCTTGGAGTCGAATTCCCTCTAATTAGATGGTACAACTTCCATGTTTGTATGAGAGTGAAAAGGTGAATTTTCCTACTGGCCTTGCGGTCGGGGATCCAACAGGGGAACTCCACTAACCCTACAGAAAAGCTAGCAATTTCTTTCTAGAGAAGAATTTTTCTTGAGAGCGAAAAATGGGAATGAGAAAAGAGATAGGAGAAATAATGTTGTAGGTAGACAATCATATTCCTGCACACACTAGTAAGAAAGTTCAACAAATGCATTTAAGAGAAGAAAAAAAAGATTTCGAAGCTATCAGCTAGAGGAAACCATGCATACAAAGATTCACACATTCATATGCCTTGGAAAACATAAAAAAAATTCCTTCATTAGCTTTTAAAATTAAGAGTTGTGTATGATAGGAAAATGGAGGAAAATAGAGAGGGGTAAATGGAATAAAATGGATATCTCCTTTGTTATCTCTAAATACAATACACTCTTGATTTTTCAAAATCGATCACCAACCCTTTGAAAATAGAAGGCATTTACAATTTATAGAATGAGAGATGAATCTTCATCTACCCCCCAATGCTTTTTCATATGTCCTTGCACAACTTAAAACTTTTCATATTCCTAGGAAACTTTTAAGTCCCTTTTTATAACATAAAGGTGATTTTTACATTAGAAATATGAAGTTGTTTTTTAATTTTATTAAGGACATATAAAAATTGTACCATGATGAAGAATTACAACATGGAAGAGAGAGAAATTTGGGGGAGGGTGAGAGAAGAGAGAGAAAGAGAGAGAGAAGAAGAAAGAATAATTAGAATCCACCTCTGATGAATTCCAATGATCTTTGTTGGATGATCTAATGAAATGCTCTAATGCGATGAACTCTAAATCCTTTGTCACATCTCAATCCTCCTTAACTGACTCTTAATTTTCATGTTTATCCACTATCTATTTATAGTATGCCTCGCCATGGACACATGATTTTTTTAGTAAGTGCACTGAGGTGGAAAAATTTGATCCAGGAACTGCGGGGCATAAGAGAGAAAGGAAAGACATGACCAATGCAAAATATTTCATGAAAAAATGATTAGTAGGGAAAAAGGTATACATGAGCACAATTTTAATGTCCCTACTCCACTAAGGGGATGAGAGGGAAAAAAATAACCACTTTGTTCCCAAAGGCCTTATTTTGCACTTTAAGACCTAAAATTAGAGGGAGAGTTGGGGATTGTGAATATGCACACAATGCAAAAAATGTGAGATCAAATGGAGAAATATAGAAAATGTTATGCATGGGCACATTTTTTTTTCCCCATTTCACCTTAGAAAAGGGACATGAGGTGCAAAAAAATGTACCTTGCACTTTTGAGAGGCAAAACATAAGAATTTGACCTGCCAGGAGAGCCAACTTGAAATTGAGATTACCAAAGCTCCATAAGGTCTTTTTGGATTAAATTTTAAATTATTTTGACTCCAAACATCCTTCCAAGATCAATGGGATGGGTATCATCTTTTAATTATGCCTAAAACTCCTTGAAATGGCCCCCTTTTAAAATCAAGATTGCCAACTATCCCTGCAAATAATGAGCTCCACTAAAAAGTGCCAAGAGTTTTTTAAAAACCTTTTAATTCCACCTTTTAGATGATTCTCTTATCTTTCCAATGAGTATTTATTTTCCTCCCGAATCCTTACGTAGCTTCCATAATCATCCATCAAATATCAGGTACCTATTTTGAAGTGTGTAAGAGACACCTTACTATTTTTAGTAAGTGTTAGAATCAATCTCTCTGAACTCTAACCAATGTTGCCAAATTGAATTTTTATCCAATTGTATGCTTCTTTTGTGAAATCCACCTTCACCTTGACCAATTCTTGTAATGACTTGATATTTTTAGTAGGTCCCCATATAGGGAACTTACTATTTTTATTAAGTGGGAATTTTCACAATTTTTCAAAACTGCTCGACCATTTTGATCTTCTGATTATGTCTAGTGCACACCGTCTTCGCCAAAACTAATTCTAGAGATGGCTTACCAAAAATAGCCAGTACCTATGTATGAAGGCTTACTATTTTTGGAAAGTGGGTTTCTGGGAATCAGTTTGTGATGAATTTTTTTCCCAATATGAGTTCTTGGTCTACAGTACTCCTCTAAAATTTCACATCAATCGGAGCTCTGGAAATGGAGATTTTAAAAGTTATAATTTTCACCGTAAGAAACTGGGGTTTATTCACAACAAAACATATAGGGTGTGCTTGCAAAATATTCCACTTGGATTCTAATTTCCTTTGAAAATGTGGATTATCGTAAAAAATCCCATGTCAATTCATGCACCGTCCTTCAAGTTACGAATATTTTTCAATTTGGGGCCAACAAAGTAATTTTTACAAAGAACAAGCCTAGAAGATTTAAAAATACATGTTTTTTTTAGTTTTATCCTCATCTTATCATGAAAAATTGTATCTATGGGTCTAATCTTCTGATTCTTTTTAAAACTCTTCTAAAAATGACATCCTTCCATGGAATCATCGAGTGTGCCCACTCAAAATTAACTCACCTAGTAATAATTAAGGGTTTTCTGAAAAATATGAATGTTCCACCATGTAGATAATCTTCTCAAATTTCTAAAGAGTACTTTTTTCCCTTCTAACTCCTTATGGAGCTCCCACAATCATCCGATGAACATCAGGTACCTATTTTGACTACCTTCTCCTCACATGGGCTAAGATTGGGTCATATGAAAAAATACGTGGAAATAAGAGGAGAGGGAGATTTTTCATGTCCACTATGTCTCTTTTCCAAAGGGATGAAAGTGACATAAATTTCTACTTCGTTTCTCATCATGACACTTGGTGATCATCCATGCAGGGAGAGGGAAGGCTCCAACTTAGCTCTCGAGGGCTTAACTAGCAAATGAAGGGTTACATTGGTGTTCTGGGGGCTAAAAAGGGCTGGGAACATTTTTGTGTCCCTTATTTCCCTTTTATAAAGGGATAAAAGGGACATGAAATCCCACCAGGCTCTTGGTGCTGACATGTGTCCTTCTAAAAAATGGGTAAGTATGAAAACTCTTACCTTGGGATCGAATTATGAAGGTGATATCGTGGGTTCTCGAATGAATTTCAGGGAGAAATTTTATATGATTCCACATAAAAAAACCTCAATGAATCCAATGGTGATTGTAAACTATCCAAATTTTACTGCAACTCTCTCATATTTCCAATTCTTTTTTGAGATCACTTGTTGTGTGCCCGAATAATGAGTTTCCTAGGGAAGTGCATGATGTTTCATGAAGTCTCATATTTTCCACCATTTAGGGAATTGAAAATTATTTCCATTGACACCTTATTGGTCTTTCAAATCATCACAGGTCTTCCAAAATATTTCTTTGAATCTTAGGTCATCGTTCATGGTGTGTGCTCATTCAAGCCCAAAAATCTTCTTTCGCTGAATTGTTTCCAACACCTCTGAATCTTCCTTGAATCTTTCAAAATCATCTGCTTGATGTTACTATCACTTTAATACTCATCCATAATGATTATTACTCCTCTGATTCACTTAGGGGATGGTGTAATATTCTTTGGAAGGCTAATGATAGCCCTTCCTAAAACTGCTTGAATGCTCCAAAAGTTCCTAAATCACCTAGGGGGATACTTGATATTCATATAGAGATCATTAGGCTAACACAATATGACTAGTTATTGGGATAAACTAACCTAGGGGTGTCTTGGGAAGGTATGAATTTGAAAATTTTCAACACTGTGGTCCATTTTCATGCTCAAAAATTAGAAATTTTCATGAAAAAAATTACTAATGGATTGACCCTTATAATATTTTGGATATTATTATCTTATTTTGAATGTTAAGCATACTATTAAAATTTTATTTGAAATGGATTATGCTATTTTTTTTTAAGCAAAGGGCCTTTTGGAAAGTTGAGAAAGGATAATTATATATGATATATGGCTATAAAATGTATGTCATACTATGGTCTTTGACCATTCTTAATATCCAATGTTAATATTTTTGGGGGTGGTTGCAATATGGTTTAATTTTATGGAAATTATCAAATTGATTGTAAATGGTCGGTTAACGACCCAACACATGCTTAATTGTATAAATGTGGTTATGGATTGATTTAAGGTCATTAACCTACAAGTTGGCAGTTAAAGTTGTATTTGATATTTGACTGATGAATTATGTGTGGATTGAATTAACATGCAAAGGATTTAGATTTAATTATATTATTTTTGGATTATATTTAAAACTCCACCCAAAAATGGAGGGAAAACCATGAAGCGCCACTACGTGGCATTGTGAGGAATATGTAGACACCAAAAATTGGGTTACAACCCTCTAGGCCCCCTTCAACTAACATACAAACAACCACTTGAGACCCAAGAAACAACCTAGTGTTAGCTAGAAAATTATGGGATAATTTTTTTTTGATTTGAAGTGTCTACAACCAGGTTGCAAGATATCAAGTTTTCACTAATAGATTCCAGAACAAGATCAACTTACTACAACATATGTCTTCCTTTATTACTAATACCAAGTTCACAAGGTTCAAATTTTAAGATTAAATTTTTTAGTTAGGTTCAGGGAGTAGTTTACCCCATGCCTACTCTCTAACAGGCTCAGAGTTTAAACTAGATTTTTCTCCTACTTAACGCTTCCTAAATTTACCTAAATCATTTCCATTGGATAGGAAATTTTCTCACCTTTCGGTGATATAAAGAATTCATCCTAACTCCTTACAGAACTCAAGATATGAGTGGGCGGAGTTCTAAGGTCAATAATTCCCTTAGGGGACATGTGTCAAGAGGAGGGGGAAAGAACTTAGAATGGATTGGTGGGTCGCGGGACGGCATAGGGATTTTTTCCCATCACATAGCTCAATGGAACAAAACACCCCACACCCCTGCATGGGTCCTTGGTGGACATGTGTCAAGTCCTGGCATCAAGCAGAAAAGGGAAAGGGAAGGGTGGAGCGGCGGGTGAATTTAGTGCCTTGCACCTAACAGGGGAAAAAGAGAAGAACAAGGTGCGTGGGTCCGCGCACCCATGGAAGAACAAAGTATGAGGGGAAGGTGGAGATGTGGGCCATGGGGAGAACTTTAAAATTTTTCCCAAAGCCAAAACAAACAAATAAAAAAAGGAGGGTCCGCCCTCCCGCCTCCTCCCCAAAGTGCCATGTGGAATGCTCTCATTGGCTGCAGGCCGGTGGGCCAAAATGGAAAATTTTCCCCCAAAAAATTTCAAAAAGGTTAAGTTCAAAAAAATAAATGTGCCCACACCATAGCCCCTAGAGGACACGTGGCACCCTTTGATTGGCTGCGGGCTGGCAGAGGAAAAGGTGAAAATTTTCCAAATTTTTTCAAAAGGGTTAAGATTTAAAAACCAACTGCGCATCCGCCATAGCCGTTAGAGGACACATGGTACCATTTGATTGGCTTTCGGGTCGGTAGAGGGAAAATTCAAAATTTTCCCAAGGTGAAATTTTCAAAAAAGTTTTCCAAATTTTTTTTTCTAAGGCCAAACGACAGGAAATTTTTGGCTTGCAGGCCTGCCTGGGAAAATTTTCCCAAATTTTCCCGCCAAAGCACAAAAATTTCAAAGTGCCATAACTTGAGCTAGAAAGCTCAGTTTTGGGAAAATAAGGACTTTATGGGAATATCTTGATGCCCTCTTTTCACAAATAAGCATAAAATTTAATTTTTGATGAAGTTTAAGTGGTCAATTTTTTAAAATAGATCTGCAGGATTTTAATTTACAAACTAGCAATTTTCAACTTTTCAATTTGATTAAATTCAGTTGCCTCCTTCACTCAACATGTCAAACAGACATGGAGTATTGATCTAGGGAGGGTTTAGAGTGTTTTAGGAATAGTTGATTTGTCCAATTAATTTAATTTTATTTTTTCAACAATAGATAGAAAAACGACCCAAGAAGGGATTTGATTCAATTTTGCAATGGTTATATTGTTTTCTTGAGTTTTCTTTGTCAAGTTGGGTTCAATAATGTCTTAGCATGTTAAATTATAAAATTTTTAAGTTGATTACTAAGTGCAAGTATGAACTGTTCATTTTATTTAAAAGTGAATTGCCAGATTGATGTTTATGACTGTGAACTATTCCTTTTGAGTTTGTCTATTAATTTTATCATTTGAATGTGCATATGGATTCCTAAACTAGTCAAAAACATTTAATTGAATTCAATCAACCATTCAATAATAATTATGCAAATCCTTATTTCTAAATTCAACTCATTCCAAGAGAACAATACACTGTCTTTTATTTCATACGCATGCTTCTTTTCAAACAACAACTTCCAAACTTTAACAACAAATCCAAATCCAATACACCATACAAATTTGAGTAGAAAATGCAATCCTTTATTGATCAACAATTACATCTTTACAACTTTTCCTTTCCATTTGGTTTCAAAGATACAAATACAATGCATGTAACATCATTTACATTTCTTTTCCAAAACAGAGAACAAATATAAATCTCCTTTACATTTCTTAGTCCAATTTCAATCTTCCATTATCAATACAAATGGTTTCACATTACAAATATTATACAACTCAACCACTCAAAGTGGGAAGGATCACAATAAACTTGCTCAAAGGATGGGACTGTCAAACTGTATAATCTTCTTGCTCCAAAATAGCAGCCTGCTAGTTTCTCCATCTTTTCATCTTTGATCACAACAAGGAAGGGGGAAAGGCAACACTCTCCACCCAACCAAGACATCCAATGAGAAGGGAGAAGCCATCCTTCCTCATTGGCCCCCGAGCCCCAACCATATTGAAATAGAGAATGAGAATCAACTCATGGCAACAATGGCTTCCACAACAAACAAGTAGCATTATTTCTCATGCATAAATCAACAAGATACACAGTCCAAGAAAAGACAACAGTTCACAACTGCAATTGGAAACCATTCACACAAAACATAGGCTTGATCAAGCAAGCCAACAAGAGCAAGGAACTATGGGGAACTACTTATGCCTCCCTATTTGGAATTGGGCATCCACCTAAATCATACCACCAATAAACATATCAAATCCCATAAACCTTATGCCTCCCAACCCCTCCTTATGCCCCCCCTAAAGTTTCTCCCTTATGCCCCCCCAAGAGTAAGAAATGCAAGCAGTTTCTTTTCCAAGGTGGATCCCAATCCAAAACTCCCTCCACAATAAAACTGGTGCCATTGGTAATCCCTTATGCCCCCCATTGGAAATCCCCATAGCCTTCTCCTACACCATGTCCTAAGCAGTCTACCCAACCAGCCAAGAACACAAAACACATTCACCATTTAAACATGCATGCAAGAGAAAGAAAACATTTAAAAACAAGCTCAAGATCCTACCTCTCCATAATGGAGTTTGTTCCAAGATCCACAAGATTTCCAAATTCCCAAAATAGTTCAAAACCAGAAATGCTCAAGCATGTAAATGAATCCAACTTCTTCCACAACAAGCTCCCAAAACAGCAAGCAAAAATGTGCCCCCAAGAGGAATGAACAAAGTTTCAACAACCACAAATAAGCAAGGAGTTGCACTTTTAAAGGAGAGGGAAGAGAAGAGGATGATGTGGATCCATGTGGGATGCCACATCATTCTTCCTCAACCCCAAGAGTAAGTCAACATCATGCACCTAAACACAATAAATAAAAATGACAATTTAACTTACACACTCCAAAACAACCCATACTCCAAAAGGACTGAATTTAAAAACATGTAAGAGAAGTGCAATTAAAACTTACATTTAGTCATTTCAAAATGCATTAAAAGGGCCTAAATTTAACCTCCAAACCATAGGTATGGTTGGTGAATAATTTTAAGAGGTGTGGGACAAGCTTAACTTGTCCCACAAGCCTCCAAATATAGCCTCCAAGGACAAATTCGAATTCCTAAGAGGATGAAGTGTTTAACACTCCAAAAATCTATCTTACATACTCTTACATATCCCTTACACCTTCTTACACATTTTTTATACACTCTTACAACATTAACATTTGAAATCAACAAGTTCATTAATTACATTCCATATCCCAATTTAATTTAATTAAAGTTTAACTATATGATTTCTCACATTAATCTACCACATTTAAATTAATTACAAGAAGGAACACATTACTAATAAAATACATACAACAATAATTAACAAAAAGGAACACATAATAAAATACATATCCCATGGTCACATATAATGGAAATCCCCCCCATGGGAATCCCTAACAACACACACACACACAAAACAGTTGCCATGGTGACCTTGTTGATTTCACCCAGAATTCTAATATGGTTAGTATCCAGTCCCACGACATTGTTGTGATTTTTAACCTTGCAAAAATGCAAATACCTCCTTCGGCCTCGTGGCCATATCAGAACATCCAAAATGATATAAACAACATTTCAAGATCATCTAAACACATGAATCACAACAATATCAAGAATTCAACATTATCATTTTTAATTCATAAATCAACTATATCATCATCTATACTATTCCATACTAGGTCTACTCAAAATATCAAATGTCACAAGTCCAAATCAACATCTATAATATGTCCATGTCAACAGTCTATCATCATCCACATATCAAAATGTCTCTAGTAACCATCATGCATACTAACTGAATCCAGATCAATAATAATCCATGATCTAACATCTAACAATCATACTAAAACAAAACATAATAGTGTCCATAATATGATCAATAGTATAAAAATCAGTATCTAAAAGTGTCAAAGGGAAGTGGGCATTACATCCCCCTCCCCTTAGACTTGAATTCCTCCTGTAAGTCATTGGAACAAATGTGGAAACTACACTTGTAATAATGTGGCATCCTCCCAAGTGGCTGCTAGTCTCATCGTATCAGTCCCACTGTGCACCTACCTGATCAATCTCTCTACCTCGAAGGCCCAAGGTCATATGATCTATGATACAGATGGGCTCCACCATCACCTACCCCTGATCCTACACCTGCAATGATGTCTAGTCCAACACATGAGAAGGATCTACTAATGTACCTCCTAAGGACAGAAACATGAAACACATCATGTATGCGAGACAAGTTGGGTGGCAATGCTAGACAGTAGGCCAAAGGGCTGATACACTCCAAGATCTCAAAAGGACCAACGAATCTAGGAGCTAACTTAGAACCTTTTCCATAACAGATAGGGATCTTATGTGGTCTAACACGAAGGAACACCTTCATGCCCACATCAAAGCTATGATCAATCCTATGCTGATCTGCATACTTCTTCTACCTGTCTTGTGCCTCCTGCAATCTCTGCCTGATCAACACTACCTGCTGCTCCATGTCCTACAAAAGAGCTGGTCCAAGAGATACTCTTTCCTCTAACCTATCCTAGCTAAGGGGTGTCCTGCACTCTCTACCATACAAAGCCTAAAAAGGAGCCATGCCTATAGAACTCTGAAAACTATTATTGTAGGAAAACTCCACTAAGTATAGGTACTCCTCCCACTTAGACTACTGATCCATCACATACATCCTTGAGCATATCCTCCAAAATATGATTCACTCACTCGGTTTATCCATCTATCTCAGGGTGATATGTTGTGCTGAAGTTAATCCTCGTCCTGAGGACATACTGCATGGTAGTCCAAAAGTGTGAAGTGTACAAAGGATCACGGTCACAAATGATCTTCCTGCAGAATCCCGTGTAACCTTGAAAATCTCATCTAAATATACTTGTGCTAATGCACTAGCTGTATAGGTGGTCTTCACCAGAAGAAAAAGTGATCCACTTTTGTCAATTTATCAACTGTGACCATAATGGCATCATGGTGATATCTCGACATAGGTAGCCCAATAATGAAATCCATGGAAATGGTGTCCCACTTCCATTCTGGTATGGCATGAGGATAAAGAAGACCTATTGGATGTTGATGCTTGGCCTTAACCCTCTGGCACTCTAAACACCATGACACAAACTGAGCCACATCTTGACGAATTCCTCTCTAGTGGTATAACTATCTCAAGGTAGCATGCATCTTCTTCACCCCGGGATGGGCTAAATAGGGTGCACGATGTGCCTCTACCAAGATGTCCTGCCTCAAGCCTCCATCTCTGGGAACATATATCCTACCTCTGTGCCTAAGAAGACCATCTGTCCTCTAAAGGAAAAACCATCAAACTTCCCCTCAAGGGGTCTCTATGACTCAATCTCTACTCATGTACTACCATGTAGAAGTTATCAAGAGGAAGCTGCTGAAGAATCCTGCTCCACAAATTTGTGCTCACTGTAGTGGCCATAGCCACATAGTCTCCATCTACTGAGAGCATCTCACTACCACATTCTCCTTCCCCTTCACATGCTCGATCTCCATGTCATACTCACAAAGCAACTCCATCCAATGCCGCTGACGATCATTAAGATTGGGCTGCGTGAAGAGGTGGTGAAGACTCAAATGATCTGTCCTGAGTGTGAATCTCCATCCAAGAAGGAAATGTCTCCATCTAACCAAAGCATGCACAACCAGCCGCAAGCTCAAGATCATGGGTAGGATAATTAATCTCATGATCCTTGAGTTTGCGAGACTCAAAAGCTACAACCCTGTCATCCTACATCAACACACCTCCAAGCCCTGCTAAAGAAGCATCTATGTAAACAAAGAACTCACCCTGTGGATCTAGCACTGCAAGAATGGGTGTTGTAGTGAGGCACTCCTTCAGTGTCTTGAAGGCCTACTTCGCATCTATTCAACCAAACAAACTTATTCTATTTCCTCTGAAGGGAAGTGATGGGGTGTGCAATATGAGAGAAGTCCTGAACAAATATCCTATAGTAACCTACCAATCCCATGAAGCTGCGCACCTTGGTCACAGTAGTGGGTGTTGGATAATCCATAATATCTCTAATATTGGAAGGATTGATAAGTGATACCTTCTCCAGAAATAATATGACCCAAGTATTCTACCTCTGACTAAAAGAAAGCACACTTCTCCAAGTTCCTGTAAAGTTACTACTCACGAAGACACTGAAAGAACCTGGAGAAGGTGCCCCTCGTGCTCCTCACATGTACATGAGTATATAAAAATTTCATCTAGGAAGATGAGCATGAAGTGATCTAAAAAGGTCCTGAATACCCCATTCATCAAACTCATAAACACTGTGGGGGCATTCGTCAAACCAAAAGGCACCACTATGAACTCATAGTGCCCATATCTCGTGCGGAAGGTGGTCTTATGAATGTCCATCTCTGAAATCCTCAACTGATGGTAGCCTGACTTGAGATCAATCTTAGAGAACACCATGGCTCCCTTCATCTGATCAAACAAGTCATCAATACGAGGAAGAGGATAATGATTCTTGATCATTACCTTATTCAACTGGTGGTAATCAATACACAACCACAATGATCCATCCTTCTTCTTCATGAAGATCATCAGTGCACCCCAAGGGGATACACTAGGATGGATAAGGCCCTTCTCCAAAAGGCCCTCAAGCTACAACTTGAGCTCATAGAGCTCCGGGGTGGTCATCTAATAAGGTGCCCGTGAGATAGGCTCTGCTCCAGGAACTATATCTATATGAAAATCAATCTCACGTGGGGGGGTGGTAACTCCGGTAGCTCACCAAGAAAGACATCAGAAAACTCTCTCAAGATGGGATGATCATCAAGCGATGGTACACTAGACCCATCCTTTGATCTGTTCACTGACTGTAACAGCATACATCTGACAACCCCATCGCACACACCGCTTAAGCTGCATAGTGGAGATGGTGTGAATAGAAATGGGTCTCCTGACCCCTGAGATCACTGAATCAACTCCTAAATCATCTGCACAAGCTATATTCTTGTGATAACAATCCATCCTGGCCCTGTGTGTAGATAACCAATCCATACCTAAGATGACTCCATATGAGCCGAAAGGAAGAATACAGAGATCTGAGGTAGTGATGAAAGGTCCCAAATCCACTACACACTCCTTAACTAAGGAGTCCACAAGAGATCTTGGCTCCAGAAGCCATCTCAACATCCCAACTAAGACCTTGCCTAACTGTCACCAGCCTGCATTACTCTACTAAAGATGGTGTAATGAAAGAATTAGAAGAACTAGAATCAAAAAATACAGAGGTAGGAATACCACCAATGCTACTTGTAGTCTCAATGACTGTGCTTCTGGTGCTCTGCCTGGCGGTTCTCAACCGCTACATAAATCCTATGGATATGTCCCATGTCACCAATTATTGGCTCAGAAATTAGTACCTTACCCTTGTTAGGGTTCTGAGGACAATCTCTCCAAAAATGTCTAGCTACTCCACATCCAAAGCAACCACATGATCCTCTCCAAGGAGTAGCACCTCCCAGTAGGTGCCCTAGAAAACTATGGTGTGGATCTTGATGATCCAGCTATGGTCTGTTGTGGCCTTTACTGGTGAGCTCCTGCTGACTGAGCTCTAGGTCCACCCTATGTCTTGATGGGACCCCTAGGAGGAGGCCCCATACTCTGACCTCTCTATGCATCAGCTCTCTATGGAGGTCTATAAGGTGGACAAGACTGCTGTTGCTGCTGCTAGGGTCTAAAGGATGACTATGAGGAATGTTTACCACCACGAGGAAGAGGTATTGAACCTCTTGATCTACCATCCTACATCTACTGAATGTGGCTCCTGACTTGGTCTCTAGCCTGTTGGGTTTTACCCCAAGTTTCCTCTGCAATATAAGCCTTCTCTACGACCTCTAGCTAAAGTCTGTGGATAGTGAATCCACACTACACCTCCAATATCCAAATTCAGGCCCCAGATGAACCTGTGAATCCACACCTACTCATCCTGCATATACTCTACATACTGAAGTAGATCTAGAAATCTACTCTCATACTCTGCTACTGAAAGAGAAGCCTATCGGAGGTCATGGAACTCATCAATCCTCTGCTGGATGAACCTCTGTGATAAATACCTGCTCCTGAATCTCTCCTCAAATATAGCTCTTAGGTCACTATCTCTGAATCTACATGGAGCTTCTACTCCTCTGTCCTCCACCATATTCTAGCTCCATCCCTCAGTAGATGGATTGCAACATGAGCTTTCGTGTTGCTAGAACAAGGAAAAAGCTTGAAGCAACCACTCAAGCTCACTAGCCAGGCCTCTACCTAAAATCCACACGTATATCCTAAGTAATATGAGGGCTGAAGCTTCAAGATCTCCTTGATGTGATCCACTGCTGTGGTATAGTCGGCCTCTAGGTCTCTCTGCATGCTCATCCCTAAGCCTAGGGCTCTGAGTGACCTCTCTCTATGCTTATGGAACTCTGTCACCCTATCTCCTAGGTGGTGAATCTTCTGCTAAACTGACTCTGCATGGGAGTTCTCTCCTCTATGCTCCTCGCTAAGTTGAGGAGATACCTAACCCTCAATTGAAGGAGCTCTATCATGACTATTTTTCATGTCCTCCTCCTAATCCTCCGCGTTAGAGTGGCATTTAACATCCTAGAGGGTCTATAGAATCTGAGGTATAATGGTTGACCAAACCCTAGTCTAATGGTGGTGGTGGGTGGTGGTTGATTCTGAGTCTCTATGAAGGTTCCTCTCATTCCGTCTGAGCCTCTTGCACACACCTAAAATTGAAAGTTAGTCCATTTTGCTAAATTTTTATACAAACTTCCATGTTTACTAAAACATACAAATTCTTGCTAAGTTGTTTTCTAGATTTTATAAGTGTACTAGGTTTAAGTTTTTCCTGTCTCAAGTTTTTTTATAGTGTGCCCAATGGTCCAAGCCTTTGAACCTCTTCTCTGATACCAAACTATAGTGTCTATTTGAAAAACTATTTGATACCCAAGAAACAACCTAGTATTAGCTAGAAAATTATGGGATAATTTTTTTTATTTGAAAGTGTCTATAACCAAGTTGTAAGATATAAATTTTCATTAATATATTCCAGAACAAGATCAACTGTACTACAACATATGTATTCCTTTATTAACTAATATCAAGTTCACAAGGTTAAAATCCTTAGGGTTTCATGCTTTAGTTAGGTTCAGGGAGTAGTTTACCCCCACGCCTGCTCTCTAACATGCTCAGAGTTTTAACTTGTTTTTTTCTCCTACTTAACACTTTCTAAATTTCCCTAAATCATTGCCATTAGATAGGAAATTTTTCTCACCTTTCTGGATGATATAAAGAAGTCCTCCTAACTCCTTACAGAACTCAAGATATGAGTGGGAAGAGTTCTAAGGTCTAATAATTCCCTTAGGGGACACGTGTAAATAGGAGGGGGAAAGCACTTTAGAACGGATTGGGCGGTTGCATGAGGCGGCATAGGGGAAATTTTCCCATCACATAACTCAAAGGAAAAAAAAACTCCACACCCCCGCATGGGTCCTTGGTGGGCATGTGTCAAGTCCTGGCGTCAAGCGAAAAAAGGGAAAGGGAAGGGGCGGAGCGGGCGGGTAAATTTAGCGCCTTGCGCTTGACAGAGGAAAAAAAATAAGAACAAGATGCGTGGGTCTGTACACTCATGGAAGAACAAATTCTGAGGGGAAGGTGGAGATGTAAGCCATGGGGAGAACTTTAAAAATTTTCCCAAATCCAAAACAAACAAATAAAAAATAGGAGGGTTTGCCCTCCCGCCTCCCCCCCCCCCCAAAGTGCCATGTGGCACGCTCTCATTGGCTGCAGGCCAGCGGGCCAAAATGGAAATGTTTCCCCAAAAAAAAATCAAAAGGGTTAAGTTTAAAAGATAACCAAGCCTCCGCCATAGCCACAAGAGGACATGTGGCGCCCTCTGATTGGCTGCAAGCCAGCGGAGGGAAAGGTGAAAATTTTCCAAAAGTTTTCAAAAGGGTTAAGAGTTAAAAACCAACCGCGCATCCGCCATAGCCGTTAGAGGACACGTGGTGCCCTCTGATTGGCTGCGGGTCGGCAGAGGGAAAATTCAAAGTTTTCCCAAATCAAAATTTAAAAAAAAAACTTTTCTAAGGCCAAACGACGGGAAATTTTTGGCTTGCGGGCCTGCTAGGGAAAATTTCCCCAAATTTTCCCGCCAAAGCACAAAAATTTCAAAGTGCCATAACTTGAGCTAGAAAGCTCAGTTTTGGGAAAACGAGGACTTTTTGGAAATCTCTCAATGCCCTCTTTACACAAGAAGCATAAAATTTATTTTTTGATGAAGTTTAAAGGGTCAATTTTATGAAATATATCTGTAGGCTTTTAATTTGCAAACTGGCAATTTTCAACTTTTCAATTTGATCAAATTTGGTTTCCTCCTTCACTCAACATGTCAAACAAACATGGAGAATTGATCTAGGGAGGGTTTAGAGTGTTTCCAGAGATTTGATTTGTCCAATTGATTCAAGTTTGAATTTTTTCAACAGTAGACATAAAAATGACCCAGGAAGGGATTTGATTCAATTTTGCAATGGTTATATTGTTTTCTTGAGTTTTCTTTGTCAAGTTGGGTTCAATAATGTCTTAGCATGTTAAATAATAAAAATTTTACGTTGATTACTATGTGCAAGTATGAACTGTTCATTTTATTTAAAAGTGAATTTCCATATTGATGTTTATGACTGTGAACTATTCCTTTTGAGTTTGTCTATTAATTTTATCATTTGAATGTGTATATGGATTCCTAAACTAGTCAAAAAACATTTAATTGAATTCAATCAACCATTCAATAGTAATTATGCAAAGCTTTATTTCTAAATTCAACTCATTCCAAGAGAACAATACACTGTCTTTTATTTCATACGCATGCTTCTTTTTTTTCAAACAACTTCTTCCAAACTTTAACAACAAATCCAAATCCAATACACCATAGAAATTTGAGTAAAAAAAAACAATCTTTTATTGATCAACAATTACATCTTTACAACTTTTCCTTTCCATTTGGTTTCAAAGATATAAATACAATGTATGTAACATCATTTACATTTCTTTTCCAAAATAGAGAACAAATATAAATCTCCTTTACATTTCTCAGTCCAATTTCAATATTCCAGTATCAATACAAATGGTTTCACATTACAATTATTATACAACTCAACCACTCAAAGTGGGAAGGATCACAATAAACTTTCTCAAAGGATGGGACTGTCAAACTATATAATCTTCTTGCTCTAAAACAGCCTTCTCCTACACCATGTCCTAAGCAGTCTACCCAACCAACCAAGAACACAAAACACATTTACCATTTAAACATGTCAACAAGAGAAACAAAACATTTAAATACAAGCTAAAGATCCTATCTCTCCATAATGGAGTTTGTTCCAAGATCCACAAGATTTCCAAATGCCCAAAAATAGTTTAAAACCAGTAATGCTCAAGCATGTAAATGACTCCAACTTTTTCCACCACAAGCTCCCAAAAAAACAAGCAAAAATGTTCGCCCCTAAGAGGAATGAACAAAGTTTCAACAACCACAATTAAGCAAGGAGTTGCACTTTTAAAGGAGAGGGAAGAGAAGAGGATGACATGGATCCATGTGGGATGCCACATCATTCTTCCTCAACCGCTAGAGTAAGTCAACATCATGCACCTATACATAATAAATAAAAATGACAATTTAACTTACACACTCCAAAACAATCCATACTTCAAAAGGACTGAATTTAAAACATGTAAGAGAAGTGCAATTAAAAATTACATTTAGTCATTTCAAAATGCATTAAAAGGGCCTAAATTTAACCTCCAAACCATAGGTATGGTTGGTGAATAATTTTAAGAGGTGTGGGACAAGCTTAAATTGTCCCACAAGCCTCCAAATATAGCCTCCAAGGACAAATTCGAATTCCTAAGAGGATGAAGTGTTTAACACTCCAAAAATCTATCTTACATTCTCTTACATATCCCTTACACCTTCTTACACATTTCTTACACACTCTTCCAACATTAACATTTAAAATCAACAACTTCATTAATTACATTCCATATCCCAATTTAATTTAATTAAATTTTAACTATATGATCTCTCACATTAATCTACTACATTTAAATTAATTACAAGAAGGAACACATTACTATTAAAATACATACAACAATAATTAACTAAAAGGAACACATAAAAAAATACATATCCCATGGTAACATATAATGGAAATCCCCCCATGGGAATCCCTAACACACACACACACACACACACAAAATAGTTGCCATGGTGACCTTGTTGATTTCACCCAGAATTCTAATATGGTTAGTCTCCAGTCCCCCGACATTGTTGTGATTTTTAACCTACAAAAATGTAAATACCTCCTTCGGCCTCGTGGCCATATCAGAACATTCAAAAATGATATAAACAACATTTCAAGATCATCTAAACTCATGAATCACAAATAATATCAAGAATTCACCATTATCATTTTTAATTCATAAATCCACTATATAATCATCTATACTATTCCATACTATGTCTACTCAAAATATCAAATGTCACAAGTCCAAATCAATATCTATAATATGTCCATGTCAACATTCTATCATCATCCACATATCAAAATATCTCTAGTAACCATCATGCATACTAACTGAATCCAGAATCAATAATAATCCATTATCTAACATCTAACCATCATACTAAAACAAAACATAATAGTGTCCATAATATGATCAATAGTATCAAAATCAGTATCTAAAAGTGTCAAAGGGAAGTGGGCACTACAATTTTGATGACCAACATAGTACCTGAGCACTTAGATTATTCATCAATAATCATCTTGTTGCTCCGGAGCTTTAAATCATTCACACAGGGCATCACTGGGAATTCATTACTACTACAATGGATCTGGTCCTGTTTCTTCTCCAGTAACCTACAAACAACCATCATTTATAAACCTCCAATCTCCAAGTAAGTACTTAAATCTAGTTGCTAAGTTTCACTAGCTTCTAGTATTAAATAATTTATTTTCTAGATTGTTTACCTTCTGGATACCTCCTACACCCACCTACCCGACAACCTTCCTGTTTGAAACTTTGCATACTCCTAACCACCTATTTTACCATCTCTGATTCTTCACATAAATACTAACACCTGGACTAATTCTTCCCAACTCTTTGCACAATCACAGAGAGCTCCTAACCAACCCATTTTTATCTTTTTATCTGAATTACCCCTACCGGCGTCGACTATTGCCAAGTACCGACATCGGTCGCTCAACTGATACTCCTCACTATGTCTAGTAATTTTTCTCAGACCAGTGAGCTCCTAACTCACCCAAAACCTCACCCAATCTCACCTAGACATTCCTAAACACATTTTCCACAGTTGCTAGCCTTTAAAACACCCTGCCTTCTCTATATTTAGTTTTATATTCAATATTTATCTTAAATCTAGTCTATTGTTAGCATATGAGATACCCAAATTGTATTATTACAATAGGACTTGTCTTTTACTATCATTTATTTACATTAAGTTATTTTAAAATAGTGGATTACAGTCCTTCTAGGAAGTATCACACTTCATGGATCTAGCATATGCTAGGAAGTGCACTATCATATGCTATTTAACTCTATTTGGTGGTATTTTTGTGCTCCTACAAGTAGTACTTCCTAGCCAAAAAGGAGCTCTTCACGATAAACCTAGTCTTCTACAACGCACACAACCTTCTTCGACTTCATAGGTATTCCTTCTCACCTCACCTTACCTTATCCATTTTATACGCAACATTGTGTTGAAACATTTTGGTACGCCCAGTGGTACCCTTATTTGTGGGTTCAATTCTATTCATATAGGTTGCATATTGTGTGTTTCCTTTCTAAATCTTCTTCTCTGGTAATCTTCTCTTTCTTTCTAACTACTCTAAATGAAACACTTCTTTTGGTGTATTTAAAAATAATCCTTCTTCTTTCTTTAGTTTTTCCATTAGTGAAATTCACCACTCTTCTTATTTAGTCTTGTTTACATCGAATATCATATTTTGATTTGGGTTTAAAAATCTTGCATTACATCCGGGTTTTTCTTCATATTTAGCTCACATAATTAAGTAGTA
This sequence comes from Taxus chinensis, assembly GCA_019776745.2. NCBI lineage: Eukaryota > Viridiplantae > Streptophyta > Pinopsida > Cupressales > Taxaceae > Taxus > Taxus chinensis. The sequence continues at coordinate 42,012,812 of CM034154.1, forward strand.
ATCATATGACAGAGGTCATGACCATTTTGTGATTGATTAATAAATCTTAGTTCACATTTGTGCACACACTTCCTTTGCCAAATAACTTAACACAATCTAAAAACTTATTAAACATTCCCTTCCAGGAATATGTCTTCAAGTATTTAAAAACCCATTAATGGTGGGCCCCACCCGGTGTTGTAACTGGTTTATCATATCAGATCTCAGAACTCACATACCGCAAGGTATATCGAGGAAACATTTTCCAAAACAAAACCTAAAACCATACATAGATTGCTTTCTAGGTACATTCGTTATCAAAATATTCTATTTCATTCGCAGTAAGTTCTAAGGCATAAGCCAAACAACACTAGAATCTAACCTACGATAACATGTTTATTTAGTTTTTCTTGTTTAATTGTTTCCTTTCTTTCTTGTCTTCTGAATTTTGATTTGTGAAGATGTATTCACCACTTTTTCTTATTTTTCCACACTTAATAATAACAATTGGTTAATTATGGTTCTTCCTGAGTTTGTTAAATCATTTGTGTCATCCACATCCTCTTTTGGGGCTTCTTTTCATCAAAATTAACTCAATCAATCTTAAACTATTCACTTCCTTATTGTTATTAGTATACAACATCATTCTAGCAATTGGAATCCTCTCTTTCCTCATACCGGCACCAGTTGACTAACCAGTATCGGTCTATCTGGTTTTTCTATTTTCTATCAAAACAGTAATATATTCTTACATGTTGTCTTTCTATGTTTTTTATTCTTTCAATTAACTAGTTTATGAGTCTATCACACTTACCAAAGCCCAGAATACTTGTTTTACACTTTTCTTACCCAAAAATGTTAATTTCTTCACTTCCCCAATTTTTATCACTCACTGGCATCGGTCTAACGACTGACATTGGTCTTTCTACCTAACTGGCACCAGTTTACTGATCAGTGTCGATCTCTGTGTTTTTTATTTTTATCAGAAACAACAACTTATTTCTACCCACCAGACTTCACTAAACAATTTTTTTTTAGTTTTTTCAGTTCTGTAGAGCCAAGAATACCTATCTTCTAACTTTCTTATTGTTTGGACTCACCAATAGGTGTGAGCACTTGCCTTCTATGCTAGTTGCCTACTATTACCTGCTTTGCCTTCATTGGCATCTATTTCTTCACCAATGGACCCCATCATTCCTGTAACTCTATCTATAGGTGATGAGGAATTCACTAAATTCCTTGATCATAATACCATATCCATATAGCATTACCTCACCCACTCTTCCACCCACGACTCATTGGGCCAACCACTGTTTGGTATGCCTACCTCCACGCCCAATATCATATCTATGAATGATACTTTAGCATTACCTACTCCCACGTCAATGTCAACTACTGCATCCTTGACATCCATCACACCTTCGGTTTTTGTCACACCTTCAACGTATATCACTCCCCCAACCTCTACGAGCATCTCTCCATCTACCATATCCTCATCCATAGCTCCTAGTACAAGAGTCCTTTCATCATCAGTTCTTATTACTTAACAACCTCTAGTTGCATCAACAAATTATATGCCTTATAAGAATTTGGTGGTCTTGATTCCTCCCACGCTACCACCTATTTCCACAAGGATATTCCCACAAACCCCTCCCACCTACACCCCACTTTAGCCACAACCTATAGATTTGACCTTATATTCAGGGTATATCCTCTCATCATCTATTCCTTCCTACGTACCCATTTCTCATTTCACATATTCGACACCAACATACAATGATATGCCTTCTATGACCTATTTAACTCATCCATCCCCTTATACCATAGATTTTATCAAGATGATGATGGATAAGATGAAAAAACTTGAGGACTTCATTTCCAGATGTCGTAATGTCCTCACTCATGGTGAAATTTTTAATGATCCCATTCACCCAACCATACTTATCCACCTTTATCCCATACAATGGGATTTTCCAAAGTTCAACCATTTCAATAGCAAGGAAGACCCTCAACAAAATTTATGATCATTTAAACACGTGTGTTATTTGATCACCCATAACGATGCCTTGCTCCTTAGAAATTTCCCCATGTCATTGTCAGGACCCTCCCTAGATTAGTATAGTGTTTTTCCTAGATACTCGATCTCCTCCTTCAACCAATTTTCCCAGACCTTCCTTGATCATTTCTCAATAAAAATCACTAAAAAGGTCTCTATGACTGATCTTTATTCTATTTTCCAATATGAGGATGAACCAATCAGAGATTTCATCACATGTTGGCGAGGCCTCATTGATTAACTCACCTTCAAGCTACTCCAAGTAGATATCTAGAATTTTTCATAAGGGCATGTGCTAGAAACATTTCCCCAACTCTCCAGGTTCATACGTTTCACACATTTGATGAAGCCTTCACCATGGACCAGAAACTTGAGATCCATGCCCTTGAAGAAGAGAAAATTATGTTGCATAACAAGAATGCTAACTTCAAATCAAACAACTATCCTTATAAACTACCAAAAAACCATTTTAATAACCATTCCAATGCCAAAGGATCCACCAATGCAGTGATTCTGAAAGTCACACCCTCTCATCCATCTAATCAACCAAAACCACCTACCAACGTTTATCCTATTCAAAACTTCCAATACAAGTACAAAGAAAATGACTTCTCATCCTACAGCGTCATGGTACAAATAAAATGACTTCTGAAACTATATCTGAGTTAGGGGACATCAAAATGAAAATTACAAAAATTTCAAGAATATTATCCAATGAATGTTAGATAATGGTGATCTCATCCTAGATAACCCTAATGCACATGTCAATGCCAATATGGGTGTGTTTAGGAAATTGTTTCCTAATCACACACCTTCATCAAAACAGGCTTCAGATACCTCTACTAGTGACACCAATGTGCATGAGGTTCATTCCATTTTCAAAACAATACATGTCCCATCTAGCCAGTTTCCTCCCATAGTGTCTATCGAGGAAATTCTTGCACAAGCTCCTCTACCCACAGAGAATCCTATCACACCTACTCCATTGTCCATGGAGGATCCTATCACACATACTCCTCTATCCATGGAGGATCCTATCACACCTTCTTATCTATCCACTGAGAAGCCTATCAAACCTACTCCTCTATCCATAGAGGATCCTATCACACCTACTCCACCCATGGATGAGCCTACCCCACTTATTTATCTACCTACCACAGAGCCTATCTTATCTATTCCTCTACCCAAGAAGGAACCTATCTCACCCATTCCTCTTCCCAAGGAGAATCTAACCCTATCCACCTTTCTACCTAAAGAGGATTTCACATCATTTGTTTTTATTTCTCCTCGATCGATAGATGAGCCAATTTTATCTCCTCTTCCTATAGGTGATCCTTTTCCCAGGGCCTTTCAAGAGCCTGTCAACCTTCTTACATCACTCCTACCTACTGAATCAAAGGTAGAAAATTTTCCTCTATCACAGGACTCAAATTTATGGATGGGTCTCACCACTAGCTCTTCGTCTTCTAAAAAAACAATATTCTCACATTTGGCGGGCTGATTAGAGTATGTTAATTACTCCACACTCTGGGGGCATCTGATTATCCTAGTATCCACTAAAATGTAGTTGTTTTCCCCAGATACCTCAACTATCTATCCTAAGTTATTAAAGGTAACTAAAACCATAACATTAGATCCAATCATATAAGCCCCATCTTCTTCAGCCTTTTCTTCACCCAAACCCATATCTGCACCTAAACGTACCACTTTTTTAGGGGCTCTAACAATACCTAGCCTACTACATACCACAGCGAAATTAGACTTATCTACTCAACTACTACCTGTCACAAAACTGACTTCCGCATCTAAGAGGAAGATCTAAACTCCTAGGCCTTGCACCCTAGTCTCTCCCACGCCTTATCTTTCACCGTCGCCTCTACCTTTGATTTTAGCCCCACACCCTTCCACCTTGGTCAAGTTACATCTTCACTAAGGGAAATACTAGGCACAATAACCTGCATCCGCACCTTTACCTTCTCTTTTTCCCACACCTTCACCTTCATCACTTCTTCTACCTACATCTTCTCCATTATGTACAACTACACTATTTTCAACAACACCACTCTCACATTGGATTTCTAAGGTACCCCCACCTCCTACATCTCCTTTTACTTCGTGTATCCCTCATACACTGTTATGATTGTCATGTGCATATTTCACTAATGCCTCGAGGTTTTGGTGTAGAGGTTTGTTACATTTGGTATGAGAGTGACCATCTAGGTTCGATTCCCAACATGGGTAGCTATGTCAGCATTGTAGTGTTCATGTGAGGCTCTTATAGGGAAGGGTGTGGTCCTGCTATACGGACGCAAATCCAGCTTGGGGTCTGGACTATGGAAGTGTGGTGGGATATTATGATCCTCATGTGTGGATTTTGCTAACACCTCAAGGTTTTGGTGTAGTGGTTTTTTACATACATGTTTACCTAAGAAGGTGTAACCTAAACCAAAATGAAAAACCTTCACTACCTACCAGAAAGGTAGTCACACCTACACCACCTCCAACAACACCTCTCCAATGAAAATCACCCACACCTTCATCCAAGACAACTTTTACTTCTCACTTTGATCCATTAGAAGGATCCTATTCTAACATCCTCGATAGGTTATTAGAAAACCCCACTATCTCACTGCCACCTATTAAACCTTTTGACCCACTCAAACCCAAACTAGCAGGGTTTGACGACACAAAAATATGTGCATATCATCTATCACCAGGGAATGATGTCAAAGGTTTTAAGACCCTCAAAAATATTCTCCTTCAACTCTATACTTCAGATGGTCTCTTAGAGGAAAATGAATTGTTGCAGAAGAATTCCATTCCCCCTTTGTTGGCCGCCACACTGTCTATCCATATATATATTCAATGGCCTTTTCCTACCTCTCCACAACCCTCTTTTCCTCCTCCGATCTTTGAAATAAATATGCTCCAAGTAGCCACTTAATCATAAAAGGATAAAGGAAAAGAGAAAATTGGTAGCCCATCCAATGCACCTTCACCCAACATTCCACCTGTACTTGCCCCCAAGGTAACCATCTATGGGATATTTTATCCTATTTTTGACAGAGTCACACATTTCTATATGATTAAAAAACTTCATCAATCTCCTCTAAAGGTGTCCTTCTACGACCTAATCCAAATCTTTGAGTCTCATTGTCAGGCCCTCATTGAGGTCTTGCAATCTATCAAGATTCCACTAAATGATCCTACACCTACGTCTGCCATCTTTACCCCTCATCATGTGCCCACCGTCACTACTCCACCTCAAACTTTTTCTCCCACTACCTCTCCTCAGGTTTTCGTTATTAGTTTTGATAATTCAAAGATTACCCCTCTACAACAAGATGATCTTTATCTTTCCCTCTTCATCACTTCCTACATCGATGATACTCATATTCAATGTGTTATAATTGATGGAGGTGCTAGCATTAATATCATTTCTTCCTATGCGTATGAACAATTGTGTATAGCTGCCAACTTCATGTATAATAACCCTAATATGTGGCATTCTTTTAATGATTTTATAACATATACCCTTGACACCATCATCCTTCACATTTGTGTGGGTCCCCGTACCATTCCCAAACTATTCTATGTTCTTGAGGGGGAATTTCAATATAACTTTTTGCTTGTCCAACCTTGGATTCAAGCCATAGGGTGTGTACCTTTAACCATTCCCCATTTCCTAAAATTTAAATATAAAAGGGTACTCCTACACCTTTTGGGCAGATCCTTCACCTTTAAAGACCTGAAACATGCTTTACCGACCAAATAATGTCCTTGTACTAGTCAAGGAATCTACCACTTCCACCACTTCATCTTCTTCCACTACCTCATCTACCACTTTTGCTACTATACATTCCACAGCCAATCCATCTATTCCCACTACTGACACAACTTCCACAACTAGCCAATATACCAAGCCACCTATTTCACCAACTAATGCCCTACCTTCACAGGCTTTGAGTAGATCATCCATCCCCACTACCCAAGTACCGACCTCCAACCCCTTGGTATGTGATTTTCAATTTCTTTCCCTGGGGGAGTACCGCTTATATGACATAAACATTTTCCTTACTCCTTAAGAGTATGGAAGACTTCACCAACATCTACATTACAACCATCATGTAGAAGTTTTTCCATATGGTCCTTCCCACCTTCGCACCAACCTGAAATATGGGGGACTTGATACATCTTCTTATTCTCCTAAACCACCTGTAAACACCAAAATTGATTCACACTCCCCTTGGTCCCCTTTCGAATAACTAACTTAAACATACTCACCTAACATTATCCCCCTTTCACCCCATATTAACATTAATTTAACTATCCACAATTAAATGAATACATACCCTCACTCCATTCATTAATTTAATTACTTTAACTAAATGGATGCACACCTCACCTAGCCACCTCTCTTAGACACCTCACCATTGACCTATTCATAACATGTTTTCATAACTAAATAAGACTTAGCCATCCTTACCTTAATGAACTAAGACTTAGTATAAACATAAAACCACATGCCTATTCTTCCTCTAACCACATTCCCACGTATCTAAGTGCAATGTTCCATTTAGACCCGACACCAACTAGTAAAGATGGAAAAATATAGCGAAGATATGTTATTTTAGGCAACCTAGGATATCCCACCTTAACCAATGCTGGTCACCCTAAACCGTCATCGGTTACCATATAACCATTTTGGTAACCTTGTTTCAGAGGTTACCCACATGATTGAGCTTTGGGAGCAAAGGATATATTCATGTAATAAATAACCAAATCTCTTTCGCACATCGAGATAGCCATAGCCAGCACAACCATTTATCAAAAGGTATTTGCATTCACGATAGAATTCTGGGAAGCACTTCCACAACATTAACTATTATTTCACCAATCAATCATTACCACCACCCATCCATTGAACCTGCATAATAGTAAGTGTGTTTCTAACCTATGCCATTTCATTTCTATTTAGTTTATAAGGGTTCTTCACCTTTGTTTATCAACCAACATTTATAGTTTTGCCTCACATCTATTTTCTTCCTATCAATCTGACCATTCCCATCACTCATAACAATTTTAATCACTTTTTTCCATTCCTGAGTACCTCTGAAGATACCCAACACCTTCACATACCTAAGCCAACTCCTTACCATCTTTGATTCAGCCTCAAAAAAATCCCCAAAACCATGAACTATTGAGTTATTATTAGCCCACCTTACCCATCCTCGGTTCTTACTCTACCATCATCATTCATACCAGACCAACGTCGGTATCTATATTTGGCTATCCTGTTAATAACATATCCTAATAACCTTTTTCCAAGTTACCTAAGTGACCCAGAATGTGATCCTGACCTATTCCAACACCTTGATTATTTACCTTATTTCCAAATCTTATCATAGCCTATCTTGTTATGTTAGATTTTCTTATTGTATTTGGATGAGATACCTAAATCATATCAAATACAATAGAAACTTGTTTATTTATGTCATTTCTTGCATTAAATAGTATTAAATAGTGGTTTGAATGCCACTAAGGAAGTGTCACACTTCCTAGATCTAGCATATGCTAGGCATCCCACTGACATATATTGTTTAACTCTTTCTTGTGGTCTTGTTTTGTATTTCAGGTAGTTCCTCCCAGCCAAAAGGAATCTTTCATAGTCATCATTGGATCAAGAATTCAGAACGCGTGCAACGACCTCCAACTATCCATCACAACAGGTATTCCTCCTTGACCCATACCCTTATCTGTTTCATCTAAAAACTTAAAGACAACAGTGAAACATTTTGGCACACCCAGTGGGACCCATCTGGGGTTCCTTGCATTTTATTCATTCCTAGGTGAAAGTTGTGTGTATGTTTCCCTTCTAAAAAGCTTCCACATTAATTTTCTTCTCTTGAATCTTCCCTTCTTTCTATTTTCTAAAAGCAATTGTGTTTTTGGTGCTATAAAAAGAATACTTCTTTTCTTTCATTAGTATTGCATTAGTGAAAGAGAATCCCGGTTCTTGTTCATTACTTTCTATATCGAATATCACACTTTGATTTGGGCTTAAAACACTTACATAACATTCTAATTTGTTGCATTATAGCTCACATTAAAAATGAGGGCAACCTATACACTGGAAGTCATGCCCAGCTGATGGTTGACACAATTAAACCATAGAAAGCACTTGTTTCTCTCTCTCTCTTTGCCTAAACTACACAAATTATAAATTTATACATCTTCTTAAACAACATCCCACCCAGAAGAAGATTTCAATGATCACACGATTAGAGGATTGATAGTGGGCACCAAGCTGGATGTGTTTGTCTAGTACCCCATCAGAGGACGGCCCGCCTCTACCATAACATAACCCCAAACCTCACCTTTAGCATTTCCTTCTTCGTAGGAAGCCTTCCCAACCAAAAAATCTACTCTAAATTCTTGATTCAATCTTTTAAATAACATAACCTAAAAAAACTAAATTCACTTGTTGTATTATGTATTTTTCTTAGCTTTGTGCTTGACTTGTGTTTTGAGGTGTGAGGATACGATTCTTCATTTTTCTTTTTTCTTTTCACACTCCGCCATCATAGTTGGAGTATTATGACTTTCTTAGAGTATGTCAGGACCTCATCTTATCATCCCCAGAATTTTGGGTTGATTATTCATCTCATCTAAATTCACAAAAATCCATTTTTCTTCATTCTTCAAATTTCACAGTAACTGGCATTGGTCTAGCGACCATCGTTAGTTTACATATGACCATCATCAGTTTACCTAACCAATGTCAGTTCCTTGCTATTTTGGTTAGTTTACCCAAAAGACACTTATCTCACCTTCTCTTCTGTTTAGAGTTTCTTTGTATCATTGTATTCTCTGTACTCTTGTAACAATCATCAAATACAACCTTCCTTTCTGAAATTCATTAGTTTCTGCCTCATTTGTTGAAACTATTATTTTCTCATAGTAACTAGTATCGGTTTGTGTAACCTTCATCGGTCACCTCTTAACCTTCATTAGTCAGTTCAACCAGCATCGGTCACTTCTTTTTTATTTTAATCAAAACATTTACCAACTTTCCCTCTCAAAATCTATTTTGTCCCATCTCTGTTGTTCCCTGTGTCATTTACAGAGAACATTTCACCCGAAATATGCTGACTCACATGGTGTTGAATCAGACCCAAACTAACGCCCTCATATTTCATGCCAACCATCAGCTATGGGTCCAACTCATCTCATCCCCATCGCTATCGGTAGTGAGGACTTCGTGAGACTCCTCGACCAGAATCCCATTTCCCTCTAGTACTACCTTGCTCATTCTTACACTCAGGATTCCTTAGGAAAATTAATATACGACATGCCCATATCTATCCCTCCTCATCTAGCCCTTAATTATGTGTCATCTAGAACCATCTCGGTGCTACCATCATCCACTTTACCACCTGTGATGTCTCAGCTAAATCCCACAGCCGCTATAGCTACAGATTCTACGTCATCTATCATACCCACGACATAAATTTCCCCCCTAACATCCACTATGAGTATGGCCTCATCTACACCCACCACTTCACATATACCCATTGCATCATAACCACCCCTGGTATCAACATATTACACCCCTTTTCAAAACCTCATCCTTTCCATCTTGTAGTCCTTACCCCCAATCACCACTAACGTTATTACGACTACTCCATAAAATTAAACATACTACCAACAATCCCCAACCTCATCTATCACTTATTATGGATATGTGACTCCTACATCTATTCCTCCTGTGCAATTCTCATACTCAGTGCCACCATACACAAGCATACCACCCACCTCATACATTCAGCATCAACCCCCTTTTTCTGCAAGGGGTGCCCATTCATCCCAACCTACTAACGACCTCATTAAAATGATGATGGAGAAGATGTAGACCTTAAAAGAATCTGTTTCTAGCTCCTGTAATTCTTTAACGTATGATGATATCTATAACAAGCCTATCCATCCATCTATTCCCATTCATCCTTACCCAGTACATTGGGGAATTCCTGAATTCAAATGCTTCAACAGTAAAGAAGACCCACAACAACACTTGTGGTCATTCAAACATGGGTGTTACCTAATCACCCACGATGAAGCTTTGCTCCTACAAACTTTCCCAATGTCCTTGACAGGACCAGCATTGGATTAGTATAGTGGACTACCTTGACATTCTATTTATTCCTTTAATAAAGTATCCCAAGCTTTGTTAGATCATTTTTCAATCAATGTTACAAAGAAAGTCACCATGACCGATCTCTATTCAACCCGATAGTATGAAGACAAATCCATCACATATTTTTTTGCCCGTTGGTAGAGTCTTATTAACCAATTGACTTTCCAACTACCTCAGATTGAACTTATTGAGTTGTTTACTAGAGCTTATACCAGACACATCTCACCAACTCTGTAATTCCAAACCTTTCAAACCTTTGATTAAGCATTCACCATGGCCAAAAAACTAGAAATTTGTGCCATTGAAGAAAAAAAGATCTAGTTATGTAACAAGAAAACCCCATTCAAATCAAATTATTCTTCTTCATCTTTAAAACCTCAAAATAACTATTCAAATCCCAAAAGATATGCCAACGTAGTAGTCCTCAAGGTGGTTCTACCTCATCCTTCTAATTAGGCCTAACCTTCTTCCAATATTTCTCTTGTATAGGCCTTTCAGCTATGGTGGGAACAATAGAAGTACACTTCGATTGGAGAACCCTATTCATCAGTCTTGGAAAAGCTTCTTAAAGTTGGAGCCATTACACTTCCTCCTATAAAAACTCATACATGTTTCAATCCTACTCGTCCCATGTTGACATGGTATAAATAACATGACTACTATAATTAACATCCCGTTAAAGGACAGTGACAGTAATTGCATAAATTTTAAAAACATTTTTCAAAAGATGATAGATAATGGAGACCTTGTCATGGACAACCTGAACACGCCAGAAAATAAGAATTTGCAAATCTTACAAAATTCATTCCCTAATCGTAAACCATCATCTAATCAAAATATTGAACCTTCATCCAATGACATCAATGTCCGTGACGTCCACGTAGTTTTTGATATCATACCAATTGTTCCTCTAAACCTACCTACTTCATCTATTGGGAAAATCTTGGCACGATCTCCTCTACCCATAGAGGAGTATATCTCATTTACTCCTCCACCCACAATGAAGTCCCCCTCATCTTCCATTGCTCTCACGGAGGAACCCACACTTTTTACTGACGTCATTTCATCATCTGCCTCCCAACCTACTGAACCGTCAATAATTTTAATTCTCCCATCCACAAGAGAATCATCATCACCTTTTCCTCCACTAAGGGAGAAGTCTACCTCACCCCACCTATTATCTCTCCTACCCATGGGATATTATTCAGACATGCCACTACCTGTTGGGGACAATTTTCCCCCAGCATCTTAGGACCCTATTTACATGATCTCAACTCTTTTACCTACAGAATCCAAGGATAGCCCATTCCCTATCTCAAAGACATATTTTACAGGGATTTCCACCTAATCCATTCCATCCTCTTCTTTAGTAGTCTCATTTTCATGGTTTTTCAATCGTTTTTATGACATTGATCATTCCATGCTCTGGGGATGTCTTCAGCTCTCCGTTTTGACCCAAATGCAAATGTTTCTTTAGGATACTTCCACAATCTACCCAAAGGTATTTTCAGTAACCAAAACTACACTAACCATGATAATTGAAACATATTATTCTTCATAATCTCTACCTACATCCAAACCTTTACCTGTGACCAAAACCATTTTAAAATCTGAAAGCCTACCCACACCTATCTCCTCACCCATATCTAAACCCATCACTACTTTGGGTGTCATGCCGACATAAAACCTTGCTCACCCACCTGTCAGACTAGACTTAACTACATCATCTCAAACCCACACTAATATTATCCATCCACCTAAAAGGAAAACCCAACCTTCTAGGCTGTATACACCTGTCTTGCCTACCCCACCTTTGTTACCTTCCCCCCTTCCGTCCATCCTAGGGCCTCATCCATCAACCTTGACCATATAGTCTCATACCTAAGGCCATTCAAAAGCTAAACAGCCTACTCCTACCTCATGAGCCTTGGTTACACATCATTCACCCAAAACCCAAAATTCCTCACCCTTACCTGAAAATGTTTTGCCACCTATACCTCCACCAGTTACTATAACCCTAACTTTTCCTATACGACTTCAACTAATGTCATCTACCCAACCTCTACCAACCACCACCACTACAACCCGGTTTCCCCCATGGGTGACCCATGCTCTTCCAGCATTTGCTTTCCCTTTTGCATCTCATACCCCCATGTCACCTTTACCCAAGAAGATGTAACCCAAAGATAAGAACCCACTAGCCTCCAATAAAGTAGTCAAACAAACAAAACCTTCAAGTGATAGCTCTTCTACCCCACCCTTACCCAAGTAGATGACATAAAAACATTACCACTCATCAAATCAGTAGACCAACCCATTCCCCCTCCTATAAATCTTCCTCCCTCACAATTATCCACACCTATACCCAAACCTACGCTCACTTCCCATTGTGATCCGTTAGCAAGGTCCTACACCAACATTTTAACCAACCTCTTAGAGAATTTTTTCATCACATTACCACTACTTTGACCTTATGATCCTCTTAAACCCAAACCAAAATGGTCCGATGAAACTAATATTTTTTCCTATCATCATGTGCTAGGACATGATGTTGATAATTGTAAGGCTCTGAAGACCATTCTTCTCCAAATTTGTCCTCGTGACCAAAATTTTGACTATGATTACCTTGTTGTTGAGGACCATGCTCCACCTTCACCTGTCACCATACATCATCATCCTTTACCCATTCATTGATCAATATCTCCACCACCACAACCATTTTTCCCACCTCCAACATTCGAGATCAACACGGTCCATATTAGAGAGTTGGCCAAACCACCACCCAAATGTTAGTGTGCCCTACTCATTTCACAAAGCTCTTATCTACCACTAGGATTTTACCCCTCAGGTCATTATACCTTTCATGACACACCCTCTCCATCCACCTCCCCTCATAATAACATGGTTCACATTGCTACATGCACTCAAAAAGACAAAGGAAAATAAAAAGAAACTAGACCATCAACCAACCATGTACCCAATTTACCATCTGCACCCACTCCCAAAATCACCATCCACTGACCTACATACCCTATCTTTGATGGGGTCACCCATCACGTAATGGTAAATAAATTACATTAGTCTCCTCTAAAGATGTATTTGTATGATCTCATCCAAAGTTTTGAATCCCACAGACAAGCCCTTATCAAGGTTTTACAATCCATTGAAATTCTACCCAATGACCCCACACTAGTGACCTTGATTATCACCCCTCACCACATGGCCTCACCTACCAAATCATCTCCTTCTTATACCCCCATGATCACTCCTCATGTCACCGCCCTCATCTTCTCTAATGAGGATATTGTACCTCTACAATCAGATGACCATGATCCTGCCCTACTCATTTCTATCTATATCGATAACATATGTGTATAACGCATCATGATCAATGGTGGTGCTAACATTAACATCATCTCCTCACACGCACACAATCAAATGTGTATCCCTTCTTATTGTATGCATAATAACCCACTTATGATGATCTCCTTCAATGATTCCATCACCTCCACCCTTGGCATTATTATCCTTCATGTTTGCGTAGGCCCTCACACTGTCTTGGAATTATTATACATATTACAATATAACCTATTGCTTAGCATACCCTGTATTCACGTCATGGGTTATGTCCCTTCAACTTTACACCACTGTGTAAAATTTGAGCACAAAGGACATAACTACACCATCCTCGCCAACCCATCACCATTTAACACTTGTAACATTTTATACCGACCCAACAATGTACTTGTACTAGTCAAGGTATCCGCCACTACCCCCACTTCTCCTTCACCCATAAGCCCATCCACCAATGCTTCCACCACCTCTCCTTCATCTAATTTTTCTATGCCTACTATCGTTGTAGCTTCCACAGCTGACCACCCTACTTCCCAACCAACCGATACCCCTCCTACCCAATCATCTAATGAATCATCCATCCCTACTACCCACATATCAACTATTTATCCCTTAGAAGGTGTTTTTTAATGCCTCACTCTGGGGGAGTACCACCTATACAATATCGACACATTCTTCATTCCACGAGAGTATGGGAACCTGCTCCAGTTCCCTAGTTATGACTACCACGTAGGTGAGGTTTTTACTTACAGTCCTCCCCACCTTCGCACTAATCTAACATATGGGGGACTTGATATTGCCACTTATTCACCTGAACCTCCATCCCAAACATGATCATTTTCATCTAACCTAAAATCCCTTACTAACCACTTCTTCTCCCACACTTTCCTTCACCATTGTGCATTAAAAGGCTTTAGCTTCAACTTTTATGAGCAAGGCCGCCATACTATCATTTCATGTACCACCCATAAACATAATGATGATAGTGGCATTGGATTTTCCACATCACCTTCTAAGAAGGCCCATGTCGACCTCATTGAGAAAGAAGTACCTTCTTCACCCCATTCACCAATGTCACCACCTTCACCCATAGAGTCCATAGATTTTGAATCTATCCCTCCCAACTTTTTTTTTTCATAAACACAATTTCCCTAGGACCTCTAACCTATCAACTAGATGGTGAGGTTCCTTCTTCTTTTCCCTTCCTGTATCTTGACATGATCGATGATGATACACCTTATATTAATTTCATTTAATGTCAGGATGGTGAGTCTATCCTCACCTATATAGGTGCGGAAGATTCTTATATTCACCAGTCATTACCCTCTGAGATACAAACCATGTTGAATGAATTGACTATCAAAATCAACATTAACACTCATGATAACCCACACATCTTTGAGATAGGTCAATCTTTAGACGTTGTTAAATAGGAAGCTTTTACCTCTTTCCACCGAGACCATAGAAACACTTTTTCTTGGTCCTATGTTGATATTCCTAGTATTGACCCAAAAATTGTGGTCCACAATATCGTAACCATTCCTAATGCCAAAGCCATCAAACAAAATTTGTGGAAAATACATCCTCACATTGCTCTTCTGGTCAAAGAAGAACTTTAGTGCCTTCTCTCAGTTTCCTTCATCCTACCCATTGACTATCCTCAATGGACTTATAATATCATTCCTATCACAAAGGCAACATGGGGACTCTACATTTGCACAGACTTCCATGACCTCAACCTAGCTTGTCCCAAAGATGATTTTCCCCTACCAGGTATTGACCAACTAGTTGATCTTACTGCCGGCCATGAAATTTTATTACTCGTGGATGGTTTTTTAAGTTATAATCAAATATTACTTGCTCCATAAGATCAACAAAAAACTGAATTCATCACTCCTTGGGGGACCTTCTGCTATCGAGTCATGCCTTTTAGCCTTAAAAATGTAGGTGCTAGATATCTACAAGCCATGAATTATATCTTCCATGACATCATGCATTACATATTGGAAGATTAAATAGATGAAATTCTTGCCAAATCCAAACATTGGGCTAAACACCTGATAGTTCTCAAGATCATATTTAACCACCTCATCAAGTATTATGTTTTCCTTCAACCTAAGAAGTACGTCTTTACAGTACTTTTAGGAAAACTCCTTGGTTTCATTTTTCTTTGTGTGGCATAGAATTCGATCCTGCTAAAGTGAAGGCTATTCTCAAAATGCCTCCACCTACTAATATCCGTCAACTTTGAAGCTTGCAAGGTAAGTTGCAATCCATTCGTCATTTTATCTCACAGCTTTATAACAGTTGTCAACCATTTCATCATTTCCTCAAGAAGGAAATTTCATTCAACTAGGATGATGAATGCCATAAAGCCTTCGACACCTTAAAAAAATACCTTCTTCAACCACCAATTCTCATTCCTCCTAAGGATGACCAACCCTTTTACCTATACATTTCCACCAGTGACCATTCTCTGGGTGCCATGCTCTCTCATTATGACGAGAAACATAGAGAGCAAGTAGTTTATTACATAATTCGTAGCCTTTTAGACTATGAAACTAGATATACCCACGTCGAAAAACTCTATTGATCCTTAGTTTTTTTTGCCACCAAAATTTTTCATTACCTACTCAACCACAAAAATTTTGTTGTCACCAATACTAACCCCTTACATTACATGTACGCCAAACCTTACCAACATCAATGTGTTGCACACTGGCTCATGCTTCTTTCTAACCTTGACCTTGAATTCATCCACAAAAATTCTATCAAATCCCAAGCCATCGTGGACCAACTAGAATATGCACCTCTTTCTGGGAATCAACCCTCTAACTTTGCTTTCCCAGATGAATCCATATCTACCCTCTTCTTGGATGATACAATTTATTAAATGACACTCTTCTTTTACGGCTCCAAGTGTCAAGGTGGGGGTGGGACTAGTGTTATCCTCATTCCTCTTGAAGGTGAACCTATGCCTTAATATTTAAAACTAAATTTTATTGTACAAATAATATCACCGAATATGAAGCACTCGTATTAGGTCTTTAGGCTACTTATGCCTTAGATGTTAAGCCAATCACTATCTTTGGTAATTCTTAGCTAGTTGTAAACCAAGTCAATGGTATATACCAGTATCGTAATGAAATACTTCAAAAGTATAAAAATCACGTAGACATACTTTTGACAACCTTTGACCATTGTGAACTTTAAACCACCCCCCATTCTACCAATAAGTTTGTGGATACCATGGCCTTCTTGGCTTTTCAGATACTTGCTTCGACCGCTAACTCTAATTTTTTTTTCACAATACAAAGGTTACAATCACCCTCTTACTTACCTTGTGAGGTCTACTCTGTTGGAACCGTTGCACCTGACCCACGTGACCTTTGGTATAAGCAGTTTGTAGACTATCTTTTCCTTTCCATTCTACCTTCTGATCTCACTCGTAATGGACAACGTGTCTTTATTGAAAGTGTCTCTCACTATGTCATCATGGGTGGTCTCTTTTATAAGCATGACTTCAACGGTATTCTCTTACAATGCATTACAAGTTCTAAAATTCCCTACACCATCAAGAAAGTTCATGATGGAATTTGTGGAGGCCATTTTAGTAGTTTAGTTGTCACTAAATGCATTCTTCACCTTGGCTATTATTGACCAAACCTAAACCGCGACTGTTGTGACTATGTCAAATGTTGTGTGAAATTCCAACAACATGCTAATCTTCATCACACACTTATTCATGTGTTACAGGTTGCATGAGACCTTTGGCCCTTTTCTCAATGGGGATTGGATCTTGTCAGAGAGATCAATCCCCATTCTTAACAACACCATCAATGGATTATATGCACTACTAAATATTACAATAAATCGGTAGAAGTCATTCCCCTCATTTCCAAGAAAGCCAAGAGAATATGTAAATTCGACAACCATCACATCATCTTTCAATTTAGTGTTCCTCACCATCTCATCACTCATAATGGAAAGAAATTCACAAACAAAACCCTATGTAAGTTGTGCGATGATTTTGGCAGCAAAATCAGTTTCTCATCACCTTATTACCCACAAACCAATAGCCAAGTAGAATCAATGAATAAAACCTTAGACAAAATTCTTATGAAAGTTGGTGACGATACTAGAAAGGATTGGCATTAACACATTCCTTTCACCTTGTGGGCTTATCACACTAGTATTCACACTTCGATGGCTAACACACCTTTTTCTCTGGTCTACAGTACCGAGGTTTTCTTTCCTCTCAAATTCTAGATTCTATCTCTCCTTATATCACTACAAGAAATGCTTAACGATGATGAATTTTTCCATGATCATTTAGTGTAACTTGAGTTATTAGATGAATGCCATCTTAATGCTCTTGATCATCTCCAAATTTACCAAAAACTTATCAAGCAGGCCTATGAGAAACATGTCCACAAATGAACCTTTTAGGTTTGAAACCTCATCCTGAAGGAAAATCAACATGTAACCAAAGAAGAGAAAAGTAAACGGGGTAAATTTTCTCCTAATTGGCTTGGACCCTTTATCATTACCCATGCCTATGGATCAAGTGCTTATCTTTTTTTGTCACTCGAAGGTAAACCTAAACCTGATCCCCTCAATGCCTTGCATCTTCGACCATTTTATTGTTGACATCAAGTCCTATATCACTTTTTGTCAATTGACCACTCGTCCCTTGAGTAATGTTCACCTTCCATATCACCCATTTTTTAGTATCAACAACTAAACAAGAATCGTGTGATTACCCATCACCTTTCAACCTTATCTTCAATATGAGTACCAAGACTCTACTCATAACATGATTCTTGTGGATACTTTTCTTTTCTTTTTTAAAGATGGAATCCCATGGTCGTTCATTACTTAAAAACACCTCTTTCCTAGTTAACCTTGTGTACTAAGGTTTTGTTTTCTAAATAAGAACCTAATCTTCGTATATAGTCTTGTCCATGACTTAAACATCCAAAAACAAAATGGGATTTAACTCCTTGAGTCAAACTTCCAAAAAAATATGACTCCCTCAAAAAGGGACATCTCTCACCACTATAAATAGACTATTCCCTTGAACATCTCTTATCACTTGCTGTAGACACCAAATTCGTGTCTTACGACCCCTTGTGACCCGCATCCCATTTCGCAACCTAACCTCATTACCTAAACTTTACACAATTATTTATTAATTACCTTGTAATTGATAAATCCACATACCTTACCCACCACCTCACTTTTCCACCTCATCATGACCTAGCCCTAACCCTAAACTAACCTAATTAAGACCCATGACTTGGTCTAGACTCACATCCATAACTAATGCCTCCTTACTCGCACCCAAAGCCGACCTTCTGGCCATTTGACCAAGCCCGCAACTGATCTCTCGGGAGAAAAGTAGGGAAGGTAGGCTATTTACTAAAAATAGCCTACTTTTTCCTTACCGATGCCGGTTCCTACTCGACCGCCGTCGGTTACGCAACCGCCATCGGTTCCCTGTAAATGGGCTCCCCAAACCAAAACAACGGATCGGAATTTCATTTTGGAGATCAGTCAAAGGATTTTTGGAATCAACAGAGAGCATTGCGAGCGAGGAACAGAGTCCAGATCTTCACTTGACAGAGCAGAGACGAGTGGAAATACCAGAAGTGTTTACAACCAAGGAGATCAACTTGCATCTGTGCCAAAACCAGTAAGTCACATCTTGCATGTCCTTTGTTATAACATTTCTTATGCTTCTTGAATCTCAGTGCTCCTAAATCCGTTTCTGAATCCACTACCCAACGTGCCATTGCATCTAACTGTCATTCTTTTGCTTCTAACCATCCCATTTCCTAATACCATCCAAAAGCCAGCCATTACAAACACCATAGCTGCCAAGAAGATCGTATAACCCACCGCTATCGGTTATCAGTAACCGCCATCGGTTATCAGTGACCGGCATCAGTTATCAGTAACCGGCATCAGTTCCTCTGATCAAAAACCAGAAAACAAGCCTTTCCCCCTACCCAGTTTAACAAAATAATTTAATTAATATTTTACAGTCTTTTGTGTTAATTCATATTAGCAGGGGAACTGACCACCTTCGAAAGGAAGTTTTATATTTCCTGGGCCCAAGGCAGTTTCCTCATTTATTGTTTAATCAAAATCTTGTGGTCTTGTGTTCTTATTTGCAGGTAGTCCTTCCAAGACAAAAAGGAGTTCTCCGCAGTCAGCCTGATCTTTCTCTACGGTACGCGCACACCATCTCGACATTCAACAGGTATTCCTCCTAACCCTAACCTCATCTGTTTCTAAAAGGAATGAAAGGATAGAAGAAACTCTATTCCCAGAAGCCGAAACATTCCGAGTGAAACATTTTGGCACGCCCGGTGGGACCCATTTTGGGTTTCTTTCTCTTGCTTATTTTCATTTTAGAAGCGCATATTTGCTGTTGCTACTTTTTGTTATATATTTCGTAAAGAATTTGTCTTGCTTTCCTAGTTTCGCATTAGTGAAAGTCATCTCTCTTGCTTCATCGAATATAATTTTTGATTTGGGTTTAAAACGCATGCATTGCATTCCTGCTTGTTGTTCTTCAATTCTAGTGAACATAGATTAAGTAACAGGTCGTACACGTGGGGGTGATATCCATGGTATTGACAGGAAATTAACCTTAGTTTCACTGCACAACACATACCGAATCACTTCACAATTAACACAACAGCTCAAACATCCCCCCTTTTCCGCGGTATTCCTCCGCCCGATTGAGGTAACCTTATAAGCCAAAACAAACTTGACATTTCCCCTAGGTCTTGTTGTTTAGGGTTCTGACACCATCTTACGTCTAAAGGCATAAGCCCACGGTAACTAAAATTAACCCTAGGATTAGTCTCTGGATTTGCGTGTGCATCTTGCTTGTTTTCAAATTCTATTTTCTCTATCATACTTTGTCTTCTGTGATCAATAAGTTGATAAATATACTCAACGTTGCTAAAAATCAAATTAGCAGCCTTTTATATCTTCTTATCCTAGACTTTTGACACCGGCATCGGTTAAGGGACCGACGTCGTTTGCTCTGTGACCGACACCAGTTACTAAACCGATATCGGTTACTGTCTTCATCAGCCCCTGACAAACCAGCAACTTGCCAAATTCATCATTCTGAGGTTGTTTTTTTTCTTGATAGATTGAAACTTTCCTGTGTGTTCTTGTCCATGGTTGTCATCACTCGGAAGCAAGCCGCCGCTATGGTTTCACATGCCTGCTCTGTGTCTTTTCCTGAATCACCCCCTTCACATTCTATAGGGAACCCTACGGACACTAGTGAGATCCCCAAAATTTCTGGATGCTAATCCCAGCGCTGTACAATACTATTTGTCTCATGCCCCCGACCGTACGCCTGATGGTCAGCACCTTATTGGCATGCCTATTAGTATAGCTGCTCATTTAGCTCCCACTCCTCCTGATAACAATGCCTTACTTCCTGCATCTCTAGCCCTGTCTCCTAATCCGACAGCTTCAGAGGTTCATACGACCCCGATTAGCTTTCCTTTGGTTAACCTTGGACCCCACGTATCGTTACCACCAACTGCCCCTATCTCATCTCTCTTTCAGACCACTCCATTCATGACTTACTCTCTGCCACCTATTCACACGAGCTTTCCTTCTCAAGCTCCGCCTACCTTTTCATTCCCATACACGTATCCAGTAACCTCAACACCTTATATGGGACATCCCTATTCTGTGGCATCATCATCTCACCCAACCACAGATTTCATCAAACAAATGATGGACAAAATGCAAAACCTGGAGGCTTCCGTTTCAGGAAGTCGTAGGGCCTTGACATACGAGCAAGTTTTTCGGGAGCCCATTCACCCTTCTGTCCCCCTCCATTCATATCCTCCTCAATGGGAGTTGCCAAAGTTTACTCGTTTCAATAGTAAAGAGGATCCTCAACAACACTTGCGATCATTTAGACATGCTTGTTATTTGATTGCCCATGATGACGCCTTGTTACTCCGCACCTTCCCCATGTCCTTATCAGGACCCGCCTTGGAGTGGTACAGTGCTTTAACCCAGCATTCAATCTTCTCTTTTAACCAACTAGCCCAATCTTTCTTGGATCATTTCTCCATTAACATTGCCAAGAAAGTATCTATCACTGACCTCTATGCCATCCGACAATTTGAAGATGAATCTATCGCAGATTTCGTTAGATGATGGCGGGGCCTTATCAACCAACTTACGTATGCCTTGCCTCAAACCGAACTCATTGAACTATTTACGCGGGCCTGCGCTAAGCACATCTCCCCTACCCTCCAAATTCAAACTTTCCGCACATTCGACGAGGCCTTTACCATGGCTCGGAAACTTGAAATTCGAGCCTTAGAAGAAGAGAAATTGCGGTTGCGTAACAAAAACCCCAATTTCCAAACTCCTGATTCTACCAACAAGCCAAACACCACCACTCCTCACGCGTCCACTTCTTCTAAATCAAAAGGAGTTGTCCACACGGTAATGGTCAAATCTCAAACACCGTCCAATACTCCACCGAAAACCACTTATAAGTACAAAGCCGAGCCCACCAATTACACTCCCTTGGGAGAAACTTATGGCGTCATCCTGGAGAAATTGCTCAAAGCTAGGGCTATCACCTTGCCCCCTGTTAAACCTCACTCTGGGTTTGACTCCACCTGCGCAATACCTTCCTGGTACAAAGAAAATGACTTTTGTAACTTTCACCGCGTAAAAGGACATAGTCATGAAAACTGCAAGATGTTGAAAAATATAGTACAGGAAATGGTTGACGCAGGGGATATAACCCTCGATAATCCTAACGACCCCTGCTAACCGAAATCTAAAAATTTTCAACAAGCCATTCCCGAATCACTCGTCCAACGGTAACGTGAACCAAGATATCTTAGCCGAGGAGAGTGTTCAT
This sequence comes from Taxus chinensis, assembly GCA_019776745.2. NCBI lineage: Eukaryota > Viridiplantae > Streptophyta > Pinopsida > Cupressales > Taxaceae > Taxus > Taxus chinensis. Next base: position 42,035,321 of record CM034154.1, read on the forward strand.
GAGATCCATGTAGTCTTCGATTCTCAGCCAAAAGCCTCTATTGAAAATTTTTTAAATCAAGCCTCTCCACCAACACAGGAGTTTGAACCTCCTTCACCACCATCAAGCCAAAGTGAAATCATTCCTTTACCCATAGAAGAGTTAACTGTCCGGACTTCTCTTCTCATCAACAAGTCTTCTTACACCACATCCCTATAAGACTATGAGCGAATGCTATCTAATTTATCTATTTCCCAAACGTCCCCTTCTACCACTCTTGCTACACAAGAGGAAGGCTCGCCACTCCTTTTAACATCCTTAGCCGAGAAATCTCTTACACTAACATCACCACATTCTCTAAACGTGATAGATCCCCTCGAACACGCCCTCCTACCTATTAGTCCCTCATCACCTAAATCTTTTCAACGACCGGTTGACCTCTTAACATCTATTGATACAGTGCCTCATCTACCTCCTGTGTCACACCCGCAGTGGACTGGGATTACAACCCGCCTTTCTCCCGTACAAAAATTACAAATCTCACTGGAGACTGTCATTCCACAGAAGATAGACAGGCCCTATGGGAACGTTTGAGTACCCCTTTTTCTACTCAAATGCAAATGACTAATCCTGATGTCTCCACCATATACCCGAAGTGCTTACAGAAGCTTAAAATGCCCCTTGTTCTCAACCTTCACCCCCCCTCACCTCTACCAAATGCCCCGTCCACTTCTATCAACTTAACCAGATCTTCCCCTACGATTGGGACCTCACCAATGCCCAGTCTAACGCACCCGCCTAAGCGACTCGATCTATCCAAAAATAAATCCGTTCCGCCACCTAGGAGACAAACTCAATTCGTGCCCCTATCACAATCAAAACCATCGTCGTCATACCTACCTTCCATATTGGGACCCCATCCCTCTACCTTACACCAATATATCATACCTCCTGCGTTTTCTTTAGAACAACCTATGCCTTCCACACCTATACAGAAATTCCAGGGTATAGCAACACCGTCCCTCCGCGTATCTTGTCCACCTATCAACCCTAAACAAATTCCATCATCAAAATATTTGTTTTCAGTCACTCCTATTTCCCCGTGGTTGTTTTCTGATACCACGTCATCTGCGGCCTCATCATCCAACATAGCTTCTGCGCCAAAGAAATCACGTTTAATAAAAACCATGTATCAACACCCCTCGGCTAAACCACCACCCATACGAACCAATCATGCTCAAACATTACCAAAACCCGCACAACCAATACCCTCATCCTCTTCCGATTTTGACCCACTCAAAGGATCTTACGCCAAAATCCTTGCTATGTTGGTGGAGAATGCAACCATTTCCCTACCCCCACTTAGACCTTATGACCCGTCTAAACCTCGACCGATAAGTTATGATGAGTCTAAAATCTGCGCATATCACCGTACACCAGGACATGATGTGGAGGGATGCAAAGCTCTAAAAACCATCCTTCGCCAGTCACCTCTCCCGGATAGAAAGATTAAGAAAGACAACTTACGAAGGGAGAGACCTTTAGTTTCCATTCCCTCTCCTATACCATCTGTCCCCGCCTCACCAAGATCTGTCATTATTACAACCCCACCTCTTGAAGACCATGAGTTATCCCAACCATCTTCCTCATTTCAGGTCTACGAGATTAATATGATTAGTGTCGCTACTCGAGGGCAGAAAAACAATGGGAAAGCAAAAGAAAACACACTTGCGGCATCTCTTTCTTCGTCAAACATCCCGATTGCACAACCACCTAAAGTGGTCATTCGCGAACCCGCCTATCCCGTCTCTAATGGCATTGCCCACCGAAATATGATTAAACAGCTTCACCAATCGCCCGTAAAAATGACACTGTATGATCTCATTCAGACCTCTAAATCTCATCGACAAGCTCTCGTTGAGATCCTTCAAGGGATAGAGGTTTTACCTAATGAAACCTTGCCTATCGCCTCCATTCTAACACCCAATCACGTTGCTTCTCTCACCAAACAACCCACTGCCCCAACCACTTCTGTCTCTGTACAACAAGCTGCTGCAGTCAGTTTCTCTGAAGATGAAATTGTCGACTTCGGTACGGAAGACCCTGACCCTACCCTTTTCATCTCCGCTTACGTCCGGGACATTCGAGTACGTCGGGTTATGATTGACGGGGGTGCTAGCCTAAACATCATCTCTTCAAAAGCCTTCCAACAGATGAACATCCCTTCTAGTTGCATGTGTGCCAACCCCATCATGTTGCGGTCATTCAATGACGCTATTACTTCTACCTTAGGCACCGTGATCCTCAACATTCGCGTAGGACCACGTACTTTACCTGAACTCTTCTATGTCCTTGAGGGAGAGTTCCAATATAATATATTGCTGGGTCATCCTTGGATCCGAGCCATGGGATGCGTTCCCTCAACATTACATAGATGCATAAAATTTGAGTACGAGGGGAATTCTTACACCGTAAAAGCTGACCCTCCCCCTTTTAAAACCTGCAATATGTTATACCACCCGAACGATGTGCTTATACCAATCAAGACACCCATACATTCAACCCAACCATCCTCCTCAAATGTACCTCAACCATCCACCTCAACCGCGCCTACGCCTTCAATTGATGAAACCACCATCGCAAAAACCACTTCCCTTCCGGCAGCTAACATTCCAACCTCCGACCCCTTAGTAGATGTTTTTCAGCGCCTTACGCTGGGGGAGTACTGCCTATATAACGTTAGTTCTTTCCCTACCCCGCAGGAGTACGGACAATTACATGCACATCCCACCTATGACCGTCACGTGGGGGAGATAAACTCTTACGGACCACCCCATTGCCGCACTAACCTAACGTATGGGGCTGTTGACGCATCCTCCATTACCCCTGAACCTCCTCTTGGTGTGGTTCCTTTCCAATCCGATTTTCAATACTTGACAAATCGTCGTTTCGCCCTCACCTTCTTGACTCGCTGTGCGTGGAAAGGATTTGGTTTTGGCCTTTACGAACAAGGCCGACATACACTCATTCCCGTGACTACCCGTAAACGTAATGATTGCAGTGGTCTCAGTTTTCCTGAAACACCTACACAGGAGACACCTCCTGTCAGCTGTATCCTGGAAGAAGAAGACGTCGCCCCTACCAAATCATCATCACCCACTTTGCCATGATCACCCGCAGAATCTATAGACCCTGAATCCATCCCTCCTAACTTTTTTTTTTTTTTTTTTCATAAATGCTATCTTCATAGGTCCTCTCACGTATCAACGCGATAATGACGACCCGTCTTATTTGCCCCTTCTTTATCCAGACATGATCGAAGAGGATTCACCTTTGATTAATGTTGTTGAATGCCAGGATGACGACTCCATCCTCACTTACCTTGGCGCAGATGATTCTTATATTCAACGAGCCTTACCATCTGAAACCCAAACTATGCTGAACGAATCTACCATAGAAATCAATATCCACACGGAGGAGGATCCTCACATTGTGAAGATTGGACAATCCCTTAACACATCAGAACAAGCCGCCTTTACTACCTTTCTCCGTGCTTGCAACCAAGCTTTCGCATGGTCTTACGCTGACATGCCAGGAATTGATCCTACCATCGCCGTCCATAACATCACCCTAAACCCCGATTCCAAACCAGTCAAATAGAAATTGAGAAAAATGCATCCACGCATTGCTCTCTTGGTCAAAGAAGAGCTCCAACGACTCCTTTCTGTTTCATTCATCTTGCCTATTGACTATCCTCAATGGATTTCTAACATCGTACCTATCACTAAAGCGACAGGGGGACTTCAGATATGCACAGATTTCTGGGATCTTAACCTCGCTTGCCCTAAGGATGACTTCCCCTTACCTAGCATTGACCAACTTGTTGATCTAACTGCAGGTCATGAGATGCTCTCTCTCATGGATGGCTTTTCAGGATACAACCAAATTTTGGTTGCCCCTGCCGATCAACACAAAACTACCTTCATAACTCCTTGGGGAACCTTCTGTTATCGTGTCATGCCATTTGGCCTTAAGAATGCTGGTGCTACCTATCAGCGGGCTATGACCTACATTTTTCATGACATTATGCACACTATCCTTGAAGACTATGTTGACGATCTTCTCGGCAAGTCTAAACATCGTAGTGAACATCTCGATGTTTTAACCATTATTTTTGATCGCCTGTTACAATATTCTGTCCGCCTTCAACCGAAGAAATGTGTCTTTGGTGTTCTTTCAGGAAAACTTCTTGGATTTATCGTCTCTTTGCGTGGCATTGAGGTCGATCCATCTAAAGTCAAAGCTATCCTAGAAATGCCCCCCACCCAAAAATCTCAAACAATTGCGTAGTTTACAAGGTAAGCTCCAATCTATCCAAACGTTTCATCTCCCAACTCTCGGATCAGTGTCAACCTTTCCATCACCTCCTTAAAAAGGATATTGCATTCCAATGGAGTGAAGAATGTCACCAAGCCTTCGAAGCTCTCAAATCCTATCTCTTGCAGCCACCCGTGCTTATCCCACCCCAAGACGACTGCCCTTTCTACCTTTACCTTTCCGCCACCGACCACGCTGTAGGAGCCATGCTTGCACACCGTGACTCTGAGAATCACGAACAAGCCGTTTATTATATAAGTCGTACTTTGGTGGACTATGAGACTAGGTACACACATGTAGAAAAATTGTGCCTTGCCCTATCATTCGTGGCCACCAAACTCTGACACTACCTTCTAAATCACAAGACTTTCGTCATCACCAATACAGACCCCATCCATTACATGTATGCCAAACCTCATCTGAACCAATGCATTGCTAGATGGCTCATGCTTCTCGCCGACCTCGACCTTGAGTTTGTCCACCAGAAATCAATCAAAGGACAAACCATCGCAGACCAACTTGCAGAAGCTCCTTTACCGGGGGAACAATTTACCAATTTCACATTTCCCGACGAACTCATCGCTACTCTTTCCCTCACAGAGGAATTGTACCCAATGACCCTCTTCTTCGATGGATCTAAATGCCAGCGCGGCGGAGGAGCCGCCGTTGTTCTCATTCCTCTCAACGCTGAACCTATGCCTCTTTCATTCCGACTTGATTTCCCTTGCACTAATAATACAGCGGAATACGAGGCCCTTGTTCTGGGTCTCCAAGTTGAGTTACACTTAGGTATCAAATCTATCAACATCTTTGGCGACTCTCAATTGGTAGTCAATCAGGTTATGGGCGTCTACCAATGCAAAAACGAGGAACTTCAAAAATACAAACACTACGTGGATTCACTTCTAGCCTTATTTACCCACTATTCTATACAAACCATTCCCCGCTCCACTAACAAATTTACGGATACTATGGCTTGCTTAGCCTCGCAAATTCCCGCCGCACCAACTGACTCTGAATTATTCGTCATGGTCCAACAACTTTTTGCCCCATCCTATTCAACCCCGGTAGTTTGTATGATAAATACTGTGTCTACTAATTCACAGGATACCTGGTACCACCAATTTCACGACTACCTCACAATCTCTGTCCTCCCACCTGACCTTACTAGTAACGGCAAACGTGCTTTTCTTAAAAGTGTTTCATGTTATGTTGTCATGGGGGGACTCCTCTATAAACGTGGCTTTGATGGCATCCTCCTTCGCTGTCTAACTGGCGCGGAGGCCACTCATACCATCCAACAGGTCCATGACGGTATCTGTGGTGGACATTTTAGCGGCCTTGCCGTGGCCAAACGAATCCTTCGCCTTGGTTATTATTGGCCTACTCTCAATAACGACTGCTACGAATATGTTAAGCGTTGTGTTATGTGTCAGCAACATGCCAACCTTCAACATACTCCTAGCCACCCGCTCCAGATCGCTCGAGATCTTTGGCCCTTCTCACAATGGGGTTTAGACCTTATTGGTGAGATTCATCCAACCTCTTCACAACGTCACCATTGGATAATCACAGCGACCGAATATTACACAAAATGGGTGGAGTCTATTCCACTCATTTCAATCAAAAAAGAAAAAATTGTCGAGTTCATTAACCACCACATTATCTGTCGTTTTGGTGTTCCTCATCGCCTGATAACAGATAATGGAAAATCTTTCAAAAACAAGTTGTTGCAAGACCTTTGTGACAACTTTGGTATCAAACTTAGTTTCTCATCACCTTACTATCCACAAGCCAATGGGCAAGCCGAGTCCTCTAATAAAACACTAACCAAAATCCTCATGAAAGTTGTCAATGAATCCGGAAGAAATTGGCACGATCACATTCCCTTTGCCCTTTGGGCTTATCGTACTAGCATTCGTACCTCTACTAATGCCACACATTTTTCTTTGGTATACGGTACCGAGGCTGTTTTGCCTCTCGAAATACAAATACCCTCCCTTAGAATATCTCTTCAGGATATTCTCACCAACGATGATTTCCGCCAAGAGCGGTTAGCCCAATTGGAGCTTCTTGACGAACATCGTCTTACAGCTCTTGATCATCTTCAAATCTATCAAAAACGCATTAAGCGTGCTTATGATAAGCGACTTCATGAGCGTACCTTTAAGGTTGGTGATCTTGTTCTTAAAGAGAATCAACATGTAACCAAACTAGAAAAGAGCAAATGAGGAAAATTTGCTCCCAATTGGATTGGGCCTTATATAATCACTCATACCTATGGATCTGGTACTTATCGTTTAGCTTTGCTTAATGGTAAACCTGAGCCTGAACCCCTTAATGCCTTGCATCTTCGACCATTCTACTGTTGAAATTAGTGTTATATCACTTCTTATCTACCTGCCATTCGTCCCTTGAGCTCACTTACCACTACATAAACTATGTTTCCTACACTTCATAATAACAATCAAGCTCACATAGTTTGATCCTCACCTCCCCTTGATGATGCCTTCCCCTTTTTAGTCTAGTCCATGACTTCAAAGTATTAAAATAAGCCGTATTCTTATGGGATTTTCTTGAGTCAAACTTCCTACTAAACTAGATGCTTCATGCCGAATGAACATCTAGTCATCTAAATTAAATATAGACTGCTCCCTCAAAGGACAGCTATATGCCGAACTATTGCTGCTATTATATATAGATTGCTCCCCCGAAGGACAGCTATGCATTACAATCATATCTGCTACTATAAATAGACTGCTCCCTCGAAGGACAGCTATACACAGTCAGCCTTTATCAGAAGCTTCCCGCATTGATCAGCTTCGTGAAGATCTCAAGAATAATACAATCAATATCCCTTGTAGACTTCCCGCATCGATCAGTCTGCATTCAATAAAAGAAAAGCCTCATTCAAAGGGACTTTTGAGTCATGGACTTGTCTATTTAGGGTAGGTTCTCTTTCGTCAGAACACTCACTTTGTAATAAGTTCTCCGTACCTCAGCTATATCATCCACCTCACCTCACCATTTGTTTCAACTCAAGGGACGTGACGTATATCCGATATATTGTGATTATACAACTCTTTTCACCTATCGACTTCTCGCCTATGCAAGGTACCTAGGGATTCAAGCTCATCCTATGTTAATATGTGGTTTGTTTAACTCTTCTCAACTACAGGACACTTTTGCCTCTTTTGCTCGACTCTAGGATTGTGTGTTGACCTTAATCAGGATACGGTTCCCTACTATTTGGGTAAGCTAACTTTCGCTTTACCTATACCTACATCAACATCGCCCATACCTTACCAACACCAACAACATTACCCTATCAACATCAAATTCTTATCAACCAACAAATTGCCTAACCATACCCAAATCGCCTGAATTCACCTCTCCCTGGTCCTAAGGGAGAACTACATCAGTCTGAGGCCCCTCCTTGCTTTGTGCAATGGGCTATGTAGGCAGCACTTCAGAGACATGGGGTCTCCCAAGGTTAGCTCGACCATCCCCTACCATAACCTATCCTGTGTGGTGAATATAAATATTTTTGTGTATTTTTATTTAATCACAGTCCTCTTTATCCTTTTTCAAAACACCGAAAATCAAAACACAAACCAATATTATTATTATCGCAACTCAAATCAACATACATATTCAGTTTTATTTAGATGTTAAACAAATACATCTTCTCTATCATCGACACGCAGGTCGGCATCCTTATTTATTCTTATACCTTGCTAACATTTACTCAGACCCTCACGCCTCATCCTGAACTAGGTGATGATCGTGATCGTCGACCCCTCTCGCCGGGCTTCTCTGTCCTCAAGGGTACCACGGCTATTGGTACCGCCCACTGATCTGCCAATCTCTCCTGTAACATATGAATACGCCCTCTCGCATGGAGGACTCCAGCCTCTAGTCTCCCCGCCCGTGACTCCGCAACCACTAATAATCCTCTTGTCTCATTCACCTGCGTTTGGAGCTGCTGAACCAAATGCTACAGATGATCCCTCTCTGCTGTAATCACCGCTATGTCAGGATGCTCATGTACACCTCGTAGTTCTGCTACCCACCATAATCTATAGGCCTCTGTCGTTCCTGCATCCATTACCCTGCGATCGGCTGCTACCTCTTCAGGCCCTTCTGGAGGTGTTGGCCGGGGAGGTGAGAATGCTGCCTCGGCGTCGATCCTCATATATGGTCTATAATCTAGGGGCATATCCTGCACAAATCCAAATTGTCACCCCGCACGCGATTTATAGGAATCCTCTCATACTCACCCGGCCTGTGCCCTGCGATCCACCTCAATCGCTCTACACCCCTCAACTCCTCAGCTATGCTCTCTGTCACCATATAGTTCCCGTATGGCCTCCAACAGATATCCGCAACCGTCACTCTCTCCCATACCTGCCTGTAATACTCAATATCACCCGCCACGGCCTGGGATCTGGCTTCTTGTTCTGTCTGGACCCATCGTCTGAATCCCAACCTCTACACTCCGGTTTCTCCCGCCTGGATGGGTCGGCCTATTGGTCGCACACAAACAATGTGCTCATAGGCCCAACAGTGTAATAAGTATGAACAATCCAGTGTCGTTCTGTGATTTCACCTACAAGCCCATAAACCCCTGTATAGCTCCGCCAAATATGCAGGTGCCCATGCAAAAGTCACGTTCCTTTCTATCATCTCCCAAATAACACACATCAATGCCTTTGGAAATCTTCCCCCTTCCGCCCTCGGTAACGCATAATACCCTACCGCTATCATTAATATCACTGCTAACCTTGTCTCCTCAGGGTGTGCTACATACATTACCCCATATGTAAAAGATAAACCCCGTTGTGTCAAATCTCGTGCGTATGGACCAAATACTGCTGTTATCACTCCCCGTGCCGCGCTAGGTAGTGCCTGATATACTGGTTCTCCTGTAATAGGGAGTCTCAAAATCTGAAACACATCTTCCAATGTTACTGTCATCTCCCCTGTTGGCAGATAAAAGGTATTTGTCTCGGGATTCCATCTCTCAATCAATGCCTGCAACATAGCATGATTACGTGCGATTCGTGAATAATAGCGGATTCCACTTAACCCCAAACAATTTATCAATGTCCATTCAGCTGGTGTTACATCCGCTCGGATTCGTGACAACAGCGCTGGCACACTATCATTCATCCTCAATCCTTCCTCTGCCTGCATACACCACAACAACAAACAACCATTCAATCCGTCAGGGTTTTTCAAACATTCTAGAAATTTCTCCAGTAGCCGGTATCGGTTATACACAACCGATATCGGTTGAGTGACCGCTAGCAGTTATTCCTAACCGCTACCGGTCACTGTCAATTACATACATCTTGCCTAAAACACCTACCTACGACAATAAATTGCTCGTTTATTCCTCTCTGTATACACAGACATACCCGAAACCCGTGATTACCTACCATGTAACACTTACCTCACTTATAACCCTTGCTATCATGTTTTCTTCTTCATATCTACCCACTTACTCTCCCCCATCTTATTCATAACACATGCAAAAATCAAATCACAACCAAAACATTTACCTCTGGGGTTGCAGTAGCTTGAGGTGGCCCTTGTCTTCCCTCTTGTCCTTGCCTGCTGGATGTTTCTCCTCGTCCTGCCATTATCACCACTCTTTTGAAATTCACCTTTCTACTTTCTGAATCTTAGATCGCATTCACCTTCCCAGTTTCTTTTCTTATCACCCAAATCTCTCATTACAAATTCCTGTCTCTCTTCTCCTTATCACTCAAATCTCTCATGCAAATACTTGTCTCAGTCGTCAAAAAGCGTCGCGTTTGCGTATTTAACCTCTTGCATGGCTCTAAAAATTAAAACTTAAGTTGCCACCCTAGCTTTTCTTTTTTTAGAAAATCTCATATCTAAATAACCGGTATCGATTTCTTAACCGATATCGGTCTGATCAGCTACCGATATCGGTTCCTTAACCGATATCGGTTACACACCTACCTTTTCTCAACAGCGTTCTTTTCTTCATTTCTTCACCTAAATTTTTGTCGCGCCCGCCTCTTTTCCTGCATAAACCACACCATTTACCACATTTGTTCATCCACCACACATCATATCATTACAATTTCATTAAACATCATTTATTTTATACAAATACACAACCATCAACTACGACTTTCAAGAAACTATCAATCTCTACATCATTTGGATCCAACTCATCAGTTACATATATCACAATGTCACAAAACCAACAATTCATCACATCACATGTCATTCATATATACGTACAAAAAAATAAAAACAAAACCATCAACATCATCCATCTATCAACATGCCCACTAAACTTATCATACATTATATATTACCAAACCATTAACAAAATATTTAAACACATTTTTGAACACTACATATGGATCAAAACATCATCTATATATATATATATATATATATATACCAGTTTTCAAAAAATACAATGTGCCCTACATCGGGGCCTCTGTGATCTCATAATATACCAAAGCCGGCACGCAGGCCGCAATACCTACCAAAAATCTTGACTCGGCTCGCAGGCCGGTCTCTCATATCAAAAATATACTCAGCTCGCATAGGCCGGTATCAAATGTACAACCCGTACTCGGCTCGCAGGCCGGTATATAATAAATAAATGAATCAGTGTCAGCACGCAGGCCTCTATCAATACAACCGGTTCGCAGACTGGTGCCCGTGTCCCTATACAAAACCATGTCGGGGATCTATCAGCTCTCCCCGCCGCCCTCGGCACCTCTCCCCGCTTGTCCATGTGGTGCCTCTCGCCTCCTACCCGTCACGGATACGCCAGCTGTGGCTACCCCTCCCTGAGATCTCTGGCTGTGCGAGGTCTCTTCCCTATGCGCTGCATACGCCTGATACTCAACTCCGGTACTATCAAGAATATCCTGATAATATCGGGCCTCTTCTCTAACCTCCATATAGTGATCTCGCGCCACTGAAGGAGCTGGGGCTGGTCCCCTGGCACCTAACACCAATACCCCCTGAGCCTGTACCTGCACCTGTGGCCGCGGTGGTGCTACCTGTGCTACTGCCTGTACCTGCACCTGTGGCTGTGGTGCTGGTGGTGGTGCTGCCTGTGCCTGTACCTACACCTGTGGCTGTGGTGCTGGTGGTGGTGCTACCTGTGCCTGTGCCTGAGCCTGGGCTAGCTACACCTGTAAGTCCCCTATCTGTGCTTGTGCAGCAGCTAGCTGCCCCTGTAAGAGCTGCACCCTACCCCTGAGCTGATCCCTCTCTCCTATAACTGCAGCCAAGTCTGGCTGCGCAGGCGGTACTATCCTCGCTGCTCTCTGCCCAGCCCACCATACCCTGTATGCTCCCGTGCACCCGGCATCATCCACACCCTCACCTGCTGGTCTCTCCGCTACCCAGTCTGGATCCCAAGGCTGTGGCACTGCCAGTGGGGCCTCTACATCATCCCTCCTGTACTGAGGGAAGGGAGGTGGCTCGTCCTGTCGTAGCCCCATCTGCCTGCGTACCCTCTCTAGGGGTATCCGCTCGTACTCTCCGGCCTCCGTCCTGCTATCCAGAATGTATACTGGATCAGGCGCAGCTGTACGCGGGCTCCTCCGCCAGGCTGGTGACCTCTGTAGGGTCTCCATACAATGTCTACTGCTGTAAGGCCCTCTAGCAAGTGTCTATAATAGGTCACATCCCGACCTGCAACAACTGCTCGCGGCTGGCCCATGACTCCCAACCACCTCTGAAAGCCATATCGGTATACGACCTGTGGCCCTGGCTGCTGGGGTAGCCCTACTGGCCTGATGCATACGATGTGCTCGTATGCCCAACAGTGCAACAAAAATGTAGAACAAATACCAAATCGCCTCCTCCGGCGATAGGCCCATAACTCCCTGTATAATTGCACCAGATACACTGGTGCCCATGCGAAACAGGTGTGCTCCTCCACCATCTCCAGCAGCACCCCCATCAATGCTCGTGGGAAGCAGCCTCCCTCTGAATCCGGGAGGGCGAAGCAGGTGATGGGGGATCCTATCATCATCAACACGGCAAAGCCCGGGTCTCATGTTCCTGTGTGCGCGGTACATGTCACCATATCCATGCTCGCGCTATGGATACGTAGAAGCGTGGCTGCATCCCCAAAAACCTGCAGTATGCTATCCATGGCAGTCATCTGAATCTACCTGGAAAAGACTGCCTCTCCCTCGATCGGTAGCCGCAGGATGCGAGAACACATCCTCTAATGTGCGGTCCATCTCCCCGGTCGGAAGATGGGAAACACATTAGCCTCCCGGGATCCCATCTCTGATGAGGGCAACCATCAGGCTGTGATCACTCTCTACGCTCTGTACCTCTGGACCGGGCGAAGCAGGTGATCCCTATCTCATCACACGGCAGCCGTGTCTCATGTCCTGTGTGCGCGTACCTGTCACCATATCCAATGCTCGCGCTATGATCGTAAGAATCTGGCTTGGCATCCCAAAAACCTGCAGTAGGCTATCCTGGCAGTCCTCTGAATCTACCTGAAAGACTGCCAGTCTCCCTCGTCGGTAGCCGCAGGATGCGATAACACATCCTCTAATGTGAGCGGTCATCTCCCCGTCGGAAGATGGAACACATTAGCTCCGATCCATCTCTCGATGAGGGCAAACCATCAGGCTGTGGATCCCTCTCTATCGCTCTGTCCTCTGGACCCCACCGAGTCCCACTCGCGCATGATGGCCCAATGCGCCGCAGATATGTGCCTCAATCCGACTCAATAGTGGAGGCATCCTATCAGCATCGTCAACTGCTGACGTGCCTCTTGCAAATACCACCCACATTCTGACCTCTCTTTATTATCATTATAACATCCTACTTTACCATCTAAACCCCCTTTTGTATCCCCCCAGACCCTGACTCTACCCCTGACTCTCTACCGCCCCCCTCTAACAACCTTCCACCCCCACACACCCACACCGACCCGCAACCCCAACCCAAAAAACCCAAACCTAACCCCACACCTAACCCTTCTCCACCCCTAACCCAACCCCACACCGACCCGCAACCCAACCCAAAAAACCCAAACACCTAACCCCACACTAACCCTTCTCCACCCCTAACCCAACCCCACACCGACCCGCAACCCAACCCAAAAACCCACACTCCCACTCCCACCCACCACCCAAAACAACCAACCCAACCCCACACCCACCCTCAACCCAACCCCTACATAAACCCACAACCGATGCCGGCCGATACATGACCGACGCCGATCACCAACAACTCTCCCTTTCCCTAAAATTGTGCGACCGATGCCGGTCGCTTAGTGACCGACATCGGTCACTGTCTTCTCCTGGAGCCGAACCCCCGCGCGGCCCCCAAAACCCATTTTTTTACCTATTTCTACTCATCTACCCACCCAAAAACCCTAAAAACTTACCCACCTACCCACCTTAGCCTATCTAACCTATCTACCCTCTCCCTTTCTCAAATTACCTCCATTTACTCATTATTTCCTACAAAATACAAATTCCTACCCAAACCCCCCATTTAGCCTAATAACCATTTCAATGCATAAAATCACGAGTTTAGAACCTACCGGTACGACGACACGTCGTCGTGGTGGGATGGGTGGTGGCGGTCCAGCTGGTCCAGCTCCTCCTGCCTGTGCCATGGCTCCAATCCTGATCTCCTGGGTCCCTGGCCAATCACCTGCTGCCTCCTCCTCAATCGGGCCCACTATCAACTCTCTCCGCCAATACAATAGCTCCACCTCACTCAATCTAGCCTCTAATCCCAAGTCTCCACATCAGACAAGTCGATTTGGATTGCAAATAACAAAAAGTGACAATGACAGGCCGTATTTTTCTTTTTATAGGTTTTTCGACCTTAACCGATGTCGGTTTCATTTTACCCTAAGGAACCGGTATTGGTCTCTTAACCGATGTCGGTCATGTAGAATCGACATTGGTTCGCTAACCAACTTTCACCCCATTCTTTTCCCTTATTTACTCCTTGCCTCTTTTTCACCCATATCGCCTCTATCCACCTTTGCTGCGCAACATTTGTTCACTTGTCCAGCCTGACCTACGACCTCAACCTACCATTCGGCCCGACCTAAGGCCTCAACCTACCATTTGGCCCGACCTAAGGCCTCAACCTACCAATTGGCCCGACCCAAGGCCTCGCCCTACCTATTTGGCCCGACCCAAGGCCTCAACCTACCCATTTGGCCCGACCCAAGGCCGCAACCCTAACCATTTGGCCCGACCCAAGGCCTCAACCTACCCATTTGGCCCGACCCAAGGCCGCAACCCTAACCATTTGGCCCGACCTAAGGCCTCAACCTACCAATTGGCCCGACCCAAGGCCTCGCCCTACCTATTTGGCCCAACCCAAGGCCTCAACCTACCCATTTGGCCCGACCCAAGGCCGCAACCCTAACCATTTGGCCCGACCCACGGCCTTCACCTACCTATTTGGCCCTACCCAAGGCCTCAACCTACCTATTCGGCCCGACCCAAGGCCTCAACCTACCTATTCGGCCCGACCCAAGGCCTCAACCTACCCATTTGGCCCGACCCAAGGCCTTGCCCTCACTATTTGGCCCGACCCAAGGCCTCCCTTTACACTTCTGGCCTGACCCAAGGCGCCACCCAACAACTTGGCCCAACCCACGACCGTACCACTTCCATACCTTACCCAAAAATCAACACCATACACTTTATCCACCCATCTGGTAGTTTTTGGTTCAATCGAGCTCACCTGTTCGTGTTTTAGCATGATTAGGGTCCTTGACTTGATCTGTCGACCAGCTTTGCCTAGACCTAGACCGTGACATTTATCTCAACCAAACCAACCTTTTTGGTACTGCCGAACATGCCTAAACGTTCCTGTACCTTACCTGTTATATACCCTGGAGCTCCTTCCTATGCCTTGGATACCAGGATTATATCACCCTTGTTTGGATAAACTATCGACCTTTGCCTGAACATCACTGGTTTGCTCGTCAAATCATGTACCCTAGTCGTACTATTGCATTTCAACATGTGTCTGCTTCCTTGGACCTACCCCACCACCTTACCATCCTCTCTACAAAATATACCCTGTATCAACCCTATCCTTGATTTCCCGTTCACTCAATCTGTGATAGATTTGAGGGGGATTACCTATATCCTTAACATGAGAAACCACTTCATATTATTGTCCGCGCAGCTTTACGGAACAAGCTACACGACAATAAGGGGCTAATGTAGACACCAAATTCGTGTCTTACGACCCCTTGTGACCCGCATCCCATTTCGCAACCTAACCTCATTACCTAAACTTTACACAATTATTTATTAATTACCTTGTAATTGATAAATCCACATACCTTACCCGCCACCTCACTTTGCCACCTCATCATGACCTAGCCCTAACCCTAAACTAACCTAATTAAGACCCATGACTTGGTCTAGACTCACATCCATAACTAATGCCTCCTTACTCGCACCCAAAGCCGACCTTCTAGCCATTTGACCAAGCCCGCAACTGATCTCTCGGGAGAAAAGCAGGGAAGGTAGGCTATTTTACTAAAAATAGCCTACTTTTTCCTTACCGATGCCGGTTCCTACTCGACCGCCGTCGGTTACGCAACCGCCATCGGTTCCCTGTAAATGGGCTCCCCAAACCAAAACAACGGATCGGAATTTCATTTTGCAGATCAGTCAAAGGATTTTTGGAATCAACAGAGAGCATTGTGAGTGAGGAACAGAGTCCAGATCTTCACTTGACAGAGCAGAGACGAGTGGAAATACCAGAAGTGTTTACAACCAAGGAGATCAACTTGCATCTGTGCCAAAACCAGTAAGTCACATCTTGCATGTCCTTTGTTATAACATTTCTTATGCTTCTTGAATCTCAGTGCTCCTAAATCCGTTTCTGAATCCACTACCCAACGTGCCATTGCATCTAACTGTCATTCTTTTGCTTCTAACCATCCCATTTCCTAATACCATCCAAAAGCCAGCCATTACAAACACCATAGCTTCCAAGAAGATCGTATAACCCACCGCTATCGGTTATCAGTAACCGCTATCGGTTATCAGTGATCGGCATCAGTTATCAGTAACCGGCATCGGTTCCTCTGATCAAAAACCAGAAAACCAGCCTTTCCCCCTACCCAGTTTAACGAAATAATTTAATTAATATTTTGCAATATTTTGTGTTAATTCATATTAGCAGGGGAACTGACCACCTTCGAAAGGAAGTTTTATATTTCCTGGGCCCAAGGTAGTTTCCTCATTTATTGTTTAATCAAAATCTTGTGGTCTTGTGTTCTTATTTGCAGGTAGTCCTTCCAAGACAAAAAGGAGTTCTCCGCAGTCAGCATGATCTTTCTCTACGGTACGCGCACACCATCTCGACATTCAACAGGTATTCCTCCTAACCCTAACCTCATCTGTTTCTAAAAGGAATGAAAGGATAGAAGCAACTCTATTCCCAGAAGCCGAAACATTCCGAGTGAAACACTTGCAACCATCTCTTTCATAGTTAGCCTCTGTGTACTATGGTTTTTTCTTCTAAACAACAACCTAATATTCCTCTATACTCTTGTACATGAATTAAATGTCCAAAAATAAAATGGGATTCAACTCCTTGAGTCAAAATTCCAGAAAATAGATGACTACTTCAAAAAGGACATCTCTTCTCTCTATTTAAGCATTATGAATAGACTTCTCCCTTGAAGGACAACTATATAAATTCATTGCAAAACTGTAATAAAATATTCAAAAGCTTCCCATATTGATCAATTTTGCAAAGACCTCAAGGAGATAATATAATCATCCCATATAGACTTCCCACAGCAATCAGTCTATTAAAAACAAACAAATGAAGAAAATGATGAAATTTTCGTCATGGACTTGCCTATTTTTGATCTTGGGTTTCTTTCTAGGTAAACATGTTGTTGTACACTAAGTTACACTAAACCACCCACTTTCACCTCATTTCCTTTTTCAACCCAATTTTATCTCTACTCAAGGGACTTGCCACAACTGTGACATTTTGTGATCATATGGCTTTCTTCACCCTTAGAATAGTTTGTTATACAATGCCTTTAAGGTCTTACATTCATACACCCATCTGGGGTATGGTAGACTCATAAGGGTTCTTATCAATTAAGTGGTTCTTTTACCACCTCTTACCAGTTTCCTTCCTCATTACTTATTTATTATCCTATACATGACCTGACCATCAACATCTACATCTAAATGATTCAACCATGCCTATGACCTACATTCAATCATGCCTCAAATCTACCAACCCATTCCTTTATTTCATCATATTCTTCCCTAGATTATGGGAGAACTACATCAGCCTGAGGCCCCTTTTCATCAAGGCTATATAGGAAGCACTCCTAGGGCATGGGTCCCTTGGAGGTTAGCTCAGCCAATCTTTACCCTAACCTATTTTCCCCTTCATTTTCCTATTCACATCCTACCTTACTTAGTTTCCATTTATATCAACAATTGGAAATTAAACCAAACAAGCACCAATTAATAAACAATTTTACCACATCATCACATCATTCATTTATCATTTTCACATTTCCACTATATCAAATAATTGTAAAATTAAACCATGACATGCATACACCTCATCATTTATTTCCCACGTTACCAATAACTTGGCCATTAAATCAACATTTAAAACAAGATTCCATCATGCCTAAACCTAACTCCACCATGTCTGAATGACCTAACTCAAACATGCATGTGACTTAACTCCACCATGCATAAATGACCTAACTCCACTATTCCTAAATGACCTAACTCAAACATGCATGTGACCTGACTCCACCATGACTAAATGATCTAACTCAAACACACCTGCAACCTGACTCCACCATGCCTAAATGACCTAACTCAAACATGCCTGCAACATGACTCCCTCATGACTATGACCTGACTCAACCATGCCTACGACCTGACTAGATCATGCATACACCAACCTGTCTCCACCATGCCTAATACACATATTTTCCATCCATCTACAACTAACAATCAAATTCTGCCAACACTAGTATATCATGCACAATCATCAATCTCATCATAAAAATTGGTGTATACATCTAGTAGACACTGATACTGATAATATAAATCTCTCAAAAATATCATATACATCCTCATTATCTTTGGCACGCAGGCCGGTATATGCTCAAAAATCTCAAAACTCTCATAGACATCCTCACATCTATAGCACACAGGATGGTATATATATATATATATATATATATATATATATATATATATATATATATATCACAAAAATAAGAAATTACGGTACACAGGGGGCTCAGTCATCTCCCCATTTGATGTCCATCCCCATCTCATTTGTCTCCTCCTCCTCCTTCACTCTTGTGTGGAACCCCACTAACATCTCTCTTCCCTACATAGGTCTCAGATCAACCTCTTCCTAGCCTCCAATTGGGTCAGGCCTTTATGAGTTGGTAGCCGCTCCCTGAACCTGTCTATGGGCTCATCGTCTCTGTGTACTCTTAGCACTATGTGTGTGATATCTCATCCTCTCAATCAAGGCATGCTATACTTTGTGCTCTACATAAGATGCGACATCTATCTTGACAGTCGTCAAGTGATCCTGATACTATCTGGCCTCGTTTAGGGCATCCCTGAATTTGGCCATCGGTACTATCTAAGGTGGTCCCATTAGTCTTAGACCTTGTACCTATACCATGGGACCCTCTCCTTGACCCTATGCTGGTGTCTATGTTGGTGCCTAAGCTACGACCTCGGCCTATAAGGCCACAATCTGTGCTTGTGAAATGGCCAACTAGCCCTACAACCCTGCTACTAGTGTCTGTAGGGTGGTTACCTTCCCCCCATCTCCATCCCATCCCTGTGTAGGCACATGTCCCTATGTTGTAATCTGGGCCCAAAGATCCACAACTTCTGACTATAACATAGCCAACTATGTCTGTGACCCTGCCAACTTCCCCTGTAAATGTGTAATCTGGCCCTATAAGGAGGCCACCTGTCCTTATAGTGTATCCCTATGAATTGTTACGGTGGCCACATATGGCTGACCTAGCCTGGGTGGTCTTGCTCATAGCTGGGCTTCTCACCACTATCTTTACACATTTGTACAACCCGCATCATTAATCTAACAGTCCATTGCCTACTCCTCCTACCCAGTCGGTACTGTAGGTTGTGGTAGAGGCATAGGCTTCTCCACATCATCTCTCCTGTACTAAGGGAACAATGGTGGCATATCCTGGGGCAACCCAAAATGTCATCTATCCCTGTTAATGGGGATCATCTCATGCTCACCAGCACAATGCCCCTATGTCCATCTTTAAAATATCTAATCCATCCATCTCCACTACCATCTTTCTGTATGATGGGAAGCCGACATACGGCCTCAAGATAATGTCTACATCAGATAAACCCTCCAGCATGCACCTATAGTATGCTACATCATGTGTAGCCCTGGTAGCCCTGTGTTCTTCAACAACAAGTACATAATTCATGTAGCTAGCTCAAATAAATACCACCTTGAATGCATCCTATTCAGGCATACCAATTGGACACACACAAATGATGTGCTCAAATGCCCTGTTGTGTAAGAGAAAGGTGCAACACAAGATGAACCTTTGCAACTGCCCATAGGCACATAGCTCCTGGTGTAGCTACACCAAGTATGTTTGTGCCCAAATAAACCAGGGCCTATCCTCCATCATATCATGGATAACCCCCACCAGTTCCTATGGGAATCTCCCAACCTCCACATTTGGTAGTGTAAAACAACACACTACCTCCATAATCAAGACCACTAGCCTCGTCTCCTCATGATGGGATGCGTACATCTCTCCATAACTCAGGCTCATGCTTTGGAACCTCATCTCTACCATCCCCTCTCTAGATACTGTCAACATTAGCTTCTCTGGTGCCTATGAATAAATAGAATACACCTACATCCCAACTATCGGTAACTGTAGGATCTTGTACACGTCCTCTAGGATTACTGTGATCTCACCCATCGGTAGATGAAATGTGTTAGTCACTGAATCCCATCTATTGATGAGTACGACCATAATTCTCAAATCCCAAACTATATGCCTATACTGTCTGACCCCAATAAGGTTGATATTTATAACGTGATGCCACTCCTCTACCATCACGCTCCCTCGTACCGATAGTAATAGAAGTGGTACTTTTTCTCTTATCCCCAACTAGTCCCTCACCTGCACCCAACAAATCACAACATTATTAAACCTTCACCATACCCCACACATCTCTTACCCAAAAAACCTACTCCCAAAACCCTTATTTCTTATTATCCCTAAACCCTACAGATCACCCCTTTTTACCACAATCCACTCATACCATTTATACATATTACCCTACTCATTACCCTCTATGAATACATTACCATACCTGTCATCACTCCACTTGCCATTATATCTCATCACCTACCTTTTCCCCTAGCCTTTCCCACTTATTGACCTATTTCCCTCTAACTCCAACCAGCATCGGTCTCAGGTGATTGGCATTGGTCCCTCGTGACCATCATCGGCCACCTACTACCTGATTGATGCCAGCCAATGCCAACCGATGTCAACCAAACCTTGACCAGTGTCAGTCACTGTCATGGCGACCAAGTCCACAAAACCCCCCATTTTCCCAAAAAATTTCAAACCTAGAAACCTATCCTACCCTACCCAAACCTAACCTAAACCCCTCCCCACCCCTATCTAACCTACCTTAGAACTCCTCCCTCACTCATTACACCAATTTTAACCACAAATTTTAATTATACACCTATACCCAAAAACCCATACCCATACCTTATTTTTCCAAATAAATATGTAGAAAAGATGAAATCTTACCTCATCTCGATGTTATCAGCATGGTGGCATGACTGGCCACTGCACTAGTGGCCCACCTAAACCCTCACATACTTCTATCGTGCCCCAATCACCACAACCCACTCCTCTAATCCAACCAATCAAATCAATACCCATGAGTTCATGGACTAATCTCCCTAGCTCCTCTCAACAACTCATACTCTCCACCTCATCTGGGTATAATGCACTATCCTTCTCACTTAGAAAAAGTAGAAAAAATTCAAACGGCTTTATCATTTTCTCCAAAGTCACAAAACAAAAATGATTCTGTAAAATACATATTTTTTTTATAAAACCAACCCAATATGGCCAACGCCAGTCATATTTATGCCCTATCCAACTGATGTTGGTTACCCTATAACCAACATCGGTCAACCCATCTAATTATTGAACCTTGCTACACTTCCTTTACCTTCAACCATTAGTGCCAACGCGCATGTTATCATTCCGGCCACCCATTGACACATACATACAAGCTCAACCTACCCCTACATTTCCGTTGTTGCGTCTTAGGATTTTTTATTTCACCTATACCTCTGCCTTACCCGTGCCATGACCTGTTTGCCTAAACTTGACCTACTTGGTATTACCATTGACCTTATGTACTCACTATACCTTGCGATGTTGTTATCTATGTTATTTTAGCCTAATAACCATACTCTCCCTATTTTCATGCCATTTATCCTGACCAAACCTTTAGTGTACCAGAGCATACCTAAATGTTCCTGTAACTAACCTACATTGTGTTTCTCAACCATATTCTATACCTTGGATACCTGAATCAATTCACCCTTGTTTGGATAAACCTATTTACCTTGGACGATGTAGAGTTTGCAAGATCTTCAACCTAGTATCATGTTGTAATCAATACATGTGCATGAATTTGATTACCATTACCCATGACCCAATTTTTACCACATCTTACTACCCATTACCTAAGTTGACCATCACCCTTTCACTCAATACTTTATCAACCCACTCACTAATTCCTTATTCACCTCATCAGTGCTTGGTTTGAGGGGGATCACCTTCACCCACACATAGGGCAATAACTTCCTATTTTTTCAGTGTCACTTACCAATACAAGCTATGAAATAAAAAGGATCAAAATGTAGACACAAAAATTGGGTCACACTCCACTTGGTCCCCTTTCAAATAATTAACTTAAACATACTCACCTAACATTAGCCCCCTTTCACCCCATATTAACATTAATTTAACCTTCCACAATTAAATCAATACTCACCCTCACTCCATTCATTAATTTAATTACTTTAATTAAATGGATGCACACCTCACCTAGCCACCTCATCATAGACCTATTCATAGCATGTTTCCATAGCTAACTAAGACTTAGCCATACTTACCTTAATGAACTAAGACTTAATATAACCCTAAAAGCACATGCCTATTCTTCCTCTAACCACATTCCCATGTATCTAAGTGCAACTTTCCATTTAGACCCAGTACCAACTAGCAAAGATGGAAAATTATATCCAAGATATGATATTTTAGGCAACCTAGGATATCCCTCCTTAACCAATGTTGGTCAACCTGAAACCAACGCCGGTCACCTTAAACCATCGTTGGTTACCATATAACCATTTTGGTAACCTTGTTTCAGAGGTTAGCCACATTATCGAGTTTTAGAAGCAAAGAAGATCTTCATGCAAGAAATAACCAGATCTCTTTCACACATCCAGACAACCATAGCCAACACAACCATTGATCAGAAGGTATTTGCATTCACGGTAGCATTCTGGGAAGAACTATTACGGTACTAACTTCCATTTCATCAATCAACCATCACCACCACCCAACCATTGAATCTACATAGTAGTAAGTGTGTTTCTAACCTGCACCATTTAATTCATATTCAGTTTATAAGGGTTCTTCACCTTTTTTAATCAAACACCATTTATATTTTTACCTTACCGCTATTTCCTTTCTATGAACTCGACCATTCCCATCACTCATAACCATTTTAATCACCTTTGTCTATTTTTGAGTACCTATGAATATTCCCAACACCTCCAAAGACCTAAACCAACTCCTTACCATATCTGATTTAGCCTCAGAAAAATCCCCAAAACCATGAACTATTGAGTTATTATCAGCCCACCTTACGCATCATTGGTTCTTACTAAACCATCATCGGTCATACCAGACTTACGTCGGTCTCTATATTTTGCCATCCTACTAATAGCAGATCCTAATAACCTTTTCCCAAGTTACCCAAGTGACCTAGAAGCTGATCCTGACCTGTTCCAACACCTTGATTATTTACCTTATTTCCAAATCTAATCATAGCCTAGCATGGTATGTTATATTTACTTATTGAATTTGGATGAGATATCTAAATCATATCAACTACAGTAGAACCTTATTTATTTATGTGAAAGAAGAACTCCAGAGCCTCCTTTATGTTTCCTTTATTATACACATTAATTATCCACAATGGATCTCTTATATTGTTCCTATCACCAAAGTGACATGGGGACTCCACATCTTCACAGAATTCTGCAACCTTAACTATTCTTTTCCTAAGGATGGATTTCCTCTGCTTAGCATTGACCAACTCGTTGATCTTACATCTAGCCATGAGATTCTATCTCTTATGAATGGATTCTCATATTATAATCAAATATTACTCACTCCGGAAGATCAACACAAAAATGCCTTCATCACCTCTTAGGGGACCTTCTGTTATCGTGTCATGCCTTTTTGCTTGCAAAACACTGTTGCCACATATCAGCACACTATGGCTTATATCCTCCATGATATCATGCATGACATATTCAAATATTATGTCGACGAGCTTGTCGGTATGTCCAAAAGTCATGGAAAAAATCTCATAGTTCTTAATGTCATATTTGATCGTCTCATCCAATATTGTTTTCACCTTCAACCAAAGAAGTGCATCTTCACCATTTTCTCTAGAAAAATCCTTGGTTTCATCTTATATTTGTGAGGCATCAAGTCGATCCCACTAAAATTAAGGCTATTCTCAATATTCCTCCACCTACTAACCTTTGACAACTTAATAGATTGCAAGACAAATTACAATCCATTCGATGTTTTATTTCCCAACTTTCCAACCGATGTCACCCTTTTCATCATCTCCTTAAAAAATAATGTCTCTTCCAATTGGAATGATCAGTGCCATAAATCCTTTGAAGCATTGAAGAAATACCTTCTTCAACCACTTATGCTCATCCCACCTAAAGATGAAAAACTTTTTTACCTCTACATTTATGCCACTGACCATTCCTTAGGTGCCATTCTCACTCATCGCAATGAGAAACACACAAAACAAGAATTTTAATACATAAGTTGTAATTTTTTAGACTATGAGACTAGGTATACTCATGTTGAAAAGATTTGCCTAGCCTTGGTCTTTGTGGCCACTAAACTTCACCACTACCTAATTAACCACAAAAAATTCTTCATCACTAACACCGACCCTCTACATTACATGTATGCTAAATTTTACCAACATGAACACACCACACATATGCTTATGATCCTTGTATACCTAGACCTATAATTCATTCATCAAAATTATGTCAAAGGAAAAATAATTGCAGATCATCT
Source organism: Taxus chinensis (assembly GCA_019776745.2). Lineage (NCBI taxonomy): Eukaryota > Viridiplantae > Streptophyta > Pinopsida > Cupressales > Taxaceae > Taxus > Taxus chinensis. The sequence goes on from CM034154.1 coordinate 42,060,159, forward strand.
TGTAGATGCCCCTTTTCCTGGGAATCAATCTTCTAACTTCGATTTTCCTGATGAATCTATTATTACCCTCTCCCTTGATGATATTGTCTAGCAAATGACCTTATTTTTTTATGGTTAAAAATATCAACATGGGGGTGGTGCATGGGTCATCCTCATTCCTCTATACGACAATCCTATGCCCTTATCCTTCAAACTCTACTTCAATTACACTAATAACATGGTTGAATATGAAGCACTTGTGTTACGTATTCAAACTACCATTGTATTTGATGTTAAGTCCATTAATATCTTTGGTGACTTTCAATTGGTTGTGAACCAATTAAATGGTTTGTACCAGTTTCATAACGAGGAACTTTAAAATTATAAACATCATTTCAAAATACATTTGACCATGTTTGACCACTTCCTCATTAAAACTACTCTACTATTCACTAACAAATTTGAGGATACCGTGGCTTGTCTCACTTTTCAAATACTTGCCTCACCTTCATACTCAAAAATCTTTGTCATAGTATAACTATTGTAATCGCCCTCTTATATTATCCGTAGTGTAAATTCTTTAGGAAGAATTGAAACTAAACCATGTGAGTGTAGACACCAAATTTGGGTCACAATTTGTTTAGTCCCCTTCAATTAATTAATGTAACACATTTAACTAATCATGACCCCTTCATCCCATATTAATATTCATCCTCACATTATTATTTGATTTAATTATTTTACTTAAGTTTATTTCATCCTCACACCTCCACCTCATAATTACACCTCACCCAGACCCATTCCAGAGGCATTTAACTCACAGTGTCCAAGTCATAACTCTTAGCACTGATTCATCACTCTTAGTGCTAAGTCACCAGTTGACCTAACCAGCTAAGAATTATTCTCAAAATTAATTGGACTTCTTCTATGACCTTCCTACCTTTTCTAACAATAAATCCACTTCCCTAAGTAGAATCAACTTGGAAAACACCCAAAATATAGGAAGATATTCTTATTTTTCATAAAAAGGACTAATTCACCCTAACTGATGCTAATTTTTCCTTGGTCAGCACTAGTTACCTAACCGTCATTGCTCACCTTATATAAACATTCAAAAAAATTTACATCGGTTGGTAATTTAGTTATTGGATCCTTATTGCATGCAAGAGCAAATCTTCAAGCCCTCGTGCATCTAGACAATGAACACACACAACCACAGTACAAGATTAGCATATGGATCTTCTTCTAGAATTTTGGAATACTCACAGGAGCACATAGGTTGTACTACCATGGCACTGGACTCAAGCACCTCTCCTCCAATGAACAATCAACCATCTCAACTCACAAGGTCTATAAAACACCAAGTAAGTACTATGATTTTAATCATTTGGGCCTATCCCATTGTAGATCTCTTTCTTCGTTTTGTATTTTATTTATTATGTTACCTATACATCACTTTCTTCCCACCAACCCACTATTCAACCATTCTAGGAATTTCTACCATTCTAAACCTCCTTCTTAGTATTCTTGAGTCTTCTCATCCATATTACGACCCAAACCATACTACCCGCACTCTCTGTGTAATCACAAAGAGCCTAAAAACCCATTTTTAATAGTTTATTACCTATTTCCCCTATTGACGTCAGTTCCCTAACTACCTTCGGTTTAGTACCCATACCAACATCGATATCCAAACCGAAACTAGCCTTTTTGTCATTTCATATTCTTAGACCAGGAAGCTTCCAACTCACCTAAAACCAACCTAGACCTCAATTAATCATCCCCAGACCCTTACCAGACCTCTGTCAGACCTGAAAAAATCCAAAACAACCTACCAAACATCTAGATCTAATCGTAAAATTTCCTATTAGATTATATTTACTTATTTTTTTAGAACGAGATACCTAAATAATTCAACTACAGTATGATTTCCTTATTTCATGGTATTTGTTGCATTAAATTGTATTTGAAAGTGGATTGACATCCTTCTAGGAAGCACCTCGCTTCCTAGATCTAGAACTCACTAGGTAGTCCACTAACCTATATTATTAATAATATTTTGTGGTCTTGTTGTGTTTCTTATACAGGTCATTCCTCCTAGCCAAAGGGAAGCTCACACAATCAACTTCGAACAAACGTCTACAATGTGCACATTCTACCTTCCACCTTTACCTCACAAGTATTCCTCCTTAACCATTTTACCTTCTATCTGTTTTGTCCTAGAAAGCATAAAACATATTGGTGACACATTTTGGTACACCCGCTGGGACCCATCTGGGGTCCATTTCATTGTTCATTCCTAGGGAAAATCTTATGTGTCTATTTTCATTTGAAACAAGTTCACATTAAGCTTCTTCTCTGGAAATATTTTTTTCTTCTAAATTGACTTAGCGACACTTATTTTTTAGTATTAAAAAGAAATCTTCTTTATTTTTCTTGCATTACACTTAGTGAAAGTCATACCCTTAACCTCTTCATAATTTTTTCTCATCGAATATAATTTGTGGATATGGATTTTAAGACTTATGTACTTGCATTTTTGAGTTTGTTGCATTATAGATCTTCTAAATTATGGGCAACCTTGTTTTACCTAATTCTAGAGCATTTCTTTCAATATCGACAAAACAGATAAGGGTTGAGGGCTAGGAGGAATACCTGTTAAAATTTTGGTTGTAGGTTGTTGTGCGTGTATGACTTCTTGATCCACAGCTGATTGTGAGAACTTCCTTTTGGCTTGGAGGAACTACCTGAAATAGAAAACAAGACCACCAAATAAAATTTAAATAATATATGCAGTAGACTGCCTAGCGTATGCTAGATCTGGGAAGTTTGATACTCCCTAGATGGTTGTCAATCCACTATTTAAAACAACTCAATGTTACTAATAAAGAAAATCCTACTGTAGTTAAAATGATTTAGGTATCTCATTCAACTACAATAAAAAAATTCATTCACAAAAGGCTAAGCTATGACTAAATATGAAGGTCAGGGTCTCTGTCAGAGTACTGGTACTGATCAGGGTCTGATTCTAGGATGTTTTAGGTATTTTGTGGAGGTTTTAAACTTTGTTATTTGTCTAAGTGTAAACACACAGAGACTGACGTCATTCTAGTATGATCGATGTTGGTTTAGGTTAACCGGTGACGGATGTGGGTAATAGGCATCGGTATGTTTAGGGTACAAGAAACCCAATAAAAACCTAATGTGAGGATAGATCTAAAGCTAAATGGAAATGGAAAGGGAAATGGCAAGGTCTGTGTAGGTCTTAGGTATACTCAAGGATCTCTAAGAACCAGATATGGATAGCTCAATGGTGTGGGTGAAAGAATGGTCAAGTTTTCATGGAGGTAAATGGTGGGGGAATGGAAATGGGAGTAGAAGCTAATAACAGAAGTAAAAGAGTCTACTAAAATGAAAATGGACAAGTGCTAGTTAACAAAACACTTACTGTTGTACAAGCTTGATGTCTGGTTGGAAATAATGGGTGATCAAATGGAAGGAACTTGGTTTGGTTTTGGTGCTTTCCCGAATGCTCCCGTGAAGGAAAATGGTATTGTGATTACTTTTGATGCTAGTTGTGGATGCTATGATGCATGTACGAATACTAGTTCTACTTGCATGCAACTCTGGTTACATCTCTCACTCTTAAAAAAAGTACCAACCTCAAAATATGGTTGTTTTGGGGACTAAATGGTAGCCAAAAATAGTTTCGGGTTGACTGGCAATGACTTAGGGTAACTAACGTCGACTAGGGCAGGATTTCCTAGGTTTTCTAAAATGGGCAGATCCCCTTGATTTTCTTAGATCTCGTTTGTTTCCTTCCATGGATTAGAATGGAAACTTCCTTTCTAATGGGCAGGAATGTGGTTAGAGGGAATGTAGGCTTTAATTTTTAGGGTTTAGGTAGGTCTTAGTTAGTTATGGCAACATACTAAGAATAGGTCTTGGGGTGAGGTGGCTAGATGAGGTGTATAGGTGAGGTGGATGGTGTGGGCATTATCCAACTAGGATATTTAAATAATAAATATTGTGAGGACATGGATTAATTTAATTAAATTAATATTAGAGTGGGGTGAAAGGGGCCATGGTTAGGTGAGTTTGTTTGAGGTGTTTATTTATCAAGGGACCAAGGGGAGTGTGACCCAATTTTGGTGTCTACATTTTTTCCCCTTTTTGTTGTGTAGCTTGTATTGGTAAGCGATGTTGACAAAAATAATATGTGGTTGCTCTATGTGTGGGTGAAGGTGATCCCCCTCAAACCAGGAACTGATGAGGTAGAAGGTATAATCGGTGAATGGTTTGATAAAAAGGTGAATGTGATGAAGAATAAGGTGGGCAACAGGGGTAAAAAGGGAAAAAGGTCTACTCAGGTAATCCAGGTAATGGGTCAGGGTCAAAGGTAGTAATAGTCAACACATGCACACATATAAACTACAGCACAGTACCAGGTTGAAGAGAAGGTAAAATTTACATTGTCTAAGGTCGATAGGTTTATCCAAACAAGGTTGAGGTGATTCTGCTATCCAAGGTAGAGGATATGGTTAGGAAACCCAATGCGGGTCAGGTGCATGAATGTTTAGGTATGTTCCGATACACAAAAGGTTGGGTTAGGATAAATGGTCATGACAAGAGGAAAGGTAAGGTTTTTATGCCAATCAACATGAGTAACAATGCCGCAAGGTATAGCGAGCACATGAGGTCACAGGTCACTAGCGATGTTTCAGGTCCTAGTATTTAGGTCACGGCATGGGTAGGGTTGAGGTATGGGTAAAATAGCGAGTCCCCAAATGAGGATGAGGTGAGGGGGTAAATGATAAGTTTAGGAAGATAAAATGAAGTTTCTAAGTGAGGTGCGGGTGAGGTAAAAAGGATTCAGGTCAAAAATTGGGGGTAGGGGGTAGGAAAAAGACAAAACATGTAAACTAATGATGGTTTTAAGCAACCGATGCTGATCGCGATGGACCGACCATGGTAATCTAGGGCACAGGACCGATGTTGGTCGAGGTAAAACCGTCACTGGTCAAGTCGGGTAGGTTATAAAAAGAAAAATTACCATGTTTTTCAAATCATTTGTCTTTTATCGAAGTGGGGAAAATGACAGGTGATAGAAAGAAAAGTGGAAAGTGTCCATACAGAATGGAGATCTGAGTTAGCGAGTGGTGTAGTGGGTGATTGGCAGTGGAAATGTGGGTCCATAAGATTTAATTGATCGATTCGGTTAGTTGGAGGTGATATGGTTGATTGGGTGATGGTAGAGGTAGGAGAGGGGACAGGTGGACCACCGGTGTAACGGCCTGACATGCCACCATGGCGATGGCAGTGTGATGAGGTAAGATTCAATCCTATTCTTTGTTTTGTGTGTTAGATTGAATTAGATGTTGGGTGGGGAAAAAATGGGTTTGGGGGGAATGAATTTTGAATTTTGGGAGGGAAAATCGGGTTAAATAGGCATGGGGAGAGTGGTGAATGGGTGAGGGAGGGGTGGGCAAGGGTGGAGGCGGGATTTGGGTGGAATTGGGTGGGTAGAAGGGAGAGAAAGGAATATTTTAAGAAGAAGGGGGGTTTCAGCGTCACAATTTTTGTAGCAATAGTGACCAGTGTCGGTTGAGGTTTAACCGACGTCGGTGATAGCGAACCGGTCCCTGTCAGGATACATGTGACCAATGTCAGTTTATGGGGGACCAGGGTCAGTTAGAGATAACCGGTACTGGTCATAATTTGGGGAAAAGAGGCCAAAAGTGCCCTAGGTTAGGTGGGTGGGGTAGGTATTTGTCAGTAGGAGATGTTTTTGGGGAAAATCATAACATAGGTAAGGGGTAAAAATAGGTAAGGGCGGGTAGATAGAAGATGTGATACGAAGGTAATGAGGTCTAGGGAAAGAGAGGTAGGGTAGTAGGTGTAAGTGAGGTGTCGAGTGGGATTGTGGTTATGATTAAGTTGAAATTAATGTGATGTTTATCTTGGATGTAGGTGAGAGATCAGTTGAGGATGAGAGACAGGGTGTCACGCCTACTCTTAAGAGTTCGAGGTGTAGTGATATTCGAGGAGTGAAGGCATGTCACAGATGTGGGCCTAATTGGGGTTCAACGCTACTAGAATTTAGTCTAGAAGCCGAGATTGATGGTCACTCTCATCACTAGATGGGATTCAGCAACCAACACATTCCACCTACCGACAAGGGAGATGACACTCACCCTGGAGGACATGTATAGGATCCTATGGTTACCTATATTAGGGACGTAGGTATATTAAATCTCCTCAGAGAAATTTGAGGAGTTGATGCTGACGATATTAGGTGAGGGACTAGCGGAGCTGACCTTCCATAGTGTCATATTGAGTTATGGAGAGATGTACCTAGCCCATCCAGAGGAGACAAGGCTAGTAGTTTTATTGATGGAGGTAGTCTACTATTTTACACTACCGGATGCAGAGGGTAGGAGATTCCCATGATCACTGATGGGGGTATTACATGATATGATGATAGACAGTACCTGCTTTGCATGGGCACCAAAATTTCAGGTGTAGCTATATAGAGAGCTATGGGCATATGGGTGGCTCCACAGGTTCAGTCTATGTTGCATGTTTATTCTTCACTATTGGGCCTATGAGTACATTATTTGTGTTCATCTGATTGGTATGCCCTGGGAAGATGCATTTGAGCCTAGTTTTGTTTGGGTGGGGTATAGGAGATTGGTGCATGTAATGGGAGAGCATCAAACAGGTAGGGTTACACATGATGTATCCTATTATAGGTGGTTACTGGAGGGATTGTCTAGCATGGACATTATTTGGAGACCATATGTAGGCTTTCCCTCATACAGACAAATGGGCGATGAGTTAGATGGCCTATAGATACTCAAATGGATTGAGAGGCATCATTTAAGGGAGCACGGGATGATCCCAGTAGACAGGGTTAGACGGTAGTTTGGGCTACCACAAGACATACCCCCACCCTTCCCACAGTACCAGAGAGATGATGTGGAGAGACCATTACCACTATCATAGTTGATACTACCTATAAGGGAGGAGGAGCAGGTTATAGACTGTCATATCGATGATGTTAGGGTGACTGATAGGTATAGGCAATGGTGGGTGGTGCATTTACGAGTAGTGCCTCTCAATCTGGGGTAGCGAGATTTAGCCACCATCATGGTGGAGAGAGACACCCTACAGGGGCAAGTGGTGACCCTAATTACATAGTTGGGGATGGTACAAGGCCAATTGGCAAGTTCAGAGGCAGAGGTGGCCACATTACATGCATAGGTGGCTAGTCTACAGGCCCAGATGGCCCAAGGTGGAGATGGATATGGTGATGATGAGTAGGTGGCCACCCTACAGGCGCAGGTTATAGGTTTACAGGGCCATTTGGCCACTACACAGGCACATATTGAGGCATTACAGGCTTAGTTATAGGCACAGGGTGCGAGGACGATGACACCTCCACATGCAGGGGGTAGGGTCCTGCAAGACAAGTAAATGGGCAGAGGCCAATGGGGAGACCACAGACAGTACCCATATCTAGGTTACGAGATGCCTTAGGTGAGGCTAAGTATTACCAGGATCAGTTGATGGTAGTGAGAATAGATTTTCTATCCTATGGAGAGTACAGGGCACATCAGGCCTCAAGTGAGGGGACCATATCATGCACCCATAGTTTGGAGTACACAGGATGCCATCAAGCCTTGAAACAGGATCAGGGTGAGGCCACTAGTTCACAGAGGCCATCCCCAGGTGATGTACCAGCAGGGACCTAGCCACAACCCATGATAGGCGGTGATATGTTATCAGGCCGCCAGATAGGAACTGAGAGGGAGGAGGAGATAGGAGAGACTGATATGATTTCTAGCAGGATGATGCTTGATGTATTTCTCTTTATTTTGATGTATTTATTGATTTTTGATATATACCAGCTTGCGTGCTGACAAGAGTGAGGATGTATATGATATTTTGTGTAGTTTTGATCATATACCGGCCTGCGTGATGAAGATGGTGAGGCTATATATGAGAGTTTTGAGAGATTTTGTTATATACATCGGCTTGTGTGCCAAAGATATTTGAGAGGTATGTATATGGATAAACATGTTTGGATGTTTGTATTTATAGAGATGATGGTGATTTTAGCATGATGTATTTGTGGTGATAGAAGTTTATTATTATGCATAGATGGTTTCATGATAGGTGTGTTAGGAATGGTGGAGTCAGGTTATAGGCATGGCTGATTCAAGTTGTGGTTTAGGCATGGATGGAGTTAGGTCATAGGCATGGCTGAGTCAGGTTGTGGTTTAGGCATGGATGGAGTCAGCTCATAGGCATGGATTGAGTTAGGTTTTTTTGTTTTAGGCATGGATTGAGTCAGGTCTGAGGCATGGATGGAGTCAGGTTTTTTGTTTTAGGCATGGATTGAGTTGAAATGGGTTGAGTCTGTAATTCATTAATTTGTGTAATTAATGATGATATGGGTCACATTTGAGATTTTTAATAGTAACATGCATGATAATGGTAATGGAATGGTAGACATAATGAATGTATGTTTGATGATGATAAAGGTGTAAAGTAATCTATTGTTTGTTTTGTTTAATTTCCAATTATTGATATAAAAAGGAAATTAACTAGGGTAGAATGTGATTTAGGAAAATGAAAGGTGAATTGGGTAGGGTAGAGAGTGGTCGAGCTAACCACCAACGGCCCTATGCCCTCGGCGTGCTACCTACATAGTCCCAGCGAAAAGGGGTCTCAGGCCGATGTAGTTCTCCCATAAGATAGGGAAGAATGTGAGGAGGTATGGGAAGGAGTTGGTAGGTTATAGGCATGATTGAGTCTAGGTATTTTAGGTATGGGTAAATTATGGGCACATTGGTATGGGTGATTTGGAGTTGATTATGCTGAAAGAGGAAAATGTATTACCCAAAGATAAGCGTCAAAAATGTAGTCCTATATAAGGTAATCAATACGTAACGAAGAAGGTTAAAAGATAAGAGGAGGAAAGAGAGCCACCTAATTGGCGAGGATCGTAATGGTGTGATCATACCTTAGATAGGATAATGAACATAAGACCCTAAAAACACTGCATGATTGATTATTCTAAAGGTGAAATCTAGTCACATGATCACCAAATGTCTCGGTTCTAGTAGGTACCTTGAGACAGTAGGAAATGAAGGTGCAAATGGTAAGAAGGTGAAAAAATGGTTAGGTTATATGTTATGAGGTAGCATGCCTTTTTAGCAAGAGATCCAAGAACACAATGAGCAAGTCCATGATGAAAAAAAATTGGGTTTTGACTTGTATTTGAGAGACTGATCGATGCGGGAAGTCTATATGGGATGAGGAAATTAACCCCTTGAGGTATTTCCGAAGATGATCGATGCGGGAAGCTTCTGATTCTCTCTTTTTTACTTTTTTTATTTTTTTTGAGCAAGCTTTACATAGTTGTCCTTCGAGGGAGTAGTCTATTTACAAAAACGATATAGAGAGAAAGATGTCCTTTTTGCGGGAGTCATATTTTTATATGAAGTTTGACTCAAAGAGTTGGATCCCATGTGATGGATTTTAAGTCATGTACAATGATAAGGTGAAGAATCAAATTTTTGTCCTTAAAGTAAGGTGAATGACCCTGGGATCTCATCTAAAATCAGATGAAAAGTATCCATGAGAATCATGCTATGTGTAGTGCCATAGTACACATATTTAAGAGAAGATAAAAGAGTGACGAGTACGCACATGATTCTTGTTTAATCATTGGGGTGGCATAGGGAAAGGAGGGAAGTGAAAAGCGCTCAAGGGACGAGCATGAAAAGCGATCAAGGGATCATTTCTAACAGTTCCCTAAACATTCCTAAATTTTTTCAATGAATAATATCATCTCGAGAGCTTTCCAATGACTGTGAGAATGAGACAAATGGACATTGGGAGCTCTAGATATGTCCGGTCAAAGTTCAGACAACAAGAAAGTCAACTTTGGTCAACTGGGCAATATCGAACCAATCGCACTGTGACACGTGGCTTGCCACCATGAATTGAAGTCACTCGATTTTCATTTTAGGAGATGACAAGTG